>ML661346.1:15879596-16027294 GCA_007570785.1 Antilocapra americana
GTGTGCACTTGAGAAAAAGGTGAAATTCCTTGTTTTGGGGTGGAATGACCTATAGATATCAATTAGGTCTAGTTGGTCTATTGTTTCATTTAAAGTTTGAATTTCCTTGTTACTTTTCTGTCTAGTTGATCTATCCATTGGTGTGAGTGGTGTATTAAAGTCTCCTGCTATTATTGTGTTGTTGTTGATTTCCCCTTTCATATTTGTTAGCATTTGCCTTACATATTGTGGAGCTCCTATGTTAGGTGCATAAATATTTATAATTGTTATTTCTTCTTCCTCGATTGATCCTTTGATCATTATGTAATGTCCATCTTTATCTCTTTTCACTGCCTTTATTTTAAAGTCTACTTTATCAGATATGAGTATTGCCACTCCTGCTTTCTTTTGGTCTTTATTTGCATGGAATATCTTTTTCCAGCCTTTAACTTTCAGTCTATATGTGTCCCTAGGTGTGAGGTGGGTCTCTTGTAGACAACATATATAGGGGTCTTGTTTCTGTATCCAATCGGCCAATCTTTGTCTTTTGGTTGGGGCATTCAGCCCGTTTACATTTAAGGTAATTATTGATAAGTATGATCTCGCTGCCATTTATTTTATTGTTTTGGGTTCCAGATTATCTATCCCATCGGTGTTTCCTATCTAGGAAAGATCCTTTAGCATTCGTTGGAGGGCTGGTTTGGTGTTGCTGAATTCTCTCAGTTTCTGCTTGTCTGAGAAAATTTTGAATTCTCCTTCAAATTTGAATGAGATCCTTGCTGGGTACAGTAGTCGGGGTTGTAGATTGTTTTCTTCCATGACTTTAAGTATGTTTTGCCATTCCCTTCTGGCCTGAAGCGTTTCTGTTGAGAGATCAGCTGTTATCCTTATGGGATTCCCCTTGTGAGTTATCTTTTGCTTCTCCCTTGCTGCTTTTAATATTTGGTCTTTGTATTTGATATTTGCCAATTTGATTAATATGTGTCTTGGGGTGTCCCGCTTGGGGTTCATTCTATTTGGGATTCTCTGTGTTTCTTGGACCTGAGTGGCTATTTGCTTCCCCAATTTAGGGAAGTTTTCTACAATTATCTCTTCAAGAATTTTCTGATGGTCTTTCTTCTTGTCTTCTTCTTCTGGGACTCCTATGATTCGAATATTGGTGCGTTTAATATTGTCCCAGAGATCTCTAAGATTGTCTTCATTTCTTTTAATTCTTTTTTCATTTTTCCTTTCTGTTTCATTTATTTCTGCCATTCTGTCTTCTACCTCACTTATTCTGTCTTCTATCTCTGTTGTTCTACTGTTGGTTCCCTCCAGGGTGTTTTTGATCTCATTTATTGCATTATTCATTGTATTTTGTCTCTTTTTCATTTCTTCTAAGTCCTTGTTAAAGCTTACCTGCATCTTCTCAATCCTTGCCTGCAGGTTATTGAGCTGCAACTCCAACTTATTTTCCAGGTTTTGGATCATTTTCACTATCATTATTCGGAATTCTTTGTCAGGTAGACTTCCTATCTCTTCATCTTTTGTTTGGTCTAGGGGGTATTTATCCTGTTCCTTTACTTGCTGGGTATTTCTCTGCCTTTTCATCTTGTTTATCTTGCTGTGTTGTCCCTTTATTGTGGGGATTCCTCTCTGGGAGGGGTTGGATGTGTGGTTTGTCGAAGTTTCCTGGATGGAAAGGCTTGTGTGGTTTTCTGGTGGGTGAGTCTAGGTTTCCTCACTGTTACTCCTCACGTCGGCAATGGATCGCCTCTCCAGATGCCCGATGTCCTCTGCCAGCATTCAGTTCCTGTTTTTTGGAGTTTGCTCGGCCTTTAAAAGTTCTTTTGGTATATTTATTGGGGAGAGAGTGTTCTCCCCGTCCTATTCCTCCGCCATCTTAGTTTCGCCTCCCCAGATGTTTGTATTTAAACTTTTACCTAAATGATAATGTCACTTTGCAGGAGAACAGCAGAGTGCAAAAGCAGATGAATTTTCAAGGGTTAAAAAGAATGGATGAGACCAAGTTTAATTCTAGGACTTAAATTTGAAGATTAGATTTATTCATCTAGTTGGCATAAAATCTAAGTGATATTTTTTCTTTCTTTTTCCCTTAGAGCTGATAGTCCCAAGTAAGATTTTTAAATTCATTCAAAAGCAGTTGAAATTTTTGATAAACTATTTACTTATCTGGAATCATTTGGTTTTATCCACTGGCATTGAGTCAGAATTTTTCTCTCTCTCTCTCTCTCTGTCCCTCTGTCTCTTTCTCTTTCTCTCTCTCTCTCTATACACACACACACACATACAAACACACACATCCATATTTTGATGATGTTTACAGGTGATCACTCTATGATAAATCACTGTTAAATGAGATAAAGAAGTTAGGCTAGACTCAACAAAAAATCATAATCCAAAATGATACATGGATGCACCTCCATGTTCACTGCAGAGCACTATTTACAAGCCAGGACATGGAAACAAATATCCATTAACAGAGGAACAGACAGATTCCTATCTATGAAGATGTGGTACATAAATACAATGCAAAATATTGTATATCCTTAGCCACTACTAAGGACAAAATAATGCTATTTGTAGCAACATGGAAGGACCTAGAGACTGTCATACTAAGTAAAGTACAAAACAGAAATACAAATTAGATGGTTTTCCAGGGTGTAATAGGATGGGAAGGGATAAAATGGGAGATTGGGATCGACATATACAGACTATTGTATACAAAATGAGGCTTCCCTTGTGGCTCAGATGGTAAAGAACCTGCCTGCAATGCAGGAGACCTGGGTTCGATCCCTGGGTCAGGAAGATTCCCTGAAGAAGGGCATGGCCACCCATTCCAGTATTCTCGCCATGGACAGAGGAGCCTGACAGGCTACAGTCCATTGGGTTGCAAAGAGTCGGACACAACTGAGTGACTAAGCACATAGCACATATATAAAATAGATAACTAATAAGGACCAACTACATAAGCACAGGGATTGTTACTCCATACTCTGTAATGCCCTGTATGGGAAAAGAATCTAAAGTAGATTGGATCTACATATATGTATAACTGATTTGTTTGCTGTACACATGAAATTTAACACAACATTGTAAATCAACTATATGCCAATAAAAAGTTTTTTAAACGCTTAATAATATATAAAATAAAGTGAGCAAGAAGGGAATAAAATAAAAGCAAAAGAATTAGTAGAGGGATTAATGATCCTATAGTTGGTTTCTAAGAAGGGGCTGTTAATTAATATAGCAAGAATATGGCTGGGACTTGAAAGTGCTTTTTTTTTGCCAATATTAATAACAATGAAATAGGTACTGATAGTGGTTATTATATGTTTATATTGTGGCTTTTATCAACTGAAATGATTTTTTTCTCAGAATTTTTGGCTGGCAAGGTTGATAGAGAACTAAAATGAAATGTTCCCTGGCTCCTATGACTTCATACTTCAGAATTAGGCCTGCGGTTTTGGTTTTTTTTCTAGGAGTTATGATGTATATTAGAAACCTCTCTGGCTTTGGGTAAAACTGAGTTCTTCACTTCACTGTACACCCACTTAATGAGTTTGAGCACTATTTTAAAAGCCAGGTCAGTTGTGTCACCTGTAGGGTTAATATTAAATCATCTATGTGATGTGTATGAATTTTGTCCTCAGCCTCAGGGTTTCTAATTCTCTTCTAGTTTTGTTTTGTTTTCACAAATAACCCTTGGATTACTACTGTGTACCAGGAACCAAGCTCAGTCCAGGGGAATATAAAAGGAAACAGAGGAGAAGGCTCCTTGCTCTCATGATTCTCACAGTTTAGCAGGAGAGAAGGGGACACAATCCAAGTAATCAGGCCAATTCTACTGGGACTTCTTGATGAATGTCTTCAGCTCTTCAATTGTGTCCTCCTGTCCCATCAGAATCTGTTGTTATTATTTAGTCATTAAGTTATATCTGACTCATTTACAATCCCATGGACTGCAGTTCTCTGGGCTTCTCTGCCCATGGAATTTTCCAGGCAAGAATATTGGAGTGGGTTGCCAGCGCCTTCTCCAGGGAATCTTTCTGACCCAGTGATTGAACCCGAGTTCTTTACCACAGAGCCACCAGTGAAACCCCATGAGAAACCTAGAATAATACAAACATTATCTCCATCCCCAGATACTTAATTCATTCTCATTCTTCAAGTCTTCAATCCCCAGATACTTAATTCATTCTCATTCTTCAAGTCTTCACTTAATGTCTTCTGTTTTCTAACTTCCCTAATCTCTTCCACAAGCTGTGGTGCTCCTGGTACATATTTCTATCACTAGTACTTCCCCCTATAGCTGATCATATACTTTATTATGGTACTTCCCTCATGCCTCAGACTGTAAAGAATTCACCTGCAGCACAGGAGACCTGGATTTGATCCCTAGATCAGGAAGATTCTCTGGAGAAGGGAATGCTTACCCACTCCAGTATTCTTGCCTGCAGAATCCCCATGGACAGAGGAGCCTGGTAGGCTACAGCTCATAGGGTTGCAAAGAGTCAGATATGACTGAACTTTATTATAATTGCTGGCTTAATTTATTTTCTACCTTCTATTTAAATCTATCACATTCCTTAACATATAAGCTAGCACAATAATATTAGTAGAAAAATGGCTAAATAATTGAGTAATATGCTTAATTCTATGTTTGGAGCATAGTAGAGATCAAATACCTAGCAACTATTATCACTATCTCAAACTGTACTTGTCTCTAATTTCTAAAACAGGAAAAATTTTAACAGCATAAAAAATGCTTAGAGTCATTTAATATTTCTGGACTTCAAGTAATTAAACTCTTTCATACAAAATGATGTGGTATTATAAGCTTTCATCTAAGACATTTAATTCTAGTTTTAACATATTTCTAATGTATGACTGGGCATATTAATTAGATAGTCAAATAACAGTAAAGGTTAAAGACTAGAGAATTTTCTAAATGAAAGATGAGCTGCTGGCTGCTATATATGCATATAGGAAAAGAACAGCTGGAACTTTCTTAGGATTAGAGAAATGTGGCCATATGTATACAAATAAAATATAAATTTTACTGTGTATAGTACTGAATGCCAACTCATAAATAAACTGCTCTGTGATGGTAAACTCAGTATCAGTAATTAATATGAATAACAGTAATGCTAGCAGACTTAAAGCAAGCAATCTGTTTCACTTATATGTTGCTAACTACATCCATTGTGCTTTTCCCTCAATATAGCAATGCATCATTGACTTAATTTTTCTTACTCAAAATTTTATATAAGCTCTTTAGATTTGTTCAAACCCACTGATATATTCCCAGATTGACATCCTGAAAGGAGGAAATGGCAACCCAGTCCAGTATTCTTGCCTGGGAAATCACATGAACAGAGGAGCCTGGCATGGTGCAGTTCATGGGGTCACAAACAGTCAAACACTACTTAGTAACTGAACAACAATATCCTTCACTTTAGCTCCGATGGATCAATGAACTAATAATCCCACTGGCTCAGGGACTTAGGGTGAATATCAGTAAGGATTTTTAAAAACAAAATATTCTGAAACAATATATTTTCCTGTTTTGAAAAGTACCCATTCTAGTATTCTTGCCTGGAGAATTCTATGAACAGACAAGCTTGGCAGGCTATAGTTCAAGGGGTCACAAAGAGTTGGGCACAACTGAGCGACTCACACACAAAATTTGAAAAAAATTAAGTAAAAAATAATCTATTATCTCATTTTGGAGATAATTCTTTATGTACTTCATGTATATGTATATACTAAAAATAAAATAATAATAATGCTTTTTGTATAGTTTTATATCAAGTAATTCAACATCATAAATATCCTTAAATATTATTAAAATTCTAAGAGCATACTACAATATATAAATGTATCAAATCAACATATGTATACCTTAAATCTACACAATATTATAGGTCAATAAAAGACCAAGTGAAAATATAAATGTAAAACAAAATAATACTTCAATATATGATTTTTGATGGCTATGCCATAACTATTCTAACATTTTCCCTAAATTTGGACGCTTACATTTCTCTTTATGAAATGAATATATTTAGATTAAGTTGCTTCTCTACTTATTAACTTCTAATAGATTTCTTTCATAATGCTTATTAAAGGGCCTAAAATTTTACACTATACTGCTAATATTAACATGCTATTTAAATGGCATAAAAATACCTGTTCAGAGAATACCCAAAATAAAAACATGCTTTTTAATTACAAACATCTCTGCCAAATCTTATAACAAAGGAGAATAATATGGAGGCATGAGCATAAGCATTATTTTTTAACATAAATAAGGAGAGGTTATTGAATTAGTTACAAGATGACAAACATTAAACGATGGTTTAGAACTATTAGGTAAATCTAGAAACAAGTACAGAACTATAAGTATTAATATAGACAGAGGGGGAAATGTGTGGGCCACATGAGGGAGGAACCAGGGAATATTAAACCTGATATGAAACTTAAGGGGGCAAAGCCCCTTAGAGGCTGTGCCAGGGTAGAATTAGGTCTTGTTTCTAGAATAAGCTAAAAATAGGGGACATACTTTACTCACTTCTGTAAGTAGGTCTCCAACAGTATCTATGCTCTCTGTTCTACTACTGATAAATGATCTGAGTTTCTTCACCTTTAAAAATTGGCAAAGCTCTGCTTTTTTTGCAGGACTGTTGCTAAGATTAAATGAAAGGATATGCTAGAGATAGAGCACTCTCTCTTGTTCATTGTGTATACTCGGGGCCTAGCACGAAACAGATCTGCCATACATTTTTTTTTTTTAATTGCTCAAGTGAAAGCAAATAGTATACCTGACTAATCACTAATTCCAGGCAAAAAGGGAAAGCCAGAGGGCTTCTTATGCAAAATTTAAGGAGATCTAACCTTCTATAGCCAGAGACAAGGACAGCAAAGGACCAGGCCTAGCACTTAAGTCATGAAAGCACCAGACTTCAGAGAAGTTTGATCTCCTAATTCATGATCAGAAGAACCTGATCATGAATTGTGGAATTTCCTTGGTGGTTCAATGGTTGACACTTTGTCTTCCAACACAGGGGATGTGATTTTGATAGAGGTAGAAGAGCTAAGATCCCACATGCCTCAGAGCCAAAAAACCAAAGCATAAGACAGAAGCAGTATTGTAGCAAATTCAACAAAGATTTTAAAAATGCTCCATGTTAAAAAAAGAGAGAGAGAGAAGAATCCTTAGAGCTGCAACTATAAAACCTGGATAGATGCAATCCAGAAATCAGATTTCTTAGATTCTCCCTGGGCTTGTAAAAAGTGGCTCTATCTCTCTTTCTATAAGATCTATTCTCCACAGCCCAATTTGTAGACCAGGTGGAGACCTGACAAGAGGCAGGTTTCTTATAAATAATCCTGCCTTCCTGTGGATTTGCTGACATCAGTTCCCCTGATAACCAGACAGATGTTAATGGTCAAATACCAGCACCAGCAGACCAGAGATGCAATGGGGTGCTAAGAGATGGAGGGGATATCAGTGAAGTTGGTGAAGGATCTGCAGGAGCTGGGAGAGTATGCACAGCATGGGTCCTGAGGGTCCTTGTCAACAGGTGACAGAATACACACTAAGATACAGTAGTTAATTGATACAAGAGCACTTTCCTGTGATACAGAATTTAAAACCCTGGCACATATCCTAGGAGATGGCATTAGCAGCTGCCAGGATGGTTCTTAGAAATTTGAGAAAATTTATGGCCTATGCTAAGTGGGTAGAAATTCCAGACCTGCCATGGGACATGAAGGAGGAAGAGATCAAAGACTCAGTGAATTGGGCATGCCTGAGAAAAAATAAATATGTAAGGTCAGAAACCCTACCAGCTAACTATAATCTAGGGGAGAGCCCATCAGATGCTCCATTTACCAAATAATAATGAATGTGCTATGGAGAGGTACCTCAGGATCACTGAGAAGCTCAGTGGTAGCTGTCCTGTAGGCAAGGTAGGAAATGACATTACAGAACTGGGATTCTTGATAAAAATGGGAATGACAGAATCTCTAAATAATAAATACCAAGAAGTGGCACTTAGTGACCAGAAGAAAGGCAGGTGCAGTCATTGCAATGAGCAGGAACACAGGCATGGCAAAACTGAGCATAACCTTAAACAAGAAAAGTAAATAAACAGAATACGGAGTTTCCACATCAAGACAGATGGGCGGGTGTTGCTCAGTTTACACAATGAGAATAAATCAAGAATGGATGAACAGCAGACTAGCGCACGATTCCCTTCTTTATCTCTTCTCCCTCTACGTCACTCCTGCTTCCCACTCATCCTCTCTTGCACAGTTTGGAGACCTGGGTTGAGTCTCAGACTTTTGTTTGAAGACTCCAGATCTCTAAGAGGTGGTACCGAGCAGTATCATGATAGCACGAAGTCGTAATTCCCCTACTCCTTTTCCAAAGATTCTTAAGACCATTTACTCCAGGGACTATGCATTCAGTCAGTCAGTTAAATCACTCAGTCGTGTTGACTATGCATGAGATAAAGAGAAATATCCAGAACTTTCAAGGATTGTTCACTCAAGAGTCAAAACAAAACTGATATCCTGAGGCCCAAACTGATTGAACAGTCCTCCTAATAGAAGAGACATGGGAGGGAGCCAGGTAACAAACGGAGTTTCAGCCTTCATCTGGCACATGGTAGTCCACAGACCCATCAGGTGGTCTTTCCTGAGACCTCTAAATATATTATTAGATTGCACATCTTTGCTAATTGGCAGATCCTTCCCATTGGCTTCTTGTTCTGGGTATAATTATATCATTTACAAAGATTTAAAGAAGGCAGGGGTAGTCTCTGGATTACTCCCATTTATGACACCAGCCTAACATCTGTTAAAAATAAGGGATGGATCACAGCCTAGGACAGTAGAAAACTAAACTTTACAAAATCGCAACATCAATTGCATTTGCTCTGCAAGATATGGTATTTTTCTGGAGTAGAGTAACACAGCCTTCAGTGTGAGATATGGAGAATGTATTTATTTCTATCTCCTTCAAAAAGAAAAATCAACATGAAGTTTATATCCATGTAAAATAGACAACAGTAAACTACAGAGTCTTAGTCTGGGGCCTGTTAAGTCTCTTGACCTGTTATAATGTGTACGGAAGGATGCACTAAGTCATAAGGTGAAAGTGGGGCACCTGGATCAGACATGAGCAGGGCCAGGAGGTATGGAAACTTGCAGGGAAAGGTGGCCCTGGTCTTCACCAGTGCTGGACAAGCACCTCTCTTTCAGCTCCCTCCTACATCTCTTAGGACCAGATGCCAGAGAAGGAAAAAGTTTACACAAGTTTAATAGATGAGTTGTCTTATGTTATGGATTGTAGCCTGCCAGGCTCCTCTGTCCATGGGATTCTTCAGGCAAGAATATTTTGGTTGTTATTTCCTTCTCTAGGGGATCTTCCTGACCCAGGAGTCAAACCCTGGTCTCCTACATTGCAGACAGATTCTTTACCATTTGAGCCACCAGGGAAGCCCCTTGTTATGTTGGAGCACAAAAAACAGGCTGTTCTTCTAAAATGCTTCTTAAGGATGGAGGTAAAGGGAAGTTTTCCCAATGAACAGAATTCTGGGAAGTCACCCTTTGTGAAGAAAGAGAAGTCACGTAAGGTAAGAATTTACACGGATTCATGTATATCTTGATGAAGAGTTCCAAAGATGCATGTGCACAAATTCAGAGGAATGGGAACAAAGTTTGAAGATCTCTGTATCATAGATGAACACCTGATGAACATACTATTCATAGATGAATAAACATAGCATTTCCTCCACAATATATCCAGATGGACAGAAAGACTCACCTCACTAATAGGGGAAACTGATCATGTTGCCAATGAAAGTGTTAGTTTCTCAGTTGTGTCCAGCTCTTTGCCATCCCACGGACTATAGCCCACCAGGCTCCTCTATCCATGGAATTTCCCAGGCAAGAATACTGGAGCAGGTTGCCATTCCCTTCTCCAGGGGATCATATCATCAAGGGACCCCTCTTTCAGCAAAGAAGTAGAACAGAGGGCATATTATTATTGCATACATTGATTCATTTACCTCAGCTACCAAGAAAATGCTGAACTGATAGCAAAGTGGAATGCAATTTAAATACTCAACTGAAGTACCAAAGAGGGGAAGTACTGCAAGGATGGACTGTCACACTCTAGACACAGTCTACACTCTAAATTAATAATGGTTGTTTGGTGCTTTGTTCCCAGTAAGTGGAATGCATGCATCTGAGAACAAAAGAAAGAAAGCACAAGCGGTTTTATTTATGATCACTTCTAAAATAACGCATCTTGGGAATCTGTGCCTCTGATTCCTGCACCTTCAGGCTCTGTGGAGACACAGATCCTGGTATCCAAGGGGAGATGGATGCTGCTACACAGTGGGAGCAGGGAACAGTAGGTCTGATGTTTAGGTTACTATAGGAAAGTATTCTGATGCTTCCAGGATCTGACTTAATGAAAAGGGGCTAAGTAAAGACCCATAGTTTAGGAAAGATCAGGATCTGGGCAAATCCATCAGATAAGCTGCCCAGTTCAGCAGAAATCCTAGCTGAGTGATAGTATATATTTTTAAGATAATTACTTTTTTAAACATAAAAAAAAAATTTGGGTGCAGATGGCTTCAGAGAATATAGTAAGATAGTAAACTCCTTAACTTGTGTTACAAGGCTGGCAATAATAATAATTTTAAACTAGCTAATGAGCTTAACTAATGAACTTAACCTGATTTACCTTGTAAATTCAACCTAATAATAACATTATAAGAAAGTAAGTAGTGATGAGTCTCATGAATGCTAAATCTATTAGCAGTAAATTCAACCCAGTGCTGCAGAGAGACAACAAAACACCATGGCAAGTTAGATTTTGCAATGGAATGCATGGTTGCTTTAAAATTTGAAAATTAAAGAAATTCAAGGAATGAAAAAGTAAATTGGCATGCTTTTCTCAATACATATGGAACCAAAATTTGATACAAATTCAACACTCATTTATAGTAGAAACATAGTAAACTTGAAGGCTGAATCTTTAGTCCAAGATGTACCTATAAAAGCATGCAGCAAACATCAGATAAACAGTGAAATACTGAAATTCACCTCTTCACTCTCCAAAATCAAAATTGCTGTCATCACCTGCATTTAGCACCCTACTGCAAACTTTAAGAAGGGAACTAAGGGTAAAATGGGAAGGTCTAAGAGTAGAAAAAGAAAAAAAGTACAGCTGCCATCACTTGTATCTGATATGAAAACAGACATTTTAAATCCAACAGCATCGATGCATACAGTGTCAGAACTGAAAAGTAGCTTCAGAAAGCTTTATATCTCTATAACAGCAACAGACAATTAGGAAGTAACTATTAGAAAATATACTATTTAGAATAGCCTAACCAAACATCAAATATCTAGGCATAAGACTACTGCACATCAAAAGTTATGAATCATTATTTTGAGAAATGGTTTTAAAAAGCTAAATCAAGGAAAGACATAGTATGCTCATGAATTGGAACACATTGATGGTGAATATATTAATTTTGCCTAAATTCACCAATGTAATCCCAATTACAATTCTCTCAGTTATTTATTTACTTATTTCTTGATTGGAGGAATTAACTTGCTGATTCTAAGATGCGTAAGAAAAACTTAAAGGGAATATTTTTCTTGAAAAAAAAAAGACATTAATGAGGACAGTGTGGTATTGACATAAACATTGACAAATAGGCTGATGGTGGAGAACAGGTGTCAGCAAACTGTAGCTATGAGTCAAATCTGGACTGCCACCTGTTTTTGGAAGTAGTTTTACTGGAACAGAGCCATCTCCATTCATCTATGTAGGGTTTTTGATTGCTTTTGTGCTACTGTGACAGAGTTGAGTAGGTGTGATAGAGAGCACATGACCTCCAAATTTTAAATATTTATTCTCTGACACTAGAGAAGCTTGCCTATTTTTAGTATAGAATATAGAGTTCAGAAATAAGTCAATACATAAACAGATACCTGAATCAACATTATGTTACCACTAAACAATGGAGTTAAGGAGGCTTTTCAACAAAGTGTGGTTTGTAAACTGAATAATCATATGCAAACAGCAATTATTCCTGACCTCAATCTTAAACAATGCACAACAATCAATTTCATTTAAAAGTCAAACAAATAAAGCTTCTCCAAAATAACACAGGAGATGTTAAACAGGATTTAGAAAAATAATAATTAAAAAAGCCTAACCATGGATAAGAAGCAATAATCAAAAAGGAATAAATTAATATATTAAAACTTAAATCAAGAGGTTCTGATTTTCAAAAGACATCAATAATAAAGAGGCAAGCCACATAGCGGGAGAATAAATTATCAATCCACAGAACCAGCAAGACTCCAATTCTTTTGAATACAAATACACAGTGAGCTAGCTAGATTGACCCAATAAAAAATAGGTAAGAAACTAGAGGATATCCAAATAATCTGGTCACATAAAATGGTGCTTCACATCATTAGTCAATCAGTAACATGTGTATTTAAAACACAACAAACCAGAATGACTAAATTAAAAAGACGCATCATACAAGGTGTTGGTGAGGATATGGAATCAACTGGAAGCCTTATCTACTGAATGGAGTGTAAACTGGTAAAAACACTTCTGGCAGTATCTAATAAAGCTGAATATACACATAACCTATGACCCAGTAATTTTCATTTCTTAGTCTATACCCTGAATAAATGCATATACACATCAAAAGGCCTGTACAAGAATGTTCATAGCATTAGAATTTATAATAGCTCCATGCTGAAAAAAATAGCAACTAATACAATGAATAAAATTGAAAAGTGAAATTATGAAATAAAAGAAGCTTGACATAAATGAATATATGCTACATGACTGTACTTATATAAAGTTTAAAAACTGACAAAACTTATTCACAGTAATAGAAGCCAGGATACTGAGGAGGAAATGGGTTTGGGCTCTGTTCTGTGAAGTTGGTGATATTCTGTTTCTTGATCTAGAAGAGTTGCTACATAGATGTGTTCCCTTGCCAAAACTAACCAGTTGTACAACTATGATATGTACAATTTTCTGTACAAGTGTTTTAGTTCATTAACGTGTTCAACTTTTTAAAAAAGATAATACATAGTAAGACAGGGAGCAGGGAGTGGGAAGGAATGGCATGATATTTTAGGTACGTGATCAGGGAAGCCCTTTCCAAAGGGAGCATATTTTATCAACAATCTGAAGTAACTGAAACCATGTGAAGAGCTAAGGTCAGAATATTCCAGGCAGAGGGAATATGCAAAGGCTCTGAGATGGTGCCATGCTTGGTGTTTGTGATAAGCATCAAAAAGATCAATTTGGCTTGAGTGGAGTAAGTGAGAAGGAGATGATCACAAGTCCGACTGGCTGGGCACATATTACATATTACAAGTGAATGAATATCTTGTGTCTATGTTATTGCTTCTGGTCTTAACATCATTGCTCTTTGTTGCCTATCCATTAAGCATACATGTATGTTCAGCCACTCAATCATGTCCCAATTCTTTGTGACCCCATGGACTATAGCCTGCCAGGCTCCTCTGTCCATGGAACTTTTCCAGGCAAGAATACTGGAGGGGGTTGCCATATCCTACTCCAGGGGATCTTCTCGACCCAGGGATCAAACATGTGTCTCCTGCACTGGCAGGGAGATTCTTTACCACTGAATGACGTGAGAAGCCCTAAGTATACACGGCACACTGTAAAATGATTTTAAAAACCCTATCGACTAACCTCAGAAAAACAGATTTAAAATGAGGAAAATAAATTTGTTCAATTGAAGAGCTTATTCCTGTTTCACTCAATCTTTAAAGTTCTGTCCATCCTACATAATTTCTAATGAAGACAAAACCCATTAGTTAATCAAGAAAACAGGTTGAGAAAAAAATTGTTAATAAAAGCATAATCTGTTCATTCACTGATCATTTATGAAAAAAAAGAGTTACGTGCATTCTCTCTCTCTCTCTCTCTTATATATATATATATATATATATATATATATATATATATATATATATAAATATGAAGGTTTACATAGAGATAATGCTAGATATAAGACTTGGCACCAGCAATCCAGCAATAATGGACACAATGGACTGGTTCCAAATTGGGAAAGGAATACATCAAGGTTGTATATTTTCACTTGCTTATTTAACTTGTATGCAGAGTACATCATGCAAACTTCTGGGCTAGGTTTAGCACAAGCTGGAATCAAGACTGCCAGGAGAAATATCAATGGAAATCGAAAAACAGAACATCATATTTTAAAAGGACATATCACACTTAAAAGTCAATCTCTACTAGGGTTGTCCAGGAAATATCAATAACTCATATATGCAGATGACTCCACCCTTATAGCAGAAAGTGAAGAGGAACTGAAGAGCCTCTTGATGAAAGTGAAGAGGAAAGTGAAAAATCTGACTTAAACCTCAACATTCAAAAAAAGAAGATCATGGCATCTGGTCCCATCACTTCATGGGAAATAGATGGGAAAACCATAGAAACAGTGATAGACTTTATTTTCTTGGGCTCCAAAATCACTGCAGATAGTGACTACAGCCATGAAATTAAAAGATGTTTGCTCCTTGGAAGAAAAGCTATGACCAACTTAGACAGCATATTAAAAAGCCTAGACATTTCTGTGCTGACAAATTTCGTCTAGTAAAAGCTATGGCTTTTCCAGTAGTCATGTATGGATATGGGAGTTGGACCATAAAGAAAGCTGAGCGCCAAAGAATTGATGCTTTTGAACTGTGTGTTGGAGAAGACTCCTGCGAGTCCCTTGGACTGCAAGGAGACCCATCCAGTCAGTCCTAAAGGAAATCAGTCCTGAACAGTCATTGGAAGGGCTAATGCTGAAGCTGAAGCTCCAATACTTTGGCTACCTGATGTGAAGAACTGACTCATTGGAAAAGACCCTTTGATGCTGGGAAACATTGAAGGCAGGAGCAGAAAGGGACCACAAAGGATGAGTTGGCTGGATGGCATCATCAACTCGAAGGACAAGAGTTTGAGCATGCTCCGGGTTGGTGATGGACAGGGAGGCCTGGCATTCTGCAGTTCATAGGGTCACAAAGAGCTGGACATGACTGAGCGACTGAACCTACTGACTATACCACACTCTAACTCTGTGAGACTTTTTCCATATCAGTTTAAAAATACTAGTGTCAACATCACCAACAATAGTAAAACAACACATGCAATAACAACAAAATAAAAATTCAAAGTCTTGAGACCATACAAAGAGCTCCCTGAGAACTGTGAATGACCTGTAATGACATTGCAGGCCTGCTGCCTGGAAGGAACTGTTCTAAAGCAGGAGGCTTTAAACAAAATTAGAAAACTCCGACTTCCCTTTTCTTACTAAGTCTATGTTAAAGGGCCATAAATCTTGTTGACCATTATTGCCACATCAACTGGCACAAAGTCAGTACCAGTTTGAAAAGATTTTTGCAGCTTAGCTAGGTCCCATTACCTGCCCCTTGCCCTCTCCTAAAATTTATTTTCACCCCAGCCGGCAGCACCTCACAAAGTCAATAATTTGTTAGGCAGCTTGTCGTCTCCAGTACAGATTACTTTAGTGAGGGATTCCCTGATAGCTCAGTTGGTAAAGAATCCACCTGCAATGCAGGAGACCTTGGTTCAATTCCTGGGTCAGGAAGATCTGTTGGAGAAGGGATAGGCTACCCACTCCAGTATTCTTGGGCTTGCCTTGTGGCTCAGCTGGTAAAGAATCTGCTTGCAATGTTGGAAACCTAGGTTTGATCCCTGGGTTGGGAAGATCCCCTGAAGAAGGCAAAAGGCTACCCACTCCACTATTCTGGCCTCGAGAATTCCACAGACTGACTGTACAGTTCATGGGGTCACAAAGAGTTGGACATGACTGAGCGATTTTCACTTTCACTTATAAACAAACATTTCTATGAATCACCAGTAATTCTGTTAGGAGGGAAACCAAAGTTTAAGAGCAGCAGGTACAATCTGAACTGATGGGCAAAGTGACTTGGTGGGCAATTTGCTTATCTGGCTCCTAAAGAATCAGTACTATGGCCACCACAATCCTAAGATCTTTGTGAGAAAGAAAGATGGAAGGTGTGCAATCAAAGGGAGTGCAGAAAGGAAACATTTTCCACAATTCACCATGAAGAAGAGAGGATGAATGAGCAGATGAGACTTCAAGAAACTAACTAGCATAAACAAAATATTTCAATTATCCCAACACCTGAAAAGAGTGAACTGAATTTTAATCAACTTTGGTTTGCACAAATATTTTAAAAATAATTTCTACTTTCTTGGGAAAGAAAGAAAGAAAGTGAAGTTGCTCAGCCGTGTCCCACTCTTTGTGACCCCATGGACTGTAGCCTACCAGGTTCCTCCATCCACCGGATTTTCCAGGCAAGAATACTGGAGCAGGGTGCCATTTCCTTCTCCAGGGGATCTTCCAGACCCAGGGATTGAACCTTGGTTTCCCACATTGTAGGCAGATGCTTTACTGTCTGATGATTAATAATTGTTTTAATTCAATGATAGAGCAGTACTTATTTCCCTGTCAGATCTTATTTAAAGATTTCAAGTATTAAGAATTCTACTATTTAACCATAAAACAGTTTCTCAGGAAAAGAAATATTTTTCATAATGTGAAGTAACAATCCTATTTATTTTTATAATTCTGAAGAGTGAGGATTAATTCTTAGAAGGGCTAAATTTCTCATAAATGTGGGCCAAACATACACGTGCTTCATACACTCTAGGTAATAGCTTTGTGGATATCCTTAAGTTGATCAAATATGCACCTTTTATTTCTATAGTAAATTATTTGAAATGTGTTAATATGTACAAATCACTCTGTAAGGTGACAACATCAGAAAGGATTATTTTCATTTATATACAGGTTGGAAACCAGACTTGCCAAGTTAACAATTGGTCTAAGGTCACAGATTTCTCTCTTCTATAAATAACTTATTATTGGCATATTCTTATAGTCCAGAAAATGAAAAACTAAAGTCTATCTCTAAGAAATTCACTGACCTACAATGTCTATGTCAAAAGTCTTTCCCCTCCAGGGCTGTTGATTTGAAAAGATAGTAGGAAGAAGACAGCCTGGATTGGCATGAGAATTTTAAGACAAACAACTGGTGTGATGTTATTTTGCTCATTTTTTTTCTTGCCATGGAATATAACTTCTTTTTCTCACACACATCATGAGAAGACATATAATCAAAAAATAAAAAGTGAATACAGTATAGTCAACCACACTGTACTATAAACTTCAGAGTTGCTAAGAAACAGGTCTTAGTTATTCTCAACACAAACAGAAATAATAATTACGGGACATGATAAAGGTTTAGCTAACACTATGGCGGGGATCACATTGCAAAATATAAATGCATCAGATCAACAAAATTGTACAACTTAAAACTTATACAACGTTATATATTCAATTATAGGTCAACTTTAAAAATGAGAGAAAGAAATGTCACTGCTTATTGGTAAACACTGTCAGCTATAAATTGCCACTTGCCATCTCTCTCTACAAGGATCAAACATGTGCTCCTGCAGCTGCTGATTTTTTAACACACCCTGATGAGAGTTCAGGGTGGAGAGCAGAAACCAAGAGCTCTGTGCTCTGGAAAAACTGGCAGAACAGGTTTTCAGATAGTTAGGTATTTTGGGGAGCCAATTTTATAAGCCCAATTTTTGTATCTCCTCACATCTAGACAAGCACTAAAATCCTTCCCAGTAATGATTGTTTCTCATGACTAGCAGAAGGCTTCAGAAGACTAGTAGAAACCTTCTGGAAAAACATGGGCTTGATTGCATGTACTCTCCCTTCACCAAAATCACATGAATACTGTCTTTCCTCCCCACCTCTTTGGAGCAGTTTCTCAGTGCTAAGTGCTCTCTCCTCAGCTATAATCTTCATTTTGCCCCCAATAAAACTTAACTTCCAACTTCCATGGTGTGCGTTTTTTTAAGTCAACACAATTTTCCTGCAGACCTTCAGAAACTACTGTCTTCTGATTCATAAGTAGGTGTAAACGTACTGCAAGGATTGATCAAGAGGGTTCAGATCAAGAGTGTTCGGCTGTGACAGGGTCACTCGGATGGGCTGGCTCGTCTGAAGATGGAGGAGCAAGGGAATCTGAAGACAGCATTATTCCCAAAGGCTAACATACAGTGGGGAAAAAAGGAAAGGAAGACAGAATAAAGAATCCCCTTCTACCTATTTTCATCTCTTTTTCCCTTGGAATAATGGGATCATGATTTGTATTTTAGAGAATGCTTTGTTCTATCACACTCTCTTCTATTGCTACTGAAACAAAAATAAAATTTCCCTTCCTTTCTTAAAGCAATGCTTTGTTTCCCCTGCTTTTCTGATTGGAACTTCCAAAATAAATTGTGCTGAAGTGATTCACTTCCATGCACCATTGCGATATATGCATGTCCATATGTCTTACCCCATAAACTGTCAGCATATATGTCCACCTACAAAGACCCACACACATACAAACTCTGTCACAGCATATACATGATTAAAGCATTTTATTTGAGTACTCATTTAATACAGTCTTCTATAAAGTCTACCAAAGGTATTTAAAATGTCAGATTTATACAAATTTTAATTCAATTTTTAAGTCTAAATTAACACATTTACTTTTGTTTGCTATTTTGGATAACTTGCCAATTTCTTGGCTTGCAATGGAAGTTAAATTTCGATATCTACCATAAACAGGATATTCATTCCCTTCCTCAAGGATCAAAATACCTATCATAATCCCTTGTTAATTCCTAACTTTTGTATGAATATTGGATGAAATGTTTACAAATGTATCATATATAAAATATGTAGAAGCTAAATAGCAAAAATTAAAAAATGAAACAAAAAAGAAATCTAAAATAGTCTATCTTAACAAAAAGAGATGAAGACCTATATAAACCCTTCAGAAGAAACAGTTTTCATTAATAAAAAAGGACAGAAAATATGTAATGAAGGATCATAAAAATAATATCTAACTACAAAAATGCACAATACATCATATTCAACCTTTGACTCCAAATAGCATCGTTAATATATCAGCATGTTTTAGCCGCATACATATAAAATGAGACACACAGGTTATTTCATTTCACAGCTCTGAAAGTTCTTCAGATCCTAAACATGTTTAAAATTGCTGTTTATATTTGATACAATTACTGTCTTTAAAAAATCAAATGGCATCTTTTATATTTTTATACTGAATAGAAGATACACTGACTCTCTGTTTCCCACTAGGTTCACTGAATATGATATCCTGTACTTCAGTTTTAGCAATCTGGGCTGGATGATGCTAAGAAAACACTACAACTTAAGAACTCCAGGAAGAAAGTGCTTATCATCTAGTATAGAAGGCTTGGCAAAATCATCAGTGATTGACATATTATTTTATTACTGTCCAGTTACTTATCATACAGATTAATGATGAGTTAAAGTATTTACTTGCATGTGACCATGGACAGCTTATTCCACAGTACCAGCATGTTTAAATATGAGGTGCTATGTCTTAGACCTATTTTCTCTTGAAGTCACATTTTTGTGCACATGAATTTCCTTTTAATTTTGAAAAGTAGCCACAAATCCTATGAAACTTTCTTGCAGTCAGTTTAAAAATAGAAAGTTCTTTGATACTGGTTGACTTTCTACTTACTATTTTTCTAAAAAGATACTCTTAAAATGTGAATGACATTTATTTAGGAAGAAAATAGTATGATACAATATTTGGGTGAAGTAGATATTCTCAAGCATCAGTAGCAAAGAAGATTATATGCCAAGGGCTTTAACTTTCAGAAGAGACACAGGTTAAATCACTGTACATAAAATGATTCTTAAATACTTTTTGCTATTCAGTATTAAAAATGTTTGTTGCATTCACAGAAATTGAGTTCATTTCAAATAGCAGCTGATTCCTTCATTAAATCAGAACCAAATTACTAGTTTCAGTATTAAATGGTTAGCTTTGACGTGTTTAAAAAGGGTAGAAGGTACTTAACAGACTTGTCTTCCACCTTGAAAGGAACTGCTCAGGGAAATGGAATTGTTCAAAGATACATTTTCTTTCTGCCAATCTGTGAGATATAATTATTCTCCTAATGAACCTCTCAATGAGTGACAATCTTTCAGAACTTGAACAGGTAAAATATAATGATAATGGGAACAGCTTTATAAATAAAAGGATAAAGTGAGGTTGTTATTTTATACTATATTATGGGATAATTATAATAAGAGTCCAGCATTTGAACTTTCTCAAAAAAGCTTCTGAGGACTCATTTAAATTAGTTATGTGTATCCGTAGAGGTTTTTAGTCTTCTTTCAAATGACTGTCACTTTATAACATTCAGGCTTCAATTTTTAACTTACTCTGATTAATAACTGTACTGTACACCAGCCAGTAGACAACGCCTCAAACAGACACCACCTGCACCCAACTTATAAATCTATAATTTATCCAAGGAAGAACAAAAGAACTGCTTTTATTTAACCAGGAGAATAATTATTCAGTATGGAAAGAATGGTGATCTCTATATGAATCTCTATCAATTTCCACAAAAACAGAATTTGGATATTGTCCAAGAAGTCACCATTTCTGTGTTAACTGGCTCTATATTGTATTTAAAAATTAAAATTCATGGCATTGGAACTCTAGCGGTTAGTTGTTTTGGTTAAAGGTACACATAAGTCAAAGATAATTACATATGGTGAGATTTGATTCTTCCAAGGACAAGTCTCTTTGCTCTCTGCTAGACCCTACCCTGACCCTGGAACCCTTTTGTAGTTAAGACAACTGTGTGCAAGGAATACCAGGAGCTAGACTGTGGCGTTTTCATTACATCTATTAAGGTAATCAGAAATAAAACACTTATAAATAAAGAGGGGTAAATGTATCTATCGTGGCATGAAATCGCTAGACATAATATCACTCCAAAAGATGGTACAATTAAAGCTTCATTCTCAATAAGATTATACGTTTTCTTGGTTATTTTTTCTCAATGGAAAAGAAAACATGCTGTTTAATACAAACAGAAAAAAAAAATAGAACCATGACTTATATGTAACAATTTATGTAGCTGATTTCATGTCTTTTTGATAGCTCTTTTGTTTTTACTGTTTTGAAAAAAATTTCTCCTATAATCAGGACATATGAAATCATTTTTACACGTCCTGATTAAAGCAAAGCTGTTTTAACGTCCCTATTAGCTGAGTGTCAAACCATCACCATCAAATGACAAAGTTACTACAAGGCTTTATATTTAGGACACGTCGATGAATGGCCTCATATTGGGAAACGTTATGTGACTACTATTTGAAAGCACGCTCTGCAAGTGTTAATGAGTCGAGACTTACATAATCAGCCAATATCTATTTAACTTTGTATTTCTACCATGCACAGGTTAAATGGATTAGAACTTATACTGAAATTTTAGGCTGGGTAAATAAGTTGCCATTATTTTAAAAAGACTCAGGACTATATGTTATGTTACAGAAACAAGTAAGATGGTTGTCTTATCCCTAATAATAGACATCAGCATCATGGAGAAAATGACTGATTAAAGCATTTATATTTCCCATCTTTCTCTGAATTTAAAATTAAACTCAATAGTTAGAAACACAGAAGAGCCTGGGAACAGCATTAGCAGTTTGAAAATGAAGGAGATATTTTGCCTCAGAAGACAGAGAAGGTAACAGCCGAACCTTCCTTTAAAACCTCAAGTATTGGAATCTGCCCTTTGGAACTCAGAGAAGGTCACAGATGCTAGAGTCTTGCCTCCTAGAAATAGGGAACAGAAAAAAGGCCACCATGCCTGGGACCCCACAGGACCTCACTCAGTTTGACTACTACCTGTAGTAAAAATACACAGGTACTAATGGAAGTGAATAGAAATCATTTTCACTAGTACTAAAATATGATGCAGGAATAAATGGGATTCATACATCTGTTTTGCTTTCCATGGAGAGACAGAAAGACCAATAAAAAGATAACAGAGAAATGGCAGAGAGAGAGAAAGGGATCTGACTCCTCATTTATTTTGGATTTCTATTATTGGGCATATATACTTTTAGGATTTTTATATGTTCATTTTTGAATCGATCCTTTTATCATTATGAAATATTCTTTTCCATGGTTGTGATATTGTGATTTATCATAAGAAATATATATATTTGGTCTTCTTCCCATTTCTGACATAAACATCCCTAAATCCTTGGAATTTCCTGAGAAGTAAGAGCAAGGAACACCTTTGTTATATAATATTGAGCATCTTATCCTCAGTTTCCTGATATTGCTTCAGAGCTATAAAGGGGAAACAAGTCTTGTTATTCATAAAAGTCCCTTTTAACCACAACTGAATTTATGTTAATGAGGTGACTTTTAGAAACCCTGTAATGCTGGGTTACCAGTTTCCATGGGATCCAACCATGTGATTAGGTTAGAATTTTCAGCCTCCTGGGAAGGGAGAGGGGCTTAAGACTGAATTCAATAACCAGTCACCAAGATTTAATCAATTGTATCTATGTAATAAATCTTGCCTTAAAAATCCCCAAGTGGAGAGCGTTCAGTGAGTTTCCATGTCATTGGAGAGTTAGGCAAGTGGTCTGCTCTAAGAGAGTATGGAAACTGCACCCTTTTCCCCACACTTGGCTCTATTCATTTTTTTTTATCTGGTTTTTCCTGAATAATATTCTTTTACAATAAGCCAGTAATCTAGTAAGTAAACTGTTCCAAAGGGCATATTCCAACACTTGTTAATCAAGGGAGGAGCAGCCAAGAAAAATCTAAGACAAGATTAAGGGATTGAAAGCCCTTCACACACCCTAATCTTGTCAATTTAAAAAATACTCACAACCTTTAAGTTGAGAGCTATGTTTTGGTTTTTTTTTGGTGAGAATTTGTAGGACTTCAAGAAGGAGAGACAGCATCTCAAGTAACCCTAAGAGCGGAAGCAAGGGAAGGAGATGGGTTATATAGAAGCTTTGTAACAAAGGGCACATAGTCTGAACATCAAAAGATCATCGCTAATTGAAGAAAAGCAGATATGCCAAGTAAAGCAATTTAGGACATTTCTATTTATGGGAAGATACAAGGGTATGGGCTCACTGAAATCATTCCTTTCATGTGTAATATCAGCAATCCTGGGAAAGTATCTTGTGTTTTTCACACCCTGAGTTTCCTTGAGGCTCACCATAGGTAGTGGCTGCGGTCTAATGGCTGCCAGATCTCCTTCCTGAGCGCCCTGAGGGCTCCAGAGTTCACACTGGAGGGATGGAATCTATGATGACTGTGACATCCTTATTTACTGACATGACAGGAAATACTCCATTTCTCAGAATCACTGTTAAAAACTTTCCTCATCAAATCCTCGGGAGTATGGACAGAACTATTTTTCTGTTGGGACAGAATTATTTTTCTGTTGTGCACCCTTTTGTCTGGCAAATAAAGCTATCCTTTCTACTCTTTCCAAAAAAAAAAAATAATAAAACCTCAAGTAAACAAACTCCTTTCCTTTTTCCCTTGCATATATTAAATCAATTGGCAAATCACATATTTTTCAAAACACAACTGTTAATAAAACCTCATTATTTTCCAAATTTCCCAGATTCATTAGGTGAAAGCAAATGGCTTCTTGTTCTACAATTCCTATCTATCTTTTCTTTGGATTTTCTTCATTTTCCTAATTTCAATTTGTTTTCAGGAATAAACCTTTAATTTCAATGATATCATTACTATATATAAGAAAACACTACATTTCTGTTTAAATGATAACTTATACTGTATTATGTCCAAAATAATTTTGTAGCCTTACTGATTTCACTATAAGAAATTCAACAGTTGTTGTACTGCATGTCAGATTTTATATCTATAATTATACTGCCTGTCAGATTTTGAAACTTTGACTATTGAACATGGGGTATAGGGCAATAATCCTAGCCACGAAATGGTATTTCACATAGCTCCATAATGAATAAAATAATTTTCTAAAGTTAGATATTTTAAGTTTTTATAGTGTCATGACAAGCAGAAATTTCATTAATACTTCTTCAATATATGCATGGTTTTATAGGACAGCCAGGAAAGTTATGACCAACCTAAACAGCATATTAAAAAGCAGAGACATTACTTTGCCAACAAAGGTCCATCTAGTCAAGGCTATGGTTTTTCCAGTAGTCTTGTATGGATGTGAGAGTTGGACTCTAAAGAAAGCTGAGCACTGAAGAATTGATGTTTTTCAATTGTGGTGTTGAAGAAGACTCTTGAGAGTCCCTTGGACTGCTAGGAGATCCAACCAGTCCATTCTAAAGGAAATCAGTCCTGAATATTCATTGGAAGGATTGATGCTGAAGCTGAAACTGCAATACTTTGGCCACCTGATGTGAAGAACTGATTCATTTGAAAAGACCCTGATGCTGGGAAAGATTGAAGGTGGGAGGAGAAGGGGACAGTAAGAGATGGCAGAGGACAAGATGGTTGGATGGCATCACTGACTCAATGGACATGAGTTTGAGTAGACTCTGGGAGTTGGTGATGGACAGGGAGGCCTAGCGTATTGCAGTCCATGGGATCGCAAAGAATCAGACACGACTGAGCAACTGAACTGAACTGAAAGGCCAAATATAAGAGCACTTGATCTTATATTTTGAAAATATATTTTTATACATAAGAAATGTTTTGTATTTTCTAACATTTTATAGTTGTTTTATAAATTTTAAGTTCATGCTGTTTGTAAAAAATAAAAATAAAAAACGGAGAGAGACCTATCACATTAAGATATCCAGGTATATGATGTAATTTTCAAATGGCAAACAGAAACTTTGATATTTAGATGGCTTTATTAAGTGCTTGCTTTTACTTGCATTATCCATTGCTAGAAATTTTCAAAGGAGGTAGTTTAAAAACATACAATTAGAGACTCAACTTGAGACATCTCCCTAAAGGTTACTAGACAGCAAATGTGTGGATTTATCTATTTTAAACTAATGAAATTGTCATGGTATTGGTATATGCATATATCTCTGTAAAATGCAACATCTCAAATGCCATGATCTTTTTTCAGCAATTTTAACATTGAGGTATAATAATGCAACATGAAATCCTTTTTTTGCTTCTAAATGTAATTGATTTAATCACTGAATTTAAATGCTTGGAAATTGTTCTGCTTGCTGGTGTTTGAATGCCAAATTCATCATCTACAGTTCTAAAATGAATGTTGCAGTTATATTTAGACAACTTAAAAAAAACTGCCTTCTAAATTACCCTACATAACCTATGGAAATGTCTAGAAAAATTGATAATGAATGACAAATGTCCATTTTTATCAACTTTCAGGTGTGGGTTAGTTGCTCAGTTGAGTCCAACTCTTTGCAACCCTACGGACTGTAGCCTGCTAGGCTCTTCTATCCATGGGATTCTCCAGGCAAGAATACTGGAGTGAGTTGCCATTCCCTTCTCCAGACTTCCAGGTAATTGCAACTTTTATGAGGAGTAGGAAGTGTTTGATTCTTATTATTTAAATATCCCTTGTGTGGTTTTCTAGACAAAACAATAACAGCACACATAGGTTAACCCCAACTCTTTGAGAACTCACAATCCCCATTTTAACGATAAAGACCTTGAAGCTGAGAACCTTATTTATTTTCAGAAATAAAACGAATTCAACTTTAGCCAAGCTGTCACAGACATCAACTCATTTGTCTTCTTTGATCTTGATCTTTTTTTCCTTTCTACTTCTTCAGAGTTTTCAATAAAATAAATAAAGTCCTTTGATATAGATTCCATGACAGTTAATCAGATACACAGGTCTACCCTCTAGCTCCTAAAAAGAATCAGGGTTTTAGTTTCCCCAGTACAGAGTACAGGCATCAAATAAGGTGGGGTAGGGGTATGTGCAGTGTAAGCTTATTTAGGGGGGGAACTTATACATAGTAAATTTCATACAAGATAATGAAGAATAAAAAAAATGTTTATACTAAGTATAAAAAATTGGGGCTATGCAAATAAAACAAAGTGCTAGAAAGTGTAATATTAGCCTTCATGGAGTTTCCCACACTTTAAACTTTCTGGTCCCACCATCAGTTTTTTCCATATCCACATACTTCCTTTATTATTTTTTAGTTTTGGCTCAGTGGTAAAGAATCCACCTCTAATGCAGGAGCCGCAGAAGACGCGGCTTCAATCCCTGGGCCAGGAAGATGCCCTGGAGGAAGTCATGGCAACCCACTCCAGTATTCTTGCCTAGAGAATCCCATGGACAGAGGAACCTGGCAGATTATAGTCCAGAGGGTCGCAAAGAGTTGGACGTGACTGAAGCAACTTAGCACAGCACTATTTTAATTAAATGAACTTATTTCAAAAATGAAATTATTTAAAATTACAAATTAAGAAAAAGTATCCCTTACCAAAAAGAAAACAACAGCCACTGTACATATAAAAACTATCACACTTAAAATATTCGTCTGGGTACAGCCAATTTTTTTTCAGTAGAGTATATGCTACCCTGAGAAATTTGGCCCAAAGAAAAGAATTAGCATTGGTAAATGGGAATGAAAACATTGAAGATTTTATCGACAATATCATACGTTAATTAGCTTTTAAAATAAACTTTTCGATCTGTATCCATATGTGGGGTAGACAGTCACCTAGTTAATGAGGTTTCAAGCAGGAAGTCCAGCTGCTCCTGACAGTACCTCCTTTAGCTTTTGGCAAATGTTTGAAATTCTACGGCTTGAATGCAATTACTTTTGCTCACTGGTTTTCAAACTTTTTAAAGCAGTCAACCTTTTGTTTGTTTGTTTGTTTTTCAAATGAAGCAATATTTTTAAGACCAGTAAATTAAAGAGAAAATTAGAATTTTATTTCTGCAAATATATTTTAGAGGTTCAAATTGCTAACACCTGTGATATAGTCACTCTATGGAAATAACGGAGATGTTATGAGGAGGGTAGCTGCAGTGTTATGGGCAGCCTATTTTTCATTGATTTCTGGAGTTCTTTTGTTGTTGTTGTATGATACTGGGACTATCCTGATTAAGACAGATATGTAATTGCAAATGACATGAACTTTGTATCTCTTACTTGACAGTCTTGCACCATTCTGCACTCCTTATTGGAAAATGGTATAGTTAGACTTGTATCTTCAAAGCTTAAAACCATTAGAATACGTAAAAACTGCTTACCTTACTTGAGAGGTCCTTGCTGTTAAAAAATACTTTTTACAGGTATCCTTTTAGTATAGTTTTTCAACTTTGTCAATAAAAATTTACTTGCTGCATGCTTCAGATGTTAACTCAAAGTTTCAATTAGTCAAATTTGTCTTATTTCTGCCAATTATCTGAAACTGTTTCAGTTTCATCACTATCTCTTTAGCAGGAGTTGTAAGCATATCATAAATATGCTTTTGTATATGCTTATGTTTGTATCATAAATCTCTGTTAAAATTCCATTTGATATACAAAACAGTACAAACTTATTATTTGGGGGAAACAGTTAACCAATGCAATTTCTTATAAGCACTAAGAAACACTAAGAAATGACTTCCATTTTCATTAAAAGTATTAATTAGCATTAGTATAACTACCTTGTTTTCACTTCCTTTGATTGTTAAGCTCTGTTTATTGCTTGTACCAAGCAAAAGTACCTGAACTTGTGGGCCTTTTAATAGTCATTCACATAAATTGTGGTGGTAATGTACCCATTTGTACAATTTTTCTCACTAAATGTACAATGATATATATTAAAATGACCATTGCACAGCTAGAACTTTCCAATTAATGTCACATTTATCTATTTACTCATTTCGACATGTATATGTTTACAAACGTGTGTGGAAAGAAATAACTATCATATTCTCCATCTATCTACAGATCAATCCAGCCACTGGGAAGAAGAGGAGGTGGAACAGGAGGAGGAAAGGAAGTTGTTTTGTCTAGTAACACAATTTGATGATTTAAGAATCGTCGATATGACACAATGTTTTCTATAGAATGTACTTTACAGGGTTTTGTTATAGGTTTTCTGTTGTTTCAAAATATGACAGAAATGAATTATAAACAAGAACTGCAGTTATAGCTCAATGGAAAAATAATGGGTTAGCTGAAGGCCTGTGTTTCTCCTAAAATGCAAATACCTCTACATTCATGGGCAATCAGTCAGTTATATATTAATGTGAAGGAATTTATTAGATATCTTTCTGATGCTTGGATTTAATGCAGAAGAAGTGGGGAAAAATATTTACTTAGCAACTGAAAGAAATGGGAAAGACAATATATTAAGGCTAACGGCACTGAACATCAAATTTGATGATTTCACAATTTTGCTTAAAGACCATGCTGTCAATATATGATACACTCATTTGTATTTCCTAAAGAAGTAAAAGAAAGTAAACAACAAAAATAAAACAAAAAGACAAACACACAAAGAAAATGTCTGAATTGGATAAATGTATAAAAATATTTCAGAATTGCATCCAACTGTTCTAGAATATTTTGCTAGAACAATAATGTAATTAATTACTTAAAATTTTGATCAACTCAAATTAAATCAACTGTAAAATTTCCAACAAGTGAATTTATTAAGTGAAGATACTCTGATCTGATACTCTGAGTGTCCTCAAAGATTGCAAACAAATAAATTGTGCAGGAGTTACAGATCATGTAGGGCAAAGTATAAATGAGTATGTCATGCTCCAAACCTGACCTTGTACTTTATATCTATGACATTAAAAAAAAAACTTGCAAACTTTTTTCTTAATTTAAATCTTTCCACTAAAGAATAAAAATTCTTTATTTCAAGTTAGATATGCCTCCCGCCTCTCTACAGTCCATGAAGATTTGGACATGACTAAGTGACTGAGCAAGCATACTGATTTTGAAGTAACACTAAACCCAAACTTACAAGCACAGTTGGTACAGAGAGGAGAAAAACAGTTTAGCCAAATCCATTATAAAGCATGCTTTTGTACTAATACCACAACTTTTGAAAACTCTGATTTCTGATGTTTTTCCTCATCTTTGTACTCGCTGGTGGCTCAGACGCTAAAGAGTCTGCCTACAATGTGGGATACCTGGGTTTAATCCCTGGGTCAGGAAAATCTCCTGGAGAAAGAAATGGCAACCCACTCCAGTATTCTTGCCTGGAAAAATCCCATGGATGGAGGAGCCTGGTAGGCTACAATCCATGGGGTTGCAAAGAGTCGGACATGACTGAGCAACTTCACTTTCTTTCTGATTTCCCTGGTGGCTCAGACGGTAAAGCATCTACCTACAATAAGGGAGACCGGGGGTTCAAATCCTAGGTAGGGAAGATCTCCTGGAGAAGGAAATGGCAACCCACTCCAGTATTCTTGCCTGTGAAATCCCATGGTCGGAGGAACCTGGTAGGCTACAGTCCATGGGGTCACAAAGAATCTGGACGTGATTGAGCAACTTCACTCACGTGCACTGAGAAAAATTTATCCTTCAGTCACAAACTCTGTAGGTTCTCACTTCTTTCTTTCCCAAGATTATGGAAACTTGAAACCAATAGTTTCATAGTACAAAGCAAGAAGACAGGATGGGAAGAAAGACCTTTCTCTAGAGTCATAGGCACTGAGTCTATACTTGTGGCTGATCTGTCTGTTTTTCACTCCCAATGTGTATTCTTCAGCATACCAAGGGGGATGAATGAGGTCATGAGTGTGTGCTAAATTGTTTTAGTTGTGTCCGACTATTTGCGACACTATGGACTGTAGCCCACCAGGTTCCTCTACCCATAGATTTTCCAGGCAAGAATACTGGAGTCAGTTGCCATTCCTACTCCAGAGGATCTTCCTGACCCAGGGATCAATCTGTCACTCTCATGTCCCCTGCATTGGCAGGCAGGTTCTTTACCACTAGCACCACCTGGGATGCTAGATCCATAGTGAGTCTACAAATACTTATCCTGGTGGAGCACAGCCATGAGTTTTACAAACTTTAATATCTTATTGGGTAAACATAGTTGGAGTTGAGCATTGAGAATCAATTCAGGTACACACCTGAAATGTCTATATGCAAAGGACATGCCAAGTATTAAAATATAGTGATAAAACAGAAAAAAATAAATGTAGAAATTATTACATACATATTATACACACACACACACACACATATATACATATATATTAAAACTTTTTTTTTAACTCTGTGGACTATATTATTGCATGTACTCATTGCTTCCCTAGGGATAGAAGCAGAAATTTTTAGGTTTGGTTTTTAGGTTTTTAGATTTTTAGTATAGTTCTTGAATTAATTTTTAAACTTAGAAATTTTTTAGGAATCTTTTTAGAAATCTACATTATTAGTGTCAAAAACTCCTAGAAATAGTTATACTTAATTCCCTTCATTTTAAAATTCATATAACACAAACTGATTCATTTTTTCCTATGTATCTCTCCAAAAACCATTTTTCTCCATCCTTTCATATATTTATATTCATTCTGAATATAAAGCTTTTTAATTAATTTGGTACAAGCTTTCTCACATTATATTACACAACTCTACAAGATTTGTCTTTTTAGGATCGTCAATACATTTAATGGGCATAAAAACTTTCTATTATTGGGAGGTTGTAATAAACACATTCTGGTTCCAAACAGGAAAAGGAGTACGTCAAAGCTGTCTATTGTCACCCTACTTCTTTAATTTATACACAGAGTACATCATGAGAAACGCTGAGCTGGAGGAAGCACAGGCTGGAATCAAGATTGCCAGGAGAAATATCAATAACCTTAGATATGCAGATGACACCACCCTTACGGCAGAAAGTGAAGAAAAATTAAAGAGCCTCTTGATGAAAGTGAAGGAGGAGAGTGAAAAAGTTGGCTTAAAGCTCAGCATTCAGAAATCTAAGATCATGGCATCTGGTCCCATCACTTTATGGCAAATAGATGGGGAAACAGTGGAAACAGTGGCTGATTTTATTTTTCTGGGCTCCAAAATCATTGCAGATGGTGATTACAGCCATGAAGTTAAAATACTCTTACTCCTTGGAAGGAAAGTTATGACCAAACTAGACAGCATATTAAAAAGCAGAAACATTACTTTGCCAACAAAGGTCCGTCTTCAAGGCTATGGTTTTTCCAGTAGTCATGTATGGATATGAAAGCTGAACTGTAAAGAAAGCTGAGCGCCAAAGAATTGATGCTTTTAAACTGTGGTGTTGGAGAAGACTCTTGAGAGTCCCTTGGACTGCAAGAAGATCCAACCAGTCCATCCTAAAGGAGATCAGTCCTGGGTGTTCATTGGAAGGACTAATGTTGAAGCTGAAACTCCGATACTTTGGCCACCTCATGCGAAGTGTTGAATCATTAGAAAAGACCCTGATGCTAGGAAGGATTGGGGTCAGGAGGAGAAGGGGACAGCAGAGGATAAGATGGTTGGATGACATCACTGACTCAATGGACATGGGTTTGGGTAGACTCCCGGAGTTGGTGATGGACAAGGAGGCCTGGCACGCTGTGGTTCATGGTGTTGCAGAGTCGTACATGACTGAGCCACTGAACTGAACTGAATAAACACTTTCAAGAGGGTACTTAATTGCTTCCTCTGTCAGTTTTTTTCCACTTTCATGATCACCAAATTCCACATTACACTAGTCTCTACTGAAACTTGAATCAGATGCCTGAAGACACCAAAACATGAAGCTATTTCCCACCAGCATCAAGCTCTCAACCATGTTCACATTTTATTTCTTTATTTAAAACACACATTTTTATTTACTTTATTTATCCCGTAAGTTTGTAACCACTTCCCATTTTGTCTTTGCTTCACACAGCTGGGTCGATATATATTCTTGGCCATCTAAATGCCATCAGTAGTTTTAGGTAGATTCTAGAGGCTAAAAATATAGTATGGGTACTACATATAAACTGGGACATGATCAATTATTAAAATACCACCAATTTGGTGTCTTTGTAAAATCTATCAACAAGAATTAGTAGTCATGTCCCAATGTGAACTATATTTCAGTGGTACTGAAAATTAATCCATCACTATTGTACCCTATTTTGTTAGCCCTTTACCTTTTGTTTTCCAGGCATTCCAAGTTTTACTAAATTTCTGGAAAAATAGAAGCAGATAATCAAAACTGACCATGGGATATTTAAACATGCCATTATATATGATGTTTATGACAACAGCTTCATGTAAGAAAGTCAAGAATAAAACTTACAACACACCTCAGGAAAAGTGTTAATCTAGGCCCTGGTTATAGCAACTCAAACATCCTAATCAAGATGATCACATTCTAGAATTTAATGTATAACATATCTTATATTATAATCAACTAAACACTCACATAAATTTTACTTCCTGTGTAAAGAACTATGTCCAGAAAAGGATAATAAAGGAGAAAAAGTCCATGAAATATAGCCAGCTTATACATGACTTTTAGAATCCATTATGATATAACAGTCTCACTTGTATATCTAATATCATTAAAAATATAAGCACATAAATATCCAGACTATAGGGAAAAGGAGATTCTTTCATTTTAGAGTAGCCTTCAAGAGCTGATTATTAAGTCACTTAACAATTAAATGTTAGAAAACTTACCTTGACTTGCAAACTTCAACTCTTTGGCATCTATGAGCGTGGTCCTTTTGTCAGACCCTTTTTTCTCTATTCGGCGATGGCTTCGTCTTTTCTTAGACTCTCCCCAAAGATTGGACCCTCCATGCATGCTTGGTATATTCAAAATAGCAATTCCTTCCAGAGAGATGTTTATTAAATCAATCTGTACTCCATCACACTGATCAGAGAGATGAAAAGAACAGAAACAGTACAATTTCATCTTTTGCATTTTCTCAACTTTTGAAAATAATTTTTATTCTTTTTAATTTTTATTTATTTATTTATTTTTTGAAAAGAATTTTTAAATCTATAATCTTGTCCTTTCTAAACTAACCTTTTAAGAACACTTAAATGGTTACACTAAAGGTCAATGTAAAAGACAAAGCAGTCAGTAACATTTACCAGGTATCATGAATAGTCTTTAAAAATGATCAAATTAAGTTATTGATGTATCTTTGTTTATAGGACACCTTTGGAAGGCACACTTTAGTGTCTGCATCTATAACGAGCTGCAAGTTTCCAATGTGTTACAAAGAGGTTGACTCTGTTAAATTTGGTCACATTTCAGACAGAAATTTTAATGACTGTTTCCTATTTAAAACACACTGCAAGGTATTACTGGGGGGAAATAAATAAAATTCATAATTCAGGGTCTCATTTTGGGGAGCAGAGAAAGAAGTGGCTTAAGGACTTTCGAAAAGAGAAAGTAATTCAAAGAGATATGAATTACACTCAAGTGGCCAAGGATGCTTCCCTGGACTAAATTAAGTTCCAAGCCCAGTGTCAAAGGCAGAGAGAGGCACAACTATTTAGATGAGTATGGAGGAGCAGAGAGGCTGAGCAAAGGAAATGCCAAGATCAGCAGCAGTAAAAGGAATTCCCATCCTGTCATTACTAGGAACTGCTGTAACAAAAGACTGAAAAATGAAATCAGTTAGTTCAGCCAGATTTTTTGTTTGCTGGGTGATAAGACATCCTTCACTCTTCTGACTGTGCAAAATAGGAAACATTCTACCAGACAACACTTATTCGGAGTGGTCACTGTTTACCTTTTCAAATTTTCTATACATTTCCACTGGTGGATATGGGTGGAAAGTGACAAGGCCATACTGTATTTTTAAAATATTATTATTTATTCATTTGCTTTGGGTTTTCTAAAACGATCATTAGAGTAGTTTATAAATATATCCCAGATATTCCTCTGCCGTTTTTAGTTAGAAGTTATTATGAGCAGATTAACTGGCTTTACCAGTAAATAACACTATGCTTTACAAGTAAACATTGTTAGGAATATGAACTTCATATATTGAAGTATAGCTTCAGTGGGATTGTTTATTTGCTGTGTTTTTATTACAGAAAAAAATGTGGACAAAATGTCATCATTTTCTTTCAAATAGTAATCATTGATTTATGAACTCAGAAGAGATAAGCTGCCACCAAAATCATTAAAACAAAAAAATTAATTGTAAAAACAAATGAAAAAACCACAAACCCTCTCTTCTCCCACATTTTCCTAATCATACTAAATCTAACACTGTATCTTGTTCACTAAGATATAAAAAACTGTGAAATAAAGCAACACATCTTGAACCTCCTTGGAGGAGCTAGAAACAAATTCTAGAGAAGGTGCCAAGTTTTCATTCAATTTGTTTCAATGAGGGTGAAACCAAGATCTGGGTGATGCCTTTTTTTTTTACCCCTTAGAAACAACTGATTTCCCCCCCCCTTCTTTTCATATATTAAATTAAGACGATTTCTTTTTACTAAAGAATTCTGCTCATGTGTATACTCACTTACTGCTATATATTCTAGATAAACAGATATTAATTTCATAATTAAAAGTAATCTTGTGTAAATACCCTGCAGGCCTCAATGAATCAAACACATACTGTGTGTCAGGCGTCCCACTGTCTTCAAGTGGAATGTACTGGCTGGATAATTAGATAGTACATATTTTTTAACCTTATTTGCATGCATATTATATCTTTTGCACACTGACAAGCAGCAGTAACAACAAAAGTCAGATTACCACAGGGAATTCCCACAAAGAAGTCTTCATTCCTTATAATTTGCAGCCTAAATTAAAATAATTTGATCTTTGACAAGGATGAAATGTCAAGCAGAAGGGGGTCCTCTACAAGCCACGGCCTGTGGCTTCTGAAATCTGCCTAATTTATGTCAGTCACTTCTTAATACATATTTAAGTATTACACGAAACAGATGATAAATATGCAATCTGACACCTTTGGTATTTCCCTGCTGTTAATTTATAAAGGTCTGGCTTCCCCCAAACTGACTAAAATCATTTAAATAACAGAAGAATTGTGAAATAAGCTGGAGTTGGGGCCTGGCTTCCATTTTCACTCAATATTGAACACAGCAGGTAGTACACTAAGACAATTATTTGACTAGGCCTCAGAACCCCACTGTGACAAGTTACTTTCAGAATTAGTGAAGGAGTATTCCTTTGTTCATCTGCAGAAAAGGAGAGCATGTTGCAAATAGGTTTTTTGTGTTTTTGTTTGCTTTTAATTGAACTCAGGGAATCACCTGTGACCACTGAAACACATCAGTGTACACTATTATTCATGTTTTCACTCTTCATACTCTTGTCACCTGTAGGTGTAAGGAAATAGGAAGCAGCTCTCTGAAAAGTGGGAAAGATCCTTAAGGAATCCCAAAGAAGAAGGACCGATGAAGAACACTGAGGTCCATGAGAGCCAGAAAATGTTTTTACATAAATGCCTATTTATTAATAATTGGTTTCCACTAGTTCTTGACCCCAGGTTACCTTCCCCTGTTGGTTTTAACACTGTGTTGATTAGTCTGGAAATTTCCAGAGGTGGTTCTGATGGAGACCAGAAGTTGTGGCATACCAGTTGAGTGCATGGAAATAAAAGCTGAGGTGAAGGCTATGAAATATAAGCAAGTTATAATGCAGTGTCAGATAATATTTTCATACACTTGGAAGATTTACGATTTTTAAAAAGGTAGCTACAGAGGAAAAGAATGTAAAAGCTAACAGCCTCAATGAGTCAATAAATCCTGACTATTTTTATTATGTTGAAGAAAGGTCATTAACATACAATGATCTAGGAGCCGTTTGCAGAGCTCAAGGTTGTCAGGCCGCTGTCCACTCATTTCAGTTTTGAAATGAAAGATCTGATTCCAGAGACAAATTTACCAAAAAGAAAAGAAAATGGTTTACATTTTTCTTCAAATATATTTTAATCCTAGATTATAAATATACCACAGAAGTGTTAAAGACAAATTTTTATATTCAGTTAATGAGCATTCAAAACGTAAAGAACTTTGAAGAGCAGTAAGTGTGCCTAATCAATCTGATGAGATATGATTATGTAAATATTTTTACATAGTGAGTTTAATTCTATGCCCAGGTCAGATAAAAATTATTCATAACTTTATTTAATAAAACATAAAAAATCGCTTTGTTCATTGTTTAAAATGACATGGTGTAACATGACTTAAATAAACCTGGTTTTTAAAAGTTTCTGCAAAGTTATAGGTAATTCATAGGACAGAATTACGTTTTACAGAAAACTACAGCAGCAAACCCACAAGTTAAAACAGACACATACACATAAGTGGCTCAACAGGACTTCTTCTGATACGTGACGTCTGTGGTACTCTGTATTTCACCAGTGATTAAGCTCCGAGTTTTTTGAAATGCATTTGAAAAGTATTCTCCACAAAATACACTGTAATATAGGGACTCAGAATGACTTTTAAGTAATTTTAGTATTAGCCAGTATTCTGGTGATGGTGATAAAAGTGCTGATTACAGATAATCGCATAGTTTTTTTTTGTTTTTTTTTACAGTGGATTGGTGATAGCAGGCAAAGGAGAGGACGATGGAAGCACACCTGTATACCTGGAAAACAGGAATATTTGAAACTGGTACCATGTATGCACACACACAGCTGCTGCACGTGTTGATAATAACAGTGGTACTTTGGGTTCAAGATATCAAGCATTAGCCACAAGTATTAGCAGAAAACCACTGTAATTGTACATGCTTCTCTTTTTAGGAGATTCTGTGAAAGTCAGAAATTATAGTTGGGATATTAAATTTCTCACTAAAAGCTATTAAAAGTAACTTCTGGTAAATATAGAAATTTCACCTGCTCCTTACCTTAACTTGTCTCATTTCTTCCTCATCCTACTCAGTAAGAAAATATAAAATATATTTACCTTAATGAAATGGTAACACTGTCTGAACCTCCAACACATTTCTTATTCTTTCCTGGAATAAGGGGGTATTTTTTTGTTTGTTTTGGACTTAATGAATTCAATTTTTGTTTTCCTATGATCATCTTGGTTGAGGTCCACATCTTACTGTTTCCCTTCCTTTTTGCTTCTAGAATTGCATTGCCAAAAAAAAAAAAAAAAAAAATCAAAAAACAAAACACCTGCGTAGCTTTAGAAGCGAGGGAAGTGACTGTTCTTATCACATACATGTGAGCACACACACACACACACATGCTCACACATACAGAAAGAGGGCAAGGAGATACTTTTGGAGGTGATGAGATGTTAATGACTTTGATTATGATAATTCTATGGTATTCCTTTTCTCCAAACTCATCAAGTTGTTTACATTAAACATGTATAGCTTTATGTATGCCAACTATGCCTCATAAAGGGTTTAAGAAAGAATGTTCATCCACAAGTTTTATTTCTCCCACTCCAAGAGAGTCTTTTGGAGGGGGAAGGCTGGGCTCAGGTTCTCTAAGTACATGCTGAGATGTCATCCAGGATGATTTTGATATATTGGGCATACACAAAGCTATGAAAATCTGCCTTACTGCCTTTAATAATTGTACTTTCCAGGTTACTGGTCAATCAGAGTCTTGTCTTTCTAATCCTGCTAATTAACTTTGTGTCCCTGACACACCTCTTGCAATCTGTTAATTCTTGAACTCATTTAGGTTTTATGTAAATATCCAAGTTTTATGTCTTAATCATTAAAACAAAGCTCAGGATTGGAGGATGGAAGTTTTGGTCTTAAAATATACCATCCTTCCAAGTCTCACCAAATATCAAAAGACGGAAATACTTTGGAGAATGGGGCATTTTATTCTCTCATGAACCTTGCCGGTACAAAGAATAAATTCAAAATTCATGAACTCCATAAGCTTCAATCCCAGTTGATGACATGAGAGCGTTAGGTACATATCCATGCTTCAGATAGTTTAATACAAATGTTGCTTTTAACATATTATCTTGTAAATTTAAACTATTCATTTAATTGTTTTATTTCTTTATATTTTGTTATGAAGTTAGAAGATAACTGAAGCTCTTCAAGTTAAAAATTTCACTTTTGTTAAATCTCTTTCATTGTATTTGAGCAAACTCCAAGAGACAGTGAAGGATAGGGAAGCCTGGCGTGCTGCAGTCCATTGGGTTGCAGAGTTGGACATGACTTGGTGACTGAACAACAAAAATATGTGTGTGTGTGTCTATTCATTCTCCAATTGATTTGTTTCCTTTGATTTAAATATTTTGGCAACAAGCAATACGATTCTTGTTTTTTTATTATGAAATAAAATGCTCATATGTGTCTCTGCAGTAGAGAAACAATAGAGTCTCTTTAAATGAAAGGATTTGAGGGAAGACTAAATCAGGTAAAAATGTGCATTGCTTAGAACCAACATGAGGTATACCTTAATAATTGATAAATCTTAACTATTATTATTATCAACTATTATTGTTCAATCAGTCATGTTCAACTCTGTGGCCCCATGGACTGCAGCATACCCTATTACCCCTTGATATTAATATTATTCCAAATATCCACCCTCTTTGGGAAAAAAAGAGCTTCTGAAATAAAAGAGAGATGTGAAATAAAGGGTCACACAGCAAATGGTTTGTTTTGAAGAAGCTGTCATTAAAATATATATCTATTACTTGAGGTACTCTTGTACTAAAGTGCTTTTATTCTGATATATTTTCAAACCATAGTTGGTATAATTTTAGGCCAAACAGGAAGCAAGAGCAAGCAGAATCAAATTTTCAAATTGCTGTTTTTATTATATTTAATTAGGAAGTAACCTTGAGGGTACAAAGGCGTATATTCTGCTAATATGATAGACTGGATTCATTAAAAAGTGAGTAGAGAAGCAGATTTTACATCATCATCCATACACACAAACACACACACAAACCAAGTTTTAGAAGTAAGATAAATGCATACAAATTATAACAGTATTTCAAGATATACAACAATAGAATGAGGAGTGCACAGCGCTGGCTCTGACTAATAAATGCTACCCTAGTGGTGGCTAGAATAAGGCAGTAAATGTAGAGCTAGCAAGCCAGACTTGGAGGACATGTCGAAACACGACCGTAAAGAGTTCTTCTTAAGATATAAAGCTTGGTGGAACAAAATCCCTGCATTTTATCACTTGTAATGTCAAAATCAATGTTTTCCATACTTATTTTCATCACATATCTTTTGCTATATGATACAAACCTTTTCTTGAACATTTTTTACTTTGTGACAAACATAATACTGTATGATAGATGCTGTGTTTTCTTTGAGGAAATTAAGACTTTACTTTTTAGAGCAGTTTAAGCCTCATGGCAAAATTGAGGGGAAGGTACAGGTATTTCCTGTATACTTCCTGTTCCCACAGTGCATAGCCTTTCCCACTATCGTCATCCCCTATTAGAGTGGTACATCTGTTACAACTGATGAACCTATCTCAACACTTCATAATCACCCAAAGTTTATGGTTTCCATTTGGGTTCACTCTTGGCATACATTCTATGGCTTTGAAAAAATGTATACTGACATGGTGACTACATGGTTACTACACCATTGTTATATCACACAGAGCATTTTTATTGCCCTAAAAATCTTCTGTGCTTTGCCTGTTCCTCTCTCTCTCCTCCTTAGTTGGCAATTACGATATTTTACTGTCTTCATAGTTTTATCTTTTCTAGAATATCATATGCATCATACAGCATATAGCTTTTTCACAATGACTTCTTTCACTTAGGAAGATGCATTTAAGTTTCCTTCATGTCTTTTCAGTTTGGTAGCTTTCAGCACTGAATAATATTCTATTGTCTGGATATACCACTTCCTATTTTTCCATTCATCTGCTAAAGGACCTCTAGTTTGCCTCCAAGCTCTGACAATTATTAAATAAGTTGTTATTAACATCCATGCACATGATTCTGTGTGTACCTATTTTTTCAACTCCTCTTGGTAAGTACTAAAGAGTATGAACGCTGGATCATGTGGTAAGTGTGTGTTTAGCTTTGTAAGAAACTTCCACACTCTCGTCCAAAGTGACTGTACCACTTTTCATTCCCACTAGAAATGATTTAGACCCGCTATTGCTCCATATCCTCACCAGCTTTTGGTTTTAGCAATATCCTAATAGGTGTGTAGCAGTGTTTCACTGTTGTTTTAATTTGCATTTTTCTTACGAAATATGATGTGAAATGTCATTTCACCTGCTCATTTGTCATCTGTGTATCCCCTTGGGTGAGGTATCATTTAAAGTCTTTGGCCAAGTTTTCAATAGGGTCTTTTATTTTCTTATCATTGAATTGTAGGGGTTCTCTGTATGTTTTGAAAATACAAAGTTCTTTATCAAATACCCCTTTTGCAAATATTATTTCTTAGTCTGTGACTTGTTTTCTCATTCTCCTGACACTGTCTTTCAAAAACCAGAAGCTTTTAATTTCAGTGAAGTCTGGCTTACCAATTATTTCTTTCTTGTTTTGTGCCTTTGGTGTTGTATCTAAAAGGCATCATTATTCTAAGGCCATTTAGATTTCCTCCTATGTTATCTTCTAGAAGCTTTAGAGTTTTGCATTTTACATTTACCTCTGTGATTCATTTTCAGTGATTTTTATTGAAGGTGAAGGCCTGTGAAGAATTTTTTTTTTTTTTTTTTAGCTTGTGATTTCTAGTCATCTCAACACTATTTGTTCAAGAACTTTCTCTTCTCCATTATATCAGCTCTCCTCATTTGCCAAAGAACAGGTGATTATATTTATGGGAATATACTTCTGGGTTCTACAGTCTGTTTCCTTGTTTTCTCTGCTCTTTCACCAAGCTCATACTCTTTTGATTGCTTTATAGTAAGTCTTAAAGACACTGTCAGTGCTTCTACTTTGTTCTCCTGCAATACTGTTTTGGCTATTCAGGTCTTTTGACTCTCTGGATAAATTTTAGAATCAGTCTGCTGATATTCACAGAATAATTTGCTGGAATTTGGGGATTGCATTTAATCTTCAGCTCAAGTAGAGAAGAACTGACATCACTATCATAGTGAGTTTACCTAACCATGAACATGAAGTATCTCTCTCAGATAATTTTTTTTCAATCTATGTTCAATGTATGTTCAATCTATGTTCAGTGGTAGGTGAAGCTAAAGAGCAGTGCGAGAGGCTCACAGTATTTACCCTACATTCAGCCAAAAGACACACTTCAATTTTTTCTTTATCATTTTTACCTTTTGCTACAGATTTTCTTTAAGCAACAGTTTCTGAGGGCAGAAGTACTTAAAATCTACTATATAATGAGTTTTTAAACGATGAGTTTCTAAGTTAAAGGGAGATGTTTATAAATATATATGCACATATAGCTATATAAGTATATATATAACATATACACACATTTATCATCACAGATAGCAATTACAGAAAGTCCATGTTGAGCTCAAATCCTTCACCTTTTGTGATAATAATCCTTCTCAGGATTATGAGCTGATTCACTCATGAAAGGCCTTTCCCGTACCATGACAATCAATTCTACCTGTAATACTTTGATTTATTTATCAATTATGATGAGGAAAAAGTCCAAAGAGATATAGTCTGAAATAGTACCACTTTTGCTATTATTATTACTAACAGGAAATTAGAAAGCTCTTCTTTTCTAAGGCAAACAATTCAATATCACGGTAATCCAAGCTTATGCCCCAACCAGTAATGCTGAAGAAGTTAACGCCGAACAGTTCTATGAAAACCTGTAAGACCTTTTAGAACTAACACCCAAAAAAGATGTCCTTTTCATTATAGGGGACTGGAATGCAAATGTAGGAAGTCAGGAAACACCTGGAGTAACAGGCAAATTTGACCTTGGAGTACAGAATGAAGCAGGGCAAAGCCTAATAGAGTTTTGCCAAGAGAACACACTAGTCACAGCAAACACCCTCTTCCAACAAAACAAGAGAAGACTCTACACATGGACATCACCAGATGGTCGACACCGAAATCAGATTGATTATATTCTTTGCAGGCAAAGATGGAGAAGCTCTATACAGTCAGAAGAAACAAGACCAGGAGCTGACTGTGGCTCAGATCATGAACTCCTTATTGTCAAATTCAGACTTAAATTGAAGACAGTAGGGAAAACCACTAGACCATTCAGGTATGACCTAAATCAAATCCCTTACAATTATACAGTGGAAGTGAGAAATAGATTTAAGGGACTAGATCTGATAGATAGAGTGCCTGAGGAACTATGGACAGAGGTTCGCGACACTGTACAGGAGGCAGGGATTAAGACCATCCCCATGGAAAAGAAATGCAAAAAAGCAAAATGGCTGTCTGAGGAGGACTTACAAATAGCTGTGAAAAGAAGAGAAGAGAAAAGCAAAGGAGAAAAAGAAAGATATTCCCATCTGAATGCAGAGTTCCAAAGAATAGCAAGGAGAGATAAGAAAGCCTTCCTCAGTTGATCAAGGCAAATAAATAGAGGAAAACAACAGAATGGGAAAGACTAGAGATCTCTTCAAGAAAATTAGAGATAGCAAGGGAACATTTCATGCAGGAGGGACTCAATAAAGGATAGAAATGGAATGGACCTAACAGAAGCAGAAGATATTAATAAGAGGTGGCAAAAATACACAGAAGAACTGTACAAAAAATATCTTTATGATCCAGATAATCACGATGGTGTGCAGAGCCACACATCTTGGAGTCTGAAGTCAAGTGGGCCTTAGAAAGCATCACTATGAACAAAGCTAGTGGAGGTGATGGAATTCCAGCTGAGCTATTTCAAATCCTGAAAGATGATGCTGTGAAAGTGCTGCACTCAATATGCCAGCAAATTTGGAAAACTCAGCCGTGGCCACGGGACTGGAACAGTTCAGTTTTCATTACAATCCCAAAGAAAGGCAATGCCAAAGAATGCTCAGACTACCACACAATTGTGCTCATCTCACATGCTGGTAAAGTAATGCTCAAAATTCCCCAAGCCAGGCTTCAGGAATACGTGAACTGTGAACTTCCAGATGTTCAAGCTGGATTTAGATAAGGCAGAGGAACCAGAGATCAAATGGCCAACATACACTGGATCATCAAAAAACAAGACAGTTCCAGAGAAACATCTATTTCTGCTTTATTGACTATGCCAAAGCCTTTGACTGTGTGGATCACAATAAGCTGTGGAACATTCTTAAGGAGATGGGAATACCACACCACCTTACCTTCCTCCTCAGGAATCTGTATGCAGGTCAGGAAGCAACAGTTAGAACTGGACATGGAACAACAGACTGGTTTCAAACAGGGAAAGAAGTATGTTAAGGCTGTCTTCAATACTGTCACCCTGCTTATTTAACTTATATGCAGAGTACATTGAGAGAAACGCTGGGCTGGAAGAAGCACAAGCTGGAGTCAAGATTGCCAGGAGAAATATCAATAACCTCAGATATGCAGATGATACCACCGTTATGGCAGAAAGTGAAGAGGAACTAAAAGGCCTCTTGATGGAAGTGAAAGGGGAAAACAAAAAATTTGGCTTAAAACTCAGCATTCAGAAAACTAAGATCATGGCATCTGGTCCCATCACTTCATGGGAAATAGATGGAGAAACAGTGGAAGCAGTGTCAGACTTTAATTTTGGGGCTCCAAAATCACTGCACATGATGACTGCAGCCATGAAATTAAAAGACGCTTACTCCTTGGAAGGAAATTTATGACCAACCTAGATAGCATATTAAAAAGCAGAGACATTATTTTGCCAACAAAGGTCTATCTAGTCAAGGCTATGGTTTTTCCAGAAGTCATGTATGGATGTGAGAGTTGGACAGTGAAGAAAGTGAGAGCCGAAGAACTGATGTTTTGAACTGTGGCATTGGAGAAGACTCTTGAGAGTCCCTTGGACTGCTAGGAGATCCGAACAGTCCATCCTAGAGGAGATCAGTCCTGGGTGTTCATTGGAAGGACTGATGTTGAAGCTGAAACTCCAATACTTTGGCCACCTCATGCAAAGTTGAATCATTGGAAAAGACCCTGATGCTGGGAAGGATTGGAGGCAGGAGGAGAAGGGGACGACAGAGGATGAGATGGCTGGATGGTATCACTGACTTGATGCATATGGGTTTGGGTGGACTCCAGGAGTTGGTGATGGATAGGGAGGCCTGGTGTGTTGCAGTTCAAGGGTCGCAAAGAGTCAGACACGACTGAGCGACTGAACTGAACTGAACTGAGAAAGCTGGGATAATGAAGAACCTAGTCAGATGATCATATTTCTCTGTGGTCCCTAACTATTTTGTCTACCAAACTTATTACCTGAAAAGTTGTCACTGAAAATTTAGGTCTCAGCTGCCAAGTTATTTTTTTTAAATGAAAAATATTAAAGCCAATATTTCTCAATTCACATAAGCTAGTCATTAGGTATCCTTGTTTCTTGATTCTGTTCATTTGTCTTTATTACTTATCAAAATTTATCTTTTCCATTTTCTTTAACCCCTAAAAATCTCTAAATAAAACTAATCATTTTCCATTATAATTTGTCTCCAAAATTTTTAGTCCTACAATATATCTAATATTGATAGACATTATTTGCTCCAAACCTTTTTAAAGTCTATCTTTTCTTGCCACCTTTGCTCTCTATCTTGACTTTTTCACTTTCTACAAATGTAATGGGGAAATGGCAACCTCAGGAACTGAGAAAAACCTAGCTAATGAATGGGACTGGGATGGAAAAGTATATTTTTTAACCTTTATTCATGAAAGTAAGTACACTTTTAGTGAACTGTATTTTTAAAGGTTATATGATATTGAGACCTAAAAATATGTTTTTTTCATGTATTCTGCAACTTTTTTCTTTCCCTTCCAGTACTTTCTTTTATCTTACAGCTTTCTGTCCATACCATATCCAGTGATATCTCCAGTTGTTTCTACCTCTCATTCTTTCATGCTGTATTAAACAATGCATACTCACACTAACTTTTAATTAGTATTTCAGATAGTGCTAGATTTTCAATGAGTGACAGAAATGACATCTTAGAATACTGGGTAAAGCTATGTGGATTGCTAAAACTCTGACTTCTTCCATGGGCTATCACAACAAATTAATAAACTCAAGCCATTTCATAGAATTATAAAGAGAATTCATTTTCTTACTTCTATTTCTACAGATTCATGTAGCTTCTTGCAGGTGGCTGAGAAAGTTTCAGATGTGCCAAACTCAAAATACCAAAATTTGTTCTTCATTCTGAAAAAGGAAAGGAAGAAGCAGCTTAGGCAATTATTAATAACAGAAGGGATTTTTAAAAATGGGGTAGACCTGTCTTGTATAATGAATGGTAGAAAAGTTGTGAGGACATGTACCATCTGTTATGTAAAAAATGCTCACATAATTTTTAAAGTTTAAGTGCTATTGTCAAATTATGTGATTGTCCTGGAGGGGATTATAGGGATGTGTTGATCTGACAGATTCAAGTATATCTTTGCCTTTTCTATAATGTTGGTTGCTCAGATTTTAAAATATGGTTTTAGTGCATATGATTTGTAGCTAGTTCTTAGACAACTTGATTTGAGACCAGCCACTCTGTAATCATAAAGAGAGAGAAAGAAAAAAAGTCTAGACTTTTCATGAGATCTTTTTTTTTTCCTTTTTCAGGAAACTGAACTTAAATATGCTCAATTTTTCTAGATAGCTACACATTGATTAGAAGTTATGATTGGAAAACATATTAAAAAGAAAAAAATAGTTATCCACTGGATAAAATTTAGCATTTTTTAGATAACTATCAATTATCATTTAAAGATACTGTTCTCTGTTACATGAATGATAGTGTGAAATTATGATACAGCCTGAAAGAACTAAAGAAGTAATAACAATATTTTATCAGCATAACAAAGTTGCAAAAATATAGTTTTAAATTATTACAGTATTTAATCTGGAATTAAGATATTCAAAATTTATTTTCTCCAAGAAACCAGTGACCATATCTTTCTTTGTACAGGTAATTAAATTAATGATCATTTAAAGTAATTATACAAAGGATGACTAGATTTTTATATTATCTAGTACTGGACCTAAAAATTAATTCTCACAGAAAGCTGCAGTTTTAATTATACATAGTCTCACATGCTGTCATACCCTCATTTAGAAGAAAATACAGGTAAAATGAGATATATGTTTTCACACACGAAGGCAAAACAAAGGAAAATTTTTATAATGATACTCAAATGTCTCTACAACAGCAAATTATTTTTTCTTTATAAACACTGACATGTACTTTTCACATTAGAATGTAAAACATTTCAACAATTAAAAAAGACACTTGGCAAGGACCTTACTATTTAATGCAAATACTATTACTTGTTATAAGAAATGACACGGAGTGCTTCTTGTTATGTTGTGTTGTATAGAGTTCTCTGATATGAAATTATGAATTATAAAAATAATCTTATCTATCTAGACACATCCAATAATATTTAGTTTCATACAAGGCTTTATTTGCTTACAAAACTTTCACTTGCCCTTCTTGCATTAATCACCATATTAAGGCTGATCATCTGAAAACCAAGATAAGTTTCAGAGGATTCTAGCACTATGAATTATCATTCTTTTTCTCGAGAATGTCTTCTTTGGATATGGCCTGATTTCATATGTCTGAGTAGATAGAAATAGATGATAACTAGTTAGATAGAACAATGCCAAACATTTAACAGTAAGACCTGGGGGTCTAGGCCTACATGTGCGTTTATGTTAAATTAATGAAAACAGTCTACTTTATAGAATACATGTAGTTTTACAATTTTACACATTGGCTGAAGTTTAGGGAAATTAAAAATGTTTTCCTATTAATGCATCATTATCATAAAAGATATTCAATAAATTGATAGGAAGATATTGTTCAGTATGAAATAGTCTCTAGACAATCTTTGAATAATATTTAGTATATGTTTTATGACTATTTGGAATTGTCTTCCTACATTCAACAAGTTTTCTAATCATACTTTTCTGTTGACCTTTTATCCAGACCTTCCTGGATTCATTTGTTCATCACTCATGCAATCAACAACTATCAGCGAGAACATTCACTTCCATATTCTGTGTTTATCCTAAAGATACAATTATGAACATGATTATCTTTGTCTCTAAGGAGCTCAGAATGTTTAAGGTTATGTGGCATATAAAATAATTAAAAAGCTAGTTCTCTAAATTAAATATGACAAAAATACTGTGAAAAAACACTTTGGTGAATCTCCTGCTTTTACCTCAGGGGTCCAGAAATCTTTAGAAGAGAAGGTGACATCATAATGGATAAGCAGAAGGCAAACAGGATGAAAGTGAGATAAGTTCTGGGGCAGATTTTTAAGAGTGCAGTGTGACTCGGCAGGTAGGGATGGGAGGAGGGAGAGAGGCTCAAGAAGGGGATACATATACACTTATGACTGATTCGTGTTGTTGTGTGGCAGAAACCAACACAACGTTATAAAGCAATTACCCTCCAAATTAAAAAAAAAAAGAAGCGTGCAGAATGACTTAGAGAGATTGCTAAGCATGGGCTACCTAGGGGTATGCCAAGTTAAGGGGTTTAGACTTGATACTACAGATTTATAGGATGCCACAGAAGTCTGTTAGCACTGGAGGGATATGGCCAGTCTCGTTATATGGATAAAATAAAACTCACAGAAATGAATAAGTGAGTGGCAATGACGAATTGTTGGTGCTATGGATAGAAATGTGGTGACTGGAATAGGACAAGTGAATAATTGGAGGCCTAACCCAAGGGGCAAGGAAAATGGAAGAAGAGGCTCAATTGAAGAGACATAAATGAGGGTGCATCAATATGAACTGGCAGTATCAGATAACACTGATTTCTGTCATAACTGGGTTATCTCTGGAGGTATATGTGGGGATATCAAAGTATCACTCCAGAAAAAAAGGGGGGGCTAAGAGTTTACATTTGGACAGGTTGGGTGATATTTTCATATATATCATTTTCATATATATGACTTCCAATTGCATGTAAATGATTACTCCCAATTTTTGTCCCAAAATTCTTCATAGCTTAACCAGGATGATGAGGAGATTGTATAAGCTAACTGAGATATACTTACTTTAGCAAACTTATCACAAGAAACAGAAATTCTGAGAATTTACATTCAGTCTTTATTCACCATATTAGTTAGCATTACTGCTCATGTGCAAAAGCTGCTTTAAATTCTCCATTATTACACCCATTTTATGTTTCACTTAGATAAATATATGGAGGCAATAAAAAGCACATAAGATCAGATTCCACATGACAAATTAAAAGCTGTTAAATTTTATTTTTTTCAACCAAACTGGTTTTTAGGTTGTAGAAATGCAAAAAGCACATTTAAGCATGTATGCTGTTTATTTTTACAGCTCACATTAGAAAATGATCCAAATAATTCAAACTCAAATTTGTCAGAGGAAACATATAGCTTTGGATTTGAAGAACAAGGTAACAGGACATTTAACCCACTATGAAACGTTCACACCACAGTCAAATTTATTGTGTCCTTAGACAAGTTTCAGGATTACAGGTATGATGACATATGTCCTCCAAAAAAAATAGTTATTCATACTAATATAATTTTAAGCTGTTAATATATTAAATCCTATTTCAATGCATTTAATTGTAAGTCTACATCCTTCAGTTTAATATTTAAAGTGCTTGGCTACCAGATGTTCAGGTAAAAAATGAAATTAGTGTTCATTTGCCAGGCATTTTCTTCCTTACTACCAGTAATTTTGCTTCTTTTACACATTCTCAGGAAAATGTGAACTATCAGAGATATTGCTCAATTATTCTTGTCACAATGAAATTTAGGTAATATTTAGTTCTACAAGTTTTGTCCAAATAGGCATTTTAATTTCTAGCAATATATGTAACCTTAAAACTTGTCTTCCTGGCTTACAAAACTTTTGTCTGCTAAGTAATGATAATGCAGCAAACATAAAACAAAACAAACAAAGCATAAATTGCTAGTGCAATTCCCAAAAAAGAATACCAAAGAAACTAATTAGATATGAAGCTCACTTTAACAAAGATACAACATAAAAAGGGTGAAATTGCCTCATTTACCTTACTGTAGCAAACTCGAAAGTCATAAACACACAGAAGTTTTAATTCAGTCAAATTACTCTTAAATATCATTTTTTTCTCTCACAGGTGTGCATATTTTTTTTCCATGTATTTAGTGGTGATGTAGGAGATACTAGAAGACCATTTATATATATGTGTAAAACTGAAGTCTTCTGAGACACCTGAATCCATTTTCAGACATCCTTAGCTAAGGGATTATATCTATACTATCTGAATAACATGCTCATCAGATAAAATAGAATTCTGACCTTTGCTTTTCAAATGAAAGCAAAAACATGAAGCCCTCAGTAGCTTAGTCAAAATGGATTTTAAATGAATATTTTTAACTCATTAAGCATGTTTCAAAAACCTCATTTATATTAGCTTGCTTTCATTTTTGTCCTGTTATTCTGTTATGAAAGCCATTTCAAAGTCATTTCAAAACTGGTTTTAAATTTATTTTCCAAGGAGAACAATGCATCTAACATTTCAATAACTTTATTTTAATAATAAAAATTCAGTCTCACAATTTGATGGAATACTCTAGAAACAGGAACTTTGAATTTGGCTAACAATGTTGGTGATGAGAGATGTGGCACTGGTGACTTAAGCAATAAGGTAAGTGTTGAAAGTGGTACGTTTATGTCATAAAACTCAGTTCAGTTTTGTTTTTCATTGCCAAGAGATGTTACACCAAATACAAGTTATAGGGTTACTCATTTAATCCTAAACGAGGTGAGGTGTTACTCTTACTATGATTATATTTTATAAAAAGAACTACATTTTATTGAAACCCTGAAGTCTATTTTTTTTAAATAGGAAGTTATATTCTCTCATAGCAAAAGAATAATGATGCTAACACTATTTCATAAGGAAGAAACACGGCTGTAATGACTACCGTGGAGACACTTTATATTCATATGGAAGAGAACAAACATTCCTCATATTTGCAAACAACAGGTAAAGATACATTTTTTAAAATGACATATAAAAATGCTTGTATCTAATGCGCATCCTTAAGGCACACTTGTTAAGCCCTCAGGAGACAATGAAACATGCTACAGAAACTTCAGACAGAATCATAAAACATTCTACCTTAGTATGTAAAAAAAAAAAGATAGAAAGCCTAAAAATGCAATTTTTAACCTGAATTACTTTTATAAGATTAAAGTTACTCATATGTAAGTATATGAAAGATGCTCTCAAAGACTGAATATTTTAGTATGTTTTAATTCTCTTGAAGAAAGAAAAAGAATACATGGTTTTATAAGATTATTTTTATATAAGAGAACTTTCTTCCTTAACAGAAAACAATTATTTCTTTCCTAAATGTTCTTTTCTCCTGCTTTTTGATTCCCTGATAGCTCAGTTGGTAAAGAATCCATCTGCAATGCCAGAGACCCCAGTTCAAATCCCACCCTCTCCAGTATTCTGGCCTGGAGAATTCCATGGACAGAGAAGCCTGGCAGGCTACAGTCCATGGGGATGCAAAGGGTCAGACATGACTGAGCAACTTGCACTAGAAAGAATTAGGAGTGTTAGAATGAAAAAGTATAAAAGCATTACTAATGTCACATCACAGAATCTAAAGTATATATACATAATAAGACCGCAAAGAACAAGGATGAATTAATAATTAAATGAAATGTGTTTAAACAGGTGTTCAAGATGTTTAGAACGTAGTATCTTTCAATAGCAACTAGACTTCTATCTTTAAAATAAGTATTTCATAATCATAAAACATTCTTAAAGAACACTGTTAGGGTAATTAAATGAAATTTGTGATAGTAATATTTGTATTGTCATTCAGCACGGCACTGTCACAGGTGAACCCAGAGAGGTCACTCACCCAACGTAATATGGGAAGCAGCAAAATCTAACTCAGAAATTCTATCTTTATTCCCATACTGCCTCTTATTAAATATAATAATGAATGCAGCATCACATGAAACCTTTTTCTAAGACATTAGGGAAATGATAGAGGTCAGATAGGTGATATCACTAAATGACTCCTTTGTTCATATTTCTATTTTAAAAGTATTTTTAACTCCCCTTAAATCAATTAAGGATGACAGTGTAATCTAGAGCAGACCAATGGAACCTGAGAGATGCTCCATTCTAAAAAAGAGACATGTAGAATGTGAAAGCAAAGTTCATTCTTTCTCAGATGGCAAAAAAATCTGCCCGCAGTGTGTGAGACCTGGGTTTGATCCCTGCGTCAGGAAGATCCCCTGGAGGAGGGCACAGCAACCCAGCCCAGTATTCTTGCCTGGAGAATCCCAAGGACAGAGGAGCCTGGTGGGCTACAGTCCATGGGGTTGCAGTCCATTACTGGATCTCCATTCATGTGAGATTTGTAAATAAACTCATTATTTACTACATATATTCTGTTACTTGTAGCCAAAAGCACACTGACAACACTGCCCATTATAGTTCAAAAGAGAATTTTCACAGATATTATTACCACTGAAATATTTGGAAAACCCAAAAGAGATATGTATTTGTTATACAATACTATTTTTCTAGATGTGAAATTTTGTGGTAACTATATTAAAGGAGTTATAATTCCTTGTGCTTTTCTTGTGACTAGATACACAAATATCACTGAAAAGCTATCACCTGAAATGTTAAGGAATGATTTTTATGTTTATATGCTTGAAATAACCTCAGGGAAAAAGTCACAAACCATCCCCTTTTGAAATGTTTCTAATTTGCAACTAATACTCTTATCGTAGTTATAGACTAGAAAGCAGCTGGTAAGTTTACACTTAACCACTGTCCTCTGTCCCTTATCCAAAAACTTAGAAATCAAGTCAATGCTATTTGAATTAATAAAATAGACCATGGTGCCTGAGATTATGTACAAAAATATTTAAGGTAGAGCATCTCTCACTAATATAAACAGGAACACCTTTACACAGCCTCACCAAAGTTGGCAGTGAAACTGTAATGAAGGTTTGTATGTCTCGATATAAAATAAAGGCCTATTTCTTTCCAGTGCACTATTGAATTCATAAACAGAAAATGTCCCTATTGCAAAAATGCCCTTCAGTATGTATACAAACAAAAAAAAGGTATGTGTGCATGGTCAGGCTATTCAGTCATGTCCAACTCTTTATGACTCTGCCAGGCTCCTCTGTCCATGGAGAGGAAGGCATTACAAATGCAGGAACTAGTAAGCTTCCATGCCTAACTCTGAACATCAGGGGAAAGCAGAGAAACTGTTCTGCTCTCTATAGGGAAAAATTCATTTATCCACATTCTGAGCACCTACTCTAGACATGGAACTGTGACAGACAATGGGATTACATCTGTACACAGGACAGAAGTCTCTGCTAGCATTACACTTAAATTCTAGTTAGGAAAAAAAAAGTATATGAAATGATTTAGTATCAAATGTGATAAGTCCTAAAAAGGAGGTTCATAGGATGCAATAAGAGTTAACACATTAAAAGGGAATCGCAAATTTCTTTAAGGAAGGAAATTGGCTGGGTTTTTCAGAGTCTAAGACCCATCCCTTTCCTTTGCTCTATTTCCATAGTTAATAAGCAATTTGGAGCTATTCTGAACTTCCGTGGATTTAGATATCATGAATATGATGTCTTGAATTATGGAACTGTTCATCCTACTCTGGAGAGGAATCACCACTATTTTCCCCCTACTTTAAGTGGTTTATATACATTTTATTATATACTAACTTCAGCAAGTGATTAAGAGCCTGATCACTTCTGGGTGCCATGACACATGTTTTCCTATTTTCTAAAAATAAGGATGAGACTGGACTAGGATTACACAGTCAACATACTGCTCTCTGGGAAGATGTCTATAAGACGGCTTTGTAGGCCGCTAAGACAACTAGCTGGATAACAAATCGAGTATGTCGATCTAGAGAGTAAAACAATTTCTTGCTGTATCCCCTCTCTTTCTACTATTTGCCAGTTGACTTTCTTGGTTATATTTGTCTCCGTCTCTGTCTCTCTCTTTTCTCTGTTATTTGCTTTTACTGAATGTACTAAGCCAGTCAAGCATTTAAGCAATAAATACAAGAACAGAAGGCCTTCCAAGGTGTCACTAGTGGTAAAGAACCTGCCTGCCAATGCAGGAGACACAAGAGATGCGGGTCCAAACCCTGGGTCAGGAAGATCCCCTGGAGAAGGCAATGGCACCCCACTCCAGTACTCCTGCCTGGAAAATCCCATGGACGGAGGAGCCTGGTAGGCTGCAGTCCATGGGGTCCTGAAGAGTCGGACACGACTGAGCGACTTCACTTTCACTTTTCACTTTCATGCATTGGAGAAGGAAGTGGCAACCCACTCCAGTGTTCTTGCCTGGAGAATCCCAGGGGCAGAGGAGCCTGGTGGGTGCCGTCTGTGGGGTCGCACAGAATCGGACACGACTGAAGCGACTTAGCAGCAGCAGCAGCATTATTAAACTAAGTAACTCTGTTTAATGGCATTTGCTTTCCATGTTAAAATATTAATGACATCTGAAATCACTAAACTGGTTTCAAACATAGGGAATTCAACATGTGAAAAAGACTACATGAATATTTTTGCAAAATACATCTACTTTTCATAATTGAAAGGCCAATTAATTCTTTTCTATTACTATCCTCAGTGTCATAGAGTAACTTGGAATCAATAACGGTGAATCATTAGAACATATTACACCTTGCTATATTTTTAACCTGTTTCTCTTAAACAATTTTTAGATACTGCATTTTATAAAACTTACAAAATATAAAGAAAAAAAGTTACACTTCTCTAGCTCCTTCACTGGAGAAGGAGATGGCACCCCACTCCAGTCCTCTTGCCTGGAAAACCCCATGGACGGAGGAGCCTGGTGGGCTGCAGTCCATGGGGTCGCTAGGAGTCGGACACGACTGAGCGACTTCACTTTCACTTTTCACTTTCATGCATTGGAGAAGGAAACGGCAACCCGCTCCAGTGTTCTTGTCTGGAGAATCCCAGGGACGGGGGAGCCTGGTGGGCTGCCGTCTGTGGGGTCGCTCAGAGTCGGACACGACTGGAGCGACTGAGCAGCAGCAGCAGCTCCTTCACACATTATTTCCCTTGCCTAAATTCTGTTGAGGACTACCACAGCTTCACAATTAAAAAAAGAAAAGAAAAATTACTTCTAATAAAGCCTGTTTCTACTCTCTGAAAATTAGTTAATGTTTTACTTTTGTTTTTCCTCACCCATCAGCAGTCCTTTTCCAATTCTACAGCAAGAACCACAGCTGTGCATTTTGAAAATTCTATTCACCTTAAAACTTCTCTCACACTGGAATTAAAAATGAGGCAATCCTCCTTTTCCCAGTGCTATAGAGGGATGGTTTTACCAACACATTAATTATTTGTATAAAAATGATAAGGATAGGAATCAGAGTATTTGAGTTACATTGAAAATACTGATATTTTCAATCAAATTGAAGAATTACATAGTCTAACACATGAATAAGTAAATCTATTACTATTTAGATTGCATTTTTTGTCACTGATTTATATCTTGAGGGACTCAGATGACTCCCTGAAATATCATGAGCTGTTTTTGTTTCCAGTCAAGATACTAGAATTTATATAAAATATTCAGGCTGACTTGTATATGAACTAATTGACAGATGTAGCCATTATTATTTGGGGATTAATCATTGTGCTGGTACATTCAAGTACACGTTAGATAATTCTAAGAAAGATTTTCTCATCTTTTCTCTCTAGTATTATCTATTTTTTATTTAAAAATTATGCCAAACCCATATTCTATTTTCTACTGTTTGAAATTATGCTCAAATAAGCAGATAATAAGTGGAGATGAATTACAGTTGAAGATATTTTATAAGATAAAACTTTTTCCAATCTGCATTACCATCAACAAATCAATAAAGCAATATTTTTTGCTATAGTAATATACTTAGCAAATATACATTGCATCGCTTCCCAGAATTTAAATAAAAAATCATCTGTATTTTTTCAGCTGAAGAAGAATAAAATGATACCTTTGTTCACAAAAATTTTGCTGAATCCAGATACAGTACTGAAGTCATTTCATACTGAATATTATTGGATATTTATAGTCACTCATTTAGGTTAGTGACTCAGTCATGTTCCCTATTATGAACAGATTATAGAGATCGCAGAGGCTATCTTGTTATTTTTATTAATCAATATGAAAACAAAATCTCTTGGGGGTTCTTTTTAGTAAGTCGTCAAATGTAAAATAGTTATAAGATTATTCACATGTACGTAATATGTTTTATTATTGCTAAATCTTAAGAGAATTCATTATTATGGATTCATGGATATATTCATGGAAATAACATCTTACATTAAAAACTCAAATAAACTTTTTGGACAACTCAATACATGGATGAGCAGAAATATTACTTGTCCCTCAGCCTTTTCCCTAAAAATTTAGGACCTAATCATTTGAGACAGATGAAAAGAAAAAGTGACTTCCTTAAGAACATAAAAAGGAAGATCAAAGAAAGGGATGTCTTAATTATGCTCATTCATTCATTCAACAAATATTTATTAAATACCTCATATGCTCCAGAAATTTTTCTAATTGCTGGAAATTCATTAATGATTAAGTCCCTGCTCCTATACAGCTCACAGCCTTTGTTTATCTAAATGTGAGATTAGATCGCCTATTATCTTTTAGAATTGATGAAACACTCTCTGTTTCTTCTCATTCTTAGAGCACAGTGTATATAAAATAAAAACCCAAAGCAAATACAACAAGTGATAAAACATATATATCAGCCAATTCCTGGACTAGCTTCAAAATTAAATTATAGTTGCATTTATAATTAATTAAAATATTATTGAATACAACAGTAGATTGTTTAAAAGACACAAATTCTTCTCAATTCTGCATAAATGCCATTATGCAACAGGACTATGCTACATTTCCTTTCCAGAGGAAAATCTCTTTCTTCACTCCCCTTGCATCTAGACTAGCCTTCGTGATTGACTAACAGAATACAACAGAAATGATGCTGTGCAAGTTCAAGAGCTTAGGCCTCACCATCTTTGTACAGGCCACCCTGCCTCTCATGGAGCACTGTCCTGAGAACCTCTTGCCCAGAGTAGAAAATGATGTGATGAGAAAGATCTAATATCCTAGTTGAGCCCAAGCCCAGCAAATCCACCAGCTTATCGTAGCTGAAGAGCTTCCTTGGTAACCACGCAAGTATGAAAAATAATAAATTGCTGTTATTTTCAGGCACAAGTTTTGGTGTGATGAGCTGTGTAAAAATGGATCAAAGACAGAGACTCATTATATACCTTATATAATGTGCTAATCATAACATACAAAGAAGTCAGCAAAAGCTTTCATCAGTTCTGCCTTAGACACTCTGCCCTACAGTATAGTGGGGAAAATAGTAATTCCTCAAGCACACACATGTGAAATTGCTTTGGTACCATGGGAAGGAGGAAAAGTGAGAGTATTTTCGTGAGAGGTTATAATTACTAGGAGGGAAGCACATTTCTAGCGCAGGTGACTGTCAGCACAAAGGCCCTGTGGCAGAAAACATACCCAAAGCCAAGTGGAGGAGACCAAACACCACAGACTACAATGTTAGCTCAGTGTGTTAAGCACTACTAGAGTAGGCCAGACCCTGCTCTGTAGTATATTCTTCTTATGATGAAGACTGTCAGTGGCAGCTCTTATACTGAATTTGTATTTCTTTGTCTATGTATATTATTTCTTCTGGTACAATTATTTGCTGCATGAGCATTCAGGAAGTGGCAGCAAAATACGTTCCTAAAAGATCACCAGATAAATGCTTGAATTTCATTGTTAAAACCCTGTGCATAACCAAAGCCTCAGAGCTGAAACTAAGTAACCTGAATAAATTTAATAATGGAAATGAATTAGAGAGAAGAGAGCTCTGGTAACTGTGGTTTTATTTGTCTTTCAATTGAATGATTTAGACTTTTACACAGATGAAGAGGAATATGATAGGGCAATTAAATACAGTAACAGCCAGAAAAATCAACAAGTCTCTGTTATACAAGTTGCCTCTGTACTATGTAGTCATCAATTTCATTAATTCAGAATCATATAAAGAGGATGCAACATTCTGAAAGGGAGCTACAATTTCTCAGACTCTCACTGTTCACATAAAAGGAAAGTGTCAAATGAAAAAGTAACAGTCAGTTACTTCCAATCAGGTAAAACCACTGAAATGTTTCTGTTGGGAACAAAGTCTTGCTTTTCTCTCAGCTCAAAAAATATAGACATAGCTAATTAATGCTCCTGGATTTTCCTTCCTTTGCTTATTAGACTCGCAGTTACATGATTGCTCAGAAGGATGAGGAGGCATTTGGGGAGATTATTGGTTTAAGCAAGAACCCCTTAAAGCAAGGCAAGCAGAAGGAAAAAAGAAAGAAAAAAAATCTGAATTCTTTTTGTTACACCCAATCGTCACAATAGAGTAATTTTCTCTCATCATCCATAAATCTATCATCCTGCTAATACTTCAGTAAAATCATTTCATTGTAGCACATAATATATATTAATAAGCTAGTAGACTTTTTCTAATAATCTACTTTCCTTTCCACTTTAGATTTAACAATCATATAATAATCACTGTTCTGCTTGCGAATGAATCATATGCAATAGTAAGGAAATAGCTAAGAGGGAGATGCAGCCCATGAGAGATTTAATCATAGGAAATGGCTGACTTTTTATTTCCAATAACCATCTGCACTCATGGTAAATCAGGTGCTAATGAAGCTCAGACCCAGACTGCACGGGAGCATAAATCTCAAGAACCAAAAGTCGTGGAGCAACAGACTTCAGAAAAACAGAATTTCCTAAGGAAATGCACCAAGATTATCATATAGAAGGTCACCATCTGCAAATGTGTCACATAAATGAATATATTTGGTAGTCCTAATTCCACTCTATCACACTGGCTGTGAACATCAAATATATACCTTTCTTTTGAAACATCATTTTAAAGTATTGTGATCATTTATGCTTTCCTCCTAGAGAGTCAACATTTTAAGGATTGGGGCTCCATGCTAATTTCATTTTAATCTTCTTCATAGTGCCACAGGCTTAGAAGTACTCAATACTTAGAAAATCAGTGATAAAAACAAACATTAATTGTGGAATCCCACTTTTAGAGCAGAAAAGTACTGCAGAGCTTTCCCCCCTGACCCCCGTGAATGAGGATCTAAAGTGGGTAGAATTGGGGCCAGACATGGGATTAGACTCAAGTATTCTGAGAATCGATCAATAAGACAATGTCTTCTAAGACTTTATGTCTCCATCGTCATAATTATCCACTTTATGCCTCATGCAACCACTGTTGAAGTAATATCTACAATATGAATCAACACAAAAATACAGGAGCAACAAACAGCCCAGCTTCTACAGTATCAATCAAATTCTGTCGCAGGCCCAAGAAAAAGTACTAAGCACTTGAAAAAATACTGATCTTTTTCAATATGGACTTTATCTGGCCCCATGTTTTTAACGATTATATTCTTAACCTTTTGCAAATACTACAAAAGCAAGGACCTGGAATTACAGGTAAAGATGAGGCATGGGTTTTATATTAACAATTGAGTCAACCTGAATTTCCTACTATCCCCAGTGTAATGTGGCTTCATCATTCTCCACGTGTTACCATGTATGCAGGAATTCCAGTGAAGTGCTAAAAAGTCTTTTCTCTCACTTTCGCAAAAATAAATTAGAAAGCAAGTAAAATAAATCTAGATGCAACAGCCAATTAGTCTGTAACTAGCTTTATGAATTACATGAAGTAGATACAAAGAGCAATGGTTCATAGTTTTCTATGAGTCATGGACACCCTGAGAATTTAGAGTCATGAACCTTCTGTGCTGAAATACACAGGACATATATATAAAGATTATGCCTAAAACTAGGTTTAGAGCTTTACAGTCTTCCTGAATTCTACACACACTGTCCAGAACTATGTAAAGTCAAGTTAAAATTCCTGACTATGTTCATATTTGTAACCTTGAGGACTAACAAAAATCTTAGGTCATATGTGTTGTAAATGATAGATCTTAAAGATAAAGTATCTTTAATTTTTTACTCAAAGTTACTTGATATGGCATTTATCATGCTAGAGCACAAATGCAATTTTCAAACTGTATTTTCTCATTTTCTACATAAAATAATTAGATAACTTATTTCATTTTAAATTCAGTTCAGTTCAGTTCAGTTATTCTGAATGGTTCTATGAAGAACTACAAGACCTTTTAGAATTAACACCCCCCAAAATATCCTTTTCACGATAGGACTTCCCTAGTGGCTCAGATGGTAAAGCATCTGCCTACAATGTGGGAGACCTGGGTTTGATCTTGGGTTGGGAAGATCTCTTGGAGAAGGAAATGGCACCCCACTCCAGTACTCTTGCCTGGAAAATCCCATGGACTGAGGAGCCTGGTAGGCTACAATCCATGGGGCCTCAGAATGGGACACTATTGAGTGACTTCACTTCACTTTTCATGATAGGGGACTGGATGCAAAAGTAGCAAGTCAAGAAACACCTGGAGTAACAGGCAAATTGGCCTTGGAGTACAGAATGAAGCAGAGCAAAGGCTAATAGCGTTCTGCCAAGAAAACACACTGGTCATAGCAAATACCCAACAACACAAGAGAAGACTCTACACATGGACATCACCAGATGGTCGACACCGAAATCAGATTGATTATATTCTTTGCAGGCAAAGATGGAAGAACTCTATACAGTCAGAAGAAACAAGACCAGGAGCTGACTGTGGCTCAGATCATGAACTCCTTATTGCCAAATTCAGACTTAAATTGAAGACAGTAGGGAAAACCACTAGACCATTCAGGTATGACCTAAATCAAATCCCTTACGATTACACAGTGGAAATGAGAAATAGATTTAAGGGACTAGATCTGATAGATAGAGTGCCTGAGGAACTATGGACGGAGGTTCGTGACATTGTATAGGAGACAGGGATTAAGACCATCCCCAAGAAAAAGAAATGCAAAAAAGCAAAATGGCTGTCTGAGGAGGCCTTACAAATAGATGTGAAAAAAAGAGAAGTGAAAAGCAAAGGAGAAAAAGAAAGATATTCCCATCTGTATGCAGAGTTCCAAAGAATAGCAAGGAGAGATAAGAAAGCCTTCCTCAGTTGGTCAAGGCAAAGAAATAGAGGAAAACAATAGAATGGGAAAGACTAGAGATCTCTTCAAGAAAATTAGAGATAGCAAGGGAACATTTCATGCAAAGAGGGACTCAATAAAGGACAGAAATGGTATGGACCTAACAGAAGCAAAAGATATTAAGAAGAGGTGGCAAGAATACACAGAAGAACTGTACAAAAAAGATCTTCACAACCCAGATAATCATGATGGTATCGTCACTGTCCTGGAGCCAGATATCCTGGAATGTGAAGTCAAGCGGGCCTTAGGAAGCATCATTTTAAACTCAGAGGCTATATTTTACTATTTGGTAGATATTTTAAGGATATGATATTAGAGATATAGTTATATTACTGTTTTGATACCCTAACAAGAACTCACAAAATTAGAGTTGATTATATTTTATGCATGAGTTTTAATCCTCAGTCTATAATCCTAACTCCTGCAAATTTACCTTGCTGTTTCCTAAATACATTGACATTTTACTTGTGTTAACTGCTCAGTTGTGTCCAACTCTTTACAACCCCCACCAGGCTCCTCTGTCCATGGGGTTCTCCAGGCAGGAATACTGGAGTGGGTTGCTGTTCACTTCTATAGGGGATCTTCTCAACCCAGGTCTCCTGCATTGCCAGCAGATTCTATATCATATGCGCCACCAGGAAAGTCCCTAATCTGCTGTTAGAGAGAGAAGTATTTTTACATGTATCTTATTATTTTCACTTTGATTTGTCTTTCTCTCTCATTTATCTTAAGACATAGCAAAGAACTAATTTTTGCTTCATATTACAAATTATTATACCTGAAGCCAAATCCCAGTCTATATTCTTAATTCCACAAATAATATGAAGTACATAGTGATTCTGTCATCTAACATTGCACTTGGGCGTATTTTTGAAATAATCAATTAGTATTCAAGACAGAGGATATTAAAAGCTAAATATTAGCTTTGAACTTAAGTTTGCCTCAAGGATTTCCTCTAGAGAGGAATATACTTTTATAATTATATCCTTGACTGTATTAAAATATTATAAATTCTGCAAGTCACAATATGAAGGATAATATAGTTGGTGATAATGCCTATAATGCAAGTATTGAATACATGCTAACTTGTGGCAACAAGTTGCAGAGTTTTAAAAAATATGCCAAAGCACTGCAATAGAAATATCTGCATCCTTGCAACTCAGCTTCTCTTTGTTTCATGATATCTTTACCATTAGAGTAATGTACATACAGAAAGAATTCAATATAGTCACGATTTCCTAAGGCAATTCCTAGAGCAATTAGATGGTAAAAAGGTGTTATGTTTATATTTATTAATCTATTACTTTACATATTCACATTGTTTTATTCACTCATACACTTTCTTACAATTCATATAAATCATAATATGCTTTCAAAATTATAGCTCTAGAAGAATCTATTCAAGTATTTCAAATCCAGCCATTTAACGTTTTATTTCTGTTACTTTAATCTCAGCCATTATCATCAATTGCCTTGATCATTTTAATCACAGAATTGGATAAATATTTTCCCTTTGGGGAACAAGATGGAATTATATTTCCTAGTCCCTGTATGGTAGGATGGGGCCAGGTGGCTACTTCTGACTAATGGGATGTTAAAGAACATAACGTGGGTCATTTCAGGACTGGGATATTTAATTGTCAAAGAGAGCTCCTCTGAAATTCTCTCCTTTCTTGAACACTGAATGACAAAGTACAAGTACATGGCTATGTATCAACTAGGATTCTTAATTGGTTAGAGTAAACCAAGATCCTCTGTTCCTGCAAAGAAATTGGGGGCATGATGGAGACAAATCTTTGGTGGTTTTCGGTCACCCTTAGTTTAGGATTGTGCATTATCTTAGCATAACACTTCTTAACATGTTCAAAACATGTTCTAACATATCTTTCCAAACATGCTGATCTACTCCTAAATGATTCTCAAAAAGAAGATATATACTTTTGTTCATTTGTTCAATTATGTAACAGCTATAAGAATTAAAATGACTAGAGTGAGGTTATCACAAAAAATAACTTTTGAGATTTGCTTTAAATTTATTCCATAGTTAGTTCTTTGCTCAGAGAAGGCAATGGCACCCCACTCCAGTACTCTTTTTTTAATTTTTATTGCAACAAATTCAATAAAGACTTTTTACTTTAAAATATCGTGTTGGTTTTGCCATACATTGACATGAATCCACCATGGATATTCATGGGTTCCCTTTCCAGAACCCCCTTCCCACCTCCGTCCCGATTCTATCCCTCTGGGTCATCCTGGTGCACCAGCCCTGAGCACCCTGTATCATGCATCAAACCTGGGCTGGTGATTTGTTTCACATATGATAATTTATATGCTTCAATGCCGTTCTCCCATATCATCCTGCCCTCACCCTCTCCCATAGAGTTCAAGAGACTGTTCTATACATCTGTGTCTCTTGCTGTCTTGCCTACAGGGTTATCACTACCATTTTTATGAATTCCATATGTATGTGTTAGTATGCTGTATTGGTGTTTTTCTTTCTGGCTTACTTCACTCTGTATAATAAGCTCCAGTTTTATCCACCTCGTTAGAACTGATTCGAATGTATTCTTTTTAATGGCTGAGTAATATTCCATTGTGTGTACCACCAGTACTCTTTTGCTTGGAAAATCCCATGGGCAGAGGAGCCTGGCAGGCTTCAGTCCATGGAGTCGCTAAGAGTCAACATGACTGAGTGACTTCACTTTCACTTTTCACTTTTGTGAACTGGAGAAGGAGATGGCAACCCACACCAGTTTCCTTGCCTAGAGAATCCCAGGGACGTGGAAGCCTGGTAGGCTGCCATCTATGGGGTTGCACAGAGTCGGACATGACCGAAGTGACTTAGCAGCAGCAGCAGTTCTTTGCTTAAAATAAAAGTTTTACATCATTAATTAAAATGCTGGTTTCATCAAAACTCTTAATCTAAAGTTGAAATTACTTCCCTGCCATAGCTAATGGTTGGTGTGAGAAGAATGCCTTTGGTAAGGAAAAGGGAGTCAAATTCTTCAGTCCTTTCTCACCTAGGCCTTATTCTTTTCCTGCTCTGTCTTACTATCTATATTCTCTGGCCCTTTTAATTTACAGCACAGAGCAGAAGAGGTAAGGAGAGCAAGATAGTTCTCATTTGTTTTGTATCACATGGGAAAATTTCCACTAATACTCTTAGTTCTGTAATATCCTAAAAATTCCCTTTTCCCTTGGGCCCTTGCTTTCATAATTTAGAAATGTCTCCCAACACTGTCAGCCACCCCTTTCCCCCAACACTGCAGCTATTTCAACCACAGTCCCCTGACACAGTCAAGATCGTTGCCACTCCAGCTCACTCTGCCCATCTCCACATTCTCTGGAAGACAGTCCATCTAACTTCCATCTCCTTCTGCTGCAGCCACTTTGTTCTTTTTGAAGGATCTAAAACAATCCCAGAGCAGCTCATGTTCTCCCCTCTCCTAACCCACCTTCTCTTCCTGCACATGGCACATTATCTTGCCCTCAAACTGAATGATTTGCCCTGGAAAACCCGGAGAGCGCAATCCTTTCTCAAACTGAAGTCCTCCACTCTGCTATCAAAGCTGCCTCAGTCAGCCACCCACCGTTTACCTCTCTCAGAAAAAACTCGCATGCAATGTCTCACAAAGAGGCAGAGACAGAGAAAGATCTCCAAGTCAACTCCTTAAATCTTCTTTCCCAGCACAGGTTAGGTGGAATTTGCAGGGACTGACTCCACTAGGAGGGTGAAGAGGACCTGACAGCCGATCTTCCTCCAGAGAAATCCACTTAAAAAATCTTCCTAGATGCCCATCAACTGACGAATAGATAAGAAAGCTGTGGTACATATACACAATGGAATATTACTCAGCATTATAAAAAAATTCATTTGAAGCAATTCTACTCAGATGGATGAAACTGGAGCCCATTATCCAGAGTGAAGTAAGCCAGAAGCAAAAACAACAATACAGTATATTAATGCATATATATGGAATTTAGAAAGACGGTAACGAGAACCCAACATGCGAGACAGCAAAAGGAACGCAGATGTATAGAACAGACTCGTGGACTTTGTGGATGAGGGTAAGGGTGGGATGATATGGGAGAATGGCATTGAAACATGTTAATTATCATATGAGAAATCAATCACCAGCCCAGGATTGATGCTCGGGGCTGGTGCAGCGAGATTTCCTCGGAGGGGGAGGGAGGAGGGAGGGGGGTTCTGGAGGGGAAGCATATGTAAACCCATGGTGATATCATGTCATTGTATGGCAAAAACAATAAAAAAAAAATCTTCCAATTTATACCCATTGACTCTTTGGTACTTCTGGTATGGTGTGTGCTCAGTCACTCAGTCGTGTCCGACTCTGTGCAAACCCATGGACTGTAGCCTGTCAGGTTTCTCTGCCCACGGGATTTTCCAGGCAAGAATACTGGAGTGGATTGCCATCTCCTTCTCCAGGGTTGCTGTGGTAGAACATTTTAACAAGTCACAAATTGGTTCTGTATGAGTACCCCTCTTTGGAATGTATGTGTCTCAGCAGAGACTCCTATTATCATAATCTGCTCCAAATATAAGTTAAGTTTTTCCAAATCCATATTTTCCCCCACAATGTCATACCACCCCCCCACACACATACATTCTGATTAAAATCCTACAGTGAATTTATTTGAATTTAGGATACAATTTAATTAAGTCTATAAAGTCCTATGTGATTGCTTGATCACCCTCCGATGATAAGATCTAGTCATAGGGGTCTTCCTTTTTCTTTACATGCGACCATTTCCCTGCCTTATAGCAAGACAAGGGCCAAATCATTCTTAGCTGTGGGCATTGTCTTGTGTGTTGTAGAATGTTGAGCAGCACCCCTGGCCTCTACTGGGCTTCCCTTGTAGCTCAGATGGTAAGGAATCTGCCTGCAATGTAAGAGTGTGTGTATACTTAGTTGCTCAGTCGTGTCAGACTGTGACCCCATGGAACGTAGCCCACCAGGCTTCTCTGTCCAGGGGATTCTCCAGGCAAGAATAGTGGAGTGGGTTGCCATGCCCTCAATGCAGGAGATCTGAGCTCAATCCCTGCATTGAGAAGATCCCCTGGAGAAGGGAATAACAACCCACTCCAGTATTCTTGCCTGGAAAATTCCATGGAGAGACCACGGGGTCGCAAAGAATCAGACACGACTGAGTGACTAACACCAGCCTCTACTTATGTCAGTAGGATTTCCTGCCTTGTGACCATCTAAAATGTCCCCAGACATTACCAAATATAGCCTTAAGGAATGGAAAAACTGTCTACCTTCTGTCTTAGAAACTTCATCAAGGATACTTCCTTTGCTGGGGTCCCTTTTTATCATTTTTCACCTAAAAAATTCTTACTTTAGACTTGGCTGACCCAAATTAAATAAGCTCTTCTCACCAGAAAGCATTTCATAGTGCAACCCCTTGGACTGAAGCATTCCTGTCCTTCACTATCTTCCAGAGTTTGCTCAAGTTCACGTCCATTGAGTCAATGATGTCATTCAACCATCTCATCCTCTGTCAGCCTCTTTTTCTCATGCTCTCAATCTTTCCTAATATCAGGGTCTTTTCCAATGAGTCAGCTCTTCACATCAGGTGGCCAAAGTATTGAAGCTTTAGCTTCAGCATCAGTCCTTCCAATGAGTATTCAGGGTTGATTTCTTTTAGGATTGACTGGTTTGAGCTCCTTGCTGGCCAAAGGACTGTAACCGTTTATATTTCTTAACACTCTCTTTAACTTCAAGAGTTACCTAATCCATCAAGTAATGTTTTAAATATATTTTCTATCTTTCTTGTCACAGAGATTATGAAAACAGATGTATATTTTCATCATAAAAATAACCTTACATCAGTTGAAGATTCTACCAGTATGCCTCCAACACTAACAAAGTTACTAATTATGCAATTTTCCATTTTAAATTCCTGTCTCCAGAAGCCTATTAAAAGTCCAGCACTTTATATCAGAGGTAAGACTGGACGTTCACAAATTAGAGAAACCATTGTTACAGTGCTCCAAGCTCTAGCAAATACAATAATAAAAGCCTCAGAAAAACCATGACTGTCCCACCTCTGCCCCTTAAGCAGCATGTGCGTTGCTTTTTTAAATATAAACTCATGGAGGGCGGACGGACCGACTGACGGGAGGGACGGGAGGCGAGCAAGATGGCACAGACTCAGGGCACCAAGAGGAAAGTCTGTTACTATTACAACGAGGATGTTGGAAATTACTATTATGGATGAGGCCGCCCAATGAAGCCTCACCAAATCCGCATGACTCACAATTTACTCCTTAACTATGGTCTCTACCGGAAGATGGAAATCTATCGCTCTCACAAAGCCAATGCTGAGGAGATGACCAAGTACCACAGTGATGACTACATTAAATTCTTACGCTCCATCCGCCCAGATAACATGTCCCAGTACAGCAAGCAGATGCAGAGATTCAACGTTGGTGAGGACTGTCTGGTATTTGATGGCCTGTTTGAGTTCTGTCAGCTGTCTACTGGTGGCTCTCTGGCAAGTGCGTGAAACTTAATAAGCAGCAGACGGACATCGCTGTGAATTGGGCTGGGGGCCTACACCATGCAAAGGAGTCCGAGGCATCTGGCTTCTGTTACGTCAGTGATATCATCTTGGCCATCCTGGAACTGCTAAAGTCTCACCAGAGGGTGCTGCATATTGACATTGATATTCACCATGGCGATGGCACGGGAGAGGCCTTCTATACCACAGACCGAGTCATGACTGTGTCCTTTGATAAATATGGAGAGTACTTCCCAGGAACTGGGGACCTACGGGATATTGGAGCTGGCAAAGGCAAATATTATGCAGTTAACTACCCTCTCGGAGATGGGATTGACGACGAGTCCTGTGAGGCCATTTTCAAACCAGTCATGTCCAAAGTAATGAAGATGTTCCAGCCCAGTGCGGTTGTCTTGCAGTGTGGCTCTGACTCCCAGTCTGGGGATTGGTTAGGTTGCTTCAGTTTGACCATCAAAGGGCATGCCAAGTGTGTGGAATTTGTGAAGAGCTTCAACCTTCCTATGCTGATGCTGGGAGGAGGTGGCTACACCATTCGTAATGTCGCCCGGTGAGGGACATATGAAACAGCTGTGGCCCTGGACACGGAGATCCCTAATGAGCTTCCATACAATGAGTACTTCGAATACTTTGGACCCGATTTCAAACTTCATATCAGCCCTTCCAATATGACTAACCAGAACACTAATGAGTACCTGGAAAAGATCAAACAGCGGCTGTTTGAGAACCTGAGAATGCTGCCCCACACACCTGGGGTCCAAATGCAGGCCATCCCTGAGGATGCCATTCCAGAGGAGAGTGGCGATGAGGATGAAGAAGACCCTGACAAGCGCATCTCAATCTGTTCCTTGGACAAACGAATTGCCTGCGAGGAAGAGTTCTCTGACTCTGACGAGGAGGGAGAAGGCGGGGCGCAAGAACTCTTCCAACTTCAAGAAAGCCAAGAGAGTCAAAACAGAAGATGAAAAAGAAAAAGATCCAGAAGAGAAGAAAGAAGTCACAGAAGAGGAGAAAACCAAGGAAGAGAAGCAAGAAGCCAAAGGGGTCAAGGAAGAGGTCAAGTTGGCCTCAAGACACCTCTCCAGTTCTGGCTTCTTGCCAAATCCCCACCTTTATCCCACAACCCTTCAGATTTTATATTTTCTATTTGTGCATTTATATAAAAATATATTAAATATAAATATCCCCAGGGACTAGACAGGAACCAGGGCCCTGAGGTCAAGGCACACATTAGGTGAGCTTTTCTAGTAGCTGCCTTGCAACCCATCCCTCTCAAACTCTTGAACCCTAATGGGTACTGGGTAAAAGGGATCTGCTTAAGCAGCCATAGGACAAAATTTTGAAGTGCCTGCTTAGTAGCTTCGAAAAGGTGCCCTTATTGAGCATTTGAGAAGGGGTGGCTGAGTCTTCAGAGACTCCCTGTAGTTTTTAGGCTCTTAAGATAACATCAACCATTTTTAGATTGGTTCTGTTTTCATGCCTGCCCTCTCTGTCTCCCCCCAATTCTGCAGGTGAAAATTGTTAGTCTAGTTTCCATTTTGAGATACTATATTCATTTTTGTGAGAATCTTCGTAATAAAATGGTACATTTCTAAAAAAAATAAATAAATATAAATTCATGTAAAGCCAACTTATGGAGACTTAGGTGACTAAGTATAAGTGTTTGTGCATTTTGCAGGTTCCAGTGATGATGTTATAGTATGTCGGTTAAAGTGGGGGGTGTGTGGTTATGAACCATGAGAACCCCTAAATTTGAGATAATTCTGTGCCATGAGATTCTGATTCTTGCTCAAGGGACTTTCTCCTTTGACCATTATACAGAATGATTTCCTAACCAGGCTCTTTCAAAGCTAAAAGGGACAAAAATGGGGTCAAGCAGCCAGCCACCAAATGTACCTTTTATAAATCTATCTCTAAACTTGTAGAGAATTCTAACAATGGTTTCATTAATTTAGCAATCACTCAACCTCATATCTATTATAATGTACTAAACTCTTAGGAGAGAAAAAGAAAATTGTTTTATTCCCATGATTTAATCTAAAATGAAAGATGAAAATTTGCAATGATGGTAGTCTTGTTAAACTTTTTAAATTTGCTTTATGATTTAAAGTATGGACTTGCTTTTCTTGAGAAGCATGCTTTTGTCGTCTGTTTTAAAACTCCTCAGTGTACATTCTTATCTTTCTAAGGAGAGGTATGAAATCACTCAACCAATTTTAATAAAAACAGTAATATATATTTAAATGCAGTGCTCGGTTATGCAGGACTCTCTGCAACGCCATGGACTGTAACTCACCAGTCTTCTCTGTCCATGGACTTTTTTAGGCAAAGATACTGGAATGAGTTTCCATTTCCTTCTCCAAGGGATCTTTCTGACCCAGGGACTGAATCCAAATCTCTTGTGTCTATTGCATTGGCAGGTGGATTCTTTACCACTAGTGCCATAAAATTTGGTAACAAATGCAGCCCCAAAAGCTGCATATACAAAGTGCATATCAAAACAAACATACCTTACCAGGACCCCAAGTTATCTACAGTAAAAACAAAGTACCATATCTCCCTTCAATAATCATATACCTCACATTGGGCCCTTGTCCAGGCTCCCTGAAATTTCTGGGAATTCTTGCCAAATGCAGTCACCAGCTCCCATGGGAGGATATACTTCTTAAGCTTTGTGCACAACTGTTCACAGCCAAGGCTTGTGGTTTTTCCTCTGAAGTGTATCTGTAGACAGTACAATACCATCCTGTCTTCACAGTACTCCTTGGATGGTGACCTAAAACGACTGTCTCTTCAATCCACAGAGGGCTTTCCTAGACTGGAAATGCACCAGGCCTGCCAGCCTACTCAGTACCCCTGTGATTCTGCAGTGCAGCTGAAATCTATCAAAGATATTCTGTCAGAAATTCTCAAGATAGTTTAGACTGTGCTCAGGATGGTACAGTTGAAACTGTGTAAATCATGTGATTGCAGGGGTGAAAGTCTTCTACTGAAAGCAAAAAAGTAATGAAAAACAAATGAATTTAATTTGAAGCTCAAGAGGCCCTTTTCCTTCCTACTAATTTTGAAATTGACCTCTTTATGAACATTGGTTCTCTTCGGCAGCTCAGTCACTTCTAGGGGAAGAGAATGACATTCTAATCCATTTGCATATATAAACAGAGCAAAAAAAAACCCCACAGTAATGTTAATTTATCAGTTTGGGATGTTTGCTTCTTAGTTTGGTAAATGCTTTATGACTAAGTTGGAAAGTGGGTAGAGGAAGAAATTATTTTTTCATTCTGGTTTCCCCATCTCTCTGCTTCTCTGGGTACATAGAAATTCTCTATACTATCTTTGCAACCTTTCTGTAAATCAAAACTTTTTACAAAATACATATCTGACTCAAAATATTATTTAGTGATATAAGTTGACAGAGTTAATTCTTACACAGTTTGATAAGAAGTCTGGGGTCCCTGAGGAGGAGAAAGGGTCTGGGGCTCTCCAGGAGGAGAAAAAGATAAACTTTCTTTTTTTCTTTTCCCCCTACATTCCTTCCTCTTAGTCACAATTTTTTCCCCTTAAGCCCATATCTAATGATTATACAACAAAACAACTCATCTTGCTCAAGGGTATGTTCTTCCTTGAGTACTGTAGTCAACATTATACAACAATGCATCCTGCTGGAGGACATGCTTTTTCTTCTGAAGAACCTTCTGACTAATCCTGTTATCTTAAAACACATATTATGGAAGTGGGAAGATCTTTCTACTGTTGGTTTTAATCCTGTTATCATAAAATGTAAATTATGGAGTGGGTCTGGTTAAACCTTTACAACCTTGAGACATTCTTTCCATTTATTGTTAATCACCAGTTGAAAAAGTATATAGCTCCCTTGCTACAACTAGTGACAGGGTCCTCTCCTTTCCTTTTCTGATGTCTGTATCAGTAGCTTTCTCTGTCTTTTTTCGCTGTAATAAAACTTCTGCCACACAAAAGTTCCAAGTGATCAAGCCTAGTCCCAGATCCCAAAGCTAAATCTTCTCCAGAGATCATGAATCCAACATGAATCCTACATCCTTCAACATAAGCTAGCAAACTCATTCTAAGATGGTGGAGGAATAGGACGGGAGACCACTTTCTCCCTCACAAATTCATCAAAAGTTCACTCGAACGCTGAACAAATACCACAAAACAACTTCTGACCGCTGGCAGAGGACACCAGGCACCCAGAAAGGCAGCCCATTGTCTTTGAAAGGAGGTAGGACAAAATATAAAAGATAAAAAGGGAGATAAAAGCATTAGGGACAGAGAAGCATCCTGGGGAGGGGGAGGGGGTCAGAAAAGAGAAGTTTCCAAACACCAGGAAACCCTCTCATGGGCTCAGAGGGCAACATAACCTGGAGGAAAAAATAAATAAATAAACCCCACAGATTAAGAGCCTAACTGCAACTCCCAGCAGAGAAGTAGCCCAGAGGCTCCGGTCTGCCACCAGAAAGCAGGGGCTGAACAGGGAGGCTGCATTGCTCAGGGTAAGGCCTGAATACCCTGAGGGCAATCTGACGGAGCCAATATGATATAGCAACCCAAATTGTGCAATAGCCAGAAAAAAAAAAAAAAAAGGAAAGGAAAGAGAGAACGAGACAGAAAACTTTCCCAAGCAAAGCTCTAACCTAACGCAATGGGGGGCCCACTCACAGAACAAAGGACTGAGCAAATACTAGAGGAGAGCTTGCCGGCTGTGGACAGGCCCATCCCCTGCCAGAGGCAGGGAGGCAGGCAGGAGACAGCCAGAATCAGAAGGCAAGGGGCAAACTCAGCCCCAGAGACGGCATCCTCTATAAAACTGCGAGCAGGCTCCCAGTTGCTAACCAAGTCTTCCTAGGATCCTGGATGGTTGACATCCACCAGGAGGGTAGCAGCCAGAGATCAGCTCCTCAAAGGAGATACATGGCATACCTGAGACGGTGCTCCTGCTGTGCACCCAGGAAACTGAGCAGCTGAGACCCGGGAGGTGATAAGATACACTGCACCTAGGGAGAATGCACTCACCAAGAGCCTGGTCATCTGAGCTGCTGGGACCTGGGAAGGGCACAATACGCAGGTCCAACCCAGTCTGTGCCTTTGCAGAGTACCTGAGAACTTGAACCCGAGCAGCGTAAACTTGGGAAGTGCATGCAGCCCAGGGCCCACTCGCCTTAGACATTTCCCCTGCAGAGCAACCTGGAGCCTGAGCAGTGTAGACTGGGAAAGCACCCAAGCTGTGAGTGGGGGCAGATCCAGTGCAGCCAAGACACTGCGCGCACTCCCCACACGCGCCAGTGATATTTGTTAGCAGTGTTCCTCTCTCCCCGCAGCACAACTGAACAAGTGAGCCTAAATAAATGACCACCTTCGCCCCCTTGTGTCAGGGCAGAAGTTAGATACGGAAGAGACTTGCAAACAGAGTAAACCAAAATAAACAAAGAAGAGGGAAGGGCTTTGGAAGTGACAGGTACAACAGATTAAAACCCAGTAGTCAGCACTGGCTACACTGGAAGGGACCAAGAGACCTTGAGAAGAAGTGTAAGCTGGCACAAGGAACTATCTGAAACTGAACGGATCCCACACTGCCTGCCTCAACAGCTCCAGAGAAATTCCTAGATATATTTTATTATTATCACTTTTTAATTGTTTTTTTTTAAGTTCTTTATTACTCCTTTAATTTTCATTTTTAAAACCTACTATTACTTTGAAAAAAAAGAGAGAGCCTATTTTTAAAGCAAATTTCATATATTTTTAAATAACTTTGGCAATTTTGTTTTGTTTTTTTTTAATATTGTATTTTTCAGAGTCTAACCTCTACTCTAGATTTTTAATCTTTGCTTTTTGGTATTTGTTACCAATTCTGTACCTTTAAGAATCCAATCTTCAGTACCCATTTTAACTTAGGATTGTGACTACTGGCTTGCTTGCTCTCTCCCCTTTTTCTCCCCCAGGTCACTTCTATCCCCCCCCCCCCCGCTTTTCTTCTCTACTTAAATCTGTGAATCTCTTTGGGTGTTCCGGGCTGTGAAGAAACCTTAGGGAACTGATCACAGGCTAGACATATCTCTCTCCTTTTGACTCCCCCTCATCTCCTCCTGATCACCTCTATCTCCCTCCTCTCTCATCTCTTTTCTATGGAACTCTGTGAACCTCTCTGAGTGTTCCAGACTGTGGAGAGCAAATAGGGAATTTATTACTGGCTAAATTGTTTTCTCCCCTTTTGATTCCCTCTCTTCTCCCCCTGGTCACCTCTATCTCCCTCCTTTCTCTTCTCTTCTCCATGTAACTCTGTGAACCTCTCTGGTGTCCCCTACTACGGAGAATCCTTTCACCATTAACCTCAGTGCTGATCTATCCATAGATGGAAAAGTCCTGACTACTGTAAGAATAAGAGTGAAAGCCAGAGGCAGGAGGCTTAAATCCAAAACTTGAGAACACCAGAAAACTCCTGACTCCAGGGAACATTAATTGACAAGAGCTCATCCAAAAACTTCCATATCTACACTGAAACCAAGCTTCACTTAAGAGCCAAAAAGTTTCAGAGTAATACATACCAAGCTAATTCTCCAACAAAGCATGAATATAACCCTGAACACAAAAATACAGGCAGTCAAAAATCACACCAAACCCACAGACACCTCAAAACTCACTACTGGACACCTCATTGCACTCCAGAAAGAAGAGATCCAGCTCCACCCACCAGAACACCAATGCAAGCTTCCCTAATCAGGAAAACATTACAAGCCACTCATTCAACCCCACCCATAAGGAGGAACCTCCACAACAAAGGGGAACCACAAATTTCCAGCATATAAAAAGGCCACCCCAAACACAGCAACCTAAATAAGATGAAAAGGCAGATAAATATTCAACAAATAAAGGAACATGATAAAAGCCCACCAAGTCAAACAAAAGAGGAGGAGATAGGGAAACTAACTGAAAAAGAATTCGGAAAAATGATAGTAAAAATGATCCAAAATTTTGAAAACAAAATGGAGTTAAAGATAAATAGTCTGGAGACAAAGATTGAGAAGATGCAAATAGTTTAACAAGGACTTAGAAGAAACAAAAAAGACTCAGTCAGTAATGAATAATACAATAACTGAGATCAAAAACATGCTGGAGGGAACCAACAGTAGAATAACTGAGGCAGAAGATAGGATAAGTGAGGTGGAAGATAGAATGGTGGAAATAAATGAAGCAGAGAGGAAAAAAGAAAAAAAAAAGAATTAAAAGAAATGAGGACAATCTCAGAGACCTCTGGGACAATGTTAAACACCCCAACATCTTAATCATAGGAGTTTCAGAAGAAGAAGACAAAAAGAAAGGCCATGAGAAAATACTTGAGGAGATAATAGTTGTAAACTTTCTTAACTGGGGAAGGAAATAGCCACCCAAGTCCAAGAAACCCAGAGTTCCAAACAGGATAAATCCAAGGTGAAATACCCCAAGACACATATCAATCAAATTTATGAAGAGCAAACACAAAGAATCAAATATTAAAAGCAGCAAGGGAAAAACAACAAATAACCCACAAGGGGATCCCCATAAGGATAACAGCTGATCTCTCAACAGAAACTCTTCAAGCCAGAAGGGAATGACAGGACATATTTAAAGTGATGAAAGAGAAAAACCTAGAACCCAGATTACTGTACCCAGCAAGGATCTCATTCAAATGTGAGGGAGAAATCAAAAGCTTTACAGACAAGCAAAAGCTGAGAGAATTCAGCACCACCAAACCAGCTTTTCAACAAATGCTAAAGGATCAACTCTAGAAAGGAAACACAGAAAAGGTTTATAAACTCGAACCTAAAACAACAAAGTAAATGGCAATGGGATCATACTTATCAATAATGACCTTAAATGTAAATGGGTTGAAAGCTCCAACCGAAAGGCAAGACTGGCTCAATGGATGCAAAAACAAGACCCTTATATATGCTGTCTACAAGAGACACACCTCAAAAGAAGGAACATATACAGGCTGAAAGTGAAGAGTTGGAAAAGATATTTCACTCAAATGGAGACCAAAAGAAAGCAGGAGTAGCAATACTCATATCAGATAAAATAGACTTTGAAATAAAGGCTGGAAAAGAGACATAGAGGGACAATACATAATGATCAAAGGATCAATCCAAGAAGAAGATATAATTATAAATATATATGCACCCAACAAAGGAGCACTGCAATATGTAAGGCAAATGTTAACAAACATGAAAGGGGAAATTAACAGTAACACAATCAAGTGGGAGACTTTAATACCCCACTCACACCTATGTACAGATCAACTAAACAGAAAATTAGCAAGGAAACACAAACTTTAAATGATACAATGGACCAGTTAGACCTAATTGAGATCTATAGCATATTTCACCCTAAAACAATGAATTTCACCTTTTTGTCAAGTGCAAATGGAATCTTCCTGAGGATAGATCATATCTTGGACCATGAATCTAGCCTTTGTAAAAAAACTGATATCATCTCAAGCATCTTTTCTGATCACAATGCAGTAAGATTAGATGTCAATTGCAGGGAAAAAAAACTATTAAAAATACAAACATATGGAGACTAAACAACACACTTATGAATAACCAACAAATCACAGAAGAAATCAAAAAAGAAATCAAAACATGCACAGAAATGAACAAAAATGAAAACATAACAACCCCAAACCTATGAGAGTCGGTAAAAGCAGTGCTAAGGGGAAGGTTCATAGCAATACAAGCCCACCTCAAAAAAGAGGAAAGAAATCAAATAAATAACCTACACCTAAAGCAACTAGAAATAGAAGAAATGAAGGACCCCAGGGTTAGTAGGAGGAAAGAAATCTTAAAAATTAGGGCAGAAATAAATGCAAAAGAAACAAAGGAGACCATAGCCCAAATCAACAAGCTAAAAGCTGATTCTTTGATAAGATATACAAAATAGACAAACCATTAGCCAGACTCATCAAGAAAAAAAGGGAGAAGAATCAAATCAACAAAATGAGAAATGAAAATGGAGAAATCACAACAGATAACACAGAAATACAAAGGATCATAAGAGACAACTGTCAGCAAATACATGGCAATAAAATCGATAACTTGGAAGAAATGGACGAATTCTTAGAAAAGTATAATGTTCCAAAACTGAACTAGGAAGAAATACAAAATCTTAACAGACCCATCATAAGTACAGAAATCGAAACTGTAATCAGAAATCTTCCAGCAAACAAAAGCCCAGTATCAGATGGCTTCACAGGTGAATTCTACCAAAAATTTAGAGAAGAGCTAACACCTATCCTACTCAAACTCTTCAAGAAAATTGCAGAGGAAGGTAAACTGTCAAACTCAGTCTATGAGGCCACCATCACCCTAATACCAAAACCAGACAAAGATGCCACAAAAGAAGAAAACTACAGGCTGATATCACTGATGAACATAGTGCAAAAATCCTTAACAAAATTTTAGAAAACAGAATCCAACAACATATTAAAAAGATTATACATCATGACCAAGTGGGCTTTATCCCAGGGATGTAAAGTTTTTTCAATATTCACAAATCAGTCATTGTGATACACCACATTAAAAATTTGAAAATAAAAACCACATGATTATCTCAATAGATGCAGAGAAAGCCTTTGACAAAATTCAACATTCATTTATGGTAAAAACCCTCCTAAAAGCAGGAATAGAAGGAACATATCACAACATAATAAAAGCTATATATGACAAACCCACAGCAAACATTATCCTCAATGGTGAAAAACTGAAAGCATTTCCCCTGAAGTCAGGAACAAGACAATGGTGCCCACTCTCACCACTACTACTCAACATAGTTTTGGAAGTCTTGGCCACAGCAATCAGAGCAGAAAAAGAAATAAAAGGAATCCAGATTGGAAAAGAAGAAGTAAAACTCTCACTGTTTGCAGATGACATGATCCTCTACATAGAAAACTCTAAAAACTCTACCAGAAAATTACTAGAGCTAATCAGTGAATATAGTAACGTTTCAGGATATAAAATCAAGACACAGAAATCCCTTGCATTCCTCTACAGTAACAATGAGAAAAGAGAAAGAGAAATTAAGGAAACAATTCCATTCACCATCGAAACAAAAAGAATAAAATACTTAGGAGTATATCTACCTAAACAAACAAAAGACCTATATATAGAAAACTATAAAGCACTGATGAAAGAAAACAAAGAGAACATAAAGAGATGGAGAAATATACCGTGTTCATGGATCGGAAGAATCAATATAGTGAAAATGAGTAAACTACCCAGAGCAGTCTATAGATTCAATGCAATTCCTATCAAGCTACCAGAGGTCTTTTTCAGAGAACTAGAACAAATAATTTCACAATTTGTATGGAAATACAAAAAACTGCGAATAGCCAAAGCAATCTTGAGAAAGAAGAATGGAACTAGAGGAATCAATCTTCCTGACTTTAGGCTATACTACAAAGCCACAGTCATCAAGACCAGGTGGTACTGGCACAAAACAGAAATATAGATCAATGAAACAAAATGGAAAGCCCAGAGATAAATCCATGCACCTATCGACACCTTATCTTTGACAAAGCAGGCAAGAATATACAATGGAGAAAAGACAATCTCTTTAACAAATGGTGCTGGGAAAACTGGACAGCCACTTGTAAAAGAATGAAACTAGAACACTTTCTAAAAGCATACACAAAAATAAACTCAAAATGGATCAAAGATCTAAACATAAGACCAGAAACTATAAAACTCCTAGAGGAAAACATAGGCAAAATACTCTCCGACATAAACAAAAGCAGGATCCTCTATGACCCACCTCCCAGAATATTTGCAATAAAAGCAAAAATAAACAAATGGAACCTAATTAAAATTAAAAGCTTCTGCACAACAAAGGAAACTAAAAACAAGGTGAAAAGGCAGCCTTCAGATTGGGAGAAAATAATAGCAAATGAAGCAACGGGCAAACAATTAACCTCAAAAATATACAAGCAGCTCCTGCAGCTCCATTCAGGAAAAATAAATGACCCAATCAAAAAGTGGGCCAAAGAACTAAACAGATATTTCTCCAAAGAAGACATAAAAATGGCTAACAAACACATGAAAAGATGCTCAACATCACTCATTATCAGAGAAATGCAAATCAAAACCACAATGAGGTACCACTTTACACCAGTCAGAATGGCTGCCACCCAAAAGTCTACAAACAATAAATGCTCGAGAGGATGTGGAGAAAAGGGAACCCTCTTACACTGTTGGTGGGAATGCAAACTAGTACAGCCACTATGGAGAACAATGTGGAGATTCCTTAAAAAACAGGAAACAGAACTGCCATATGACCCAGAAATCCCACTGCTGGGCATATACACCGAGGAAACCAGAATTGAAAGAGCCACGTGTACCCCAATGTTCATCGCTGCATTGTTTACAATAGCCAGGGCTTGGAAGCAACCTAGATGTCCATCAACAGATGAATGGATAAGAAAGCTGTGGTACATATACACAATGGAATATTACTCAGACATTAAAAAGAATACATTTGAATCAGTTTTACTCAGGTGGACGAAACTGGAGCCTATTATACAGAGTGAAGTAAGCCAGAAGGAAAAACAATACAGTATACTAACGCATATATGTGGAACTTAGAAAGATGGTAATGATAACCCTGTATGCGAGACAGCAAAAGAGATGCAGATGCATAAACAGTCTTTTGGACTCTATAGGAGAGGACGAGGGTGGGATGATATGGAAGAACGGCATTGAAACACGTAAATTGTCACATGTGAAATCAGTCTCCAGCCCAGGTTTGATGCATGATACAGGGTGCTCAGGGCTGGTGCACCGGGATGACCCAGAGAGATTGAATCAGTAGGGAGGTGGGAGGGGGGTTCTGGAAGGGGAATACATGTATACCCATGGCAGATTCATGTCAATGAATGGCAAAACCAACACGATAATGTAAAGAAAATGAATAAATAAAATTAAAAAAAAAAAGAAAAGGTGATAAAACCAGAGATCAAATTGCCAACATTCACTGGATCATCGAAGAAGCAAGAGTGTTCCAGAAAAACATTTACTTCTGCTTTATTGACTATGCCAAAGCCTTTGACTGTGTGGATCACAATAAACTGTGGAAAATTCTGAAAGAGATGGGAAAACCAGACCACCTGACCTGCCTCTGGAGAAACCTGTTTGCAGGTCAGGAAGCAACAGTTAGAACTGGGCATGGAACAACAGAGTGGTTTCAAATAGGAAAAGGAGTATGTCAAGGCCTTATATTGTCACCCTGCTTATTTAACTTATATGCAGAGTACATCATGAGAAATGCTGGGCTGGAAGAAGCACAAGCTGGAATCAAGATTGCCAGGAGAAATATCAATAACCTCAGATATGCAGATGACACCACCCTTATGGCAGAAAGTGAAGAAGAACTAAAGAGCCTCTTGATGAAAGTGAGGAGGAAAGTGAAAAAGTTGGCTTAAAACTCACCATTCAGAAAACTAAGATCATGGCATCCAGTCCCATCACTTCATGGCAAATAGACGAGGAAATAGTGTCAGACTTTATTTTTTGGGGATCCAAAATCACTGCAGATGGTGGTTGCTGCCATGAAGTTAAAAGGCTCTTACTCCTTGGAAGGAAAGTTATGACCAAACTAAACAGCATATTGAAAAGCAGAGCTGTGGTTTTTCCAGTAGTCATGCATGGATGTGAGAGTTGGACTATAAAGAGAGCTTAGCAGTGAAGAATTGATTATTTTGAACTGTGGTGTTGGAGAAGACTCTTGAGAGTCCCTTAGACTCAAGGAGATCCAACCAGTCTATCCTAAAGGAGATCAGTCCTGGGTGTTCATTGGAAGGACTGATGTTGAAGCTGAAACTCCAATAGTTTGGGCACCTGATGCGAAGAGCTGACTCGTTGGAAAAGACCCTAATGCTGGGAAGGATTGGGGGCAGGAGGAGAAGGGGACGACAGAGGATGAGATGGCTGGATGGCATCACCGACTCAATGTACATGAGTTTGGGTAAACTCTCGGAGTTGGTGATGGACAGGCAGGCCTTGCATGCTACAGTACATGGGGTCGCAAAGAGTTGGACACAACTGAGCAACTGAACTGAACGGAAAGTGTTATCCAAAGAGGCACACAACATATAGAGAGGAATATGCCTCGTATTCATTCATATTTCCTTTCCTTTTATTTTCCTACCAATTATCCTCAAAGACCTGTTTAAGTAACTTGCATACATATGCACACATGCACTGATGCACACATAAACCCACATGTCCCCAAATGATAAAACATTACGTAAGAAAAAGGCCTTGGTTCTGTTCACAAAAGAAATGCCTGTAGTTCTTACTGATAGGTATGATTACCTAAAAACACTTACTAATGTAGTTTTAATACCAAAATAACAACTCTTACAAAATAAAGCATTTCAGAGGACCTAAAGATATTTTGTAAAATAAGAGTGTTTACAGTAGGATACTGGAGTGGGACATCATGCCCTCCTCCAGGGAATCTTCTCTACCTTGGAATGGAACCTGTGCCTCTTCTGTTCTCGCATTGGTAGGTGGGTCCTTTACTACTATTGCTGCTTGAGAAGCCCAAGCTCGCAAAAGTATTTTGTAAAAGAAGAGTGTTTACAATAGGAAGGATCATAAACTTTATGAGTTTTTAATGCCACAGGCTTTCCCTGGTAGCTACAGACTGAGAAGAAAGAACAAAGATGGTGCCTGGGGGTTTCTGGGACTATGTGTCTGAACCTGAACAGTCAATGCTGGTGACTCTCAGTGAAGTGGATTATGCATCAGTAACAGGGGCCACTGGGTGGTAAATGTGGAAGTGACAGTGAAGAGCCACGAGGGGATCCTTCAGGAAATTTAAAATATGAAAAATATAATAACAACATGGAGATCAGGCAAGAAACTAAATAATATCATTGCTATTCTAAATGCCCATGGGGTACATTTTGATAGCTCTGAGCAAGAAGAATTTCCTCTTCCTTTTCTTTTAGAGTAGACTGAAAAGTAAGATTTATGATAAAAACCAAGTTCAACAGCAAGGGTTTTTTTTTTTTTTTTTTTTGCAATAAATAGTTTCCTATTTATAATGGCTCTCTGGAAGAACATCTCTGGAGAGCACAGGGTTTCCAGATAACATTTCTGGTCTCCTCTCCTCTTTTCTTTTGGGACGGGTGTCCAGGTAATACCCCTCGAGGAGAGTATGGCAACCCACTTCAGTATTCTTGCTTGAAGAATTCCATGGACAGAGGAGACTGGTGGGCTACAGTCCATAGGGTCGCAGAGAGTCTGACACAAGTGAAGCAACTTAGCATGCACGCCCAGGTAGTTGGTCTGAAGTATACCAGTTCCTTAAGTACTCAGGAAGTCAGGGTTTCATATGCTCATCCAGTGAACATTATAACCATTTTCAAACTTATGACTAATTCAGTCAAGTGTGATCATATTTTAAAGCACATAACATAAAAATTCAAAACTACATTAGTTTAAAAAGTTAGGAGTGTATTCATTTTTCACGTAGCAGACATCAGTAGGTACACAGTCTTTTGTGTTGGCTTCTCAGTGTCATAAAGGACTCAGATTCCTATCTTTCTGCTCAGCCATCTTCAATGTGTGGTTTCTATGCCCATTGTCCAACATGGCCTCTAATGCTAAAGCCCTCATATCAACATGCCAGGCCAAGAAAACGAAGAGCCAAGGAAAGTAAAAAGAGGCTCCTTGCTAGTAAACTATTAAATCATCCTTTCTGAATATTCTGCACAACACATCTATGAGCTATGTCTCAGGCCACAGCTTGAGTCATACAGTCACATGGAACTGAAGAGCCTGATAAATGTAGTCTTTTAGCTGAATGCATCATCACCTTGCAGTAAACCCAGGGTTCTAATCTTAAGGAGAAGTGGAATATGGCTATGCAGTGGTATCATTTAACATAGCCTGTCCATAGAGGACATGTTAATTGGCTTTCATACTGAGGTTTAATAAAGCATGTAGTTTGTTTATAGGAACCAAGATTGACTATACTGTGTGGCTGTCTTTGGTTATAATCCATCACGTACTGAAAGGCTTTTAAAGATGAGGTATGTATTGTCTAACATTTCTGTAACAATCCACTTACTCATTTCCACCTTACTTTCAGGCAAAAGATGCATAAATGTTAACAAATCTGTGAGGAATACATCAAACTGATTCACTAACTTATATAAACAAAAGTTTAGATATGACACAGCATCAATTTTGAAAATTGGTATAATTAAATTATTAGCTGAATGTATATTGAGTGCATAAAATATGTTTCTTAAAAATCATCTTTCTTTATTCTAGATCTAAAATTAATAAATAGGATTTAAAGCAAGAGTGAGAAAACTAGACCGTTAGCCAAATTTAGCTTACCATGTTTTTTGTGTAAATAAAGTTTTATTGAAACCCAGAGGCTCAAATATTTACATATTGTCAATGTCTACTTTCACTGTATGATGGCAGAACTGAGCAGCTGTGTCAGACAGTCTGACCCACAAAGCCTAAAATATTTACTATCTGATGACACAGAAAAAGTATGCTGATCCTTGATATAAGGCCTAACGAAATAAATAGCAGGACATACTGAATTTTCCTCACATTTAGAAGTAAGCTCCATAGAACACTCTTGAAAAACTGCTTGTGTAACTGTATCATTAATTATATAACAGATCAATCAGTTTTCACCTTGATTCTGCCTTGTTCCTAAAGAATGACAAATTGTTTTCTCTTACAGATATTTACTCTACTGGTTCTCAAGTGGGGCCAATTTTGCCTGCCAGGAGACATCTGGCAGTATCTGGAGACATTTTTAGTTGTCACAACTGGGGCAGGGAAGGGTGCAAGAAGCTGCACTGGCATCTAGTCAGTGGAGGCCAAGGGTGATGACAAGCATCCTGCAATGCACAGGGCAGAGCAGCATGCTGTAACTATCTGGCCCCACATGCCAATGGCGTGGGTGTTGAGAAACCCAGTAGCTAGTGAGAACGTGAACAAGTGGTTGCCGATTATCTATCACTTCCCTTAAAAGAAAATGTCTGGTGGTATTCTATCTCAGTGGTGGTATATTCATACCTCACCTATTTTTTTTTCTTTCTTTCTCTGAACCAAAACACCATTTTTACCTGCACTTATCAACTCAATGTTTTCTATTCATTACTTAAAGTGTACTAACACAATATTTCCCACACAGGTTATCATGTTAAATGCTAGCTCTTAAGTTCTGTTCTGAAAGAGAAAAGGATTCCATGGCAAAAAAGAATTGGGGAAAGGATGCTTAGACTATCATAGTAACATCATCTTGGAGATTCACATTTACATAGGCACTGAGAAGTCTGGTGGTGAAAAAAACCTAGGAGCCTTGGGCACATTGATCCCACTGAGGCAGCCAAGTATAGACAGAACTCTAGAAAAATGTGGTAGATCAGTGGAGCAAAGGTCATGCCAAAATTTTCTCAAAAGCGTTCCCTGGAAGATTCATTCCAACTTGGTTGTCAGTGGGAAAAATAAGGATTCCAAAATAAATAATTTTGAAATTACTTGGTTAGACATAGTTGAATAAGTTTATTCCTAGCAATGGTTTTTAACCACTTTTCATGTAACAGACCCTTTTGACAGTCATTGATCCCCTTTCAGAATAATGTTACTAAATACATAAAACGAAATCTATAGAGTTTCAAAGGAAATGAATTGTACTGAAGTGCCATTATCAAAAGATAAAAATAAGTTTGTGGCAAGTATCAATGCAAGTATTTATTAACATACTAAATAAGGTCTAGCAATAGGTCAAATAACTACAAAAATTTTAAAATTGGGTTGAGTATAAACAATTCTTCATAATAGTTTCAACAACCCTAATTTGATATGAAAACATCTGTAATTGTAACTGGAGACAAAGTCTCAGGTACTAATAGAGCTTTGTATCTTCATTCAAATCAAAGGAAATACTGAATTTCAATGAGCAGCTAGCAAAAAACAAAAATATAAAATATCACAGAGCCTTTAAAATGTTATGTGGATTGTGAACTTCCAAGAGTGAGGTTTACACTCTTGTATCTTATTTGAACCTGGTTAAATATGAGAACTATTAATTTATTTCAAAACTACAGTTCCACATGGCATGCGGGAAATTCTGCTCTGAGCTAGTGCTTTTGGCCTGGAAGCTTCTAATGTCATAATGAAGTACTGCATTTATAATCATTGTTTTAAGCTAGCATTTTCAAATCCAGTTCAGCTCCCTGATAACAGCTGTTGTTTTTTTTTTTAATGACACATATCACTTTCAGAAATAAAGTTTTTAAAAATTTTCTTTAAGCTTCCTACTTGTTCCTAACAAGTATCTCAGTTTAAATTCCAAGGATAATATCACTCTACACTTAGGGATTCAGGGCTGAGTGTGACCTTCTGCCCTAACATGTGACTATGTATCAAGGATGATTCTTTTTTAATTCAATAACCTCATTCATCAAGAAAGATCTGTGATGAGAAGGTATGTTTATGCCACAGGGATCATGACACAATTATGTGCCAGTTGCTGAAACAGTGGCACGGATTTTAGTAAAGAGAAAGAGATAAGTGAGAAAGACAGTGTGAATTGTCAGCCCACGCATTACTGCTGTCCCTGGTCTACAGTAATTACAGCAAAGCAGTGGCTAACTGTCCCTCTGGTGAACTCCAGCAAACATGTTTTTTCAAGCTTATCAGCTTGACATGTACCGCTCTTCTCCCAGGAGGTCTAGCCTCCTCTAAATGATCAAATATTTTGGTAGGGGATATGAAGGACAAAAGGGATGGGGAAGAGAGAGAAACAAAAAGATTATTAACATCAATTAGATTTTTGCATTTATTATATTTAAAAAGTCTTTCAAATAGGAGGCTTCTATTTTAAGGTTTCACTAAGTGGTACTTGCCATTTTAATGACAATTAATAGATATAACAGAAAACAGTCAGGTAGATAAATTTTGTACTGTGAAAGCAAAATAAATGAAAGAATCAGGTAAACCAAATTTTAAGCTATAAACTCAAATGATTGATTATCACTGCTATTACTTTATAAAATACTTTCATCCTCTCAAATATTTCATGCGGTATGTGCTCTATTTTATTCCCATTTTACAGGTTATTATTGTCAGATGGAGAAGTGTCCTTTTTAAACCCCATTTCTAGAAAATAGTGGAACTGTGATTTGAAGGAAAATTCTCTTTTACAGATTACGTAAAAATGCTCCTGAAATAATTTAAAATGAAACAATATGCAATTTCTCCAAAGTTCTGATTTTAATATTAAGCAAATATACATACAAACCTAAACCCCTCTCCCCAGAAGAAGACTGAAAGGAAAAATATTAAAAGATAACAGTGCTTATTTTAGAGTGAAGGACTTATGGGTAATCTTTTTAATACTTAAAATTGTATTTATTACCTAAATTTTCTGCCATACACAAATATGATTTTATTGTCAAGAAAGAAAATATTATAAAGATAATTGTATATTATTAAAAATTATAATAACAGATGATGAATGCAAAGTTCTCAATTGCTTTTTACTGATAATATGATTTTTAAAATTCTTTCAGTAAGGTGAGAAAGAAGATTCCCTGATAACTTTCCCAAACAGCAAAATATCAAAAATTTAAGTGACAGTTATGATGATGACAACTAAGAAGAGCACAGAGATGAAATGTGAAGCTTGTGGAACTCCTTTCTCCCTCTGTGGCCAATGCAGAATAGAGAACTTCCATGCAGAATTTCAAGGGCCATCCTTTACCCTTGAAATGATTTTTAACAAAAATCATTCTAAATATGAAGGCAGGCACTCTTGGGAAGGTCATTTAGAACACTTAACTGCCCTTTCATTGCGGTCTTTTCATGCCCTTGCCCGAGTGAACAGTAAGTCACAGACAATTTTTCGCTGTTATTGTTGAAGCATATCTTTCAATATTATAACTGACTTAAGTGTTGACATTTTTTTTTTAAAGTCGGACTAACAAGGTAGCATCTGGGATGAGCCCTCCTTTGTGTGTAGGCTTCATTCCTTTGTTGGAGTTACACATTTTCTGTGTGTGGGATTGAGGAATCATGGAAAATTGCCACTTGTGTGATAAATTACTGTTTTCATCCATCAAACATCGAAAATGCTCCATGCGAGGCTCACACACCATTATGCTGTCCCATCTAGGACCCTTTGAAAGTCAGCGGGGTGCATTTGGCTGAAATTCAGTCAGGCGATTAAATTTATTCAAGCTTGGTGAACTTGAGAGCTTTCAAAAGGACAGACACTGAAGTGATGAGATTATAGTCCTGACAGGGCTCTGGAAAGGTGTATGACATCTGACAGGTTCATAGTGAGGCATGATACCTTGTTCCCATTGATTTGCAACAAAGTCTTTCTCAATAAGTCTTTCCACTTAACATTTCCTCTCAGGGAACCCATGCAGTTGAAGATATTTACGAGTTGCTTTCAGCTTAAAAATAAATCACCTCTAATTCTTCTAAGCGAAATCAATCAAAAACCTGTAAAGAGTGGACTGGAGGTTTGGTCGATTCTGGCAGAAAAGTAAACAGCACTTCAGCTTTTCTCCGCCATTAAGGCCTAAATGGCCTAGAAAGTAAATCAATATTTCCAGTCAGCCTCCTGGCTATTGTTTCGCCAGGAGATATGGATTTGCTCTGGCTTACTGCTCTCCGTCGGGATGAACCTACAATCCTCCGAGAGGAATAAGAAGTTCGTTATCTAGTTCAGCTCTCTGTTGTACATTTAAATGGACCGCATCCATCAACGGCCCTTGTTAAAGTTAAAAGATGAGGGCATGCCATTTAAGCTCCTTTATTGTGAAACACTTCCAACATGTATGGGGTGGGGGGCATCATAAATGGTTGGCAAATGACCTCCAAACCCTATGTGGGGGTGTAGGCCGTCATTTGAATGTGAGGAGACAGCAGCATATCACAGCTGTTTCCAGAGAGAAAATACTACTTTCCATTTTCTGAGTGAACTGTGAGCCACACATAAAACTGCTAACAGAATCTTTCATTATGCCTACTAATCCCTCTTCAATATTTCTATTTAAATACTAGTGTAATCCCAAGTGGAAAGAGCTATTCAGAACTTACTTCTCTTCTGATGCTGCAAGCCAAAACGTTTTCTTGTCTTATGTCAGCAAATGAAAATCTCTCAAACTCATAAAAATGTCACTTTAATAATGTGTCTTAATAACTTGATAATAAAGGTCCTGAGGATTCTAGAAGAGGAGAATCTTAGGGAAGAGAGATTTTCTTGAAGAAGAGAGATTCTCTTGAAGAAATAAATTTTTACTTGCCCTTTTAAGCTTGATAAACTAAAATTTTCCTTTACGTGCCATACATGGCTTAACATGAGAAAGTTAAAATGAAGGAACAATTTATCTTTGAACTATTTTATACACTTAATTCTTATGTCATTTCATCGATTTCTTGACAAGACCACAAAGAAAAAGATGAGTTATAATCATTTGAAGTTTTGAACATAGCTATTTATAGTGCATAAGACATTTCTTCAACAAAAAGACAACTACAACAACAAAACAGAAGAAATTCGGGGTTATTTTTCACATATCCAAGAGTCAAAGGTATTTCATTGTATCTTGGTTTATATTTCATTCATAGATCTTTTCCATGTTTTTATTTAAATTAAATTATCACAAGAGAACTGAGAAGGGGAAATAGAATTATTTACATAGGATATTGCAAAAGAATTTAGAAGTTGGAATAGGTAAGCATAAAATACTCATTTAGGAGGGAAAGGTGCATCAATTAACCAGTATTGATGTAGGGAAGATAAAATTCTTTTGTTCTGAGGAGACATTTTTGCTGTTTCCTTTAAGAACTCAGCTCTTCAATTTTGGATTGTTTGTTTTCACTTCAAATAAGTTATAACTTAAATTAGAGAAAATATTTAATTCTTTGAAAATTTGTTTTCAGCAAAAATTCAAGAAAATCCAACATGAAACCACTATGTATTCAGTTTGACATATTTATTATCTCCCCTTGCTAGTTAGAGGTATTTTTGTGATTAAAAGAACAAATTTAGTAACAATATCATATTAATTCACTTTTAAGTATCCACATAAAACCAACTGTGTATGAAAATGTATAATTTTATCTATTTTGTTTTTGCTGTGTTTTGATTAAGTCTGTGGTAAGAGTCCGACTGAAATTTTGCCACTTACAAGTTGAGTCAACTTTCTTTCCCTACAACGTTTCATATTCTATCATCCTACTTGAGCCATGAGATTCTAAGGAGAATCGAAGGAGATAACTTGAAAGATACTGGAAAATGGCCGTTTGTGTCTTTCAGACATGATACACAGATGCTTAAAATTCATACTTATAATTCGTTGGTAATACACATATGCTAAAGATAAAATGAAAAATTCTATGTTTTCATTGCATCACTTGATTGGAAAGATATAATACTGAGAGACTATACTAAACCTATAGATGAGAATTAGACAAACAGTTGATTTAGAACATTGAGTTGATTTTTATCTTTGATTGTACTCCCCATGTGGTTCTAGTGGTAAAGAACCTGCCTGCCAGTGCTGGAGACACAAGGGACCCAAGTTTGATCCCTGGGTGGAGAAGATCCTCTAGAGAAGGGAATGGATATCCACTTCAGTATTCTTGCCTGGAGCATCCCATGGACAGGGGGGTCAGGTGGGCTACAGTTCAGAGCATCATAAAGAGTCAGACATGACTGAAGCAACTTAACATGCACACACACACTTTATCCCTGTTAAGAGAGCTATGTTAAAATTGCTTGAAAATACACATAAGAGTAATACCTCCAAGGATATATTTTATATAAACTTCATGTGCTTCCTCAAAGAATATATGAATAGCATGATAACACCAAAAAGTACCTGACCATATTTTATTTGTCAAGAAAGTTTTATGTTCTTTTGATATTAACTGATTTAGAAATTTTAAAGTATGTACATATTCTACTTTTATTTTCTTCATTCTTCTGATCTCTGAAAAACACTGATTTACATAGATAATACACTGTTGAATTTGTCAGGGAAAACTTCTTAAGACTATATGATTGCAAGCTTTTTCTGGGGACTGTGAGTACAAGAAGACAGGTAACAAAGATCTAACTAATTTCTTTATGTAGTTAATATCATGAAAATGGGCTCCCTGGTGGCTCAGTAGTATAGAATCCACCTGCAATGAAGGAGCTACAGAAGATGTAGGTTCAATCCCTGGATTAGGAAGATTCCCCTGAAGAAGGGAATGGCAACCTACTCCAGTATTTTTGCCTGGAGAATCCCATGGACTGAGGAGCCTGGCAGGCTACAGTCCATTAGGTCACAGAGAGTCGGACATGACTGAAGTGACTTAGGACAGCACATTCATGAAAATATTAACAAAATATTTCTGTGTCCTCATAATTATCTGTGAGTGGAACAGTCTATGTATTCAATAGGACTATTTAGAAAGTATACATAATTAATAAGTAAATTAACACATATGAATATAAATAAACAATCATTTTGTTTCTGTAATAGAAGCTTAGGCCATTTATCCATGGATCTTTTGGATCTCACTTGGGCACCAAGAATCACTGTAAGAGTGAATTCAGCAAGTGAAGCAGATTTGGTACTCGGGGCTGCACTTAGGAAGTAAGGAATGGTTGAGTATATATAATTTTGGTCACAATCTATTGGAAATTCCAAAACCCATGAGTAAAAAGTAATTTTGATATACAATTACAACTAACAAAATGGCATACTTTATTTGAAATTTTTTGAGAAGATTTTGCCCTGAAAATTCTTCTTACAAGAAAAAAATAATTGTTTAACTGCATATGATGATGCATGTTAACTGTGTTGTGGTGATCATTTTGCAATATATATGCAGGTCAAATCATATGCTTAAAACTGACATAATGTTTTATGTTGATTATATCTTAGTTAAAAAGACACACAATGTTTATCATAAAACAAAGCGTATAAATTAAAAAAAAAGAATTCAGGGATATTTGATCACATTTAATTGACTAGAAAAACTTTATTCTACACTTTGGGCACAGCTCTAGTTTGGGGTCCAAATGCAGATATTTCAGGTAACTTTGGGCTAAGATTTTACCTAATTTTCCCATACAAGAGATAAAACATCTAAAGAGAAAGCTCTAGCATAGGTCCAAAATACATTAAGAAAGGACTTGGCAAGGATTTGCAGATCAAAACAAATCTGATTCTATATAGTTTGTATGTTTACAACTGATTTGATGACAAGGAACACAAAATTTGAGACAAAATTAAGCAAAGCATTACTCCTTTAAAATAAAAAATCCATTTTCTTCATTACTAAACATGTATTGTCAATATAGCACTCAAAAATATTATATTTTAATGTTATCAATAAAATTTGTACAAAAATGTATTTTCTTTCTTTTTATGTAATAACATATACAATATCACTAATTTTGCACTTTACCCTGAAGGTCCTAAGCATCTGTTATTTGCTTTTACAGAAAAAGTTTGCAAACCCCTTTAAGAGTTGGGCTTTATTGCTCTACTCTCTCAAGATCATAAAATGTTTACACTGCTAATTTACCTGATACAACATCTTTGGGCTTTCATCTTTTCTGTGTTTCCCTTACCATTTATTTACCCATCTTATTGGTCTTCCAGTTGCTGATGGAGCAATCCGAGGATGATGGTTTTATAGTTTCTAATGATTTATTTGTTTCTAAATCAGGACAGGAAACTGTGACTACTACTCTGTTCTAGAAAAACTATCATCCAGCTATCTGAAGTGATTTATATAACACAAATATTGCATACATCACATCAGAGCCACTAAGAACAATAGCAGGCAAGGACACAGGCAAAAAGGAGGCTATAGACACAGCCTGATTTCAGTTTCTGTTTCATCCAGTCCAGCATTTTGCATGATGATGCACAAGCTGGAATCAAGATTGCCAGGAAAAATATCAATAACCTCAGATATGCAGATAACATCACCATTATGGCAGAAAGTGAGGAAAAACTAAAGAGTCTCTTGATGAAAGTGAAAGAAGAGAGTGAAAAAGTTGGCTTAAAGCTCAACATTCAGAAAACTAAGATCATGGCACCCAGTCCCATCACTTCATGGCAAATAGATGGGGAAACAATGGAAATAGTGAGAGACTTTATTTTGGAGGGCTACAAAATCACTGCAGATGGTGACTGCAGCCATGAAATTAAAAAACGCTTGCTCCTTGGAAGAAAAGTTATGACCAACCTAGACAGCATATTAAAAAGCAGAGACATTACTTTGCCAACAAAGGGCTGTCTAGTCAAGGCTATGGTTTTTTCAGTAGTCATATATGGATGGAGAAGGCAATGGCACCCCACTCTGCTGGGAGCCATCAGGATGCCCCCTCACTCAAACGACAAGGTCATGAGACTAAGAAGGAAACTGCAAAGCGGATTTTCCTTATCAGGGCATCCTGGGGCAAGACCCCTCCTGGTATTTTTCTTGGGAGTTCTGTCCATGCTCGGAACATCAGTTCATCTCATTAGGTCAGTTCCAGTTAGAAAGAATTCGTCCTGAGGTAATTCCCCCAGACCTTATCGACCAGAGGATCGGGGAAGATGGATCCCCTTCCCTGGGGACAAAGGAGAAATAAAAGGGACATTTAAATAGATCACTACACCTCCTACTCATTACTGGAGAGTTTACCAAGAGTTCTCTGGGGTTCATGGCAAGGCTACCACCAGAAGGGCTTGTACTTGGGTCACCTTTCCACCTCCCACTCCCCCGACCACTACATGGAGGAGGCTCCCTTGCTAGAAGAGACCAGGAGGGAGGGGACTTAGAAACGCTCATAACTGTAGCCAGCATAGTTGGAAACACTGATTGCTTTAGGATAGTGTAGACATAGGAATTCATTATAGTAGTTTTGTAAGGTTTAACAGGGTTTTATTGCCAAAGCAGTGCTGCTAGACTGTCTCATTGTCCCCTTTCCTGGTAAGAAAAGGAATGTACGGGCATAACGCAACCAGCTGTACCTGTCTTAGTTGACCCCTCATTTATTTTCCCTATAGGTGTAAAATAGCAGGTGTGAGACAATAAGTATAGACAAGGTTCTCAGAACAGAATGAGACAGGTAGTGGTTGAGGTTACTGGAATAAAAACAGTTTCAAGCCTAGCCCTTCCCTCAAGTCTCTACACACCTGCTAGGAGAAAATGTAACCTTTCTTGCTTAGATTGATGTACATATTATGATTGAATGAAATATGCTGAAGACAATAAAATAATAGACATACTATTGTTAAATCTGATTACACAGAAATCTGACTTCTGCAAGGGGAATGTTCTGATGATAGATTGGGGAATGAGCTCAATGAAAAGATTGCTGATGGAAGATAGAAAATAAAAGATTGTATAGAATGATATATGATGTAATGGGGATGTTTTTTGGATCACTGAAGGGGTGTAAAACTATAAACCAACAACAGTAAAGAGAGAGACTGCTCCATCACCGCATTGATTCAGCTCAGTACTTCACTGATGCCACTCATCCCTCAGGACCCCTGGACCTGCTGGGGCTGGACCCCAGCACCACACCAGTACTCCTGCCTGGAAAATCCCATGGGCGGAGGAGCCTGGTAGGCTGCAGTTCATTGGGTTTCTAGGAGTCCGACAAGACCGAGCGACTTCACTTTCACTTTTCACATTCATGCACTGGAGAAGGAAATGGCAACCCACTCCAGTGTTCTTGCCTGGAGAATCCCAGGGACGGCGGAGCCTGGTGGGCTGCCGTCTATGGGGTCACACAGAGTTGAACACGACTGAAGCAACTTAGCAGCAGCAGCAGCATGCATGGATGTAAGAGTTGGGCTATAAAGAAAGCTGAGCGCAGAAGAATTGATGCTTTTGAACTGTGGTGTTGGAGAAGACTCTTGAGAGTCCCTTGGACTGCAAGGAGATCAAACCAGCCCATCTTAAAGGAGATCAGTCCTGGGTGTTCATTGGAAGGACTGATTCTCAAGGTGAAATTCCAATACTTTGGCCACCTGATGTGAAGAACGGACTCACTGGGAAAGTTCGTGATGCTCGGAAGGATTGAAGGCTGGAGAAAAAGGGGGCGACAGAGGATGAGATGTCTGGATGGCATCACCAAGTCAATGGACATGAGTTTGAGCAAGCTCTGGGAGTGGACAGGGAAACCTGTTGTGCTGCAGTCCATGGAGTCGCAAAGAGTCAGACACAACTGAGTGACTGAACTGAACTGAACTGAACTGAGACACGGCTTTATGCTGTGTGTGTGTTTGTGTGTGTTTAAGTTGCTCAGTTGTATCTGACTCTTTGCTACCCCCATGGACTCTAGCCTGCCAGGCTCCTCTGTCCATGGGATTCTCCAGGAAAGAATACTGGCATGGGTTGCCCTGCAGTCCTCCAGGGGATCTTCCCGACCCAGGGAACAAACCCATATTTCAGTATGTCTCCTGCATTTGCAGGTGGGTTCTTTACCACTAATACCACCTTGCTAAGCTTTATAAAAGTATATAATAAGCACTTGCAAGTCCAGTTCATTTCTTTTTATTTTAAATAGTAAGAAAATGATCTTTTCCCATTTAATTTACAGTAGTATCTAGAAATCAGTGATGGAAAAGAAGATCAATTAGGTCATTTAGTTCCTTTCCAAGGTTTCCATTTTCTCATTCAGCATAATAACTTTTGCCTGTCCAAATTTAAGTGACTGAAGAGATAGGTTTCCACAACTTAACTTAGGAGATATTTCTAAATCAAATTCATCTGTATCAAAGCATCATTAAAGACTTTGCTATTAGAATTATCCTAAACTGTTCTGTGCTTAATTGCATCTCATTTGTCCTTTATTGCACTTGGCTAACCAAAGCAAACTATTTTTTTCTTTGATTACATATATTTTATACCAGTGAAGTCCACATATATTATGGATAAAGAATGTATAAGTAATGGTTTCTGCTTATTGGATGTGTTGTTTCATAAATATCTATGTTCCTTTGCTCAAACTATTGTGTTTATATTAAAATTTACATTTCATAGGAGAAATTCTTAAATTCAGCAAGGATTCCAAGGGCTTTGTGGAGCATTTTCTAGCTTTATTTTTCGACATGTCAAACCATGAACACCTATATAACTTGCTCTTATATGTGCAGTTTCTTCCTGCTATGTGTTTCCTTATCAATGCTTGCATCTTGATCTTCTGAAACCTCAATCACATTATGCATTTCTTTTTCTGCAATAAAGCACAGCCTCTTTACCCTTCATTGATTATGTTTAACAAGAAACTGAGGATGCTTGGTTCCCTGGCATATTGTTCTCTTCTTCCTGCCCAATTGATGGATCTCCTGTAATACAACCTTGAATCACAAAATTAGCTGATTAAAGAAGTATTAAGAAAATCCATATATATGACTAAGTCAATCCATCAGTGTTTTGTTCAGTAGGGTCAACTTTTTCTGTACGGAGAAAATAACACTGCCAGGAGATAGTAATGAACTACGACCTCTGAGAGTTTTGCAGCAGACACTAATGACAAGGAAACAGTCGCTATCAGAGCAAATAGACTTCTAATCAACATATCATTGATCCTTTACTTTTGTCAAGGTCATTTTGTGTTTTAAAAAATGATCCTACAATACAGCTTTAACAGGAAAAGTGGACTAATTTGATTTAAAGAGTAAATGCTATTAATTATGAAAGAGAGTCAATAAAAAGCTTGTTCTTCCAAACATAAAGGCAAATCTTACAGTGCCTTTGATTTATGGTAATGAGCACAATGATAAAATATTTTCACTACTATCTCTTACTTCCATCCCCCCATTTGCTCTTTTTCATGCTCATACATTAGAAAAATCTTTAAAATAATCTTTGTAATTCAAAGCAAATTTTGGTTAACAATATTTCCTCATAATTTTATTATTATGCTTTTAAAATATATAATAGATAAATCCATTAGTTAACAGTCTGATACTATTTCTGGAATAAATGTAAGAAAAGAAAAAACCTTTTAGTTAAAGATCTAGGTAAAAGATTTAAAGAAGCTAATTCTAAAATGTTGATGTTCAAAATTACCATTTAAGATATAATTGAAAATTCCAGCACTCTGAAATTCATATAAAAACATTTTAGAGAGCCATCATGTCTAAATAATATCTTACCATATGTACAAATATGTACATTACCATATCATACTTATAAATATATACAAATTCCTAATATGCAATATCTTAGATACATGGATCTATCAAACAATTTTAGGTTTAATTAATGTATTACTCACATTATATTAAAAAAGGTATAAATTATGTAATTGATAAAACAATAAACTCAGTGCATTTAAGATAATAAAATCCTTAAACATTTAGGCCTACCTATTGAATTTCTCCAAGAAAATGGTAAGTATTTTCCCCCTAAAAATGACTTCACTGAAGCAATACAAGCTACTCCATATATCACTTTCATAACATAAAATTTCTTGGTTATAAAATATGCATTTGAAGAACTGTCTTCAATATAAGTTTTCCCATTGTGAGTCATCAATATATGAATTAGTTTGCTCTCCTAGACTGTAATTATGTGACTATGTCACCAAAGAATGACAGAGCAGGTCAACCTTACACCTCTCTAAAGATGCTTTCTATTTTCTTCTTTATATGTGGAGTAAGTTAGGAAATAATATATTTTAAATATAATAACTAAATGAAAGTAAACAAATTAAATTCCCAGAGTCTAGTTCAATCACAAAATTGTTACCAGAGAAATCCCAAATATTATTCTAAATTTTTCTGAGGATTTATTTATTTGAAAAAAAAAAGTATCAAGGTAAAAATCCAATAACAATCTTAATAAAAAAGAAGAAGCAGAGAAGTTTAGCTCTGCATGGTGATTAAGTGATCAAAACTTTATGTGGAAAAAATATCTTAGGCTATTTGTCTAAATTATTAAAAGATTATCTTTTCTAAATAAAGTTTGTTGGCTTACCATTAGGCATTTCATTAATTATGGATGCAGAGCCATTATTAGTTAAATCTTACATACCAAGATCTAGTACAAAGACAATAATCAAGCTCACCCCAAAGCAGGAAGCAGCCCAAGTCTATGTTGCTATGGGCCAGAAGGCTGTTATGAGCTTTTGTTTGTTGATTGGGATTTTTCAAACAGCTTATTTAACAACATTGATGATAGGTACGTCAAACTGGCTTCCCATGTGGCTCAGTGGAAAAGAATCTGCCTGCCAATGCTGGAGATATGGGTTTGATCCTTGGGTCAGGAAGATCCTCTGGAGTGGGAAAGGGCAACCCATTTCAGTATTCTTGCCTAGGAGATACCACAGATAAAGGAGCCTGGTGGGCCATAGTCCATACAGTTGCAAAAGAGTAGGACACGACTTAGTGATGAGATAACTACAAGAAGAACAAAGCAGACTGCACATTTAAAGAGAATCAGCATTTCGTTTTCAAAATGCTGTAAGAACTGTGCTTTATGGTGCTTCTTGCTGCCTTTCATACCAGGGTGACAATATGCTTCAATCCACACCCAGATCTCCCCCAGTAGAAGCTGCCATGCTATGCAAATATCTACTAAACTGACAAGAGTACTAGAACTCTAAAGACCAGGTAAAAAAGAAAACCAAACAGGTTTGTTACTGAATAAAAGAGGCAGAATATGCTGCCCTGTTATCTACATCTGACTAATTCAGAACAAGGATAATTCCCAACTCTGAACTGGGTTGAGAAGTTGTCTACTAACCAATTCCCAAGCTTTCTATTGTAAAAATTATGCTACATGAAGATATTGGAGGGATATAATATTCTGTCCAAGGAACTTTACAAGTTTTCTGAGAGAGTTTCATACTTATTTATATAAACTGGGGCACAGGAATCTCCCAAAGAATTACTGTTTTCTTTCAATATTGTTTAGGCAGTCAGAACATAACAAACTTTACTAATGACGGCAGATGAGATTATTAACATTAATGACTTGTGCTATACCCTGTGAAGAGCTGAAATTACAGATGTCAGTTTTACTAGTACAGAACTGAAGAGGATATGAGAACGGTCAGTGCATTAGCTGTGGATGCTTGCCATCTTCAGACTGTGGAAGCATAGTGGCTGGTCTACTTTTAACATGCAGACTATTTGGGAACTATACGAGTTTCTGCTCATTTATCTCTTTCTGCCTTCCCATTATTACCCAGTCACTAGAAGCGACTTCACAGCAGCAGCAGCAGCACTAGAAAGAATCTATGGGCATATCTTCAGGTTCTAATGTGCTGAGTTAGATCCTAGCTTCCTTTCTCCTTTTAGGGTAGCTCACCTTTAGTCTATCCTTTCCATGAGTTCTGGAGTCCACAACCACTGTGGTTCCACCAGCAAGGCTGCTTTTCCTACTATGCCTCTTCAAGGTTCAGCTCATTTTCCTTAGCATTATAGTCTCATTCACCGCTTGGATCACTATCATTACCTACATCATTACTACCATGGTCCAATGAACCCTTTTTACTGCGTCTTCCCTTTTCACTACACATTTTCACTTTGAGTTTGTTCAATATTGCTACTTTTTTGCTTCTTAGCTTTCATGTGAAAAAAAAAAGTGGATGGTTCTCATCAGCTGATGAGAGTATGTACTATTTGGCTGCTTTATAATATCAAGTATAATCTTAGAGTCTTCTATTTCTTTTAGATAATTTTAGTTGTTGCTAGTTGCCTAACAACTAGACTTTGTTTTCAAGGAATTGCAGCCTCTTTCTACTCATGTTCTTTCAAGATGAATGTGGGAACAAGAAGTCTGGTTTCAGATAACCAAAATTTTACTGCAATCTCTGAATACTTAGCATTGATAGAAATATTGGATTCACTTCAAATAATGCTTTATGCATTGCAGAAAATGTGACATAAGCACCATAAATGCCCACATACTGTACGCAACTACCTATCTACTTTGATCTCATCCTCTTGAAGGATTTTGATCAATGATAATGACCAGTTGAAAGATTAAAGATGGTAAAAAACAAGAAATGCCAAGTTTTATAGAATCTATTGTAAAACATTATGCAAAACCACATTTACCAATAAATAGTCTCCTATGTTTCCTATGAGCTGAGGTTTTGAAAACATCCTTGTGAATACAAAATGAGTAATTAAAAAACACAGATAGACACCTTACAATGTATAACAGTGTAATTGGTACACAGTTCTAAAGGTATAATTCATTCAAAGGCTTCACAACTGACAATCAGGGTTTTCAGCACAAATTCAGATTTATGATTCTGACAAATTCATGTTATTACTCCAAAAATGAACAGTGAGGCAAAGCTACAACTACTTCCATTAAAAGGAAAACTAACTGGCATGTGTGAAGGCAAAACCTTGGACCCTGTTTTGAATATCATTTTTTCCTCTCAAAAGAGAAAATGGAATAAAGGACTCAGTAGTAATTTATCTATGATGAACTAGAATGAGGTTACAGGCAAAACAGTGGTTACAAACACATCATGCGAATGGAGTTAGAATGAACAGTAGTTGGCATTTGTCATCTGGAGTCATCTGTAAAGTAATGTCAGCATAGATGCGAACCCATAGTCTACCACTAAATGGATGCAAAAACAAAAGGTAATGACCTGCCTAAGGCCTTATTTTGAAAGTCTTTTGGGTTTCTAAGCTGGCTAAATCAGTGATAGGACCAGTCTAAGGCTACAAATATTAGGGACTGTTTAAGCACAACTTTAGCAAGCCATCTTGAGATACACCTGCAAACTCTGCAGATAAAGGATTCCTACTCACATTTACATCTGGTGCAAATGGAAAAAAAGGAATGAAATTAGTAAGAAATTTTTAATAAGAAAATGAATCTCCTGAATTTACCCTGTAATTTATAAAACATATGATTATAAACCAATGTTTTAAGTTCTATAAGCCTTAATTTCTTACTGGTAAAACAGGAATATAACTATTATCATCATCACCATTACTACTAAAACAAAAGCAGTCTCTAGCTTTTGAGAATATATTTCTCAAAGAAATATATTAAAAGTGTTTAAAGAAAGCACTTTAGTACATAAACAATATATTTTTTTGTTGTTCAGTTGCCCAGTTGGGTCCAACCCTGCGACACCATGAACTGAAGCACGCCAGGACTTGCTGTCCCTCACCACCTCCCAAAGTTTGCCCAAGTTCACGTCCCTTACATGGTGATGCCATCCAGGCATCTCTTCCTCTGATGCCCTCTTCTCCTTCTGCCCTCAATCTTACCCAGCATCAGGGACTTTTCCAATGAGTTGGCTGTTAGCATCAGATAACCAAAATAATGGAGCTTCAGCTTCAGCATCAGTTGTTCCAGTGAATATTCAGGATTGATTTCCCTTAACATTGACTGGTTTGATCTTCTTGCTGTCCAAGGGACTTTCAGAGTCTTCTCTAGCACCACAGTTTGAAGGCATCAATTCTTTGGCGCTCAGCCTTCTATATGGTCCAACCTCTCACAACCATATGTGACCATTTTGAAGACCATAGGCTTGACTATACAGACCTTTTTTTGGCAGAAGAATATCTCTGCTTTTCAACACACTGTCTAGGTTTGTCATGGCACTCCTGCCAAGAAGCAATCGTCTTCTGATTTCATGGCTGCAGTCACCATCCACAGTGTCTTTGGCTGCAAAGAATATAATCAGTCTGACTTTGGTATTGACCATCTGGTGATGTCCAAGTGAAGAGTCATTTCTTGTATTGTTGGAAGAGGGTTTTTACTATGACTAGAGAGTTCTCTTGTCAAAATTCTGTTAGGCTTTGTCCTACTTAATTTTGTACTCCAAGGACAAATTTGCCTGTTACTCCAGGTATCTCTTGACTTTCTACTTTTGCATCTCAGTCCCCTGTGATGAAAAGGACATCATTCTTTGGTGTTAGTTCTAGAAGGTCTTGTATGTCTTCACAGAACCGTTTGACTTCAACTTCTTTGGCATTAGTGGTTGGGGCACAAACTTGGATTACTGTGATACTGAATGGTTTGCCTTGGAAATGAACAGAGATCATCCTGTCATTTATGAAACTGCATCCAAGTACTGCATTTGGGACTCTTGTTTACTATGAGGGCTACTCCATTTCTTCTAAGGGATTCTTGCCCACAGTAGTAGATCTAATGGTCATCTGAATTAAATTCGCCTACTCTGGTTCATTTTAGTTCACTAATTCCTAAAATGTCGATGTCCACTCTTGCCCATGTCCTGCTTGACCACTTGTGATTTACTTTAATTCATGGACTTAACATTCCAATTTCCTATGCAACACTGTTCTTTACAGCATCGGAATTTACTTTCACCATTGGACACATCCACAACTGGGTGTTATTTCTGCTTTGGCTCAGCCACTTCATTCCTTCTGGAGTTATTTTTCCACTCTTCTCCAGTAGCATATTAGGAACATACTGACCTGGGAAGTTCATCTTTCAGTGTCATATCTTTTTGCCTTTTCATACTATTCATGGGGTTCTTAAGGTAAGAATACTGAAGTGGTTTGCCATTCCCTTCTCCAGTGAACCACATTTTGTCAGAACTCTCCACCATGAATTGTCCATCTCGAGTGGCCCTACACAGCATAGTTTGTAGTTTCATTGAGTTAGACAAGGTTTTGATCCATGTGATTAGTTTGGTTAGTTTTCTCTGACTGTAGTTTTCATTCTGTTTGTCCTCTGATGGATGAGGATAAGAGGCTTGTGGAAGTTTCCTGGTGGGTAGGATTGGTTGGGGGTAAAACTTGATCTTGCTTTGCTGAGGAGGGCCATGCTCAGTAAAAAGATGATGCTGTTATGGTACTACACTCAATAAGCCAGCAAATATGGAAAACTCAGTAGTGGCCACAGGACTGGAAAAGATCAGTCTTCATTCCAATGCCAAAGAAGGGCAATGTCAAAGAATGTTCAAACTACTGTACAATTGCACTAATTTCACATGCTAGCAAAGTAATACTCAAAATTCTCCAAGCCATGTTTTAATAGTACATGAACCGAGAACTTCCAGATGTTCTAGTCGGATTTACAAAAGGCAGAGGAGCCAGAGATCAAATTGCCAATATCCGTTGGATCATAGAAAAAGAGAATCCGAATCCCAGAAAAATATCTACTTCTGCTTCACTGACTATGCCAAAGCCTTTGACTGTGTAGATCACAGAAAACTGTGGAAGATTCTTCAAGAGATGGGAATACCAGACTACCTTACCTGCTTCCTGCAAAACCCGTATGCAGGTCAAGAAGCAACAGTTAGAAGTGGATGTGGAACAACAAACTGTTTCCAAATTGGGAAAGGAGTATGTCAAGGCTGTATACTATCACCCTGCTTATTTAACTTATATACAGAGTACATCATCTGAAATGCCAGGCTGGATGAAGCACAAGCTGGAATCAAGACTGCTAGGAGAAATATCAATAACCTCAGATATGCAGATGACACCACCCTTATGGCAGAAAGTGAAGAGGAACTAAAGAGTCTCTTGATGACAGCAAAAAGAAAAGAGTGAAAAAGCTGGCTTAAAACTCAACATTCAGAAAACTAAGATCATGGCATCTGGTTCCAACTTTATGGCAAATAGATGGGGAAACAGTGGCAGATTTTATTTTCTTGGGCTCCAAAGTCATTGCAAAGGATAACTGCATCCATGAAACCAAACGATGCTTGCTCCTTGGAAGAAAAGCTATAACCAACCTAGAAAGCATATTAAAAAGCAGAGATATTACTTTGCTGACAAAAGTTCATCTAGTCAAAGCTGTTGTTTTTCCAGTAGTCATGTATAGATGTGAGAGTTGGACCATAAAGAAGGCTGAACATGGAAGAATTGATGCTTTTGAACTGTGGTGTTGAAGACTCTTGAAGAGTCCCTTGAACTGCAAGGAGATCAAATCAATCAATCCTAAAGGAAGTCAATCCTGAATATTCATTAGAAGGACTGATGCTGAAGCTCCCATAATTTGACCACCTGATGTGTAGAGCCTTAGAAAAGATTAGAAAAGACTCTGATGATGGGAAATATTGAAGGCAGGAGAAGGGGATGACAGAGGATGAGATGGTTGGATGGCATCACCGACTCAATGGACATGAATTTGACTAAACTCTGGGAGATGGTGAAGGACAGGGAAGCCTAGTGTGCTTAAGTTCATGGGGTCACAAAGAGTTGGACATGATTGAGAGACTGAATAACAACAAAACCATGTTTTGAATATGGATATAAATATGGGGAGAATAAAGGAATTTACCACTTGAATAATCTGTTCTTCAGTAATTATCTATAGCTCTATTTTATGCCATCAACAGAAATATTATTCAGAAGAATGTATTTGATATTAGTCAAATCCAGAATCATTATATTGTATCATTACACTTGAGATCACTTAGTATCTCAATTCTAAAACAAGGATATTTCTCTAATAGAAACAAAGATGTACATTTAGACTCTACATTGACCCACATTATAACCTTTAACTAATTGTATAGCCAAGCACTAAGGTACGAGACAAGTAATTTGATTACCATGTACAGTGATTATCCTGTACATTTACTCCTATGAAAAAGTGAGCTTTGCCTTTGGCTTAAGAAAAAAAAAAAAACTTAGACAGGATAACACTTTAATTGAGACAGACTGGGGAGTGATATTCAAAGTGTATGTTTCTAGAATGACAAAGAAAATCTACTTCAACATGGTATCCTTTTAAAAAGCCATTTCCCCTGAAATTCTCAGAATGAGACAGAACAGGGAACAGATTATTCTGAAACCTTTGAATCTAACAAAATGAAAATTTAACAATCTTCAGACTGCCAATTTTCCCTTTTGATAGAAGAGATACATATTGACAATATCAGCAACAACAAAAATAAATTATTATGAAAATGACCATGAATTCTGACAAAAATAATAGAATTTCATTTCAAAGTATTTCAAGGAAGGGTTTACACAAGTATTTACAAAACTATTAAAACCATTTGTACACTAGAGTGTATATAACAATAGTTTTCTAAAAGTTCATTTTGAAATCTCATATAATTTTTTTCAGTTAAGTTGTGAGTCTAAGATGAAAACACCCTTTACGGTCTCCCTTAAAGTTAGGATCACAATGTTACTTCCTTCTGATTCGCAGTCATGCCAAATGTAATGCATATTCAGTAAACAGAATAACCCACAGATTTCCTTGCATTATGTTTAATAATTTGTGATTCTTAGAGAAGTAAAGCAGTGATTCCTGAGAGAAATCACCCAACTAATCCAATAACAATCTGAGTACTTCAGGCCTCTCTGCTGTTTCTACAGTGGCCAAGTACAAGCGTATACTCTGGCTTTTGGACAAATGCTGGTGCCTGTACAGAAAGCACCATATTCTCCAGATATCTGGCAAGTCACAGGCTTCATCTTGCCAGTGTAGAAATAGCATTAGAGCAAGACTAATTGCTGGAAAGCCTGTTCAGAAAGATTTGTCATTCAGGAGGGTAAAAATAATCCCACTTTTTAGAGTACATTCAAACTTTTTTGAAAAAAATTTCCAATATTTAATAGAGATCAAAACAGTTCCATTTCTACAAGTGAATGTATTTTATGTAATACAGTTACTTCCTTTGATTCGAGTTCAAGCAGAGAAGCTAAAATGAAAAAAAAAAAATCTGTCTAGACTTACCATGTTTGTTTCTCGTGTAAGATGAAATTCATTAAGCCTAAAATGCAGCTTTAGGACATATTCATGTGTTCCATAAGTATCTTATTGAAAAGAAGCAGTGCCAAGAGGGAGAGATCCTTTAGGTACACACTTAAAATTATAGTAGAGTATAAACAGGTTAGATTGAAGTGATGGGTCTAGAGATGTACTGTAAAGGAAGTTCCAGGGAACCTATGGGCCAAGCGATCCTTCACTGCTTCTTAACGTAATTTGCTACCCTGTATTAGAATGTGACACCTTGCTACAAAAATACCACCAAAAATTCTTGCTTGTAGCAGCAGTAGCCAGCACCTCTCCTGACTTTAATAATCTAATTCTGCCAGTGACCATATCTCTCATACAATCCTTTGCCTCTTATTATTTTAATTGTGGGTTCAAATTTCTGATTTTTTTAAAAAAAAATTTCCTCCCCTAGAGTTACAATCATAATCCAAAGTATCTTCCATTTGCAGGGTCAAACTGCCATAGTCTTAATCAAAACAAAGTCCAGATGAAGTCAATTTTCTTTAGTCTTAAGCTTTAATGGTGATATGAACATAGCTGTTGCATTTCCAACATATTAATATCCTTATCTACCATCCCATGAGTCTAAGGAAGCATATCTCTGGTTAGTAACACAAGAGAGCCAACATAACCCCAGTAAATAAAGGAGAAGCATGTTATGATGTTAAGCCATGTGCACTGCTTGGCATTCTTTCAGTTCACTGTAGCTGAAAAAATAACTGTGACGCTCCATATCCCATTAACACAGTGTTAATTATTGTCATTGTCTCATCAGTGGTTTGTTTATGACAGCTCTGGCTGACAGGAATAGTGGGATGTTCTGTCAAGGCCATCACCTGATGAGATTTTTACTGGCAAAAGATCTTTATTCCCTTTACTAGACTATATTAGGGGAATCGGTGCTTCATTAACTCCAAACATAATCGCTTGCATTAGGGTAGTTTTAAAATGTTTTAGATAATTGGTATAATAGTCTCTTCCTAGCTTTATAGTTAACAAATTCACTCTTTAAAAATGGAGAGACTCTTCAATCTTTCTCAGCTCAAAAAATTCAACTCAAGGACAGTGAAAGGGAAACACTGCCTCACTGGGGGTGACTTTTTAAATACTGGTAGAAAAATTTCTCTCTTTATGTATGACATCTGTGAATAAGAGTAATTCCATACGGGGGGTAATCCATCTCGAGGGGAAAAAGCCTATCATTTATATATGCACACACATGTACACACACATCCTGTTCTACAAATATGAATCACTGCCCCTTTTCAATTGTGAAAAGACTTTTCAGTCTCCTTCAGTGGGAGGGAGACTTCAGATTCCTTTGCAGGGACTGAAGGATTTCTCTTTAATTCTCTCTAGATAGAGATACAGGTTATCTGAGAGAAAGAAATAGGTATGTTTCATTTCTTGAATGATTTTCATGGTTTTGAAAAGAAGAAGACAGAATCATTCTTACCATCAAAATTATTTTATCACAGTTTACCAATTTCTGTTAAGTAAAAATATTTCAAGCTAAACTGAAGCTGCTTACAAATTCAAATACATGGAATAATTTTAATTTAATATAAAGATGATGTTCCTGTTCATACCAAATAACCCAAATAACACCTAATTTGAATTCCAGGAATACATTTTCTTATTAACAATTTTCTATTGCCTACTAATTATATTCTTTATGACACTGGATGTGACCTTCAATGTGCAATTTAAGACTTTAATATTTTGAACGATTCTTTTCCCTTATTTATGTCAATGGACTCAAATTTGCTTCCCTGCTTAACTTACAATAATGTTGTGAGAATATGAAATTTATGACTATGATAGTATGTAAAAATAGTTATCAAAATGTGAGAGTTTATTATCCATAACACAGACCTGGCCATAAGTAGGTACAGTTAAGCGTGTTACTTAATTTTAGATGTCTGCTTAGTCAGCTCATGATGCTCAATCCTGATACTAGGTCAAACATCAGTCTATGTGCTGTTGTGAAGGTAGTTTTCAGATTAACATTTAAACTAGCTGACTTTGACTAAAGTAGGTAACCCTCCAAAATGTGGGTGGGCCTTATCCAATCAGTTGAATGTGTTAAGAGAAAAAACAATGGGCCCTTTGGGGGAAGAGATTCTGCTCCCCAGATTGCAACAAGAAAACCTACCTGAGTTTTCAGTCTTTGGGTTCATGACTGTAATACTAGCTTTAGTCAAAATTTCCAGCCTGCCTGCTTGCCCTGTAAATTTTGTCAGTCCCACAATCTAACCACATGAGTCAACTTCATAAAATAAATCTCTTTCTCTTATATTGGAGAAGGAAATGGCAACCGACTCCAGTATTCTTGCCTGGAGAAATCTGCGGACAGAGGAGCCCAGTGGGCTGCTGTCCATGGGGTCACACAGAGTTGGACACGACTGTGAAGCGACTTAGCATGCATCCTCTTATATACATATATACACATATATATATATATACATACATGTATACTATGTGCATATAAGCTTTTATATATTTTATTATATATGTTACATATATACTATAGTATATATCCATTCTATTGGCTCTATTTCTCTAGAGAACTCCAACACTTCTCTTCTAAACTGACTTCAGAATCTCTTCCTTGATAACAAAATGTCTGACACCCTGGAATAAAGAATCTCACTGTGTCATCATAATTTTCTGCTCCTACTACATTTCTGCCAACAGATCCTGCATCCTCCTTCCTCTAGCCTTATGCAAGCATGAAAGTAATTAATTCTCATGCTTACTTGAGTTTGGTTTGGCTTTGGCACAGTATGCTTTCCTTCACAAACCATAATTGATTCTGAATAATTGATCAGCGACAAACATTCAATTTTCTTTATCTTCTCTTCCCTCATTCTTCTATGATATATGTTTTCATTGGGGGACCATTTTCCACTTTAAAAAAAAAAAGCCTCAAATGCAAGGCCTTTTAGCGATCAAATCAATTTATGCTGCTTTCTGCCAATTCACATCAATTCCAACGCAATTCCTCTTGGAGAACTCTTAGGGAATGCTAATTAGTGTCCCAAAGTATCCATTAGTTTTCAATAAGGAAGTGAACTTCTCACATAAAGACCTCAGAAACTATTTACATATGACCACTTTGCCGTCTACCTAACCACCACAGTGACTTGCTCTTTTCAAATAGCCTTTGACAAAGATTGTGATTGAAACCAGTAAACTCGACATGAATCATGGAAACTGGGAGGATACAGACACCTAAAATCAAGACCTGTGATACTCACCTTTGTGTGTGTGTGCGCGTGCACTTTGTTAATTTGCTTAGTGATTATCATCTTCACTGAATGTGAAAGTAAGGTTACATTGCAACAGCACCCCCCACTTATCCAACTGCTATAATTCTTTAGCCATGAGAACAAGGCCTTCTTTTAAGAAAGAAGTAAAAGAACTCCTTTGAGGAAGATAGTTTTCAGAGAGTTCATTCATTTTATCATGTCAGAAAGAAGCATATATCCTTCTGGTCAAAGATATGCTTACTGTAATATACAAAGTTAATTTAGAAAGGTTGAAAATCCTCTTTCCTCCTACAGTCAAACATAGGTAGTAGGTAAAAATGTCAGAGTAAAGTAGGCTAGAAACTGTTTAATGCTGATATTGTGAGATGCATCTACACAGTCTCAGATCTCTCCATTTAACCTACTGTTTCCTTCAGAAGCCACACTCTGCTTTCCACCTCAGAAATCTGAAACAAAAATGCTATCATTGGCTTCTTTTTATTGAATGCTATGCTATGCTATCCAAACCTTTCCAACCTGCTCAACTAAACATTTAAAAGAGCATATCCACAAACGGACTTTATTTTATTATTCATTCTCCCTAGGAGTAAACTAGCATATACACTCAATTGATTTACTCTGCTATAAATTATTCCTCAAATCAAATTATAACTTAATATTCAAGGTGATCCTGTTGCATAAAATTAACATTTACTGGGTAGTCATTATATGCAAGAAACTGAGCCCAGTGGTGTAAAGAGAGATGCAACCTCATTTCATAATGAACTTCCCAATGCAGTGGTCTGTATGTACTTTTTAAAAAAAGTTAATTTATTTTTGATTGATGGATAATTGCTTTATAGATTTTGCTGTTCTCTGTCAAACCTCAACATGAATCAGCCATAGGTATACATATAACTCCTCCCTTTTGAAACGTCCTCCCTCCCAATCCCACCCCTCTAGGTTGATACAGAGCACCTGTTTGAGTTTCCGGAGTTATACAGTAAATTCCCGTTGGCTCTCTAGTTTACATATGGTAATATAAGTTTCTTTGTTACTCTTTCCATACCTCTCACCCTCGCCTCCCCATTGCAGAACTATTTACAGTGGCCAGAACATGGAAGCAACCTAGGTGTCCATCAACAGGTGAATGGATAAAGAAGCTGTGGTACATATACACAATGGACTATTCAGTTCAGTTCAGTTCAGCCACTCAGTTGTGTCCGACTCTTTGCGACCCCATGAACCGCAGCACGCCAGGCCTCCCTGTCCATCACCAACTCCCTGGGTCCACCCAAACCCATGTCCATCGAGTTGGTGATGCCATCCAACCATCTCATCCTCTGTTGTCCCCTTCTCCTCCTGCCCCCAATCCTTACTTATATTACTCAGCCATAAAAAAGAATCATTTGAGTCAGTTCTGATGAGGTGGATGAACCTAGAACCTATTACACAGAGTGAAGTGAGTCAGAAAGAGAAAGATAAAAACCACATTCTAATGCGTATATATAGAATCTAGAAAAATGGTACTGAAGAATTTATTTACAGGACAACAATGGAGAAACAGGCATAGAGAATAGACTTATGTATGTACTTTTTGATTACCTCATTCTACATGTCCTCACCCAACCTCAACCCTTCAGTTGTCTTTTGTTTTTAAATTTCTTTTTTTAACCCATGTCCTCTCCCACTCTAACACTCCTCCTATTCCCTCCCCATCCCACCCCTCTAGGTTGTTACAGAGCCGGTTTCAGTTCCCTAAGTCATACAGCAAATTCCCATTGGCTATCTATTTTACATATGGTAACGTACGTTTCCCTGTTACTCTCTCCATACATCTCACCTTCTCCCTCCTCCCCACCAACCATGTCCATAAGTGTGTTCTCAATGTCCATGTCTCCATTTCTGTTCTGCAAATAGGTTCATCTGTACCATCTTTGTAGATTCCATGTAAATATGTTGCTTCTGCTGCTGCTGCCGCCGCCAAGTTGCTTCAGTCCTGTCTGACTCTGTGTGACCCCACAGATGGCAGCCCACCAGGCTCCTCCATCCATGGGATTCTCCAGGCAAGAACACTGGAGTGGGTTGCCACTTCCTTCTCCATATATATGCGTTAGTATACGATAATCGTCAGGCTTCTCTAATATACCCAAAGTGCTCTTTTCTGCTCTTTGTCTTTCCCCCAGTGTACCATTATTAATCAAAATCTCCATTATCAATGGCTTTCAGTGTCTGAAAGTCAGATCCAATGCTAGGTGACCCAATAACCTGGCAAATCCACCCTAAGAATTCAACCTTCTAGCAGAAAAAGCAAAGGACAAGGAATTGATCAGAGAACACAGTGGGCCAGAAGTAGCAGAAGATTCTTCAGGTCATTAAGGCTCATCATATTCAATATTTTGGTGAAAGGACCCTACTGTGAAGTGAAAGATGATGATCTGTAAATACTATATTTTTAGGGATATAAAGAAAAACACTGCCTATCCCTGATATAAGAAGATGGGAAACAGACAAAAGTTATATACTTCTGATCAAGACTACATTTACAGGCCCTATCTGGCTGACTCCCAGAAAGATGGCTCTGTATGGAAAACTAGAAATAAATTTTGATGGTGACCTTGACTTCTTTAGAAGGAAAACAAGCTTAAGAGTGTAGAGAACTGGCCCACTTTGTGCTGTTTAAACCTTTTCACTCTGGGAAATAAAGAGAGTGAGCGAAACCTCTAGAAGATCCTACACTTTCTGCTCTTAAGCTAAGTAGCATCTTGAATAATTCATGAGCTATGGCAATATTTGCATCTCATTTTGTGGAGTTATTTACGTTATATACAATTTCCCATGATTATACTACTAGTCTGACTGAAGAAAAAATATAAATTGCGGCTTGACCTATGTTTGGGATTTGCAGGAAAGATATATAGCAAATGAAAGAGAAAGACTGGGTGAGGATTTACTCAAGCAAGTGACTATGGGTTCTGTATTGAACAGAGTTTAACTCAAGGATATGCTGACAGTTATGGGAAAAAATGGAGACATCAATATATGAGGTTTCTGTGAGGTTGAAAGGGAATTAAGAAGGAGTGCAGGAGTGAGAGAGCAAAAAGGATAAACACAGAAGTCAGAGAGTGAGGACAGTGATATATTTTATGTATGAATATGACAAAGAGTAGAGGAACACAATGGAAATGATAGTTCTTTTAGTTCATGAATTTCAGAAGCTAGAATCTCACAAAGCTAAAAAGTTGCTAAAATGGATTTGGCTTCATCAAATGTATTAAGTAATTATAACATTTGCTAATTAGCTTTGGTCACTAATCAACAATTTCAAAAATCTCACTAATATACAATAACAAACATGGTGGTCTTAAGTGCACGAGTGTTCAGTCTGTATTTAGTTGATCAAGGTTGGGCTCACCTGGGCCACTTTATGGGAAGGTGCTTGTGTGGGATCTTTGCTTCAGTATTTAGATCTCCCCTATGTTGTTCTCATTTGAGGGGCCAAGTTGATGAGAAAGAAACTGCCTGGACATGTTCTTCCCATTTGGGGTGACAAGAGGACAAGAGGCAAGACTAACCATACAAACAAAGGAGAGACTTAATTAATATATGCTAACATTGCACTGCTCAAAATAAACTGCATGACTCAAACTGAGGTTAATGAGGTGGGGAAAAATAATCCACCTTTTCTAATGAGTTCTATTACAAAGTAATATGGCAAAATCTGTGATTAAAGATAGAGAGTGAAGAATTCAAATGATGATGCCACAAGAATGAAGACCAATATTATAAATCAGGCATACTGATGGTTCCTGAGACTATCGGAAAGTGAATGGGAGGTCAACAGACACCACCCATAAGGACAGATAGAATAAACAGAATTAGGAATTAAATTTCAAAGATTAAACCCTGCCGCCCTCCTCTAAAAGAAAACAAAGGAGTAACATCCTGGATAGAACAATAATGCAGCATTAAGAATAGAAGTTCCCATCCTCTGGGAAACACATGGAGCGGGTGTGTGGCTAACTTGTGTTAACTATGTTCTCTGTATTTTTCTCTGTATAAACAGTATATGATCAGTAAAATACACTTGTTGGAAACTATGCATATTGACACAGGTAGATGTTAGAGGTGAGAGAATTGTCAACTCTAAAACAGTTTTGTACAAAATCCAACAACACTGGAAGACATCACTTTTCAATTCTTGGGGGTCCATATTGATAACTGTTATTCATTTGGAGCTAAGGTTGTATAAAATATACTCTAAGAAGTATATATATATACTTCTTATATATATATATATGCTATATATATATATATATATGCTATATATATAAATACATATATATATGCTATATATATATATATATTTTGCACATAAAAAGTTGTGAAGAAAAAATATGGTGGTTCTTGACAAAGTAAAACATATCCTTCATTGAGGGTGTAGTGATCAGTTACTCATTTGAAGCTTTGGTCTCTGAAGGTTTAACAATCAGCTAGGCATTATTAATAAGCTCTGGTCTCAGAAGAAACTAGGTACAAGTCAATTATCATGGAAGTACTCCAGATTTTATCTTGCAGAGAGTAAGCACCGAAATAAAGAATTTTTTCAAATCAATAAGCAAACAACTATATATTTATTGACAACCACATGATCAGTATGGTTTAGTTACAATAGGTAATCGGAAAAGGAAGTGACAACCCACTCCAGTACTCTTGTATGGAGAATTCTGTGGATGGAGGAGCCTGGTGGGCTGTAGTCTATAGGGTTGCCAAGAGTCGGACACGACTAAGCAAAGAACATACACACACAAACACACCACACACACACACACACACACACACACACGCACACACACACGGCTATATGGAAGGATTATAGAACAAAGCATGTATATACACAGCACATGTGAGAGTGAAGTTGACCACATTCTTAATGTTACCAGACTTTTATGTAAACAGGGAATGTTTGGATAATTTATTGTACTGAAAGTGTTAGTCGCTCAGTCATGTTCACTCTGAGACCCCACTGACTGTAGCCTGTCAGGCTCCTCTGTTTATGGGATGCTCCTGGTGGCACAGTTGGTATCTGCCAGTACAGGAGACACTGGTTCGATTCCTGGGTCGAGAAGATCCCTGGAGAAGGGATTGGCTACCCACTCCAGTATTCCTGCCTGGTGAATTACACAGACAGACAAGTCAGGCAGGCTACAGTCCATGGGGTTGCAAAGAGTCAGCAAGACTGAGAGACTAACACTTTCACTTTCTTTTATTATACTGAGGTGAGAGCAAAGTAATTTGGGGAGGTACTTTGCAAATTTGCGCAACTATTGCCATTTCTAACTTATTCTATAATCTTATTCTTCTAGTTCACTGCAATTTTTATTTTAAATTTTTTAACATTTTGCATTTTTTTCTTCATTATAGCAACAGTCATGGAATTTCAATTAATATAACACTGTGATACTACAATTTACAACACCCTCTTCATACGTAAATCCCTAGCTATTCTTCCAACAATTATTCTAATATTTAATCACACCAAGCCTGTTTACATACATATATGTAAATATATATATATACACACATATATATGTATATACATACATACATATATTTATGTATGACACACATACATACATATATACATACTTTTCAAAGATAATCTTTCAGCAGAATCTTTTAACATATTTTAAAATGAATGATAGCATATATTTTTTTAAAGTCTGGTTATGGGTAACTTTCTAGTCATTTTATTCCAAACTGATTTCATGTGTATATTCATTCTATTTCTAAAACCTTTTGCTATTCCTATCTCTAAGACATTTTTACTCAGCAAGACACACCTAAAATAAATCTCATCTACATTCATTTATATAACCAACCATATTTATTATTTTAATATAAATTTATTTATTTTAATTGGAGGCTAATTACTTTACAATATTGCAGTGGTTTTGCCATATATTGACATGAATCCACCAATATTTATAATTTATATTTCTAAGTACATTTCTTTCAAGAATTATTTAACCTTTATCCATTATTAAAATGTTGTCAAAAGTCAAATCTTTAATATGATAAAAGCATATAGTTTCAAATTATTTGACTAACTAATTTAAGAGTAAAATTGATTGCAACATTAAAAGTACACACACACATACACACATATACTTCATAAATGAAGTTAAAAGAAAATTAAAAAATAGGAAAACACCTGTAACATATGAGGGACACAGTTAATGCCCTTAATATAGAAAGAGCTCTGAAGAATCAATCATATTAAAAAAATATACCAAATGATAAAAGACCAGACAACTCAGAAAAAGATACAAATGTACTGAAACTTGCTTGTATTCAAACATATAACAATGTACTAAAAATAAATTCATATATCTTTAAATGGAAAAAAAATAATATTTCCTCAGTAAGACTAGAAAGAGCATTAGTATCGATGGCACAGATATGAAAACACAAAAGTTTAGACTCATACAAATTCTCTGGAGGGAAAGAAATTTAAAATGAGTATAGCCTATTATTAATAAGTCTTTAATGTGATCAGATAGACCAGTAACCATATTACAGGATGTTTGTCAAATAAACAACATAACATTAGATCTGACAAATAATAATTGTTTTTAAGAGCAATTAATCTGAAGGATTAAAACTGCTAGTATTTCATTATGCTCCTTTATCTCCTTATTTTAATCTCTAACTAATTACAGATATAAACAGAGCTTAATATCAAAGATGCTAACCAAGTTATCATCTATAACAGTAAAATAAGATGATGGTGATTTAAAACATCTTTTACATTCATGTGGTGGGATAATACACAGCCATTTAAGTATTACTATAGAAAAAAATAATAGAAATATAGAAAAAATAATAAAATTATTTAATAAAACTAGGCCATGTTCATATAAGAAAAAAAAAGATTGTATATATATATATGTTTGAATATCACAACTTTGTATACATATGTATATGGGATAAGTGTAAGAGGCTATTTATATGTGAAGGTCATGTATGGACATGACATGATGTGTATACATAATAGTGTGCATACATGTGTAAGCACAGAGAAACATGGACATCTAAACATTCATTTATTAAAAAATATATAATGAATCCCTGCTATAAAGCAGATATCACACTAATATCTGATGACAAAAGTTCTCAGAAAAGATAAACACAAAGCACAGATTTGTATAATACAATCTGTGGAGACAGATATTGTCAGAATAATCTCAAGAACAGATTTCAAATAGTAATTGGAATAATGCTATAAAGGAAAAATGTATAGAAAAGTGTGTAACAGGGATACTAACTTCTAAAGAGAAGTCAGATCAGGCTTGCCTACCAAAGATGGAATGAAACTGAGATCTGAAGGAAGAGCAGGCTATATACAATAAAAACTGGAGGAAAGATAGCTCAGAGAATGCCCTAGGTTGGAAAGAAGCAAGGTTTTAAAAGATAAGTATAGTAACCAGTAAGGCTGGAGAGTCAGGTGAGTGACAGATTAAACATGGGATATAAGTGTTATTAAGATTTAAGGAGGTGTTCATATAGGGAAATGATCAATTATCTGTTTGGAAAACATTACTCCGGATACTGAATGAAGGCTAGCAAGTCAGTGAAGAGAACTGTGACGTTATCTGAGTAATGCAAGTGAGAGATAACAGGTCCTCGGATGAGGAAGGTGTCAACAGAAATTAAATGAAGTGATAAATCTAAAATTTACTTATGAGGCAAAACTAAAATTATATAACAGTAGATTCGATATGGAGAGTACAGTGTGAAGAAGATGATCGTATTTTCCGTCCGGAGTTATGAAAATCAAAAGACAGTATGTCACTTAAGCCGTCAGTACAGGGACAGGGCACAGAAAGGGCCAATACTGAGTGAGAAGGAGCTGATGAAGGTGGTTTATACGACCCTAACCTGCAAAATGAGAACAGTGTTGCCGTTGCAAGAGACGGCCAATGCGGGAATGGCAACAAGTTTCAGGAGGAAAGTTATTAAATCCATTTTATATATCCTTACCTTGAATTTACCTTCAAACCATGCAAGAGCAGATGTCAATGAGGCAAGTGGATACATTAGCCTGGTTCTGAGGAGAGATCTGGACTGCATGTACATTTGAGAACTACATATGGGGTCAACAAAGTAAAGGTAAAAGGGGATAATAATGAGTCTTTAGCTATTCCAGATGAAAGGGGAATAATCCTGAAGGGGAGATAGAGCAGAAGTTGCTAGAGATATGCAATCACAGTATTCAAGTGAAAAAAAATGTTTTTAGAAATATCCAACTGTAATGTCAATCATTAAGGAAATCAGTCCTGAATATTCATTGGAAGCTGAAGCTCTGAAACTTTGCCCACCTGATGCTAAGAACTGACTCACTGGAAAAGACCCTGATGCTGGGAAAGACTGAAGGCAGGAGGAGAAGGGAAAGACAGAGAATGAGATGGTTGGATGGCATCACTGACTCGATGGACATGAGTTTGAGCAAGATCAGGGAGTTGGTGAGGGACAGGGAAGCCTGGCGTGCTGCAGTCCATGGGGTCACAAAGAGTCAGACATGAATGAACTAAACTGTAATGAACCCTGCAGAAAGCTCATGTAAGAATTGGTTAAAAGGAATCTCACTGAAGAAAGTGACATGAAGGTCACTGGCACCCACAAAAAAATGGGTGATCCGCGTAGGTAAGATTGGATCAGACTTGAGTAGTGGAAACAGGAAATAGAGAAAACTCCTTCAGCATTTTGGCTATAAAGAAAAGGGGCAATAAAGCATATTAGCTAGAAGGGCATATTAGCTAGTAAGTCACTCAGTCGTGTCCAAATCTGCCATCTTGGAATTTTCCAAGCAAGAATTCTGGAGTGGGTAGCCATTGCCTTCTCCAGGGGATCTTCCTGACCCAGGGATTGAACTCAGGTCTCTTGCATTGCAGGTGGATTCTTTACCATCTGAGCCACCAGAGAAGAGCAAAAACTATGCAAATAAAAGAATCTGTTTTCCAGTGGGAGAGATTAGGGCATATTAAGAATAAAGGTTTGCTCTTAGAGTTAGAGGCTAAATCTACAATAATCCAGCCCAGAAGTAAACCTTCATCCATACAGTTAATCTATGATAAAGAAACAAAAGATACAATGTAGAAAACAGTCTCTATAGTAACGGGTGCTGAGAAAATTGGGCAGCTAATTGTAAAATAATGAAATTAGAACATTCTCTAATATCACGTATAAAAATAAACTCAAATTGGTTTAAAGATCTAAACGTATGACCAGAACCTATAAAATTCCTAGAGGAAAATGTGAACAGTCCTTGATATAAATCACAATATATTTTTGTATCCACCTCCTAAAGCAAAGGAAACAAAAGCAAAAATAAACACATGGGACCTAATGAAGCTTAAAAGTTTTTGCACAGCATAGGAAATCGTGACAAAACCAAAAGACAACTTACTGAAAACAAGATATTTGCAAATGATATGGGGTTAATATTCACCATACATAAACAGTTCACACAACCCATCATCAAAAAACTTTTAAAAATGAGCAGAAGAATGAATCAATAATATTTACATTGTTTTAAATAGATTGTACATATTTTAACTTTACAGGCTTACAATCTTTCACAACCAGTTCAAGAAAAAGAGTAAATGAATACTGGTAAAAGATGTTTTAATACATAACACTAAAACGATGAAGCAGATGAATATTAAGGACTAATGAATATCCCTTCCATATGTCGAGAGTTTAGAAAGTGCAACTTTCCAAACTCACAATGAGAAAGTTTGGAAAGTGAAAGTTTGTAAGATAATGGACAGGTCGGAGGAAAAGTGTGTATAAGGAATATGAAGGAGGTTAAGCAAAGTTTACCCTCTGAAAGTGGAACAGAGCAAATTTTGGAAAGATTTTTAAATATATCTGAACAGATGAAAACAATCACATATCAAGAAGGCCATTTCCATATTGATCTGGAGATGGTAACAGTATGGTACAGCAAAAAGTCCCTTTCTAGAAGTCAGGTGCAAGGGCTTGCCCTTATCTCCACCAATAAAAAAAGAGGGGCACCTGTTAAACATATTTAATTTATCCAAGTTTTAGTTTCTTTACAAGTGTAATTTAAGAATTTGCCTACATTATTTGTCCCTTGCTGCTACTGCTAAGTTGCTTCAGTCATGTCTGACTCTGTGCAACCCCGTAGATGGCAGCCCACCAGGCTCTCCCGCCCCTGGGATTCTCCACGCAAGAACACTGGAGTGGGTTGCCATTTCCTTCGCCAATAGTGAAAGGGAAGTCGCTCAGTCATGTCTGAATCTTAGCGACCCCATGGACTGCAGCCTACCAGGCTCCTCTGTCCATGGGATTTTCCAGGCAAGAGTACTGGAGTGGGGTGCCATTGCCTTCTCCGTATCTGTCCCTTACAGCCCTAAAATTCTTCACTTCCGCTAACTAAAGAAGAGGATAGGTACATTGCAAGAAAAATAAAAATTAAAAAAAAATAAAACAGACAAACACAACCTGAAATAATCTTAAGTATCTGAATGGAACTTTTTTTTACAGCATGATAGAACTTTTTTTTAAATTTGTAGATCCCTGTGTAACTGGGAATAAAACCTCCACACATTCCTTGGCTTAATACTGAATAGGTTGGCAGAGTTGTGAAATGACATTCTCCAGCCTTAGAGATATGTGAAGGGCCCTTCACATTTCTGACAAGCTGAGTCATTTGACTTTATCCCCTTAGTAACTTACCCATTAAAATATTATTTCTTGTGCACATAATTTGACAACTATATATAACTGAAATACTACAAATAAGATAGCAAATCATTTCAAGACTTTTTAATGTGACCTCTGTTTAAATCAACAAAATACTATAACAGAGCATTAGTAAAAGATGTATTTAAAAGTTAACACATATTTCCTGAAGAAAACATGTTAAAAAAAAAGTGTGCAAAAATAGTGAATGAATGACATATAAAGTAATTACAAGTAAATACATTTATTTCTCTTTGGAATTTTTTTTCCTAGTAAGTACTTAAATTGGTTTGGCTTTATGCATAAAATCAATGATTAACTTTGAGTCATATTATATTCATGCAGTTTTAAATACAGCTTTGCTTTATTTTCATTATATCTAAATGAATAAAATTCTGTGGTGCTTCTTTTCAGCTGTCTTATGGAACTGGGGAACTTGTGATATTTTGGAAGATTTCACTTTCATTTTTTATTTATTATTTTTCTTTTTTATTAGTTTTGCCATACAATGACATGATATCGCCATGGGTTTACATATGCTCCCCCTCCAGAACCCCCCTCCCTCCTCCCTCCCTCCTCCCCGCCCCCGGGGAAATCTCGATGCACCAGCCCCGAGCATCAACCCTGGGCTGGCGATTGATTACACATATGATAATTAACATGTTTCAATGCCATTCTCCCATATCATTCCACCCTTGCCCTCTTCCACAGAGTCCACGAGTCTGTTCTATACATCTGCGTTCCTTTTGCTGTCTCGCATACAGGGTTATCGTTACCGTCTTTCTAAATTCCATATGTATGCGTTAGTATACTGTATTGTTGTTTTTGCTTCTGGCTTACTTCACTCTGGATAATGGGCTCCAGTTCCGTCCACCTGAGTAGAACTGATTCAAATGAATTTTTTTTTAATGCTGAGTAATATTCCCTTGTGTATATGTACCACAGCTTTCTTATCCATTCGTCACTTGATGGGCATCTAGGTTGCTTCCATGTCCTGGCTATTGTAAACAATGCGGCGATGAATATTGGGGTACACGTGGTTCTTTCATTTCTGGTTTCCTCGGTGTATATGCCCAGCAGTGGGATTGCTGGGTCATATGGCAGGTCTATTTGCAGTTTTTTAAGGAGCCTCCACACTGTTTTCCATAGTGGCTGTACTAGTTTGCATTCCCACCAACAGTGTAAGAGGGTTCCCTTTTCTCCACATCCTCTCCAGCATTTATTGCTTGTAGATTTTTGGACTGCAGCCAATCTGACTGGTGTAAAGTGATACCTCATTGTGGTTTTGATTTGCATTTCTCTGATAATGAGTGATGTTGAGCATCTTTTCATGTGTTTGTTAGCCATTTTTTATGTCTTCTTTGGAGAAATGTCTGTTAAGTTCTTTGGCCCACTTTTTGATTGGGTCGTTTATTTTTCTAGAATGGAGCTGCAGGAGTTGCTTGTATATTTTTGAGATTAATTGTTTTTCCGTTGCTTCATTGGCTATTATTTTCTCCCATTCTGAAGGCTGTCTTTTCGCCTTGCTTATAGTTTCCTTTGTTGTGCAGAAGCTTTTCATTTTAATTAGGTCCCATTTGTTTATTCGTGCTTTTATTTCCAATATTCTGGGAGGTGGGTCACTGATACAATCACATTCTAACAGTTACTATGCATATCATTGATATTAAAGTTATATATATCTAATGGAAAGAGAGAGGATCATAGGAACAGATATAATATTTTAGTGTTTCCAATAAAGCACTCTATGACATTGGGGAAGATATTTAAGTTTTCTGCTTCTCTACTATTTTCAGTAAAGACTGTTTTGTGTTCAAACTATGGCAGAACTGCGCTCATTTCACAGGCTAGCAAGCTAATGCCCCAAATTCTTCAAGTTAAAGTTAACTTGTACAGTTAAACAGTACATGAACTGAGAACTTACAGAAGTACAAAAGATGGATTTAGAAAAGGCAGAGGAACTAGAGATCAAATTGCCAACACTGTTTGCATCTACTTAGAAAAATATCTACTTCTGCTTCAATCACTATACTAAAGCATTGACTGTATGGATCACAACAAACTGTGGAAAATCCTTAAAGAGACAGGAAAATGAGACCACTTTGCCTGCCTCCTGAGAAACCTGTATTTAGGTCAAGAAGTAACAGAAACAATCATGGAACAATGGATTAATTCAAAATTGGAAAAAGAGTACATCAAGGCTGTATACTGTCACCCTGCTTATTTAATTTCTAGGTACTGTACATCATGCAAAATGCTGGGCTGGATGAAGTACAAGCTGGAATCAAGATTGCCAGGAGAAATATCAATAACCTCAGAAATGCAGATGACACCACCTTTATGGCAGAAAGTGAAGAAGAACTAGAGAACTTCTTGATGAAAGTGAAATAGGAGAGTGAAAAAGCTGGCTTAAAACTCACACTAAAAAAGCTAAGATCATGGCATCCAGTCCCATAACTTCATGGCAAATTGATGGGGAAACAATGGAAACACTGACAGAATTTTATTTTCCTGGGCTCCAAAATCATTGCAGATGGTGACTGCAGCCATGAAATTAAAAGATGCTTGCTCCTTGGAAGAATACCTATGACAAACCTAGACAGTGCATTAAAAAGTAGAGACATCACTTTGCTGAAAAAGGCCTGTTTAGTCATAGCTATGGTTTTTCCAGTACTCATGTGTGGATTTGAGAGTTGTACCATAAAGATGGCTGAGTGCCAAAGAACCGATGCTGTCAAGCTGTGGTGCTACAGAAGGCTCTTGAGAACTCCTTGGATAGCAAGGGGATCAAGCCAATGAATCCTGAAGGAAATCAACACTGAATATTCATTGGAAGGACTAACACTGAGCTCCAATACTTTGGCCACCTGATGCAAAGGGCCGACTCACTGGAAAAAACCATAACGCTGGGAAAGACTGAAGGCAGGAAGAGAAAGGGTCAATAGAGGATGAGATGGTTGGATGAAATCACCGACACAATGGACATGAGTTTTGGCAAACTCCAGGAGACAGTGAAGGACAGGGAAGCCTGGCGTGCTGCTGTTCATAGGGTAGCAAATAGTTGGACATGGTTGAGCGATGGAGCAACAACAAAAGTGTTTTCTGAAACTGCATTCCCTCTAAGTTAAAGGATTCCACATTATTGAGTATATTATGATGATTAATTTCATAATATCAAATAATTCAGTGTTTACACTTATTTTGTTGTTGTTATATGTAGACATTACACTAGAATAAATCAAAAACTGTGAAATAACTAGGAACTTCAATATTCTCATAAAACACTTCAGGAAACATAACAAAACAGATTTACTATGGTTCAGTGAGATAACCTATAGATTATTTGAGTGGTAAAAGCTTTTAGAATAAGTAATCATCTATTATTTCAGAATATGAAAGTTTTCATATCGTTTCTGAATATTTTCCTGTTTACTTCACCCAAGAAAAAATTATTATTGAACTTCAACAGAGAGATTTGATAACTAACTTTTAAAATGAATAAAAATCATTCACCATACAAATTAACTTATTTACAAAACAGCTAGAGTCACAGGTACAGAAAGCATACTTATGGCTACCAGGGGAAAAAGGTAAAAGGATAAACTGGGAGATTGGGGTTGACATTTACAAAAATTAACAGGATTCCCTGGTAGCACAGTGGTAAATAATTTCCCTGCCAATGCAGGAGATACAGATTCGATCCCTTGGTCAAGAAGATCTCCTGGAGAAGGAAATGGCAACCCACTTCAGTATTCTTGCCTGGAAGATGCTGTGGACACAGGAGTCTGGCACGGTACAGTCCATGGAGTCACAAAGAGTCAGATACAACTGGGCGACTGAACACATGTGCATCCAAACAGTATACACACTACTATACATAAAACATAACTAATGAGAACTTGCAGAAGATAATAAAAGGTGGCAAGAATACACAGATTTTAATGACCCAGATAACCATGATGGTGTGATCACTCACCTAGAGTCAGACATCCTGGAGTGTGAAGTCAAGTGGGCCTTAGGAAGCATCACTATGAACAAAGTTAGTGGAGGTGATGGAATTCCAGTTGAGCTATTTCAGATGACACCACCTTTATGGTATATTGAGGAGAACTAAAGAGCCTCTTAATGAAAGTGAAAGAGGAGAGTGAAAAAGACGTCTTAAAACTCAACATTCAAAAAGCTAAGATCATGGCATCCAGTCCCATCACTTCATGGCAAATAGATGGGAATACAATGGAAACAGTGAGAGACCATTTCCCTGGGCTCCAGATGGTGACTGCAGCCACGAAATTAAAAGACGCTTGCTCCTTGGAAGAAAAGCTATGACCAATCTAGACAGCATATTAAAAAGCAGAGACATTACTTTGCCAACAAAGGTCCATCTAGTCAAAGCTATGGTTTTTACAGTAGTCATGTATGGAAGTGAGGGTGGGCCATAAAGAAAGCTGAACGCCAAAGAATTGACGCTTTTGAACTGTGGTGTTGGAAAAGATTCTCTCTTGAAGAGATCTCTAGTCTTTCTCATTCTATTGTTTTCCTCTATTTCTTTGCATTGATCATGAAGAAAGACTATCTTATTTCTCCTTGCTATTCTTTGGAACTCTGCATTTAGATCGGTATATCTCTCTTTTTCTCTTTTGCCTTTAGCTCCTCTTTTTTTTCTCAGCTATTTGTTAGGCCTCCTCAAACAACCTCAAACAACCATTTTGACTTTTTGTATTTCTTTTTCTTGGGGATGGTCTTGATCTCTACCTCCTGTACAGTGTCACAAACCTCTGTCCACAGTTCTTCAGCACTCTGTCCATCACATCTAATACCTTGAATCTGTTTGTCACTTTCACTGTATAATCTTCAGAGGTTTGCTTTAGGTCATACCTGAATGATCTAGTGGTTTTCCCTACTGTCTTCAATTTAAGTCTGAATTTGGCAATAAGGAGTTCATGATTTGAGCCAGTGTCAGCTCCCAGTCTTGTTTTTGCTGACCGTATAGAGTTTCTCCATCTTCAGCTGCAAAGAATATAATCAGTCTGATTTTGATATTAACCATCTGCTGATGTCCATGTGTAGAGTCTTCTCTTGTGTTTTGGAAGAGGGTGCTTGCCACGACCAGTGTATTCTCTTGGCAAAACTCAGTTAGCCTTTGCTCTGCTTCATTCCGTACTCTAAAGACAAATTTGCCTGTCACTCCAGGTATCATTTGACTTCCTACTTTTGCATTCTAGTCCCCTATGATAAAATGAACATCTTTTTTTTTTTTTGGTGTTAGTTCTAAAAGGTCTTGTAAATCATCATAGAAACATTCAACTTCAGCTTCTTTCACATTAATGGTTGGGACATAAGACTTGGATTACTATCATATTGAATGGTTTGCCTTGGAACTGAACAGAGATTATTCTGTCATTTTTGAGATTAAACCCAAGTACTGCATTTTGGACTGTTTTGTTATGAGGGCTCTCCATTTCTTTTAAGGGATTCTTGCCCAGAGTAGCAGGTATACTGGTCATCTGAAATAAATTCACCAATCCTAGTCCATTTTAATTCACTGATTCCTAAAATGTCATTGTTCACTCTTGCCAACTCCTAATTGATCACTTCCAATTTACCTTGATTCATGGACTTAACATTCCAGGTTCCTATGCAATACTGTTCTTTATAACATTGGACTTTACTTTCATCACCAGTCACATCCACAACTGGGTGTTGTTTTTGCTTTGGCTCTATTTCTTCATTCTTTGTTAAGTGACTTCTCCACTCTTCTCCAGTAGCATATTGGGCACCTAACCGACCTAGGGAGTTCATCTTTCAGTGTCATATCTTTTTGCCTTTTCATACTGTTAACGGAGTTTTCAAGAATGGAATACTGAAGTGGTTTCCCATTTTCTTCTCCAGTGGAGCATGTTTCATCATAACTCTCCACCATGACCAGTCTGTCTTGTGTGGCCCTTACACAACATGATTCATAGTTTCATTGAGCTAGACAATGCTGTGGTCCATGTGATCAGTTTGGTTAGTCTTGTCATTGTGGTTTTCATTCTGTCTGCCCTCTGACGGATAGTTCAATTCAGATATGAGCTAGCTAAATCCCTACCTAAGTGATAAGAAAGAAGCTATCATTCACACATTACAAATGTATATGCTCATTTGTTTCTCAGAATTTACTTTATTCATTCACTGAAAAGGCTCATGGTATTTTGGAAAAGCCTTATGTGGTAGTTTCTCACTTTTAGGCCATAAGCAAATGACTTTTATGGACAGATAAATCCCTGGGTCAGGAACATCCCCAGGAAGAAGGCATGACAAACCACTCCAGTATTCTCACCTGGAGAATCCCCATGGACAGAGGAGCCTGGCAGGTTACAGTCCATAGAGTCTCAGAGAGTTGGACACGACTGAAGCAACTCAGCACACATGCATGAAAATAGATAGAGAGACAGAATGATAAAGATAACACATTTCAAGGATTTTGCTCAGGCTTAATAAAATAATTTATTTTAAAAGTACTTCTTAAACTGTAAACTATTACATAATTTATCAGTTATTGCCAATGTTTTCTCCCCTCTGCCCCAGTCAAATAAAGTGGAAAGTGGATATTTGTTCTAAAATAAGTCACTCAAATTATCTAGAATTACTGTTTGAAAAAGAAGAAATTTGCCTTTTAACTTTTATCAATGGAAAACATTTCACTCAATCTTAAAATATAATTTCCATTGATATTTTATTGGGTTGAGTATATTTTAAAAACTCTAAAATAAGAATATTGTTGTAATGGAAAACAATGTTTAGTATCAACATTGAATAGGCAAAAAGCATACTTCTGTAATTAGACACACTTAGACAGACAGCTAAAGAAACTATACCTCTGGGAGAAACTCTGACTGCTGTTCCTGTTCTCAAACAAATATGGAACTCAAAAGTACCTATTTCAGTGCTGATATTAAATGTCTCACCATGTTCCCATTATAAACCCTTCTTTTAGGAGTTTATAACAGGCAATAAAAATTCACTTCAGACAATACTAAGCATCCAAAAAAGCTATTACAGCCTCCTGGGTAAATAACAAAAATATTTATAGAATGTATATATATAAATATTGATATATTATGTTTATCTATTTTTAAAAATGCACTTGTGACAACTAATCTCCTTTATCATATTGCTGAATCATGTTACCATCTACAGTTCCAGTAACCTAAAAGGAAAAATACAATTAAATTTACTGTCCTTTAATTGTTTCTAATATGATTAATCTAATGTCAACCAGGTATCACTGTACTTCAGAATTTGCTTGCTGGTCTCTAGAAAAATCAAGAGAAAGGTCAGTTCCCTTAATGGGAATAAATTCATATTTATTTTTTAAAGTTTATTTTTGTGTTGTTATTATTGAGGACTGCCATTGCATAAATGTATGCAAAAGAAACCTCTGTTGTTCTATTAAATAAAGAAAGAAACATAACAGGAGAGATAAGAATGGCTTCCTAAGTTAACAATGTGAAGAAACAGAGGAAAACCTCAGAATGGGAAAGACTAGAGACTTCATCAAGAAAATCAAAAATACAAAAGGAACATTTCATGCAAAGATGAGCACAATAAAGGACAGAAATGATATGGACCTAACAGAAGCAGAAGATATTAAGAAGAGGTGGTAAGAACACATAGAAGAACTATACAAAAAATTCTTAATGACCCAGATAATCACGATGGTGTGATCACTTACCCAGGGCCAGACATTCTGGCATGTGAAGTCAAGTGGGCCTTAGGAAGCATCACTACAAACAAAGCTAGTGGGAGGGATGGAATTCTAGCTGGGCTATTTCAAATCCTAAAAGACGATGCTGTGAAAGTGCTGCACTCAATATGCCAGCAAATTTGGAAAACTCAGCAGTGGCCATAGGACTGGAAAAGGTCAGTTTTCATCCCAATCACAAAAACAGGAAATGCCAAACAATGTTGAAACTACCACACAACTGCACTCATTTCTCATGCTAGCAAGTTCAATTCAGTCCAGTTGCTCAGTTGTGTCTGACTCTGCGACCCCATGGATCATAGCACGCTAGCAAGTTACTGCTCAAAATCCTTCAAGCAAGGCTTCAATAGTGTGTGAACTGAGAATTTCCAGATGGACAAATTGGATTTAGAAAAGGAAGCAGAACCAGAGATGAAATTGCCAACATCTGTTGGATCATAGAAAAAGCAAGACATTCCAGAAAATATCTACTTCTGTTTCACTGACTACGCTAATGCCTTTGACCATATGGATCACAACAAACTGGAAAATTCTTAAAGAGATAGGAATACCACACCACCTTACCTGCGTCCTGGGAAACCTGTATACAGATCAAGAAGCAACAATAAGAACTGGAGATAGAACAATGGACTAGTTCAAATTTAGGAAAGGAGTACCTCAAGGCTATATATTGTCACCCTGCTTATTTAACATATATGCAGGGTAGATCAGGCAAAATTCCAGGCTGGATGAAGCACAAGCTGGAATCAAGATTGCTAGGAGAAATATCAATAACCTCAGATATGCAGGTGACACCACCCTTATGGCAGAAAGCAAAGAAGAACTAAAGAGCCCCTTGATGGAAGTGACAGAGGAGAGTGAAAAAAGCTAGGTTAAAACTCAACATTCAAAAAACGAATTCATGGAACCTAGTCCCATCACTTCATGGCAAATAGATGGGGACACAATGGAAACAGTGACAGAATTTTACTTTCCTGGGCTCCAAAATCACTATGGACAATGAATGTAGCCATTAAATAAAACTATGCTTCCTCCTTGGAAGAAAAGCAATGACAAACCTAAACAGGTTACTAACAAGCAGAGACATTACTTTGCTGACAAAGGTCCGTATAGTCAAAGCTATGGTGTAGGGAGAGAGCAAATTAACCAAGATGGCATGTTCAAACCCTCTTGCTCCACCTTTTGTAGATAATGACTATGTAACAGCTAAGATCATTTATAGCACTGCACATGTGCATCACAAGGTACTCATTTGGACATAGGGTATGTGCTGTATGTATATATGAGCTCCACCTAGAAAGTCGCGTCGTTACTGCTGTGTCACAGCTGTGTCCACTGGGTCTGACACAAGAAAAGAGAATATAGTCTGTCTACTGCTACAGCTGCTGCATCAGCCAGGAGAGAATACTGTCAATGGGTGCTGTGTCAGCCAGGAGAGAGGCTGTGTTGTGTTAGGTTATACTATGGCTGCCTCTGTGGCTGTTGGGTCAGCCAGGGAAGAATAAATACGTCTGCAGTTCCGATGGCTCCTCAAGTCTTCTTCCAGCCTCTTAGCTTGCCCCTTGCCTATCCTGGGTTCACCAAACAGTGTGGACAGTGTGAACAGCAAGACAACTGGTATCACCAACAGGATCAACGTTATATATGGTTTTTCCAGTAGTCATGTACAGATGTGAGAGTTGGACCATAAAGAAGGCTAAGCACTGAAGAACTGATGCTTAGGAACTGTGGTGCTGGAGAAGACTCTTGAGAGACACTTGGACTGCAAGGAGATCAAATCAGTCAATCCTAAAGGAAATCAGTCCTGAATATTCACTGGAAGGACTGATGCTGAAGCTAACGCTGCAATACTTTGGCCACCTGATGTGAAAAACCAGCTCACTGGAAAACCCTGATGCTGGAAAAGATTGCAAGCAGGAGGAGAAGGGAATGACAGAGAATGAGATGGTTGGATGGCATCATCAACTCAATGGACATGTGTTTGCGTAAACTCCGGGAGATGGTGAAGGACAGGAAAACCTGCGGTTCATGGGGTCTCAGATAGCAGGACACGACTTAGCAACTGAACAACAACAATTACTGTTTTAAATGATTACTTTAAAATCAGAAAAGCTTGATATTCATGAACATTTTATTCAGGTAAAAGACCATCCAGTTTTTCCACAGTTATTCACATATAGAAACACGTAACAAAAGAAACTCCCAGGCTTTATTTATTTCAAATATCAAAGGATGCTCTTGAAAACAAAATGCCTTTGATGTATTTTATTTGATAGTATTGTTTTAAGATTCTATTTCTCTCACAAGATATTTTTAATCTTAACTGCTAACAAGTTCGTCATATTAACATATTTTTAATGCTTAATGCTATGTTATTCATGCTCAAGTTTGAGCTTTTAAAAATTCCATAAGTACAGTAGAATCATCAAAATCTAAAAATAATAATAACAACATAAGAAATATTACCAGCAAGCAATTATTGGTACTATCTATATCTCTGCTATGGTGTTAAGTTCTTCATATTCATTGTGTTATTAAATTACCTCTATGAAGTCAATGCATATTTTGGTGGGAAAGCTAGGTTTTAGGGTACATAGCGACTGATGTATTATTTTATAGGTAAACACTAGAAATGCCTCAACTTATTTTTTTTTTTCTGAGAATATAGCCTGGATTTCATGATCATGTTCTGTCTCTCTTCTAAAGCACATCATTATGATTTGGTAAATTAAAAGTCCTAACAATAGGAACATTACAGCTGACCTAATTAATAAATGGATAACTACATGACAAGATAGCCATATGGCTAGATAGTAAAAAATGCAGTATCTATATGATATTGAGACTAGATAGCATAATGTATTTTTGCCATCCTAGAAATTATTCTTTAAATTTATTACACACCTTTGTATTTCAGCCTGAAAGATAAGATGAATAAAATGGCCTATCTTTAAAATAACTGTCAAAGAGAATAATGCTATTTGTCTTTTGAAATCAGCAATGGAATATTAATTGCATGAACACTAGTAAAATTATCCGACATTTAAGAAGTTTTAAATGGCTTCATAACTTACACTTTTAGTCTTTACCAAATAGGTACTCAAATATCATCTGGTCCGTAATTAGTATATAAAAGCCAATGAATCTGGTTATGCATAAATTTTTTATTTAACTATCATTACTTCTTAGCAGTTCAATAAACTGGTTTGGAAATATTTTGAAAGAGTTAGCAATAGCTTTGCATTTTCTAACTCACAAGAATGTTATTCCATATAAGTTTAACTAAAACTCAGAAAAGAGAATTTCTGAAAAAAGTTAACTGAAATCATTGACATTTCACACAGTGATTACATCTAAACCACTGACATACATTTAACATTTATAACTATTCCAATCTTTGAATTTGGTACATGGAAATAAACTGAAAATAAAATAAAACTCATGATCCATTCCTCATCAATCTGGTTCTCCTATAACAGTCTCCCCTTAATAAATGGTTCATCTAGTTTTCTAGTTGTTCAGGCATAAATTTTAAAATTTACCATGTATTTCTCTTTTACACCCTACGTATAATCAATCAATGAATCCAATTAATCACCTTCAAAGCATATCCAGAGTTAAGCCTCATCTCTCCCCATTCCAACTAGTATCATTCCCTGCCTAGTCTGGTCTTGCCACTTAAATCCTTACTTCCACTTAGTTATTATTCCAGGCAGAAATCAGAGTTGACCCAATACAACTTGCCAAACCCACCAATCAGTAAAAAGTGTTTATTACTTTAAGAGGCTCAGTGTGGCCTGGACCTCTGCTCTTCCGTCCTCATTCTGCTCCCCCACTTTTCCCCTTTGGTCACTCTCTTCCAAGCACATTGCCCCACTGCCTTGAATATACCAAGCCTGGATTTGTTTCTGATTTTTCATGCTAGTTCTCCTTGCTGCTCAAAATACCCTTCAAGCAGAGGGACAGGGCTCCTGGAGGCAGGGCATTATGTATGATTATAAAAGCAAAAGCAATGAAAAACAAAGGTTAAAGTCAATGGAACAGATTCATCACAGAGTCAAACTGGCTCTTCTGTACAATAATACGATATGCTTTAGTGCTGATCATTTACATTTGGCCCTATAAAACTGTAAATTCAAGTCTATATTCATTTAAGTATATATTTATATTATTTTTTTCTGTGTGCAGTTTTCTTTCAGAACACCAATTTTATAAGGTTTATTATTTGTTCAACTAGCAATCAGCAATAATAGGACTTGTTATGCACTAGACACTGTTCTAGGCTCTGTCTTATAGAATTTTTCTGATATATACATACGGGGGTGTGTCAGAAACAAATTTTTTTCTACAGTCACTTCCACTTTCATTTAATTTCGGTTTGTTCTGCTTCATCAATTCTGTTCTCTGCATCCCTGACTCCCTCCATCAGTGGCATTCTGCATTACTCTCCCTGGGATTTTCTTTCCTGTAATTGTTTTCTTTTTTTTCTTTTTTTCTTTTTTAATTTTTTTTATTGTTTTTGCCATACATTGTCATGATATCACCATGGGTTTACATATGCTTCCCCTCCGGAACCCCCCTCCCTCCTCCCTCCCCCCCGGGAAATCTCGCTGCACCAGTCCCGAGCATCAATCCTGGGCTGGCGATTGATTAGACACATGACAATTAACATGCTTCAATGCCCTTCTCCCATCTCATCCCACCCTTACCCTCATCCACAAAGTCCACAAGTCTATTCTATACATCTGCGTTCCTTTTGTTGTCTCCCATGTTGGGTTCTCGTTACTGTCTTTCTAAAATATATCTTCCACACCTTTCTTAATCTCTCTCTTCCAGTTCAGGTTTTAGCTTTGTAAATCCTGAGGAACTGGAGTTTTGCCTTCTTGACTTGTTGCGCTGAGGCTTTTGATGGGCCTGAGGGAGTGTATATTTCACAATAATAAAACAGATGTGATTTCTTTCTGCTCATGGCAATACTTTTCTGGTGTGTTTTTTCAGCCTGTATTTCTCTATTGCTGTACCATTGTATAGAGTCTGCACTGGTATCTTTTCTTGATTACTGCTCTTAAAGGAAGTATTTAGTTTACTTGGATTATGAGGATAAGTTGGGAACGCTAAGACAGGAGAGCAAAGATATTTTTGATTCAGAGAAAGCTTGTTAGGAGAAAAACATATTTGTGTGAATATGTATGCATTTCTGTATTACATTATAAACTCTCTCCTCTTTTAACCTTAATAATTACTAATTCAGATTAAGGGAAGACCTTTAAAAGCAAAGGAAATTGAGCCTTTTGTATCATACGTAGCTAGAAACCTTTATATAATTAATAACCAGGCTACTTGTTTTAGGAAGAAAAAATTCTATTTTTTTTCAGGAAAAATAGGAATTTTTGTGTTATTCATGATAGTAATTTATGAATGCTTTGTGTGGTTTAGTCACTAAGTCGTGTCCAACTCTTATAACCCCTGCCAGGCTCCTCTGTCCATGGGATTTCCCAGGCAAGAATACTGGAGTGGGTTGCCATTTCCTTCTCCAGAGGATCTTCCCCACCCAAGGATAAAACCCAGATGTCCTGCATTGCAGGCAGATTCTTTACCATCTGAGCCATCAGGCAAGCCTATGAAAGTGTCAGTCACTCAGCCATGTCCTGTGCTTTGGATGCCTTTAATCCTTGTCACACGTATTATAAATCTCAAAAAATCTAATCTACACTTCACCCTGGTATTTTTCTACTTTCTGATGGGTTCTAGAATACATAAGAAAACCTATTATGGGGAAATAATGGCAATACTACTAGTTTTAACACATATTATTCTGGCTTCCCTTAGTAAAATATTTGGTTTTATCGATTTTGTCCTTTTCCTAGACTTCTTACTTTCATTCTTCCATAGAAATGCTGTTCGGTTGGGCTAGACTGTATTTGTTGTTAAGGTATACAAAGTCCTCTTTGGTCTATTTTGGTCCCCAGCAGGGCAATGATTACCTTATGCTTCCACATATCAATGGAACCTGTCTGGGCAAAATGAAGTAAGACTCCAAACAAGATTTATGTTTTTCTATCCTACCATACATTTGTCATTTAAAAATATTTCACATTCCCACCACTTCTATTTAACATAGTAGCAAAAGGCCTAGATGACAGTCAGGCTAAATGAAAACTATAAAACACTGATGAAAGAAATCAAAGAGGACACAAATAGATGGAGAAATATACCGTGTTCATGGATTGGAAGAATCAATATAGTGAAAATGAGTATACTACCCAAAGCAATCTATAGATTTAATGCAATTCCTATCAAGCTACCAGAGGTCTTTTTCAGAGAATTAGAACAAATAATTTCACAATTTGTATGGAAATACAAAAAACCTCGTATAGCCAAAGCAATCTTGAGAAAGAAGAATGGAACTGGAGGAATCAACCTACCTGACTTTAGGCTATACTACAAATCCACAGTCATTAAGACAGTATGGTACTGGCACAAAGACAGAAATATAGATTAATGGAACAACATGGAAAGCCCAGAGATAAATCCATGCACCTATGGACACCTTATCTTTGACAAAGGTGGCAAGAATATACAATGGAGAAAAGACAATCTCTTTAACAAGTGGTGCTGGGAAAACTGGACAGCCACTTGTAAAAGAATGAAGCTAGAACACTTTCTAACACCATACACAAAGATAAACTCAAAATGGATCAAAGATATAATCATAATATCAGAAACTATAAAACTCCTAGAGGATAACATAGGCAAAACACTCTCTGACATAAACCAAAGCAGGATCCTCTATGACCTACCTCCCAGAATATCGGAAATAAAAGCACAAATAAACAAATGGGACCTAGTTAAAATGAAAAGCTTTTGCACAACAAAGGAAACTACAAGCAAGGTGAAAAGACAGCCTTCAGAATGGGAGAAAATAATGAAGCAAAGGACAAACAATTAATCTAAAAAATATACAAGCAACTCCTGCAGCTCCATTCTAGAAAAATAAACGACCCAATCAAAAAGTGGGCCAAAGAACTCAACAGACATTTCTCCAAAGAAGACATTAAAATGGCTAACAAACACATGAAAAGATGCTCAACATCACTCATTATCAGAGAAATGCAAATCAAACCCACAATGAGGTACACTTTACACCAGTCAGAATGGCTGCCATCCAAAAGTCTACAAGCAATAAATGCTGGAGAGGATGTGGAGAAAAGGGAACCCTCTTACACTGTTGGTGGGAATGCAAACTAGTACAGCCACTATGGAAAACAGTGTGGAGGCTCCTTAAAAAACTACAAATAGACCTGCCATATGAACCAGCAATCCCACTGCTGGGCATACACACCGAGGGAATCAGAATTGAAAGAGCCACGTGTACCCCAATGTTCATCGCTGCATTGTTTACAATAGCCAGGACATGGAAGCAACCTAGATGCCCATCAAGTGACGAATGGATAAGAAAGCTGTGGTACATATACACAATGGAATATTACTCAGCATTAAAAAAAAATTCATTTGAATCAGTTCTACTCAGGTGGATGGAACTGGAGCCTATTATCCAGAGTGAAGTAAGCCAGAAGGAAAAACAAAAATACAGTATACTAACGCATATATATGGAATTTAGAGAGATGGTAACGAGAACCCTGCAAATGAGACAGCAAAAGGAATGCAGATGTATAGAAGAGACTCGTGGACTCTGTGGAAGAGGGCAAGGGTGGGATGATATGGGAGAATGGCACTGAAACATGTTAATTATCATATGTGAAATCAATCGCCAGCCCAGGGTTGATGCTCGGGGCTGGTGCACCGAGATGTCCCAGGGGGAGGGAATCGGGAGGGAGGAGGAAGGGGGGTTCTGGAGGGGGAGCATATGTAAACCCATGGCGGTTTCATGTCATTGTATGGCAAAACCAACACAATAAAGTAAAGAAAATTTAAAAAAATAAATAAATATAAAAGGAATCCAAATTGGCAGGGAAGAAGTAAATTGTCACTATTTGCCAATGACATGATACTATATATAGGAAACCCTAAAGTCTCCACAAAAAAGCTAGTAGAACTGATAAATGAATTCAGTAAAGTTGCAGGATATAGGATTAATATATAGAAATCTGTTGCTTTTCTATTTACTAATAATGAGCTATCAGAGAGAGAAAGGCAAAAAAAGAAAAACAATCTGGTTTAAAATTGCACCAGAAAAACAACAACAAAAGCAACAACAAATAACTTAACCAATGTATGAGATGAAAAACTATAAAACACTGACAAAAGAAACTGAGGATATAAAGAAATGAGGAGACTCCATTTTTAAGGACTGAAAAATTAGTATTTTTTAAATGTCCATACTACCCAAAGCAATATATAGATTTAATGCAATCCCTAACAAAATGCCCATGACATTTTCCACAGAACTAGAACAAATAATACTGAAATTTATATGGAAGCACAAAAGACCATGAATAGCCAAAGCAATCTTGAGAAAAAAGAAAGGTGAAGATACCATATTTCCTTGCTTCAGACTATACTACAAAGCTATGGTACTGGCACAAAAACAGATACATAAATCAATGGAACAGAATAGACAGCTCAGAAATAAACACACGTACTTGTCAATTAATCTAAAACAATGGAAGCGGAAATGTGCAATGAGGAAAAGACAGCCTTTCAATAAATGTTGGTGGGAAAACTGGACAGCTGTATGTAAAAGAATGAAATTGGTTCATTTTCTCATACCATGTACAAAAATGAACTCAAAATGGATTAAACGCATAAATTTAAGGCTGGAAACCATAAAATTACACAAGAAAACATAGTCAGAACACTCTCTGATATAAACTGCAACAGTATTTTTTTTGTCTCTGTTTCTGAAGGCAAAGGAAACAAAAGTAAAATAAATAAATGGGTCCTAATTAAATATAAAATGCTTTCTACACAGCAAAACCATTGACAAAATGAAAAGATGACCTATTTAATTGGAGAAAATATTTGCGCAGAATATGCAATAAGGGGTCAATGTCAAAATACATAAACAGATCATACAACTCAATATCAAACAATTCAGTTAAAAAATGGGCAATGGATCTGTATAAACAATTTTCCAAAGAAAATATAAGATGGCCAACAAGCAAACAGAAAGATGCTGAATACATTTACTCATCAGAGAAATGCAAGCCAAAATGACAATGAGATATCACTTAGCATCTGTCAGAATGGTTATCATCAAAATCCAAATAAGTGTTGGTGAGGACATGGAAAAGGGGGAGCCTTAGTACACTTTTGGTGAGGATGTAAACTGATGCAAACAGAATGGAAAACTGCATGATCATTCCTCAAAAATTAAAAACAGAACTACCATATAATTCAGCAATTCTACTCCTAGGTATACATCAACAGAAAAGAAAACACTAATTCTAAAAGCTGCATGTACCCCAATGTTCATAAAGCATTATTTACAATAGCTAAGATATGGATGCAAACTAAGGGTTCTTTAGGAGATGACTGGTAATGATGATGTGGTAAATACACACAATGAAATACAACTTGGTCATAGAAAAGAATGAAGATTTGCCATTGGTAACATGGATGATCCTAGATGGCATTATGTTTAGTGAAATAAGTTACACAGAGAAAGACAAATGCTGTATGTTATTTCATATATTTGGATTATAAAAAATAAACAATTGAATATAGCAAAACAGGAACAGACTCACAGATACAGAGAATGAACTAGTGGTTAGCAGTGGTGAGAGGAGAAGGAAAAGCGGCAATATAGAGACAGGAGACTAAGATATACAAACTACCATGTATAAAATAAGATACAATGATACATTGTACATTAGGAAGAATATAGAGAATATTTTATGATAACTTTAAGTGGAATACAATCTATAAAAGTATTGAATCATTATGTTGTTACATATTGAATATATTTTATATCAACTAAACTTCAATAAAAATGAATAAATACAATATTTTACATGACGGTGCTTTTTCTTTAATGCCTAATAATATTGGTTACATTTTGGCTGATCTTTTCAATAAAATAAGTTGTTGCCTATTTAGACATGGAAGATATCTTAATCTCTCAGTTTATCGTTATTTTAAATTACATCCAGAAACAAAAATCCATGACTCTTTACCATGTGCTATAGTTCCATTATTCTTATTCAAAATTAATAATTGGAAGCCACATCCATAGTTTTAACATCTAAAATCTCATATTTCTATGATTAATAAGCAACAAAACATTCCAAACCAATTCTCTCATACACTGAGTCAGTAAATATTTGTTATGTCAAGCACTTAGATATCATTAACCTATATTTTAGATGAAAATACATTTATTTTGACAATGTATGGCAAAAACAATAATAAAAAAAAAGAAATTAAAAAAAAAAAAGAAAATACATTTATTTAATTTCCCTGGTGGCTCAGCCAGTAAAGAATCCATCTACAGTATAGGAGACTTGGGTCTGATCATTGTGTTGGGAAGATCCCCTGGAGAAAGAAATGGAAACCCACTGTAACATTCTTGCCTGGAGAATCCTATGGACAGAGGAGCCTGGCAGGCTACAGTCCATGTGCCCACAAGGAGTTGGACATGACTGAGTAGCTAAATACAGCATGTTCATACCACATCACATTGATTTTCTAACTCTAACCATCACCCCCCACACCAGACAATTCTAGCTCTAGATTTGTTTTCAATTCTACATAGAAATATCTAGGCTAGAAATATGTTCCTGGAATTGCCTATATCAGAAAGGGATTTTTTCTAAAGCATCATTTCCTCGTGGTCTCTTGCCTTCCTTATTCTGCTCTATCAGTTGACATGGCTTTCTTTCCTACCTGTGGAAACACCTGGAGTAACAGCCAAATTTGGGCTTGGAGTACAGAATGAAGCAGGGCAAAGGCTAATAGAGTTCTGCCAAGAGAACCCACTGGTCACAGCAAACACCCTCTTCCAACAACACAAGAGAAGACTCTATACATGGACATCAGCAGATGGCCCACACTGAAATCAGACTGACTATATTCTTTGCAGCCAAAGTGGGAGAAGCTCTATACAGTCAGCAAAAACAAGACCGGGAGCTGAGTGTGGCTCAGATCATGAACTCCTTATTGCCAAATTCAGACTTACACTGAAGAAAGTAGGGAAAACCACTAGACCACTCAGATATGACATTAATCAAACCCGTAGGATTATACAGTGCAAGTGAGAAACAGATTCAAGGGTCTAGATCTGATAGACAGAGTGCCTGAGGAACTATGGACGGAGGTTCATGACAATACACAGAGGACAGGAATCAAGACCATCCCCAAGGAAAAGAAATGCAAAAAGGCAAAATGGCTGTCTGATGAGGCCTTACAAACAGCTGTGAAAAGAAGAGAATCAAAATGCAAAGGAGAAGAGGAAAAAGAAACCCATTTGAATGCAGAGTTCCAAAGAATAGCAAGGAGAGATAAGAAAGCCTTCCTCAGTGATCAATGCAAAGAAATAGAAGAAAACAATAGAATGGGAAAGACTAGAGATCTCTTCAAGAAAATTTGAGATACCAAGGGAACATTTCATGCAAAGATGGGCTACATTAAGGACAGAAATAGTATGGACCTGACAGAAGCAGAAGATATTAATAAGAAGTGGCAAGAATACACAGAAGAATTGTAAAAAAGAAATCTTCACAATTCAGATAATCACAATGGAGTGATCACTCACCTAGAGCCAGACATCCTGGAATGTGAAGTCAAGTGGGCCTTAGGAAGTGTCACTACGAACAAAGCTAGCAGAGGTGATGAAATTCTAGTTGAGCAATTTCAAACCCTAAAAGATGATGCTGTGAAAGCGCTACATTCAATATGCCAGCAAATTTGGAAAATTCAGCATTGGCCACGGGACTGGAATGAGGTCAGTTTTCATTCCAATCCCAAGGAAAGGCAATGCCAAAGAATGCTCAAACTAATGCACAATTGCACTCATCTCACACATTAGTAAAGTAATGCTTAAAATTCTCCAAGCCAGTCTTCAGGAATACGTGAACCATGAACTTCCAGATGTTCAAATTGGTTTTAGAAAAGGCAGAGGAACCAGAGATCAAATTGCCAACATCCATTGGACCATCAAAAAAGCAAGAGAGTTTCAGAAAAAATATCTATTTCTGCATTATTGACTATGCCAAAGCCTTTGACTGTGTGTATCACAATAAACTGAGGAAAATTCTGAAAAAGATGGGGATACCAGACCATCTGACCTGCCTCTTAAGAAACATGTATGTAGGTCAGGAAACAACAGTTAGAACTGGACATGGAACAACAGATTGGTTCCAAATAGGAAAAGGAGTATGTCAAGGCTGTATACTGTCACCCTGCTTATTTAACTTATATGCAGAGTACATCATGAGAAACGCTGGGCTGGAGGAAGCACAAGCTGGATTCAAGATTGCAGGGGAAAATATCAATAACCTCAGAGATGGAGATGACACCAACCTCATGGCGGAAAGTGAAGAAGAACTAAAGGGCCTTTTGCTGAAAGTGAAAGATGAGAGTGAAAAAGTTGGCTTAAAGCTCAACATTCAGAAAACTAAAATCATGGCATCCGGTCCCATCACTTCATGGCAAATAGATGGGGAAACATTGGCTGACTTTATTTTTCTGGGCTCCTAAATCACTGCAGATGGTTACTGCAGCCATGAAATTAAAAGACACTTACTCCTTAAAAGGAAAGTTATGACCAACCTAGACAGCATATTAAAAAGCAGAGACATTACTTTACCAACAAAAGTCCATCTAGCAAAGGCTATGGTTTTTCCAGTAGTCATGTATGGATGGGAGAGTTGGACTATAAAGAAAGCTGAGTGCCAAGGAATGCTTTTGAACTGTGGTGTTGGAGAAGATTCTTGAGAGTCTCTTGGACTGCAAGGAGATCCAACCAGTCATCCTAAAGGAGATCAATCCTGGGTATTCATTGGAAGGACTGATGTTGAAGCTGAAACTCCGATACTTTGGCCACCTGAGGAGAAGAGCTGACTCATTTGAGAAGACTCTGATGCTAGCAAAGATTGAGAGCAGGAGGAGAAGGGAACGACAGAGGATTAGATGGTTTGATGGTATCACCGACTCAATGGACATGGGTTTGGTTGGATTCCGGGAGTTGGTGATGGACAGGGAGCCTGGTGTGCTGTGGTTCATGGAGTCGCACAGCGTCGGACACAACTGAGCAACTGAAATGAATTACAGGAAAGCCACATGAATATATGGTAAGAGAGATCATGTCTTTGTTACGATCCTCCCTTGCACATTAATATGATTATTTATAAGGTATATTTTGCAATGTCTTGACATTTGTTATCTGTGAAAGGCTATGCCAGATATGCTTCAGTGGAAAATGAAAGTGCTTGCCCAGAAATATAAAAACAGTGATGACTCTTCTCCTAATATTTACACATTTTTATATTTGTTGATTAAAACAGACTTCAGTATGCTTTCTTATATACGTGCAAAATCCCCAATTTACAAAATCCCTTACAATGATTGGTTTTTCACTGGTAGGTAAAGAAATTGCTACCATCAAATCAGAAATGTTTCCCTCTGTAACTTTCTGTCCTTACTGTTATACCTATAAAGTATTCTCTTTGTCACTTTGGCTATGAATGATGCAATTTTCAGAAGAGAAAGTAGTAAGAAGTCCATATAATAACCCTTCCAAGAATTATGCTATTTTACTTACATGCAGAGTACATCATGCTAAATGCCTGGCTGGATGAGTCACAAGCTGAAATCAAGAGAGCCGAAGAAATATCAACAAACTCAAACATGTAGATGTTACCACTCTAATGGTAGAAAGCAAAGAAGAACAGAAGAACCTCTTGATGAGGGTATAAGAAGAGAGTTGAAAAATCTGGCTTAAAACTCAACATTCAAAAAGCTAAGATCATAACATCTGGTCCCATCACTTCATGACAAATAGATGGGGGGAGAGTGGAAATAGTGCCAAATTTTATTTTCTTGGGCTCCAAAATCACTGCTGGCTGTGACTACAGCCATAACATTAAAAAATGCTTGCTTCTTGGAAGAAAAGCTATGACAAACCTACACATCGTATTAGAAAGCAGAGGCATCAGTTTGCCAACAAAGGTCTGTATAATCAGGGCGACCCTGCAATGCGGAAGACCTGGTTCAATCCCTGGGTTGGGAAGATCCCCTGGAGAAGGGAATGGCTACCCACTCCTGTTCTGGCCTGGAGAATTCCTTGGAGAGAGAAGCCTGGCAGGCTACAGTCCATGGGATTGTGAAGAGTTGGACAGGACTGAGTGACTTTCCCTCCCTTTACCACATCTTTCAGGGACAAGCTGGGCTGCAAACACTATCAATGTGTATTGCTGTCTCTGCCAAATCTCTTTGCTCTTCCAGGATATACTTCCAAATTGATTCAGCCCCAGTGTCTTTCTACCTCTTCTCTGTTTCTTATTTGTGATTCTACTTTTACTTCCCCAGGTTTGGTCTATGGCTCTCATCTCTCAGAAAGAGGTTCAATTCCCCTCTATGGTCTTTGGCTTTATTTGTATCCCTTGGGTTTACTGGCTTGCTACTACTTTTAAAAGTTATACACAGAAATTGACCTGTAAGATCCATATGGAAATAAGTTTATGCGAACTCAGGGAGATACTATGGACCATAATCTATGAACCATAATCCCCCAAAGAAGGATATTTGAGGAGTGGTTCCCCTGTGTGTCTACCCACTGCCGGAGTTCTGATTTCTTTCGCCTTGTCCCAGTTGTAATTTCATTGCCTCCATTTCCCTCACCCCATGCTTCACTTTCTATCTCTCCTCCTGTTTTCGTTTCTTCAGTCTGCTCCAGAGCCATTTTTCTTTCGCAACTGACACATTTCAGATGTGCCTAGGAGGAAGAAGGAAGTATGAAGCCCAGAAACCAGTCCTAGGGAAGAAAATCAAATGCAGTAAATGGATGGAACTCTAATAAGCATAGATGGAAAGAACTCATGAGGATAGTGGATATTCTAGTTATCTTCCTAGTTCCTCCCTTCAAAGACTACTAATGTTCCCAGTATTTCAGCTGGAAATACTGACAGCTGATCACAGCTGGGCAGGGAAGAACTTCTAGCCTTACATCACAGCTTCTCCTAGGGAAGAAAGTCAATAAAAGAAGAGTTTCACCTTTTGATTTAAGAATTATTCTCAAGGGCCATTCTAGCTCTAGAACTCTCCAAGGGATCAACTGAAACTTTTTTTGAGATGTAATTAAAATTCAACACTTCTAACCATAATTTCTTTGTTCCCTCACCATTGTTGATACCAATGCATTTCCTGTATACAAATCTCCATTTCAGAATCATTTTCTAGGGAACTTGACCTGAAACTATAGGCACTGGGGTCGAGAAATCTGGGTTTAAAACCAAGCACTTTAACGTGCTGTGTGACCTTGGGTTCTTTAGCATCTTCAGCTTCTGTCAACAAAAAATGGGCAATATGAAGGCAACAATATCATATTTTATGAGAATGACATCATGGATTTGTGCAACCTGATTATCTGGAAAAAATGACTTAAGTGAAAAATTAAGTAGTATATTTAAAACACATTATTTTGTAGAAAAGACTCAATAATTATATATGTGTATATATATTCCTTTCTAACTTTAGGGAGATTGATGAAAATGAGAGGGCAATCAAGCACAGTTAATTAAAAATATATAATTACCATTTTTGGAACATAAGGCAGTCATCTCAGATTCAAAAAGACTTTAAGCTACTTTAATTGTACCAATAAATCTAAGCTAGACAAGCAGCTTCATATTACTGCTTCTTGTTTTTTTTTTTTTTTGACCAGGAAAGTTTACTTTTTGTATTGGGCAGAATAATCCCCACCCCCCTCAAAGTTGTCTAATCTTTTATGTCCTCACCCCCCAAAGTGATGACAATGTAACAGTACATAGTCAAAAGAGCTTTGCAAATACGATTAAATTTAGGACTTTGGATGGGGACATAATTCTGTATACGTAGTTGAGCTCACTATGATCACAAATGTTCTTAAAAGTAGAGGGCAGAAGAAAATAAAAGGGATATGTGATAGTACAAGAGAGATTAGAAGATATGATGTGAGAAGATCTCAACCTGGATTTGAAGGCAGAGAACAGGGACTGTGCTGGAAAAGTCGTGAAAACGGATTCTCCTCTAGAGGAATGCAGCCCTACCAATACCTAATCCTTAACACAAATGTGTGGCAAAAATTTCTGACCTAGAGAACTGCAAAGTAATAAATAATAAAGTTCTGGAAGTTCTTTATCTCCTTTCTAAGTAGTTTGCAACTTCCTAGAGACTACATTTAGTGTAGACTACATTTAGACTATTTATGTATAGACATGAATTTCTTTTTTCATCTGAAGAGAACTCATTTTTGGTCAGATTCTCAAAAAGAGATAACCAGTGGTACAGGATGAGAAAATGTGTCTGCAGTACAGTGTTTATCACGTATTTATAACATGGCCTAGTCTTTCATAAACCAAAATCTTAAGCATTTGTTATTTGAAATATTTAGATCTTAAGTAACAAATTAAAGACAATGTTGAATATCCCTTCTCAAACCACAATTTTGCCCTATCACCCCCTGTTGCTGTAAGACACTAGGTTTGAGGTAATATACACAGCAGCAAAAGAAAACTAATATAATCTTCATGATTCATGCATAGGACTAAATGGTCAAATACACTTTAGCTCAGTTTTTGCTCCCTCAATGGGTCAGTATGTGATATTGAGAAATTTATTTCAATGTCTAAATCATAGTTATATCTTCTGAAAAGCAGGCTGTACTGACCCAATGGGGTGATTTTGAGTACAGTAAATGCAATTAAAGTATTGTGGCAACTAAATAAAAAAATTAACAACAATTTATTAATAAATGACATTATTTATTATTATTTTATTATAAGAATCAATGAAAGTAACAAATAATGCCATGACAATGCTCCCAACATGATAATCAACATCATGTTATCTTTAATGGTTTATCTGCTTCATTTCACATACTTTTCCAATTTCTGTTATTTTTCTTGTGCAAGAAAAAAGCAAACTTAATTGCTTTTATCCATTTGAAAATTTAATCATGTTTGAAAATAATATTTATTTAAGTTTCTATTGTAAATCATGACAGAAAGCAAGTTTTATGAATATACTTATGAAAGCAAACTCTAGAAATACGTTCCAAGCTCTAAACAAGAAGATATAGTTGTTAAATGTGACACGTGTTGTACTAACATTTCTTTTCTGGAAATACAGGGCAAATGGGTACTATAATTGATTATGATTTAGAAAAATACCAAAGAAAGGGTCAATAGAAATTATCAGTGTTCTTCAGGCAAAGAGTATTTCAAATGGAATTTAATGCCCAACTATCTTCATTACATGCATTAGCACTTTAGACAATACAGAATTTTAAAAATTAATTTCCAATACCAATATTAATTCCTATTTATTTTTAACAATACTGAATGTTTAACTTTGAGGAAAGAGAATTATGAAATAGATACAAGTTAAACATTAAATTCACTGAACTGACAGTTATTACAAGAGTTGGATTCATTTAACAATGGAATGGATATCGCACCTCTTGTTTGGCTAAGGACTGAGGATTCTTGATCCCTGTCTTCACAGGCATTTCTGCCTCCTTGGATAGTTGTATTGGGATGCTGTCCACTTGGGGGAAGGGTGTTATAAAACTCTGACCACTCTCTAGCTCAGAGAGAGTGTTTGTGTGTGCTCAGCTGTGTCTGACTCTTTGCAACCCCATGGACTGCAGCAGGGATCAAACCCACATCTGTGTCCCGTGCATTGGCAGAGGGATTCTTTACCACTGCGCCACTTGGGAAGACTCCCTTTAAAAAAACAAAAACAAAAAAACAAAACAGTGCTTGTTTTTTAACTAAGTTTTTCATTTCACTCTTAGTGACTTCTTAGCGATTCATTGGCAAGTAGTATATCTATTTCTCTCATAAAGTTCATTCAAGATAAGTCTTGCCTTAGCTCAAACTAGGAGGCTGACCTTCATTTTAATTAGAATTTTCAGTATAATATTATTAAAAGTACTAGAACACAAAAAAGCAAGCATAATCTTTGAAAATATTTAATGACTCTCAAGACTGAAAATACCTAGGTGAACTATTGAAAACTATACAATTGTTAAAATGCTTTCACAGAATTTACTAAGACAACTAATTTCATGTTCCTTAATGAACTTAATTTGCGTGAAGGCTTTTTTTTTTTATTATTGTTCTCTTTTTGCTTATTTGAGTGTTTCTGCAGTAAAGAACTGCAACCTCAGCAAACCATAAATTTCATTTTTATACACAAAATACTTTTCTGGGAACTAACACTTTATGATTTATGGAGATGCATTTCATTTTTAAATATATAAAGGAGATGAAATGAGACTAACAGAAAAAAATCTTTATATTGAGGCTCAGAAAACGTGATAATAACTAAAAACTGCGCTGGAGTTGATTGATTCAGTAAGCAAGTCCACGATAGTAGAGATTCAATTTTTACATTACTTAGTACTGCAGAATTGACATAAAATGACTTTGATACTTTTAAAACTATTCATATTTTTATACTGATTTCAAGTTTCCTCCACATTTGTTGGTTCCTGGTTTAGAAAAGTAAAATTTAACTTAAGCTGCGGAGCAATGCAGAAAGCATGTTCCTCTCTTTAAAGTGTGCTAAACATATTCATTAAAATTTTCATTAGAAATTATTTAGTTACCAGATGTGACTGCACATACCAGCTTTCTTTAACTGATTTATTATTTTTAATTGCATCATCTTCTAAATGTATTTTCAACTAAGATAACTGTGTTAATTGAAATCTTTAAAGGCAATCTCCAAAGCAGAGAATTATCTTTAATTTCTGGGGATTTAAAATATTTTCAACAATTGATCATTAAATTTTCAAAAGTTAATTTCCCCACTTACACTCTATAACTCTTCAAATTTCCCCTAGTGTTCTCCTTTAAGTCTTTCTTAGGAAATAACTATAAGATCGTGCCTTAGAGAATTCTAGGGAAAGCATTTTCAAGGAAGAATTTATTGGCCTTTAAGTAACTGAAAAATAAGACAAAGTAAAGGAAGCTTACAGGTTAACATTTTCTGCTCAGTATAGGAAACATGAAATTACAAAATTTAAATATTTTATTACAAGATAACAAATAACAAAAATCATTAATATGTGATAGTACCTAGATGGCAAAGCCTTATTATCAAGTCTGCAGCTTCTGAGGTTTTTAAGTATTATATTCTATGTGTATCTATCTAAATGAAACAGAAATGCAAGGATACTAGGACAAATTAATTCGGGCTGGAGAATTCGCTGATCCAATTTGTCCATGTAACATTAGAATAGCCAGGATTAAGAAAATGGGGTTCAATCTCCCCACCGTGTTATCGGGTTGTACTTGTACCCTGACACTGATGCTTAATGAGCCTGATGGAGTTGCATTAGTTGGTCAAGAGAGCAAAGGTAGTCTTTTTTTTTTTTTACAGTCTAATGAAACACATGATATTTTGGAGGAGGACTTAGTAAAGAAACCATCAAAAGCAGTGTTATTTTTGTATTCATGTTCTAAAAGGAAAAAAGAAAAAAGTAAATGTGGACTCTCTTATTAAAGGAATACTGTCAAGCTAGACTTAAGTGTTATTGAGAACCACTTACTACCCAAACCCTCTATACAGTCAACATAGTAATTTAGATAAAAACAGAAAGTACAGTGAATCTTGCTTCCTGGAGTGACAGAGGTTGGCGCATGGGTGAGATTTCAATGAACTTCACTTAGGAGTGGCCATGAATTATAGATGACAGCATTGTTAGATGCCTTATTTTATCTCAAATTAGACCTGACATTGTGAAGCAAGATGTCCTTCTAGCAATCTAAGTAAGTGTTGGCAGCAAGAATTGGTTTCAATCTAGAAATATATTCCTTAAAGAAACATTCAATTAAGTATCACCTAATTATCTTCTCTACGCCTTTTGAAAGGTTAACACTTCCATGTCTTAAAATTTAAGTAATAAGAAAATCACATAGTGATCTGAATATATTCCCTAACCTTTAACAATTTCCAACATTTTAAACATTTCAAGTCCTTTAATGATGAAAAAATTATATATTATTGGGAGAAAGCCTTACTATTTTTTAATTCAGGCTTCCTCCAAGTCAAGAGTGCCTGATAATTAATTGAAAACATAGTCAGATGAGACATCGCCAACTAAAGTGTGTTTAAGGGAAACAAACATGAAAGGAGGTGTGCTTTCCTAAGGTAGGCTTGCTTTTATTACATGTAGTTATATCCAAACTGCTTCTTTATACCTATTCTTTATCACACGCACTCCTGAAACAAGCTGATATAATGTCAGTATTACTCCTACTTCAGTAGAGAAGAAAATGAGATTTTATGGCATTGTCAAATGTTTGTTAAAGTATTTAAATACAAAAGCCATACACTTTTCTATTTCTATTGAAATATTCTTATAAAATATTTTATATATGACATGATAAATAGAAGTATTAGGAAAGTGCTGGTGATCCCCTCAGATAGTTCCCCTCCTCTCTTCACATAGATAACTATGTTCTTTCACATAGATAACTTCTGTCTTTAATTTGACAGTTGTCATCTCCATGGATTGATTATGCTTTCTCCATGTATCAATTTCTAAAACATAAAAATGTTTGTAAGTTTTAAAACTTTCTGAAACTAATTATTAGAGATATTCACTTTACTGCACTTTACTTTTTTAGATCAACCTTCGGGGTCTGTAAGATATATTCAGGCTGACAGACATAACTCAAATTCTTTCATTATCATTTCTGAACCCTATTCCACTGTTTGAATTTGCTACCAGTTTATTTATTGAAACTTACAGTTGATGGCACGAGCTTCCCTTGTGGCTCAGCTGGTAAAGAGTCAGCCTGCAATGTGGGATACCTGGATTCTATCCCTGTGTTGGGAAGATGCCCTGGAGAAGGGAAAGGCTACCCACTCTAGGATTCTGACCTAGAGAATTCCATGGATTGTATAGTCACTGGGGTCAACTGTTGATGACACAGTAGGAAGACTCAAATTTAGCTTTCAAGTATAAACAATGCAAAGAATGTTTACCATTTTCAAACAAGCCTCATGGCATATATACGTAAGAATTTCTCTAGGATACATAGCTAGAAATAGAAGTGCTGGGGCTTAGCATATGCACATTGTTACATCTACTGATATGCTGTTCTTCAAAGTGTTTCTATCAACAAAAACATGATAGGCAGTGTTTAAGATCTGCCTTTGCTTCTCATGCATTCCAACACTTGGTGTTGTCAGACCTTTAATTTTAATTATTCTGAAAGCTATAAAATGGTAACTTTAATTTGCTTTTTCCTAATTGAAACCAAATGAATAATTTGTATTCACTGGGTATACATTTTCCTTTATAGAGTTGCTTTATTCATATCTTTTGTCCATTTAAATAAAAAAAACCCCTCAGTTTTCTGTTTATAACCGCAGAAATCTTTTTCATGTTCTAAATAATAATTCTTTAACAGTTACAGAGATTATAATTATTTCTCCCTAGATGCAGCTTATCTTTTGTATTGAAGTTTTATTTGGGATACATATGTTATCAACTTATATGAAGTCAATTTTATTAACATTACACTTTTTTTTAAGTTTGTGATATGATAAAGAGATCTGATTTACTCTTTTTGAAATAGACAACTAACCCCTGAAGACAATTTAAACAATCTCTTCTTTGATTTACAATACTATTTGACATATGCTATGCTTTCCTGTGGTGGGACTTGTATCCAGGTACTCCTTTCTAATTGCTGGTGCTATTAAGCTGCTCAGTCATGTCCAAAACTGTGATCCCATGAATGCAGCACAGCAGGCTTCCATGTCCTTCACCATCTCGCAGAGCTTGCTCAAACTCATGTCCATTGAGTTGGTGACACCATCCAACAATCTTGTCCTCTGTCTTCCCCTTCTCCTCCTGTCTTCAACCTTTTCCAGCCTCAGGGTCCTTTCTAATACGTCAGCTCTTCTCATAGGGTGGCCAAAGTATTGGAGCTTCAGATTCAGTATCAGTTCTTCTCATGAATAATCAGGGTTGACTTCCTTTAGGATTGACTGATTGGATCTCCTTGCAGTCCAAGGGACTCTCAAGAGTCTTCTCCAGTATTACAGTTCAAAAACATTAATTCTTCGACACTCAGCCTTCCTTATGGTCCAACTGTCACATCCATACATGACTACCAGAAAAGCCATAGCTTTGACTAGATGGACCTTTGTTGACAATATAAGATCTCTTCTTTTAAATATACTGTCTAGGTTTGTCAAAGTTTTCCTTCCAAGCAGCAAGTATCTTTTTTTTTTTATTTATTGTTTTTGCCATACATTGTCATGATATCACCATGGGTTTACATATGCTTCCCCTCGGGAACCCCCCTCCCTCCTCCCTCCCC
>ML661346.1:16027394-16103265 GCA_007570785.1 Antilocapra americana
GGCTCCAGTTTCGTCCATCTGAGTAGAATTGCTTCAAATGAATTTTTGTTTAATGCTGAGTAATATTCCATTGTGTATATGTACCACTGCTTTCTTATCCATTCGTCAGTTGATGGGCATCTAGGTTGCTTCCATGTCCTGGCTATTGTAAACAATGCAGCGATGAACATTGGGGTACACGTGGCTCTTTCAATTCTGGTTTCCTCGGTGTATATGCCCAGCAGTGGGATTGCTGGGTCATATGGCAGGTCTATTTGCAGCTTTTTAAGGAACCTCCACACTGTTTTCCATAGTAGCTGTACTAGTTTGCATTCCCACCAACAGTGTAAGAGGGTTCCCTTTTCTCCACATCCTCTCCAGCATTTATTGCTTGTAGACTTTTGGATGGCAGCCATTCTGACTGGTGTAAAGTGGTACCTCATTGTGGTTTTGATTTGCATTTCTCTGATAATGAGTGATGTTGAGCATCTTTTCATGTGTTTGTTAGCCATTTTTATATCTTCTTTGGAGAAATGTCTGTTAAATTCTTTGGCCCACTTTTTAATTGGGCTGTTTATTTTTCTAGAATGGAGCTGCAGGAGTTCTTTGTATATTTTTGAGATTAATTGTTTGTCCATTGCTTCATTGGCTATTATTTTCTCCCATTCTGAAGACTGTCTTTTCACCTTGCTTATAGTTTCTTTTGTTGTGCAAAAGCTTTTAATTTTAATTAGGTCCCATTTGTTTATTCGTGTTTTTATTTCCAATATTCTGGGAGGTGGGTCATGGAGTATCCCGCTTTGGGTTATGGCAGAGAGTGTTTTGCCTATGTTATCCTCTAGGAGTTTTATAGTTTCTGGTCTTATGCTTAGATCTTTGATCCATTTTGAGTTTATCTTTGTGTATGGTGTTAGAAAGTGATCTAGTTTCATTCTTTTACAAGTGGCTGTCCAGTTTTCCCAGCACCACTTGTTAAAGAGGTTGTCTTTTCTCGATTGTATATTCTTGCCTCCTTTGTCAAAGATAAGGTGTCCATAGATGCGTGGATTTATCTCTGGGCTTTCTATTCTGTTCCATTGATCTATATTTCTGTCTTTGTGCCAGTACCATACTGTCTTAATGAATCCAACAACACATCAAAAAGATCATACATCATGATCAAGTAGGCTTTATCCCAGGGATGCAAGGATTCTTCAATATTCGTAAATCGATCAATGTAATACACCATATTAACAAATTGAAGAATAAAAATCACATGATTATCTCAATAGATGCAGAGAAAGCCTTTGACAAAATTTAACATCCATTTATGATAAAAACCCTCCAAAAAGTAGGAATAGAAGGAACATACCTCAGCATAATAAAAGCTATATATGACAAACCCACAGCAAACATTATCCTCAATGGTGAAAAGCTGGAAGCATTCCCCCTGAAATCAGGAACAAGACAAGGGTGCCCACTCTCACCACTACTACTCAACATAGTCTTGGAAGTCTTGGCCACAGCAATCAGAGCAGATAAAGAAATCAAAGGAATCCAGATTGGAAAAGAAGAAGTAAAACTCTCTCTGTTTGCAGATGACATGATCCTCTATATTGAAAACCCTAAAGACTCTACGAGAAAATTACTAGAGCTAATCAGTGAATATAGCAAAGTTTCAGGATATAAAATCAACACACAGAAATCCCTGGCATTCCTATACACTAGCAGTGAGAAATCAGAAAGAGAAATGAAGGAAACAATTCCATTCACCATCGAAACAAAAAGGATAAAATACTTAGGAGTATTTCTACCTAAAGAATCAAAAGACTTGTATATAGAAAACTATAAAACACTGATGAAAGAAATCAAGGAGGACACAAACAGATGGAGAAATGTGCCGTGTTCGTGGATTGGAAGAATCAATATAGTGAAAAGGAGTATACTACCCAAAGCAATCTATAGATTCAATGCAATTCCTATCAAGCTACCAGAGGTCTTTTTCAGAGAATTAGAACAAATAATTTCTCAATTTGTATGGAAATACAAAAAAACCTCGTATAGCCAAAGCAATCTTGAGAAAGAAGAATGGAACTGGCGGAACCAAGCAGCAAGTATCTTTTAATTTCATGACCACAGTCAGCATCTGCAATGATTTTAGAGACCAAGAAAATAAACTCTGTCACTGTTTCCATTGTTTCCCCATCAAGATTCCATGAAGTGATGGGACTGGATGCCATGACCTTAGTGTTTTGAATGTTGTGTTTTAAGCCAACTTTTTCACTCTCCTCTTTCACCTTCATCAAGAAACTCTAGTTATTCCTACTTTCTTCCATAAGGGTGGTGTCATCTGAATTTCTGAGGATATTGATATGTCTCCCAGCAATCTCGATTCATGTTTAAACTAATGCACAGTTGCACTCATTTCACATACTACCAAAGTATTGCTTGAAATTCATCTGGCCTGGCATTTCACATAATGTACTCTGCCTACAAATGAAGTAAGTAGAGTGACAATATACAGCCTTAATATACTGCTTTTCCAATTTTGAACCAATCCATTGTTCCACGTCCAGTTCTAACTGTTGCTTCTTGACCTACATATAGGTTTCTCAGGAGGCACTTAAGGTGTTCTGGTATTAGCATCTCTTTAAGAATTTTCCACAGTTTGTTGTGATCCACACAGTCAAAGGCTTTAGCATAGTCAATAAAGCAGAAGTAGATGTCTTTCAGGAATTTGCTTGTTTTTTCTATAAACCAATGGATGTGGGCAAATTGATCTCAGGTTCCTCTGCCAGAGGAACTGGCTAAATCCAGCTTGAACACCTGGAAGTTCTCAGTTCATGTACTGTTGAAGCCTAGCTTGGAGAATGTTGAGCATTAGTTTGGTAGTGTGTGAGATGAGTGCAACTGTGCAGTAGGTCGAACATTCTTTGGCACTGCCTTTCTTTGAAAATGCATGAAAACTGACCTCTTTCCAGTCCTGTGGCCACTGCTGAGTTTTCCAAATGTGCTGGCATATTGAGTGCAGCACTTTCACAGCATCATCTTTTAGGATATGAAATAGCTCAACTGGAATTCCATCACCTCCGCTAGTTTTGTTCGTAGTGATGCTTCCTAAGGCCCACTTGACTTTGCACTCTAGATGCTTGGCTCTTGGTGAGTGATCACACCCTCATGATTATCTGGCTTAGGAAGATCTTTTTTGTACAGTTCTTCTGTATATTCTCCTTCTGTTAAGTCCATATTGTTTCTGTCCTTTTTTGTGCCCATCTTTGCATGAAATGTTCCCTTGGTAACTCTAATTTTCTTTAAGAGATCTCTAGGCTTTCCCACTCTATTGTTTTCCTCTATTTCTTTGCCTTGATCAACTGAGGAAGGCTTTCTTATCTCTCCTTGATAATCTTTGGAACTCTGCATTCAATGAGTATATCTTTCCTTTTCTCCTTTGCCTTTTGTTTCTCTTCTTTTCTCAGCTATTTGTAAGGCCTCCTCAAACAATCATTTTGTCTTTTGCATTTTGTTTTCTTGGGGATGGGTTTGACCACTGCCTTCTCTACAATGTAATGATCCTTTGTCCATATTTCTTCAGGCACTCTGAGATCTAATCCCTTGAATCTACTTGTCACTTCCACTATATAATCATAAGGAATTTGATTTAGGTCATATCCAAATGGTCTAGTGATTTTCCCTACCTTCTTCAATGTAAGTCTGAATTTTCCAATAAGGAGTTCATGATCTGAGCCACAGTCAGCTCCTGGTCTTGTTTTTGTTGACTGTATAGAGCTTCTCTATCTTTGGCTGCAAAAAATATCATCAATCTGATTTCGGTATCGACCATCTGGTGATGTCCATGTGTAGAATCATCACTTTTGTTCTTGTGGGAAGAAGGTGTTTGCCATGACCAGTGCATTCTCTTGGCAAAACTGTTTTAGCCTTTGCCCTGCTTCACTTTGTATTCCAAGGCCAACTTGCCTGTTACCTCAAGTATCTCTTGACTCCCTATTCTTGCATTCCATTCCCCTATGAGGAAAAGGACATCTTCTTTTGGTGTTAGTTCTAGGTCTTGTAGGTCTTCATAAAACCATTCATCTTTAGCTTCTTTCCCATTAGTGGTTGGGGTATACACTTAGATTACTGTGATACTGAATGGTTTGCCCTGGAAACAAATAGAGATCATTCTGTCGTTTTTGAGATTGCAGTCAAGTATGTGTCTTGGACTCTTTTATTGATTATAAGGGCTACTCCATTTCTTCTAAGTGATTCTTGCCCACATTAGTAGATATAATGGTCATTTGAATTAAATTCTCCCATTCTGGTCCATTTTAGTCCAGTTCAGTTGATCAGTCGGGTCCGACTCTTTGTGACCCCAGGAGCTTGCTCAAAACTTATGTTCATCAAGATGGTATTGCCACCCAGCCATCTTATCCTCTGTTGTCCCCTTCTCCTCTTTCTCCTCCACTTTTGTTCACTGATCCTAAAATGTCAGTGTTCACTCTTGCCATTTCCTGTTTGACCATTTTCAATTTACCTTGTTTCATGGAGCTAACATTCCAGATTCCTATTTTATTTTTCTCTATAGCATTTAATAATCAATTTAAGTAATATTCTCTTTGATTCACAATGCTATTTTGGGGGGGAGGGGCTTGTTTTCAAGCTCTCCTTTCTGACAGTATTTTTCCACTCTTTCACCCAAACCACATTTCACATTGCCTTAATTTTCATAGCTTCATAATACATATTAATATTTAGTAACACAAACTCTTGTGCTCTATCTTGATTGCTTGTAAACATTTGCCTTTCATACACATTTTAATATAAGCTTATCCAGTTTCATTTTAAAAAATACATTTTTAGGATTGTAAATGAAGTAAAAATTAAGGTGAACTGACATTTTGATGATAGTCTTCTTACTAATGAATAGGTTCTTAATACCCTTCCATAATGGCTCAGATGATAAAGAATCTGCCTGCAATGCAGGAGATCCATGTTTGATCCCTGGATCAGGAAGATCCCCTGGAGAAGGGAGTGGCAACCCAGTCCAGTATTCTTGCCTGGAGAATTCCATAGTGAGAGGAGCCTGGCAAGCTACAGTCTGTGGGGTTACAAGACTAAATCACCACCAGGCAATAATCAGACAGGCATAGGGTTTAATCCTAACTTCACCATTTACTGGTTGTGCCCTCCTGAAAAAGTTCTATAATCAGGGCACAACTGAGCAACTAATACTAACACAATAAATACATCTTTTTGTTTGTTTGTTTGTTTTTGTGGGTCTTATGCAACTTTGTTAGATTTATATTGGGTGATTTTTATTTTCTGACATATTTGTAAATAGGAATTAATTCTCTTTCCTTTGGATTATATTTTAAAACTACCAAATATCAGATGGCTCATATTATTTCTACTAATTTGAATATAGACTATTTAGTATTCTCCATATAATCATGCATATAACAAGTAACAAGGACAATCTAGTTTCTTCTTTCCCAGTAATAGTAAATTTTGTTTTACTTCATGCTTTTGACTTACTAATCTGATACGTTCCAGTATAGTGTTCCACAGAAATAATGAGATTGTAAACGTCTTTATATTCTTCCTCAATATAAGTATATACTTTCAATTTTCACCATTATCTATCAAGTTTGTTAAGTTTTCTAAAAGATGTTTATCTTTTATTCCCAGTTGCTAAGGATTTTAATTAGCAGATTCTTAATTGCATTTACTGTCTTTCTTTTAAAATTTTAATGGGATATATAATAAATTATTTTAAAATGTTTGCTTTTGATATATATCTACTATAAAAATATTCTAATTTTGAATAACTCTTGTAATCTTGGGCGAATCCAACTTGATTATTGTGTAGTTAATATTTTAAAATCTGGTTTAGGGTTTGATTTCCAAGCATTTGCTTAGAATTTTGCAGCTATGTTAATATTTGGAATCAGGTTTAGTTCTCCTCCATCATTCTGTCTTGGACTATGCTTATCAATATGTTCAAAAAATAAAATGAATGGTTAAGAGTATCCTCTTTTACACTCTCTAGCTGATATGTACACTATTTAAATTCACACATCCTTGAGTATTTGTCCAAGGATGTTTTAAAAAACATTTGTTAATGAAGGAGTGGTTTAATTTTTAACCACCATTTAAATTTTTTTGTTTTATACCTAACAAATTTTACTTTTGTTAATGTTTTATAAGTTGTATTAATCTTACAAACTGCCCTCTTTCCAGATGTACTGTAATCAAGTTACTTATTTTTTATTATTTTGATTTCTGCATTTCAATTCTCTTACAAAATTTCTGAAATTCTTTATCATTACCGTTGTGACCTAACTTGCTAAAAATTTTATCTTCTCCATAAGTAAATATTTAACTTTTTCTCAAATTTAGGTTTATGTTCCATATATATTTCTTTAATATCTCTTATAAATATTTTAAAGTATCTTTAAATTTATTTGAGAGTATGTTAACTTTTTAAGTTAAATGATTGACTCATTAATTTACCTTTTTTCCCCTAAGTGTTTACAGCTATAGCTTTCCTTTAATAACACACTAACTCTATCATAAAAGTTTTAATATATTTTCATTATACTTCATTTCTAAATATTTTCTGCTGTCCATATGACTGCTTTCTTTGATCTATAATTTGGCATTTCTAAATAAGGGTTTTACTTATTTTCTTTCTGTTCTAGATTATAATTGTTATGGCTGATTAACTTTTTGTATGAAAACATAATTTTCATTATCGTGATTCTTGAAAACATAGATAATATCACTTACATATGAGTCAATTTCATAAATACAAATTGTCACTGACTGCACTGTGCCTGTCAAGTTAATTCAAAATGATATGCTGGGTATGCCTTTATGTTTTCTATTTTATTCCATTTTCTATAGCTCTTTTACAAATTCTTTTATCTTCCTTTGTTTTACTTAACATTTGATTCCTTATTTTTTTCTTTACTGGTTTGGAAGTAGGGTTCTACTTCTGAAGCATACAGTAAACCTAAAATCACTATATCCCTTCATCTCTCTCTCAACTTATGTGTTCGAATTATACTGTTATCTACCTTTCAGTTAGACATTATTGATTTATTCAGCCAATACTTAAAAGACTTGTCCTCGTTTATACAGATATATTTTCACATGCTAAATTTTATTCTGAATGTAAGTTAAACTGAGAACTTCCTGAAGTAAAAGTTTATTGGAGATAAACCCTCTTACTTTTTGTAGAAATATGTTTCATTGTTTTGTGGTCAGCTAAATGATTTTCAAATCAAGGGTTATTGATTACTTTCCCAGAAATTTGAAGATACTCCGTAGTACCCTGACTTTTATTGATAATATTAAATAATTAGCTGTTTCCCTTGTGTTGTGTTTTTTGGGAGAAAAGCTGTCCTTTCTCTCTGGCACTTTTTTAGGCGTCTCTCATCCCACTTCTCTCCTTCTCTGGTACTCTGTAGTTTTACTAAGATGAATCTGGAAGTTTTATTTTTTTTTCTTACTTTTGGATTATTACCCTGTAGAGAATTTATTATGATTCTTAGATTCAGAATTTATGTTCTTATAATTCTACAAATTTTTTTTTGCACTATTATTTCCAATATCCATGCTCCCCTGGTGACTCAGACAGTAAAGAAGCTGCCTGCAATACAGGAGACAGGGGTTTAATCCCTGAATCAGGAAAATCCCGTGGAGAAGGAAATGGCAACCCATTTCAGTATCTTTGCCTGAAGAATTTCATGACAGAGGAGCCTTGGGAGCTACGGACCACAGGGTGGCAAAGAGTTGGATGCTACTGAGTGACTAACGGTTTCCAGTATTAGTTCCCTCACCTCTTGATAATATGTTTCTGGAGTCCAGTCACATCCTTCTCTATTTAAAACAATAATATGTGTGCTATATCTTCTGTCTCTCTAATACTATCTTCAGCTGTGTTAGCTGTGCTCTAATGTATTTATTAATCCTCCATCGAGGATTTTTTTCAAATTTCAATAATCATATTTTATATTTATAGAAATTACATTTAGTTTGTTTTCCAAAATAACTGATATTGTTTAAAATAATCATGTTTCTTTCTCAGATGTTTATTTTTGCAATTTTTAACCTTTAAAAATACTTATTTTCTTAAATACTTATTTTTAATTTCTGCTAATTTTATTATATGTTTTGGGAGTTGTTTTTTTTTCCCACCCTTTTGGTGTAAATCTGCTTTGTTCTGTTTCTGCTGTCTTTTGTTCATCACAATTTATATTCTCAACCACTTTAAATTTTCCACTGCGACTTATTTATTGAGGCTTCTTTCTGGCTTTATGGGTAGGAATTGTACAAGTCCTAGGTTGAGAGTTAATATTTCTAGGTAGAATTTACTTTTGGCTCAGCAAGGTAACCATGGTGATATCAACCCAGAATTACTTTAAATTTTCACACCGGATTTTTTGCTATCTCCAAGATAGTAGAAACGTCAATTCAAAATTTGCAACTCTCTTTCAACTGTCTTTTCATTCAGTTTAAAGTATTTCAAATGTTTAGCTTTGAAGGAAGGTAACCTTCTAACACCAAATTTAAGACACTGAAAATCTTAGCTAATGACCCCAATGGAATAGGTAAAATGTAATTTTTGAGAATACTAAATTCTGTAGATATGCCCAAAGCAGCTTTGCTTCCAGTTAAACTTAGATCATCAATGTCTCTCTCCCAGTTTTTGAACACTGAAAAACTCCCTCTTAATTGCAACACAGCCATGAACTTAAATTTTACATTTTATCATAGCCAAGAATTTATATCTTCCTCAGCATTTTTGAGTGTTTGGCTTGAGGGTTGTCATGATATCTAGCCACTATAATTGCTGTTTAGTCACTAAGTTGTGGTTGACTCTTCAAGACTACATGGACTATATCCCACCAGGCTCCTCTATCCAGAGGATTTTTCAGGCAATAATACTGAAGAGGGTTGCCACTTGCCATTTGCATGGGATCTTCCTGACCTAGGGATAGAACCCCCATTTCCTGCATTGGCAGGTGGATTCTTTACCATTGAGCCACCAGGGAAGCCCATCCACCATAATGCCAAGAAATAAGACTGTATTTAATTACCTGCATTTTTCACTTTGGAAAAGAAATCTATAAATGTTGGCTATTACATGGAAATAATTATACTGTATAAATACAATTAAAAATCATATTCACTGCAAATACTTTTCTTATACATATATGTTAGATTATAATGTCAACAAGTTTGATGATTATACTGCCAAATTTTATAAATCCTTTTTATATCTACAACTGTAGTAATTTGCTGATAATAATTCTCAAAAATATTCCCAATGATTTATTATATCTATAAGCTGTAATAAAGTCACATGAGGATTTTAAATAATCCATCCCTAATAATTCTAAATTTCTGGGTCAGATTTTGATATTATATTAATATGTGGTTGTTATAACTTTTAGTATTATTCAGTTGGTATGTATTAGCACTGTTATTCTCACTAATAATAGTATACTATTTTTCTTTATAAAACTTTAATGTCACAGCAATATCATGTGAACAAAAGATATGGTGTACTTGTTTATTAACATATTATAGCATGTTCGCCAAATGCATAGTCTTCAAAGATGGACAGATTTTAAGGCTGGATAGACTTGAAAGATGGATAGGTAGGAATTCAAATACTGTATCCAATAATTACAAGTTTTAAAACTTATGTGACCTCTCTTACTTACCTTCAGTTCCAAATCTGGAAAACTGGACAGTGAATATTGTATCATTAAGTGCTAAAGTAACAATAAAAATAACAGCAATGAAAAAATAGATAATGCTGAAAATTTACTGAAATTTTCACTAAACATTTGTTATTGATCAGACTTTTCATCTTCACAGGAGACAATAAATGAGGTCCTATTATTATTCCCACTTTACAAATATATGTGATGCATATAAAACCCTTTAGCTTAATACTTACTAAATTATAAATACCCCCAAATTAATATTTGTTATCCTTATGTATTGTTATAGCTAATACTACTAAGTTTAAAACCTACAATTTCAAGATAAACTCATGAATACTGTGTTCTTAGGAATGTTATTTAAAATGGCATAAAATAATAAATAATACATTATATTTGAAATACCTTAAACCACCCCCAGAATATACCTATTTATGTCCTGCAGCAAATTCATTTGAGAAATATGATGATTATCTATTTGTTTGCTAAATTAAAAAATTAATTTTCTAATTAATGAGTAATAAAGACATAACATTAACCTTTAATATATTTCAGATTGTCTAGTATTGTTCCCAACATCTCTGTCATTTATATATTTCTACATCTTCCTTTAATAGCCATCCTGATAGTTCCTTTATCTGTCTATAAGATCCAGGACCAATTTCTTTTCTGATCATTATGGTTACCTGATATGAATTTCCAGGTTTCTTACACTAATACAAAACAAATAGAGTATATTTTGAAGGTCACACAAAGAAAATCAAGGAGAAATGTTAATCTTTTCTCAAGTATAGGATCTATTAATTACGAAATTTTTATAATCTTCTATTTTCCATGTTACAAATGAAAAAAGACTGCATTTATTGTTTTTCCTTCACTGAATGACTTTAAAATACTATAAAATCTATTAAAAGATGGATATTTATTAGCTATAAAATGAAGGCATTTAAGTTACAAAACATGGAAGACAAAAGAAAATACAATTTTAATTTGAAAGACCAACTAATACATAGAATCACATATCTATATAATTTAAAACCTTAAAACAGAAACAAACCATCAACAGTCACTCTTCATGTTAATTCTTAAATGATTTCTTATTTTAAGTTCATGTAACCATATAAACTACACTGGCTCTTCAAGACAACTATTTTCAAGGAATTGTTCACAAATAAATGAGCACTTAAAGGTTATTATGGGCAATTTAATTAAAAAAAACTGATTAAATATTCTCAGGAAAAATTTGTGCAGGCAAATTTTAGCAACATCTTTTAGCAGATGACCATTCTGTAGAGACATTTAATAACAAAGAAAATTGGGGGAAAATGTCCAAGTCCTAACACTCCAGCTGCAAAAACAAAAAACAAAAATATCAAATATCAAAACGACTCATTACATACTGCAAATTTATTTGAGAAAAAAAATAGTTAAAAATTCAAACTAATCATTTCCCTAGCTTATTTCTTAATTCTTACTGTTTATTTTCTTTGTGGCACTTTGTCTTGATGTATATTTCAAAATGTGCATGGTTTCTAATATGACAAACTGTGAAGAAAATGTAGAAGTAAAGCCTCTTATCTCTTAATTTCCTGTATTTTCATGATATGTTTTGGATATACTGTCTCAAAGACTGCCCACAGTCCACTGTATTAGTATCTACAAGGTGAAATTAGTGTTCATTATCAAAGCAAAAATTGATCTATACTGAAAAAAAAAAATTCAAATAGAAATATCCCAATTTCGCATGTCTTTTTTCTTATTTGTTAATCATATTTCTTCTTATTTTCCCAAATTACTTAATAAGGCTTTACTAGGACACATAAAATTCAGAAATATATTTAAATAAGATGAACCAACAGAAAAGAAATAATGGAGAGAAGGTCATAATAATGGAGCCCCAAGTGTGAACTTTGACTTTAACTGATCATGATTATAAGACTAGATAAATCTTTCTTTTTTATTTTAAAAGGTGGAAACCATTTCCAAGGATCATAAAGAGAACCCTGTATCTTAAAAGATAAAATGTTCATAATGCCATATATTCATTAAACACAGCCACAAGTTTCATGTTTCTTATAAACCAAGATATCTATCAAAATGCTAGTTTTTGGTTAGAATTATGATTTCAAAAACAAATGCAAGTCTTAAAATCATGCCTTCTATGAAACTCAACTACTTTTTGTTGCAGAAATTCCCTTGAGTTCACAGCTCTATCGGAAGAGGAAGTCTACACTGAATTTTTTAGAGGCTCTTTTTGAAATTTTAAGTTAAATTTCAATCAACAAGGTTTGTAACATGAGGAAAATCCATTTTTCATTGACTTCTTTGGCTGTTTATCCTCTCTTTTATATACATCACAATCAAAATTGTCTCTAACACTTCTAGCAATCTCCTGTTCAGTCAATGTACAGGGCCTCCTCATACATCATGAAATGAATTCCCTTTGAAATCAATTTGTGTTCTAAAAGGAATGGAGAAAATCCTGTCAACAGTGGAATCCTGTCAAGAATCACACAAACTCTGTATGTTTTGCAAGGTAGCTGTTTAATTAATGTTCCAGTCCAACAAAATGTGTTCTTTTCCAGGACAGTTATCTGCACATCCTTAGAACCACTTCTAAGATTCTCATCAAACCTTCCTGAGAACTTAGGTAAATTGGTTTACTTAGTTGTTTTATCAATCGCTCTATTAACTCCTTAAGAGTGATACCAGGGGGGAAAGAGGTATACTTTTCTTTAATAGAATCTTGCTTTGTTAGCTTTCTCACACTCCATGTATGACTTTAACATATGACATGCAGCCAGAAACTGCATGTTATCATGAATGTCAATTAGAAAAAATTCAATTAAACACTGACCAATGATCAAATCTTTGATTACTAATATTCCCAACAAATTATGATAAAATACCAACTTGTATTCCATGTGTTTTAAGAGCTTTCTGTATTTCTCTCTTACTCAGCTTACCATTTGCTCAATTTGTATCTAAGGACACATTTAAAGTCTCTCCTCTAGAGTTCTGACTAAGAATTTGTCCAAGGACATATAGAGAAATAAAAACAAGCTCATAGGTATTATTTAACACAGGTTAGAATGGCCATCACCAAATGTTTATAAACAATAAATGCTGGAGAGGGTATGGAATAAAGGAAAACTTCTTACACTGCTGATGAGAAAGCAAATCAGTACAGCCACTGTGGAAAACAGTACAGGGGTTCCTTAAAAGACTGAAAATATAGCTAACATATGATCCAGCAATCTCAATCGGCTAATACACGAGCAAATTCTAATTAAAAAAGATACATGCACCCAAACAACAGCACTATTACAATAGCCAAGACATGGAAACAACCTAAGTGTTCATTGACAGATACATGGATAAAGAAGATATGGTAGAGGGGGAGCATATGTAAACGCATGGCGATTTCATGTCAATGTATGGCAAAACCAACACAATAAAGTAAAGAAAATTAAAAAAAAATAGAAAAGAATGTCATAAAAAGAATGAAATAAGGCTATTTGCAGCAACAAGGATGGACCAAGAGATTATCATACTACATGAAGTCAGACAAAGATAAGTATATTATATCAGTTATATGTGGAATCTAAAAAACAAAAACAATACAAATGAACATATTTACAAAAGAGAAACAGATTCATGGACACAAAAAACTTACAATTACTAAAGGGAAAAATGGTGGGAGGGATAAATTAGGAGTGTGAAATTAGCAGATACATACTAATACATATAAAATAGATAAACAACAAGGACCCCCTGTACAGAACAAGGAACTACATCCACTATCTTTTAATAAACTATAATGGAAAAGTATCTAAAATATATGTGTATTTATGTGCATAAAACAGAATCACTTTGCTGTACACCAGAAACTAATAGGATGGAGCAGGGGTCTGTAGGACCCACCCTGGTACAAATTCATGTCTCTTGTTTCTTGTTTGCAGAAAACAGGCTCCATTCATTCCCCTTGATCTCCCCTGCATTCTAAAGGGGTGATTCAAACAGTTTCTGATCAGGAAAGCAAGGGAATGCAGACACAAAGAAGGAATGGCCAATTATAGCCTTGGAGCAGGGTCCTGCTTCTTCCTGAAGAAACATATATATATATATATATATATGTATATATATATATACACATACACACACACACACACACACACACACACACACATGACATTATCTTTGAGTTCTTCTGTAGGAACTAAGGCTCCCATCCAGGTGGAGGGCAGTAACTTCAAGCCAAACACAATGAACAAAAGACTCCTGGAGTACCGCCCTGTTACCTCACCACCAGTCAAAGAGAAGAAAGTCACATACCCTGTAGCCCTCACACCAAATTTTGCCTTTAAAAGCTTCTCCCCCAAAATGATAGGTGAGTTCAGGGTTTTTTGACCTGATTAATTCCAGGTTCTATTCTAGTAGCTTTCAAAATGTGGATCATGGGTAGGCTACATCAGTATATTACAATGGGTCTGAAAATTCACATACCCAGAAAAGAAGTTAGAAATATTTCTCAAAGATACTATAGCCATATTATAAGATAATATAACTATATCTCAAAGATACTTAACTGTATTATAAGATACACTCATTTTAAAGCATTGATAATTTATGCTACTTTGTATAATTATTTTCTCAGTCACCGGGTACTAAAACTGCCAACACATCGAGTTTTCAGACTTGAAATGATGAAAACCCTTCTTAATACAAACAGACCTATGCTAATAATCATGCAGAGGCTATGTTGACTGAAAAAAAGATGCACAGCTTGAGAGTTGTGAGTTAAATTTTATTTGGGGCAAAATGAGGACTGCAGCCCGGGAGGCAGCATCTCAGAAAGCTCTGCAAGACTGCTCCAAAGAGGCATTGGGAGGAGGTTCAATATATAAGGTTTTGGAGAAGGGGGAGTCCAATGCAATCAAGTGTGTACATTACAGGAGGTTTTTCTGCTAGTCAGGAGGATCTTATGTCACCATGAAGGGAAGATTTAGTGCTTTTCTAGACATGAAGTCAAGCGTCAATTTGACGAAGTTGACATATCAAGTGCCAATTCGTAGTTTACACATCAAATTACAAATTGGCACTTGCCAAGTGCGTTGCCAATGGCTGAACAACAAGGGCATTTGCCATCTGCCTCTGCAGAGGCCGAGCTCTGTGCTGCTGCCGTTGTTGACCTCCAAACCCACTGAGGGCCTTCCAGGTGGACTCAAGCACTCGTGCTCCAGGGAATCTGGTGGGACAGGTCTTTAGATAGATGGATGTTTTTAGGGACACATTTATGATCTCAATCCTTGCATCTCCTTATATCTATATACTGATCTTCCTCTCAGTGCCTCTTGGGAGCAGTCCCTCAGAGCTATCTGAGATGCTGCCTCCCAGACTACAGTCCTCATTTTGCCCCAAACAAAACTTAACTTACACCTCTCAAGTGCATCTTGTTTTAGTTGACAGCTACAACTGTTGCTTCTGTCACAGCACACCCACTGGCATTCTCCAAGAGAAAACCCATTAGCTGTTTCTAAGCTTCTGTGTGTATTAGAACATTTCTCTGACTTTGGTCATCTCAAGCAACCCGAATTCTGTGCTTTAATCGAAAATTTTAAACTAAGTATCTGATTTTTAGTGGGCTCTTGACTGGAGACATTTTCTCAAACCTGACAGAATGACACTGAATTCTGAGACCCTCAGGCCTCCTAATCTCTTTAGAACACAAGAAATCCATTTGTTGGATACTCCAGTTTGTGCATGCATTTACTTATCTGCATATTCATTTTCTCATTCACCACATTCTTAGGAGCACCTTTTGCGTGCAAGAACACACACTGAGTGCTGATGCTACATACACTCTTTAAGAATTTAGCAACTTAGTTAGAGAGACACCACAAATTACAAAACCAATTTATTACCAACACAACATCATTACATGTGTGTCTGAGGAATTTGGAAGGGGAAAATTACATCAGGAGAGGGTGAAAAAGAAAACTATTACACAGGAGACAGGGTCAAGGAGGTATCTGAATGTTGTACCTGATCTAATATATAGCTTGTGGGTGGAGATAGGTATGGTATTGGAATGCTGATTAGCATCCTAGTTTGAGGAAAGCTACAGGTTAAAAGAGGCAAGCAAGAAAATACAGAAGGAATGGAATACTGACAGCAGAATACCTGCCTACGGAAACAAAGTTGGTTAAGATAGGAAAATCAAAGGCTGGTTGAAAAGACCTTGAATGCCTAAGAATTTTTAATTTTCTGTTGTGCAGCAGAGTCCTAAAGTTTTCTGAGCATGATCATGACCTTTATTTAGCTAAACACAAGTGCACTTGAGAGGTATCCAGCATCGCTTTAAATCTTTTGCAAATAATAACACATTTATTCATCTTAATGAAGCCAAGTAGGACCAGGTGGGACTCCCGGGTACCAAGGCCTTTCTCTATTGTGTCCCCAGTTTTTTGTTTACAAACAAGAAGTAAGTTTCAGCCTCCGTGACCTTCCCTAAGTTCCAAAGGGCAGGTTCAAACAGTTGCTAACCAGAGAAGGGAGGAGATGCAGAGACAAGGGAGGGATAGCCAGGAAACAATAGTGCAGTCTTGGGGCAACGTCTTGGTTCTGCCTTAAGGGATACTCATAACAATATCTTTGAGCTCTTCTACAGAATTACCACCCCATCCAGTGGAAGCATCCTTCACTCCACAGAGAAAGTCACCGTGTGATAACATTGACAACCACAGATCATCAGGAGACCACCAGAGGCAGATTAAAGGGATGCAGGCCCTGCACACACTGATTCTTATCAGAAACTCTGCCCTTGAACCATTGCTATAAAACTCCTGGCCAAATCCACCCCATCATAGGTTGGGACACAGTTTTTAAGGGCACAAGCCCCTCTGTCTCCCTTTGCCTGGCAAAGCAATAATGCTAGACTTCACCCAAAGCTCTGTCTCCAATATTTGATTCGGCACTGGTGCACAGAGGTTGAGTTTTCAGTATCCATAACAACTTTCTAAGGTAAGTAATTTTATCATCCATGTATTTGATACATACTTTGAGAGCTAGTAAACTGAGAAGTTAAGCAAGTTGCCCAAGATCATAACTAGGAAGAGGCAGGACTGGGACTCAAGCCTGGGTAGTCTGTTTCCAAGTTCTATATTCTTATCCATGAATCTATCAAGTGAATGAGTAAAACCAATTTTTAAGAAAATCTGAATGTAACATATTAGTTTCTTTAACTGGAAAGGCTGGGAACAGAATTAGATTTTTCAGTGGTACTTGCATGGGGTAATGTTATTTAAACCAAAATGGAGGTTGTAAGTAATGGCTGGATGGGATAAATTTGAGAGTTGCTGTGAACTCAGAAAACAAACATAATGACTACACAAGTTAATCCATGTCATTTCTCAATCTATGTGTATAAATATATACAGAAATCTTAGATATTAATCATATTTTTAAAATGCTAGATGAAATCTGATCTTTTGAAACTCAAACTCTGAAGGCATATGAGTAAGGTTTTCCTAATTAGGAAATTATTTTTTGTTGATAAGCAATAGCCAAGTGTTAAATGTGAAAATATTGACCATGGTTTGCTAAGTTCTATTTCATGTGGTGTTAACTTTCTGTTGGTATAACTGCATTTTTCTGATTCCTTACAGCCGTAACTATGTCTTTGTGGATTGTCTGTAAGCTTTCTGGGATATAAATTTCAGGTTATTTTGAAGTTATGCCTGTTTGTATCATTCGCCCACTCAAGATATCACACATTCTTCCAACCACCCCCTACACTTGGAACAGGCACTCAATTAATATATGCCAGGCAGGCAGGCCACCTTGCTCTTCTCCTTCAAAAACTCCTAAAAAACCATCTGCTCTGGGAGGCATTCCAGCTAAAATAACCACCTACTACTTTCAATTGCCTATAATATCTACATCCACTTTCTTGAGCACAGCTGACATATTTTACCATTACAAATTCCATAAGATATTTTTTTAAATATCTTGTCATGGTATTTAACCTCCCCTCAAAATCTACATTCCCTTAATAGATATTCTTGCAAGCTTTTCTTTCATGGCCGATTAAGGAAATATCAGCTTCAAAAGAAAAGAGAATTAATATTTAATTTGTGTGTGGCTCTTGAATCAAAATGTTTAGCCAACCCAGTTAGTTATTCTGATCCAGTTTTGTGCCAGACTCACATGGAGAACATTCAGTGAAACCATCTAATTGGAGCCTTTATAAACATACTACATAGCATAGAAAGTAAACAAAGGAGTGAATTGTGTAACTAAATTAGTGGACTTTGATTTTCAAAGCTCAGTATGGTTTACTTTTAAGGCAAAAATAACTCAGTGTAATTTTATGATATTTCTGATAAACTTTCATAGAATAAAAAATAATATAAGAATACACTTTATGGTTATGCCACATAGAATCAACAAAGCTGTTGTTCTTGTTTTTGAAATATTACATTCATGTTTGCCTCGCTGGTTAATAACAAAATCATGAATGCCTATGAATCCCTACTAATTACATAAACATGCATATCATTGTGGGGATGGCATTATCCAGGTAATCAACTAAAGACACACATTTCTGACTTTTTAAAAAAACCAGGCCTACTTGAAAGACAAAGGGCCTTTGTATTTCCACAGCAGAGATTTACAGTTTGAGAGACAGGTACCAGAATATTGAACTGAATTAATGCACAGAAACTGCACAATAGAGAGACATAATAGGGCTGTCTGCTAAATAAGAAGGCAAAGCCCTGCTATTGCTGGGTTGTAGTGGTGGGTGACAAGATGGGAGACAAAATGCTGGTAATGGAAAGACAAGAGATTATGCCTAAGCGTTGCTTCCCTCACTCTTGTGGTCAATCCCTCAGAATGGAAAAGGAAGATACCTACATAGGATGAGGCAATCAAAGACCCTAAGAGTAATCTGGGATATCCTACCTGTGAGTAGAAAGAACAATGTTTGCATAATTCCATGGCCTGCATGGCCTAGGCTAAGTGAAGTAGTAATAGTGAAAGAGGTGTCCAGCCAAATACATCTGGAGAAAGACCCTGAGGGTGACAGAGACCTCCCTACGGCAAAGAAAAAGCATCCTGGAATTCTAAGACCCTTCCAAAATAAGGACGCAAAAGTGTTAAGAGGGTGAAAGAGGAGGAGGCACAGATTAAGGACTACTGAGAAAGTGCATGTGGAATGCTGAGAAAGAAAGCCATTACAGAGTCACAGGCCTGAGGAGCAGGTATCAGCCATGTGCCTAAACTGTCAAGAGCATCTCCACAGAGGATCCAGACAGAGGAAGATGCCCAGCGACTTCCGCTGCATTTCATTAGAGATGGAGACCAGAGAGGTTTTTTCTGTGTTAAGAGGAAATGTCTTATGCCCTTTGTATCCAAACACTGTTCTGGGAAGGAAAATGGGCAGGACAAAGGCAGTGAGTAGAGACTGATACCTAGAAAAATTGGGAAGCTAAATAAAAGAGAAAAAAGGTTTTTAAAAAATTTTTATTTTATACTGGGGCATAGCCAATTAACAAAGTTGTGATAGTTTTAGAAGGAAAGCAAAGGGACTCAGCCATACATATACATGTATCCATTCTCCCCCTAACTCTTCTTATATATAGGCTGCCATGTGACAGAGCAGAGTTCCCTGTGCTATATGGTAGGATCTTATTGATTATCCATTTTAAATACAGCAGTGAGGAGTGTCTACATGTCGATCCCAAACTCCCTATCTCTTTTCCTCATTCTTCCTGCCAGGTAACCATAAGTTCATTCTCTGTGAGTCTGTTTCTGTTTTGTAAATAAACTAATTGTATTGTTTCTCTTTAGACTTTGCATGTAAGGGATGTCATACAGTAAAGAGAAAAAAATTTTTAATAGAAATGACAAGGATATTAATTGACAAAATCAATTGTTTACTCCTTCGGTGAGAATAGGGACTCAAAAACAAGATGAGATCGATGTAGAAAATTAAAGACAGGCACTTTTTTGCACAGATTTATGATTGCTTTATATGCTACTGCTTGTATTAATATGATTATTGCCAAGGCTAGTAATTTTTATATAATAATATGAAATGAACTTAGCTACTCTTACCATTAACTCTATTCCACAAATATTTAGAGATCATTAAAACTTCCATTGAAAGGTAACAAGAAACATTTAAAATGTATATCTTTCAATACACGTTGAATATCAGCTGTGTATTAGGCACCTGATAAAGAAGATACAAAGATGAATGAAGCATGATTTTATCTTTAAAAATTTAACATAATTATTTGTAACAACATTCAAAATTTGAAGACTTTCAAGACAATTTCTACTCTTTTAAAAGTTCTTTTTGAAGTCATTCAACAAGTTTGTTTTCAGATCTATTTGGAAAGGTACACCTGTTTTCTGACTGTTTAGAAAATATTAATTATCACCATCAATATGCTTGCACTATTTCCTGCCAAATAGAAAAGAGCATACGTGACATACATCTCTGAGCCTGAACATCTCAAGATCACATAAAATAATGCACAAAAAGTAAATTTAAAACTGTAAATCAGTATGTACATGTATTTTATTATTTAAAAAATAATGATAAGTGTCAAAATTTTTTTTTAGAACACAAAAAATAAGCTGATAATTTCCTAGGATACGTTAACACCTTTATTCTCATATGAATTTAAAACTATTCAACTATGTATTTTAAGAGAATATTTATTTTGAAATTAAGGAACAACTCAGAACGCTAGAATTGCAAATTTTGTTCTTTAGTACAAAAGTACTTATGCTTTACTTAATCTATTGAGGCCCCAAAGAAATGTTTATATAGCGACTAACATTTAGATAACTATTATTTGCAAATCACTTTATAATACGTTTTCTTGACTGAAATTTTCAGATAAGATTCCATTTGTCCAAACAGATATATCTATATGAAGGTAAAATTAAGCCAGAGGCCTCTGAAGGCAAAAAAAAAAAAGGGTCAAATGAGACTGAGTTCACACTGCACAATGTATATAATAAATAGTAAATAGAAATATTAATATAACTAATATATGCATGTACATGGAAACAAGTAGCAAAGGCTTATGCATACTGTGATTACTAGATGCCAGTCATTGTTCTTTGAGTTTTACATTGACTCATACACTGCTTCCTGTTCTCAAGGACAGGAGCTACAGCCATGCCTTTTTACAGAGAAGGAAGCCAAGGCGCAGAGGGGGCTAAGGTGCCTGCTCACTCAGCTGGTCAACAAGGGAGCCTGGATTGGGATCTCGGCTGTCAGATTCCAGAGTGTGCCCTTGTCACTGAGGACACTATAGCCATCATCATCACTGGAGCCACTTCTAAGATCAAGTTAAACGTTTCTGGTATGCACTGCCTTTCCTAACAAACAAATAAGGAAAAGCTGAAACAGATACAGACTAAACAAACTACCTGTTCCACATGTTGTCCTAGTTCAGAATTTTGTGTAACAACATGGATCAGAACTAGAATTTATTACCTTTTGCAGACAACTCCTTTCTCCACAATTGCTCAAAACTCATACATGATTTAAGACTAGAAGCCTACTTAAATTCCTCATCCACAGTACAAGTAGCCCCCACTTTTTTCCATGTTTGCTTTATGTCATTTCACTTTTGTGAAAGACTATCTATTTTCCCTAACCTAAAGAAATCCTGACAGGGTCCTCACTTTCATGGAAAAAGGAGAAAAGCAAAAATAGTGTTCAGGTTGATTTTGTAGTAAGTAGCAGGTACCCCAACAGCTGAGTAATACCTTCAAGCTCCTTCCCTGAGAACTAACCCCAGCATTCCAGCAGCAAGTCATCCTAGCTCTGAACTGCATCTGTGAGCATCTCTACTTTATCTTGAATCATCTTGTGTATCCACTAGCAAGCTTCTTAGCTTTATACCATTTCAGCTTAACAAAAGATTTCATTAGAATATCTAGGCCCATTTTTGGGTAGTGAGGGAAACCTGTATTTCTCAATTGAATCTATTGTTTACGTCCCTATGGTATAGAACTGGAGTTTTCGCCTCTCCTTTCATATCCTCTGATATCTACCCTCACTCTTGTGAACTTCTTTTCCATAACTGTAGTTTTCTATGTATTCCAAGGGGTAGATTCTTCTGTAAAGGACCGGATAGTAGCTGTTTAGGCTATGTGGATCGAATGGTCTCTGTCACCATCCAACTCTGCCCATGTGGTCTGAACACAGGCAAAAACATCAGGAAACCCCAGAGACTTGGCTGTGTCCCCAAAACACTTTTTTTTTTTCCCCACAAAGTAAGCAGAGAAATGGAACTGGTATGGGCACCATAGTTTTCCAATCTCTGATCTATCTTGCTTGGTTATACTAGAAAGTGATCATCTCTTGTGCTGCCTTTCAGGAGGGAAGGATATTCTGAAAATTCTCTTCCATCTAGAGATATCACTTCATTCTACAGCATTCTCTGTATGTACATGTGGCTTAAGTTGCCTCAGTCATGTCCAACTCTTTTTGACGCTATGGACTAGAGCCCACCAGGCTCCTCTGTCCATGGGATTGTCCATAGGAGAATACTGGAGTGGGTTGCCATGCCCTCCTCCAGGGAGTCTTCCATGTCCCTTATGTCTCATGCATTGACAGGTGGGTTCTTTTATCACTAGTGCCACCTGTATGTATCTATTAAATTTATCTTCTCTTTTTGACCATGATTTTTATTGGAAAGTCATCTTGAGCCAGTAGCCTGCATTTTCATGAACATTATCACACCAGAGAGATACAATAAACTGATGATGTGTCTGATCAAAATCATTCCAGTTTAATAGAGGAGGTAACTTTCACAACCAGGAATAATAACATAGCTTCTTAATCTAAATTCTGTTCTCTTTTTACTATATCACACAATTTTTGCATTAAATAGAAAAAGCATATGTGATTATCAGAAGCATACTACCTTTTTGTTTTTTTTCATTTTGTTTGACTAGGAATTGAACCTGTGCTCCTTGCAATGGAAGCAGAATCTTAAATCCTGGACCAGTAAGGAAAACCTATGCTATTTACCACTTAAATACTACATTTTTCAAAAACCTCCCACTTCATTTTCCACTTTCTGTAAATCACTTAGTATTTCTGACCTATCTTCCTAAATTCCAGAGAATTACTGGCCCCTCTATATGACATCAGTGTTCCTTATGCACTTCAAATGATAATGTTGATAGTAAATTCTGATGGGAATAAAAAGGAAAGAAAATGATATTACTTTAGCTGTATATCCTCTGCATTATTCAATTTAATCTTTTAACAACCCTGAAACTAGGGATTCTATTATTATTCTGTAACTGTTTCTGTTGTTATAAGTGATAAAATGGTGCTGATTCTAAATAATTTGCCCAAAGTTTCAGAGCTGGTAAGAAGAAGAAACAGAATTCACACACTGTGTGCACTTAGTATGACAACATGACATGCCAGTTCCAAGCTTCCACATCATCAGTGGACTTTTTCTTATGTAAGCCCTGTTTAGATTCTCAACAATTCTTAATGAGGACCAGGGAAACTTGCTTGTATCATTTGAACAATAAAGTTAAAAATCACAGAAATAACTTCAATATGAGTTTTATTACTGTTTATGTGCTAGAGAGCTTGAAACATTCAGGATGAAATTAAAATGCATTTCAATGGTATGGAATCATGAACATTTGTCAAGTTGTTTTGTACAAAATTTTCTAGGTTTTCACAGCTGTAAAAAAGCTCCCTCAAAGAAATAATTGCAGAATGAATAAAAACAGATGTGGCATTTTTGCATATCATCAATAAAAATCTCCTTTTATCTTGCCAGTGTCCTACCGTAACTTCATTTATGTCATAATTCTGTATATAACATGCACGAAAAAAGTACATGACATTTGTAGCACATGTAACAAGGTTTTCTGGTTACTTACATTTCTCTACAGATTATCTTTGAACAGGAGTTAATTCTGTATGTTTTCTAACTAAAACCCAACCTTTCATGCTTTACACTCAAAGCTACACCAAACATTCTTCACTCTATTAAAAATAATTGAGTTAGAACATTTAAAGGTATTTTAAATGAATGTGCACTGAACAGTCTCCAACTTGGTTCAGGAAATAGATTTAGGAAAGTTTTTAATACTCTGAAAACTTTAAGAGGAAATTACCTTTGGTTATTTAAAGCTAGAGAAAATGAGGCTTTAGAACTTTAAGACAACTTGCTATCATCAAGAACAAGGCAATGAAAGAGATTTTCTTTTTTAAAAAAATCACTTAGTGTTTTTCTGTTTTCACTGTCAGAAATCCAAACACCATAGAGTACTTTTCAGGTGCCTATCTGTGGGACTGAGTTGGTTTTGTGTAACACAGAGTTAAAATAAAATATAATCATTTATGAAATCTGACAATAATTTAAGCCCTCAACAACATTAGAAATTGAGGATGTTAATATACATGCACAAAGTGGTTGTATGTGACTTTGGAAAGATTAAACTGCAAGATCTGTGTGGACAGAGCAAGAAATTAAATCAGGATATGAATGAGTGTAGTTTTATTAGGTAGATGTTCCAGCAAAGCCTAATACTATTGCTTTATCTAAAACGTTAATCACCTCTTACATTATTTTCCCAATTGTTAACCTTCCAAAGAGTAGTGTTAGATTAAAATTAACTTGGTATATTGGCTGTATTCACCTAAAAGTTCAAATAAAAAATACTTTACAGCTTTTAATTGTTTCAAGTTTCTATAAAGGATTAAATATATTTTAACATGCATCTATATAACAGACATGGTTATTTTATTCTAATCTAAAAACCTAATTATCACCTTCCTATGAAGGACAGGGAACAGATTTAGAGGCAAATTAATGTATCCTATCAGTGGGACAGTTTGTCACTTTATTAAATAATCATCATCTTGGCAAACTTGGCAAACAAAATTGTTACAAGCTTCATCAAATGAAGAGAAGAGGCTGGACCCCCTCACACTATTAAACATTAAAATTAACTTCCTGCAGATTTCTAAACAGTTTACTACACTTTCACTGTGTTGGATCATAAAGTAGAAATCAGAATTTTAACTTCTCTTTATAACATATGAAGGAAACATATTTCACAACAGCTTTTAAAAGTAAACAGATTTCAGAAACTCAACAGACATAGCATGTATTTAATCTTACACAGTTTAAAAGTATGCTGCATGTTACAACAACAAGAAATCAGTGTGTGCTAGTAAAGAGGGCATTTAAAAGGGCCAGCATCATTAAAAACAAATTCATATTATTAAGCAATTACCTAGAATACACAGTTGCCAATAATGCACGTACATTTAAAAGTTTCTTTGAGCTTAAAACAATAAATGTTTTCCTTATTTTCTTATCTAAATGGAAAATTTAAGAAAATAATAATAAATATATGTAAAATAGGAAATTAGCTAAAATGCTTTCTAAAGAAATATAACATGACATTTTCTAACATTCATAAGATAATATTTTTGCAAGATCATTAAATACTCTAAGCCCAGGAGTGGAGGGATGTTGAAAAAAAATCTTAGAAATAATTTAAGTATTACAGCATAGTAATATTATTGGTCTTTAATTATCTAAGAATTTAAGTAATATTTTTTCTTAGAATGCCCTCAGTTCCAATTAGACAATTGCTACAGACATTTGGGCTTTTTTTAATTAGTAACGCTACAATTAAGAAAACATCAAAACTCTGACATTCCGTTTGCCTTAAGTAATGAATGTGCTTTCCACATCAGATTAAATCTGGTCCTGTCTGTCAAATGTGACCAAAACCTCCGTAGTGGGTTAGCAGGACTAGGGTACACACATGTCCTTTGCTCTCTCAACACAAAATTGCTCAGATTTTGACTTTTTATAACAAACTCTCCAGTATTCAAATACAACTCAAAGTGCACTTTGCTAAAAGAGATGCATATTTACACCAGAGCAGGACTACTGGTATAAATATCTACCTTCTGGTACTAACAAAACTCTCTGCAAAACGACTATTTAGCCAGGGAGCTTATTAAGAAAGGACTCCCCCTGCCTTGTCCTGATGACAAGGCTTGCGGTGACTGAGTGCACGTGGGCCACCGCCCTCTGCTGGTCTGAGTTTTCAACTTCTTTGAAGAATCATTTCAAGATGTGGTACGATAAGGATGTCCTGTGTTTCTTTCTGGAATTAAGACTCTATGGAAAGGAGACTATGTAAGAATGTGAACTTTAAACTTAATTCCAGAAGTTCTAACAAAATGAAGTTCTCCGTGAGGGTCACAATAAAGGTAGATTCTTACATTTCTTATCCAAAAACAATTAAAGACACAATTTAATAAGCTAATATTCCAAAATAATAAATGATGCTTCTGAAAAAATAGCCTAAATAAGCAAATAAATAAAACAATCTACATAAATGCCTCTTCTAAACTAGTAATTAATAATGTATATAATTACATCTATTACTAGAGTTATATGTAATATAATTTTATCTTATAATATGTGAAAATACATTAATAATTCACTAACGACCTTAAGTCAGTGTCTTCAAAAAGAAACTTATTATAACAAGTATAGTTCAAAGTATCCAAACCCAGACAAATGACACAGTTCACTAATCTGGATTTTACCAGTGCTCCAGTTTATAGATGATGCAGCAAGAATGGTTCTTTCAGTAGCTTTTCATCTTAAACCCAGACGCTCCACATAATGCCAGGCCACTAAAAGGGTCTACTGTCTGTGAACGGATCTGGTTTTTCCATAGACAGATATCTCATTCAACAGCATAGAATCAAACTCATAATCTTCCTCCCACATACCACCTCTTTGTCCTATATTCGCCTCGGTTGGTATTGCTACCATTCTGCCCTCATTCAAATGTTTTCATTCCCTATTTCCTTCAAGTCCATATTCACAGCCATATCAATTACCAAGTTTGGCAACATTAGCTCCTTTCCTAAAAATCCATTTCCTTAGTTTATATCCTTGTAAACCCTATTATTGTTTCATATTACCTCAAGGATATAAAGTCCCAGTTTCCAGTGGCACTATCCAAGTTCTTTGTAATCTGAGTACGATCAACAAATGCCCTTCAGTTTTCCATTTTTTACATATCAAACTCATCTATCTGTCCATCCATCCATCCATCCATCCATCTATCTGGAACTATTTATGGTTTCCACTACATACGGGTGTGTTTTCTGCCTCTTTACCTTAACATATGATATTTTTTTTGTTAACTCCACAATCATCTTTCAGAACCATGTTCAGGAATTACATTTTGTACAAAGCCTTCCCTTGTGCTACCACATGACAATTGTCTTCGCCTTCATATACTTACGTACGATATTGTGATTACTGCTTTCATTTCATAGTATGATAAATATTTTTCCCATGTATGTACATAGATGCTAAGCCACGTCTGACTCTTCGTGACCCCATGGACTACAGCCCACCAGGCTCCTCTGTCCATGGGATTTTCCAGGCAAGACTACTAGAATGGGTTGCCATGTCCTCCTCCAGGGGATCTTCCTGACCCAGGGATCAAATTCTCAATCTCCTGCATTGGCTGGGGGATTCTTTACCAGTGACCCACTTGGGAAGCCTCTACTAAGCTAGAGACTCCATGTCGCTGGAATGGTATCAAAATAATCTCTTACCCTGAGCAATAAAAATATTTTCTGGTTAGTAGATATGTACTAAATGACTATTCATCAGAACAGAAGGCTTGTAACTTGCTGAGTATGTAAATTAAACAAGTTTCTATTAATTCTAATTCTACTTTCCAACAAAGAGTGGGAATAATAATAGCCCCAGTGTCGTAGGTTTGTGTATAGATTAAATAAAATAATATAAAAAAATCATTTGGTAGAATAACTAGAACATAGTGGAGCTGTTAAGACGTTTGTGATGAGTTTTATTATTGCACATGGTTAGAACAAAATATAACTATCAGATTTGTAACTACTAGGCTATGAGGATATAAGATGGATACTAAAAAATGTGGCATTATGTTAAGTATTCATGGTAATTCATGGTATTTCTTCTTAATGAAATAATTTTTCTAATAAATAATGAAAAAATAAAGAAAAACAGTACAGTATTTATTAGACTTTATATTCTTTTATGCATGCCACTTAATTGTTTCAGCTAGTTTATATATATATGAATATTGTTTAGATAATACAAAACAGGCTAAAACATCTGGTTTGAAAGGTAAAAATGCCAATAAATAAAAAGTGACTGAGTATGAATATAACTATAGTTTATAATCATAAATTCACAGACTACATGATTAAAGGACATGAATGTTTGTGTACTTCAGAAGTTATTATCAAAATTCCAAATGACCTTTCAAATTTGAATATGCCTTAAAAACTAAAGCAAAATGAATTAAATAAGGGAAAAATGCAACGACAGCATGATGGAAATATGTAAAAAATACATGTAAATAACTGAATATGTCTATGTGTAAAAATAAACCAAAACAAATTACGCTGTCACAGTAAATAATGAACTTTTCAGCAAACTAGAAGGGTGATGTAAGTAGCATGTGCCCTGCCTAGGGATAAACAGACAAGTAAAGATTTAAAGTTACAAAGCTGATAAATGTGGGACTGACCACTTGTACTATGGACAGGTTTAATTATGTAAGGGTTTTTCACGCTATCTTTAAGTATTTTTGTTACATCATTAAGCACATGTAATAGAAGATGAGGACTACAAAAATTTAGACATAACTGACTTCTGAAATCTGAGCAAGTTTAAGTCCATGAACAGCCCAACCCACTTTTACAATACATTTAGATTTTGGCAGAGTCTGCGGATCAACTTTCATTTTCCTTTCTTTCTATGTGTAGCATGTCCCAGGCTTCAAGTGGCACCTATCACCACAGTGGGAGAACACATTTTCCTAAGTTCTTGCCTTCCAGGAGGGCTGTTTCAGAACCACACCATGAGCAGAAGGGACATGTGTGACTTTCAGAGGAGGAACTTGGTGACGATGTTGCAAGCAGTGGACGTGGCTATGGAGAAGACTAATTTTTAAGGGTAATATCCTCTTTCCTTCTTACCTCCAACAGAACCAGACACTCCTCCTAGTAGCACACCACACTCAATTTTGCAGTTAACTTTAGCAAAAAACTATTTTTACCACATTTGATTGTGATTACATTTGGTTTGTCTTCCCCACTGCCCTAGAGGCTTTTCAAGGGCAGGGAGGATATTTAATTATTAACTTCATGTATTTTCCGAGTACTTTTATATTAGAGACCTGGAATAAACATTTCTCCCATGTTACATGACTGAGTGACTAACACACATTGAATGGAGAGGGTAACATGGAAACATATACATTACCATATGTAAAACAGATAGCTAGTGGGAATTTGCTGTATGCCACAGGGAGCTCAATCCCTCTGTGACACCCTAGAGGGATAGGATGTGGTGGGGGTGGGAGGGAGGCAAAAGAGGGAGAGGACATATGTAAACTTATGGCTGATTCATGCTGATGGATGGCAGAACCCAACACAATATTATAAAGCAATTATCCTTCAATTAAAGATAAATTTAAAAAATAATGGAAAAATATGAAACTGTGTTAAGGGTTTGTGTTAAAGTTGTGGAGCTTTTTAAAATTTGGTAGTAATTGTTTTGCTTTTATTAATAGACTATAACTATGTGAATCTTTAATTCTCTACTGAATAAGATATATGAGTATTCTTGGAATATTAAAATGTTCAGCCATAAACTAAGGAGTGATTAATTTTTCAAGAGTCAATGTTTCCCTAAGAGAATTATATATATTTGATGTATATACATGGAATACTTCTAACATTTTAGTTATAGGGTAAATCTGTTTGTTGATTAGTTAGACAGTTTCTTAGAAACTTATACTCAAGTTTTCTCTCAGCACTTAGAAAAATTTTCAGAGATGAGCCATTACACAGCAAAGACAGAGGAGACAGAGAGAGAGAGCTGGAAAAAATGAGATGCAAAGAATTTACATTTACTTAATTATTTGAAAATCCATATTTACCTAATTATTAGAGGATCTAGCTGTGCTAGGCCTTATTGTCTTTTATAGAATAAAATTATCTAAATGTTGATTGTAACTCCTTTAAAGTTTTCAGAACAGGTTAAAAGTAATTTTATAAATGAGCTTAGGACTTGGACAGATATTCATATACCAATATGCAGAGCAGCGCTATTCAAAAGAGCTGAAACGTGAAGAGAACCCAGATGTCCATCAACAAATGAATGAATAAACAAACTGTAGTATATATACACAATGGAAGATTATTCAGCCTTAAAAAGGAAAGAAATTCTGACTACAGTTCACTACAAAAATGCTACAATATGGCTTAACTTTGAAGACATTATGCTAAGTGAAAGAAGCCAGTCACAAAAGGACAGATATTGTATGATTCCCGTTTCATGCAATAGTCAAATTAGAGGGACAGAAAGTAGTATGGTGGTTACCAGGGACTGGAGACAGGGGAGAAAGGGGACCATTGTTTAAAGGATACAGAGGGTTACTTTGAGAAGAAAAGTTCTGGAGACAGATGGTAGTAAAGGTTTCCCTGCTGGCTGAGACAGTAAAGAATCTGCCTACAATGTGAGAGACATAGATTCAATCCCTGGGTCAGGAAGATCCTCTTGAGAAGGGAATGGTTACCTACTCCAGTGTACTTGCCTGGAGAGTTCATGAACAGAGGCATCTGGTGGGCCCCAGTCCATGGGGTTGCAGAGAGTTGGACATGACTGAGTGGCTAATTGGAATGGTTGCACAGCAATGTAAATGTACCAAATGACACTAAACTGTACACATAAAAGTAATTAAAGCAGTACAATTTTTCTATATGTATTTTACAACTTTAAAAAATAGTTAAAACACACAATATAAATCAAATTTTGAAAAAAACATTCATCAAAAGAAAATAAACATCTGACTATGAATTTATTTATGACTTTATGGCAGAAAGTGAAGAAGAACTATAGAGCCTCTTGAAGAAAGTGAAAGAGGAGAGTGAAAAAGTTGGCCTAAGGCTCAACATTCAGAAAAGTAAGATCCAGTCTCATCACTTCATGGGAAATAGATGGGGAAACGGTGAAAACAGTGGCTGACTTTATTTTTCTGGGCTCCAAAATCACTGCAGATAGTGATTGCCGCAATGAAATTAAAAGACTCTTACTCCCTGGAAGGAAAGTTATGACCAACCTAGACAGCATATTAAAAATCAGAGACACTTTGTCAACAAAGGTCCGTCTAGTTAAAACTATGGTTTTTCCAGTAGTCATGTATGGATGTGAGGGTTGGACTATAAAGAAAGCTGAGCACCAAAGAATTGATGGTTTTGAACTGTGGTGTTGGAGAAGACTCTTGAGAGTCCCTTGGACTGCAAGGAGATCCAACCAGTCCATCCTAAAGGAGATCAGTCCTGGGTGTTCATTGGAAGGTCTGATGTTATAGCTGAAACTCCAATACTTTGGCCACCTTTTGTGAAGAGCTGACTCATTTGAAAGGAATCTCATTCTGGGAAAGACTGCGGGCAGGAGAAGGAGATGACAGAGGATGAGATGGCTGGATGGCATCATTGAATCAATGGACATGGGTTTGGATGGACTCCAGGAGTTGGTGATGGATAGGGAGGCCTGGCGTGCTGCAGTTCATGGGGTCGCAAAGAGTCAGACACAACTGAGCGACTGAACTGAACTGATAACTTTATTAAAAGTCATACAAGTGTGTCTACATTAATAGTCTTTATTCAGCATAAAAATTGTTATATGATGAAGCTTACATTAAAAAAACTGAAGTCTGAGAACTGAAAATTTGGAATTATGAAAGAACTATAACTAGATTTAAGAAGTAAAACTAGAAAATTTTAAAAACTATAAAGCACATTGGAAGTAGCAATCAGTAAGATCTTCCTTTATTTTTTAATATTTTCATGGCTTAATGCAATCGTCACTCTTTCCCAGGCACAACCAACTCCAACATTAGTTGCTAAGTACATTGCTCTTTATTGTCAAATTGCTTTGAAGTGCCAGAAAACTACATATTTTTAAATAAAGCTTTTCTGTTGATTCAGATCATTTCAGACATTCTGTAATATCAGAATTATGACTAAAACATAAATATTATGCCCTGAGTCCTTCAGGCTTCCACTTTTGATATTCACAAGCCAGGATTATAAAATTTTAAAATCTATTCTCAAACTCTTATCTCTGACATGAACTTCAAGTATTCTGAAATTTAATAACTGAGATTCGTGACCCCTTCTTCCCTAACCTTATCATGAAGTAGTTGCTGTTGTTCAGTTGCTAAGTCATGTTTAACTCTTTGCGACCCCATGGACTGCAGCATGCCAGGCTACCCTATTATTCACTATCTCCCAGAGTAGAAGATGCACTAAAATACAGTTTGGAAAAAGGAAGGGCCTGGAAGTTAAATCAAAATTCTTCAAGGAATTAAAAACACACCAAAGATTGACCCTCTAAGAAATATACAAAAAGAAAAGTATAAGGTAGTCCGGGAGCCTAAAATCCAGTCAAGTGAAACAAGAGAGAATCATTCTTAGGAAGCAGTAACTCAGTTAATATCATTATAATGAACAGCAACAGCAAATCTAAAAGGCAGGGAAGTGCAAAAACAGCAAAGGATGGAAAAAACATCAAAAGTCAGGCCAGGAAACAAATCATGGAGGGCCTTATAAACCAGTAGGGATTTGAGAAATTAATGAGCTTGATAAAGGAAGCTGGATTAACTATTTAAAAGATCACTCTCAAAGAAGTTTCTGGAAAGAGTCTCAGAATTTATTCATTATTTAATGATAACAGGAGGATCATTATAGTAGTTGTTACTTCTTCAGAAGTTCTGAGAGACAAGTCTTTATCCCAAGAGAGTTTGGGATAAAGTGCCAATAATTCCCTCAAAATAACAATTTGCTTTTAAAATTTAAGTTGTCATTTAAGTTATAATAGCCTGTTTTCCAAGCCAGGTCATCTCAATTCTGTCTATAGACATAAAATAGTGTTCATGTTATTTATATAACCTATCTAAAGAAGGTTATATGTAAAAATCTAGCATTCCATTTGTCACCATCACCAATCCTTAGCAAATTATAGGCACCTAATAGGCACAGTGAAGATCTGAGTACCTGGGACAGGTTTTGAACTCAGCATCCATGGTTAGCAGTAACTGATATTAGTGAAACACAATCAGCATTAAGACCACTAAAATGTTACCAGATGTAGAGGATTCAGAAAATGAAGAAGGCAATTGGGAATTCCAAGAGAAGATCTATCAAGAACCAAAAGAAAGTGCCATAGCAACAAGGGCAGGGCATAAAGATAGTGTGGAGACATCATTTACTCCTGACTATGCTTATGTCTGAAGGCGTGAGCTTTGGTTCTCCTACTATGAAGTGTTATGTGGACAGTAACCATGTCTACTACTACTATAAAATAAAGACAGCAATAGTTACAGAGCAGCCTTTCTTTAAGGATTAAAGAAGATATCATATGATAAAGTCAATTTAATGATGTAAATCCTAAAGGAAATCAACTATAAATATTCATTGGAAGGACTAATGCTGAAGCTGAAGCTTCAACTCTTTGGCCACCTGATGTGAAGAGCCGACTGACTCACTGAAAAAGACCCTGTGGCTGGAAAAGATTGAGGGCAGGAGGAGAAAGGCGTGACAGAGAACGAGGTGGTTGGATGGCATCACCAAATCAGTGGACAGGAGTTTGAGCAAACTCCAAGAGATAGTGAAGGACAGGGAAGCCTGGCATGCTGCGTGCGGTCCATGGAGTCGCAGAGTCAGACAGGACTGAGAGACCGAACAACAGCAACAACAAATGATGTGAAAGTGTTATTCCTAAATAAACAAGTAGCTTTTATTAAATGGTATGTTGTGATATTTTTCCCATTAAACTCTAAGCTCCTTTGAAACAAGTCCTTTGTATGCTTCATCACTGAATCCCTTCTGTGAAGGTTACAGAACATATTTTAGTATTCCTCTGGATAGATATCAATGTCCCCTCTCTTTGAATTTGACTAAGCTTTTGACTAGTTCAATCAATGAAAAGTTCAGTGAACATGAAACTCTGTGACTTCCAAAGCTAAATGATACAGCTTTTCCCTGTCTTCTCAGGACACTAACTTCTGGAGGCCTGAGCTGCCACGGTAGAAGTCTGGTTGTCCTAGACCACCAGGCTCTGAAAACGCCCAGGCCACAGGAAGGAGTCATTTGTAGGTACTGATTGATGATAGTTAATTTTATGTGATGATTTGGTCACAGGGTGCTCCAATTAAACATCATGTCTGGGTGTGTTTGTGATAGTGTTTCTGGATGAGACTAGCATTTGAATTGGTGGACTCAGTAAAGTAAGGTATTCTCCCCATTGTGGATAGGCATTATCCACACTGTGAAGGACCTGAATAGAATAACAGGCAAAGGAAAAAGGAATTTGCTCTTTTCCCCTGCCTCACTGACTGAACTGGGACATCTTATCTCATCTTCTCTGGCCTTCAAACTAAGATTATCACCATCTCCTCTGAACCTTTGGCTCAGACTGAATTACACCACTGTTTTCCTGGGTCTCCCGATTGCAGAAGGTAAATTCTGGGACTTTTCAGTCACTACAGTCACATGGCTGATACCATATACTGGTTTTATTTCTATGGAGAAACCCTGACTAGTAAATGCTTCAGATAAGGTGTCAGCCAACAACTGGCATCACCCACCAGACACCTTCCATTGTTTAGTCGCTAAGTCGCATCCGACTCTTTGTGATCCCATGGACTGCAGCCTACCAGGCTCCTCTGTCCATGGGATCTCCCAGGCAAGAATATTGGAGTGGGTTGCCATTTCCTCCTCCAGGGGATCTTTCCAAGGGAGGGACTGAACCTGTGTTTCCTACTTTGGCAGGCGGATTCTTTACCACTGAGTCACCAGGGAAGCCAAGATCCCATCTACTAGCTATCAAATCACTTCCAACCACTGAGTCTTCCCAGCTGAAGACCAAGACAAGGTGATGAAAAAAAAAAAAGCCATCCTTGCTTCATCCTGTTTGAACTGCTGACCCATAGAAGCTATGCATATAACAAAACGGTTCTTTTACATTGTCAAGCCCTCAAGTAGTTTATTATTTAGCAATAGTAAAGGAAAGAGATTTTTTTTTTTGTCTCAGAGAGTGTGTTCATTTTTTTCCCCTTCTCTTTTTGTTTATTTATTTATTTTCTTTACATTATCGTGTTGGTTTTGCCATACATTGACATGAATCCGCCACGGGTATACATGTGTTCCCCTTCCAGAACCCCCCTCTCACCTCCCCCCTCCCCAACTCCATCTCTCTGGGTCATCCCCATGCACTAGCCCTGAGCACCCTGCATCAAGCATCAAACCTGAGCTAGCAATTGGAAAGAGATTTTGATATGTGGAAATGAAAGGCAACAAAACAGAAAACATGTGACAACTGCTTTGGAACTGAAGGTTGAAAAGAACCTGGAAGAGACAGGAGGTCACTGACAAGCCTTAGGATGCTGCTAGTGAGGGCTTCAACAATATAGGAACAAACCAATGTTACTGGAGAAGAGAAGAAATTGAACACTTCTGGTGGCAAAAAGCTTGTTATGGAGCAATAGCAAAGAGAATACCTTGGTTATTTTTAGCTTATTTTTGGCCCCTTATAAGTGTTTACCAAATAAAATCTTAAAAAATACAATAACGTTACACCATGTTTGCTATTTTCCTTGATAGAAGCTGAGGTGGAGAGGGAGATAACTTCTAAGAAGTTAAAATTAAAAATTCATAATAAATCAAGATTTTTTGTACTTCTACTTTCTAAGTCTCCTCAGAAATTTATCCATTAAGGAAATATTTTTCTTCATATTTTAGGGCTAGTACATAGAATAATGAGGGTGACTTAAATAAGATTCCCCACTTTGTGAAAATACTGGTCATGTAGAAACACAAAGCAGAAAACACAAACTTTAAGATGCTGCATATTTGAGAATATCATCCTTCTCGCCAAAGAAAAATGTATATGAGAAAACCTTTTTTTAAAAAAAGTAAATCTGCCATTCAAGGTTAATCTTTTAGAATTAATTATATTTAGTCAGAAAATAATGCTGAACATATCCATATAAGAACATGTATTCCAAAAGGAAAAGCATTAGTAACTAATGCTTAGGTGGAGCAAGAAGCAATGGAGAGCATCTAATTAGTTCCAATTAGCCATGCAGGAGGATTACTCTCCAGGTAAAATTACCTTATAATGAGGTGATTAACCTCTTTGGAAAGAGTTCAAGATAGACTTATTTTACACTTAATATGTCCCGTAAAGAACTGGTATAACAAGGGTCCTCAAGGATCCACGCCAAGGATAATTTTTAACAGGTACCAACCAATAGATTTTATTTTGGGAGGCCAAAATATTTCTCTTGTATTACTGATGGAATAAATTCTAAAGCACCCAGATACGCTAAGTGAGGCATTTAAACTTCATATCAAATTAACTAACTTTTCTGGAACTAACTTTATCCACACTAAAGAATGTAGGAATTGAACTCTTAACGAATTACAAATGCTAGCCTCTAGATTACCTATGAACATTAAAGGAAAAAAATTTCTGTCCTTCACACTGGTCAGTGTTACAAGCTCTTTCCCCCAAATCTTTTGTCCACTGTCTAATTAGTGCAGTGGATCCCCTCAGGCCCTAGAGCATACTTGGTTCTTGTTACAGTTAGAGAAATGCTAAACCAGGGAGGAGGCGTGAACACAAAGGAAACGGAAGCTTCAGTGTTTCCAATGCTAAAACACTTGGTAAATTGAGGATAGGGTTCTTAGAGCTCTATTCTCAATTCAGAGCTTAAAAAACAGCAGCTTTAATTTATGGCTAGGCTTATCTTTGGTTTTTCTCTTAAAATTGATCATTTATCATGGACTGCTTGAAACTATATATATATATATATATATATGTACACATTTATATATATTACATATATAAATATGCTGTCAGCTTTAACAAGAAATAGTTTAGTGTTTCAATTTGATAATTATTTTCTGAAAGATTGCATGTACTTATAGAATCTATAATAATGAGCAGACATTCTTTTTAAATTGCCTTCTGTTTAAATTCTTCCCCGTAAGAAAATACTTTGTATCTTTGATTATTTATGTCTTGGATCATTCAGTTGTGACTTTTCAGACATCATCTCTGAATTAACCACTGTTACTTCACAAATCTGGTTTCTTAATTTGGTATCCTAGGAGTTGTGTTTGTGTGTGAGTAAAAAGTTTTGCATAAAACACTTGCAAATTCATGTAAAGCCAAAACACAAATCCTAAGAATAGAGAGGCAAAATCAAGGAGGAAAAATTTGGAATATTTGCATGGAGATGATACTAATAAAATATCTAAAAGTATCTTGCAAACAAAAACTAGGTATGTTTCTTCTTCAACTAAATCAGATAATATATAAGCACCCCTTACAATACTCTTTAGACCTCAATGTTCACCTTACCTTGGAAGCCCCATAAAATATCCCTCTGCACTGTTACAATGTAGACGTTTTTTCCCAATTTACATTCTTCTGCAGGACCTAGAATCATTTATGGTTTCTGTATAACCCCAAATTCATTTTCCTCATTTGCCTTAGAGTTTAAAAATTCAACATCTGGTGTGATACCCCTCACATGAAACGAACTACTTATTAAATGTCTACAGAATAGTCAGCCAAATCAATAGCAGATGCCAATATTTTATCTAACTTCAAGACCATCACTATTTCTTTTGTTACTCCCTTGCAGTGTCAAAAATAAACAAAGGAAAAAAAGAGAGCAGGAATAAGAAAGCTGGAGAGAATGAAGAAAAGACAGTGAGAAGCCAAAATGGAAGAAAAGTTACTGAATCTTCTCCTGATTTATGCTCCAGTTCTCACTCACTCTATTCTGAAGAGTTATCTTACAAACATGGCTTTGAACAACTCTGATATAAAAGCTAGCATTTCAGTTCAATGGTACCAGGACATAATGCACAAAGACTCCGGGGAACCGAATCTCTTGTGCCAGTGTGCACACGGCTTTAGCTTGCTTAACCATTTATGTTTCCATCTGCTCAGATCAGACACATATTTAATGAGTTTCCACATACAAATGAAACTATATGAATAGGATAGCATAGTAACTAAATTATTTTAACTTTTAGATTATAAATATAGCAATAAGACATATAATTATGAAAAACTTAATATAAGCATGATATGAAAAGCTGAAACTCTCAGTATATATATATATATATATATACATATATATATATATATATATCATAAATGTACACATAGCCTGCCAGGGTCCTCTGTCCACGGAATTCTCCAGGAAAAAAATATTGGAGTGGGTAGCCATCCCCTTTTCCAGGGAATCTTCCTGACCCAGGGATAGAATCTGGGTCTCCTGCATTGCAGGCACATACTTTACCACCTGAGCCACCAGGGAAGGTGTGTATATATGTACACAAAAGTATAAATCTATAGTTTATATACCCATCTATTTATCTACACAATATGTCTTATATGAGGATAATAGTTTGGCCATTTGGAAAAGCTGACCTAATAATGCTTACACAAAAAATGAAAGAAATGCTATTTAAATGATATAATTGAATAGTCATTCTAAGTGCCAGTGAAAAATGGCATTGTTTTGTTTTTAAAAATAGATTAAAGTTGGTTAGGTACACAGAAAATAAAGACATAAAAATGCTTTAGGTCATGAGAATCTCATGAGTATATAATTCTGTCCCAAACGTCCCTGTTCAATGTGAAAAATTCTAATGAATACAGTTTTATTCAAAATATTAAATGACGAATGTTCAACATTTTAATATCAATAGTGTCATTTCCCTAGTTTGTTTTTAAAAGATGGCATCATTTACAAATGTGGAAATTTACAGTGAAACATAATCTGCATTTTTAAATAGAAAAAAAATGTTTCACTATACAATAATGAAGTTGTCTTGACTGGTAGATGCAAAAGTGGGGTTAAAGGCCTAAATAAAATGCCACACAGAATTTGAACACTGCTTGTGAAGCTTTGAAGATTTATTTTATTGAATTCTAAGAATACATCAGGCTTCCCAGGTGACACTGGTGGTAATGAATACAGCTGTCCATGAAGGAGACGAAAGAGACATGGCTTCGATCCCTGGGTCAGGATGATCCCCTGGAGAAGGAAATAGCAACCCATTCCAGTACTCTGGCCTGGAAAATTCCACGGGCAGAGGACTCGAGTGGGCTACAGTCAATGAAGTGGCAAAGAATTGGACATAACTAATCAATTGAGCATGCACACACAAGACCATAGTATGACTGTTTTTGACTGATAAAAAATATTTGTGTCGTAAAATAACTTTCAGATTGTTATAATTTAGGCAAGATTTAATTTGATTGTCTTTTACTTAATACCACATGATATACAATTGCAAATTAATTATTGTATATACATGTATACACAGAAGGTAAGACAGAGATCTTTTCCATTCACTCTTTAGTTAAACACCATCACAGGGTGCGTGCTGGCTCAGTCACTTCAGTCGTATCTGACTCTTTGCCACACTGTGGACTCTAGCCTGCCATGCTCCTCTGTCCATGGGGATTCTCCAAGCAAGGATATTGGAGTGGGTTGCCATGCCCTCCTCCAGGGGATCTTCCCCACCCAGGGATCAAACCCATGTCTCTTATGCTTCCTGCACTGGCAGGCGGGTTCTTTACCACTAGCGCCACCTGGGAAGCCCAAGGTAATATTAATAACTCGGAATTACATATTGCTAACCTATAAAGTTGATAATACAAGTGCTAAAGCAAATCTATAAGTAAGCATGTGTTATTAATTAGCAAAGCATTCACAGTGCTCAGGGATTCATATTGTAAAAATTTGTTAAACTGCTGGCTGAAGTCTTGGGATATTAAATACATGAAAACAAAAAAATCTTTTAGTACCTAAAAGAATAGTTATTTAGAATCAAGATTCATTGTAGGCATATCTCAACTCTCTTTCCATTATTTTTCTCAGCAATAAGTAGTTAAGATATTTCAAAAACAAATATACCACTTAATAATGTATAATTTACTGAATAAATTTAGTAAATATCTATTGAGCACTCATTATATTCCATGCACTACATAGATGCTAAAGTCCCAAAGAGAAAGAGTCTCATTCTATGATCTTTCAAAGCCTATTGTCAGGGAAAGAAGTCAAGAATCACTCCACAGTATGAGTGTGTTCTTAAAGGCAGAGGCAAATCTTTTAAATTCATGTTGATTATTAATTTGTGTAATCTGCAGAGCACAGATTCTTTTCAAAATTAGGTTTTATTAATATAGTGGTGGTGGCTTAGTCTCTAAGTCGTGTCGGACTCTTGTGACCACATGGACTGTAGCCCACCAGGCTCCTCTGTGCCAGGGATTCTCCAGGCAAAGAAACTAGAGTGGGTTGCCAAATTCTTCTCCAGGGGATCTTCCTGACCCAGGAATTGAACCTGGGTGTCCTGCATTTCAGGCAGATTCTTCACCTACTGAGCTGTGAGGGAAGCCCCTTATTAATATGGTAATATCAAATTATCAGTCTGCAACACTAATTTTTCAGTTTTGTTTCTTCTCACACATTTAGAAGACAAGACTCTGTCATATTTTATATCGCTACCTAGATTCTTAGTTAAACTGCATTATTAAAATTTACATACCAATTTAAGTTTTCTGCTTAGAGATTGCTTCGTAAAACAGCAGAAAGTAGGACAGAAATAAGGCACATACCTCTTAAACAGGGGACTAAGAAAATGATCTCTGTTTCATTCAGGGAGTTAGAGACAAGATACTTTTAAGGGATCAATGTGACTTAATGAAACAGTATCTTCGTGGCGGACTGCTAGTCCTCGGTGTTTGATAGCAGGCGCATTAAGTGTTGTATATTACGAACTGGAATTTGTATTTTAAAAACAAGTTATGACTACATTATTAAGAAATTTCTGTAAATCACTAAGGCTTTTTCTATAGTTAGCTGCATTTTGCATATTCCGTGTAAGTCCTTGACAATGTTACACAGATTTACACATAGAATTCAACCATTTTCTCCAAATTATTATAATCCTTCATAATTATGTTAATATATACTTTAGTGTGTTTATGTATAGTTCATTTTTTTAGGAAGAGCGAAAACTTAAAATGCTTCTTCTAAATAAAATTGGGAAAGGTATAATGAATTTAAATTATGAGCAAAAGACATAGTACAGACACTTCAAGAATTATTTTTTCCAGCCTAGAAGAACAGAAATATTTATTTAAATTCAGTTTAATTAAAAGACTATCTTAAAGTTTAGAAAGTTGAAAAGCACATTTCCTTTTAACACTTAACATAGATTTATGTAGAAATTTTGAAAAAAAATATGATATAAACCTCTCAACTAGCACTTGCTTAAGCACCACCAGAAAAATCATTATCTTTCCCAGTTCTTTCAATTTCTATCATAAGAAGCATAGAGAACAGAACTATATATTTTGGTAATTAATTTCCTTAAGATAATGTTGGAAACATCATGTTCTTTAAAATATAAATGAATTTCAAGGTGAGTATGCTAGAGGATAATATTAATGGCGTATGATTTATTGTGACAAGAGATCTGATCTGAAACACCATTATTAGGAGTACTTAAAAAACTCCATTTGCAAATTCCTGAAAATATGAAAGTGCTATAGCTGAACCTGTATCAATGTTGAAATCTAGAAAGTTGCCCTTGTGAGTATGAAAGTGCTTGTGCACACTATCTGGTAGTCTGCTTCTTATAAATTTATTAGAAAATTTTCATATTCTGAATATGCTGCATTGTAATGTAAAGAATTGCCTAAATGCTCATAACACTGAGTGAAGACAATCTACAAAAGTAGAGACTCAATATATTTGGATAATTAACTTGGTAATGTATATAATTTTAGGGCTGACTGTTACTTTAAAAAAATAGTCAGCAATAGGTCACTGAGCAACTACTGATTTAGCTGGCATTCTTTGAACTCATACTAGAAACATGTGAGCTGTGTCAATAGAGAAGGAATTTTCTGTTATTACTGCTCCAAATGGAATGTTCCCTTTAAATTATATAAGCGAGTTTCTTGTGACTTAAATTTACACTTAAGCTTTAGTAAGGTGCATTTCACATCTTCTAAACACTTTGGGGTACATAAATACATTGTAGTCAATGACATCTAACCACATGTTAGGCAGTGAGCAATGTCATAGATTAGTACTGCAGTTAATAATAAAAATCTTAAATAGACATATATGAATAATAGAAGCCTTCATTATTGAAACAATTAAAATTATTCTGGAGAACAGAATTGATTAGCTTCGAAGGAGCATCATAAATACTGGCATTCTAATAAAGGGCATCAAACTTGAGCATCTCATAAATATATCGATTTACTGCTCTGTACTCTTCTTTCTCCCTCCTCGTCGCACATGTCTCTCTGTTTCTCTGGTTTTCTCCCCTCTCTCCCTCATCCTATCTCTGTTGAATAAGTTTGGAACAAAAATTTCCCCCGTTGAGCATATTTTAATGCCTTTAGTGGGCTTTTAAATTGTTGAACTCCTAGAGGGGCGCACTGCATACAGCATTTCTCATATAGCATCTTTTTGGCTTTAACCTATTTTAATATATGAATATCAACACATGAAAGATTCATAGAATGTCACTGGGGTAAGCATAAGATAGTTGATTCAATAAGATGCCTTTATGCACATTAATAAATGTGTTCATTTCCAGTATATTCAAGGTGGATCATCAAGTGCTAAAATACATATAAAGTAAATATAATTTTATTGTTACATCATTTTTACATAAATTTCATGAAAAATTAAATCTTGTAAAATGAAAATGTATATTCTAGATACAAAGAGAAAAGGTGCAAAGTTTCAAAGAAATTACTTTTGACTTAATTTTGTAATATACATGGAGTAAAATTAAAATACTGCAATAAAAATTCAGTATCCATCCCATCCACTTCTTTCCCTTTTCTAGAAGAAACCAAAGTTAAAGGATGTTTGCAAATCTTTCTAAAGATATTATATGCACATAGACATATCTATTACATACTTTTTTCCATCTTCCTTAAGACAAAATCACAGATGCTTGAACTATGAAAGAAAAAGTAAACCATAGCATCATGATTTATCATCTGTAGGGTTAGAAAGATCTCAAGGTGATACCTGGGGTACATTTTAGAAAAACATTTTCATATGTCTTGCTAAAACACTTAAGTAGATCAATATAATGAAAAATTAGTATCTTGCATGAAACTAATATGATAATTCTTATATAAAGTAGTACACTAAAGCCTATTGTTAAAACATCTAAAATAGATTTAAAAGACATTTTAAATATATTCATTTATTATGGAATCACATGGAAGAAAATTATGTCAATCTCCTGGTATATAACAAAACTTAAATAAACAGAAGTATTTCCAGTAGTTGTAAGTGTTCTATATCACTCATGGTACAATGTCAACCTAGACAAATAGAGAGACCCCAGGGCCTTTGACTTTGAACATTAATATTTAAATCACTTAAATATGTATATATAAATGTTGATTATTATTTTGTAACTGTGAAATGAACAGAGTAGAAATGGGTATAATAAAACACCCTTCTGCCCAAAATTTCCTGGGTAGTGTTGTGGAGATGGCCATATTTCCTTCTAGAAATGGGAAAGATAATAAAGCCAATCTTTCTCAATTTCCTTGAATATCAGCAAAAGTCAGAATCTACATTTCTGAGGAAGTGATGTCTGTGGATTACTATAGCAGCAAAACTAATTTTGGCTTTCAAGGACTTCTGCCCTGAAGAGAAAGTCTTTAACAGTAGTTCTGTCAGCATTGATATGTCTCTGGTTTATTTTCCATTTAGCCGAAGCCAATACAGGACTGATCGCACAAAAATCAGAGGTCTTATGTGATACCCATGGAATGTACAGTTACTCAGCATGACCAAATCAGAGCCTTGTGTTTCTCTTTCAGATTTAGGATAACCATCCCTCACATACTGGGCCATGTAAAGACTTCCAGTATATCCTAATAACTACTTTCACCTTATATTTGATATCTTTCTTCTCAGTATGAAAATGGACCAAAGATGACCACATTGTATTCCCCCTTAGGACCTCCCTAAAAGCTAGCAAGGAAAATTAAATTTGTTTACATTTATGTCTTAATACTTACATACACACCAAGCACTATTCAGTCATTTATATGTTAAATGCTTTATATCATACAGTGACCCTTTTTATGACTCTGTCCATCAACAGCAACCATAATTATAATGAATCATTTTTTCATCTTACCTACTATTGAATTTTTCTGGGTGTTTCTCTCTCATGATATGGAATCTGTGTGCAATGGAAGCGTCCTAAGGAGAGAAAGAGAAACAAAAGACAGGCCAGTTTATGATCCTAATATCTTGTGGAAACAATTAAAAAATAATATTTTAAAATAATCTTTCATAAAAAATATTATTGCCAAGAAGATATTGTGCAATTAGGCAAAAATGTGTAATACACATAAATTCTGTACAAGTATGAATTAGTCACTGTTGGTTACTTTACATATTTACTTCAAGGAATTAATTTCTATATAATGCATACTCCTCCTCTACTTGCCTTTAGTCTATGCTTGAAGAATGTTTAAAATAGTTCATGTGGACATAAATGCCAAAAAATATTTAAAATTCTTGTTATACCAAAGCTAGAAGGATGGTGTAAGTGGAGAAATGATCCAGGCTCCTAGCCTTCTGTCTTTTGAGATTAATCATGGGTAAAAATAAAATGTGAGTGTTTCTATCTAGCAAAGGTAAGTTTAATACACGACTTCAAAGTTTGCTAAGAGTGTATTGGATGGATAGTTATTAACTGCTCATTTCACAAGCTACTTTCTGACTTACCTGGCTTACCAGAGAAAAATAACAAAGGGGAAATTTATTTTTGGAAAATTGGTGACAAGTGTAACTAAACTCTGAGATCCCAAATGTACCAGTTCTGCACCCTAATGGATGTTTCTTCCATTTAGGAAACTCATTCAGAGTTTCTATGACACAGAATCACACAATATGTGAGACTGGTGGAATACTGTGATTCATGCTTCTCAACTTACTGTTCTTTTTGACTTTTAATAGTTGTCTCTGTTATTCTAAACAATAAAACAAGATATTTTCCTGTTCTTCATCGACACATGATTAATCCCTCCAATGAGAAACTAATATATTTACCAGTCATCTTAGAAGAAATGGGGCAATTTTGGCAAATAACTGTTAATTTTGTTTCCTAGTAGGGATAAAAGAAAAAGAAAAACCCAACACAAAGGAAATAAAGAAGCTGTGTATTTGAAAGAATCCTGAAAACACTAATCAAGGATTAAAATTCTAATGAATGAAGTGAAAAGGCTAATGCGATTACTCATGCATAACAAAGCATTAGCCACAAGAGAGGGACCAGTGCCCTCTGCAGATGGCAGACAAGAGAGCTGCTTTCCCCCAGACAGAGCTGTGACAGAACTCTAAATTTTTTTGTACATTTTATCCTCTAAAAATTGTTGAGTAATCGAATTAATCCACAAGGGTAAAGGACACAAAGGTATAGACAGATGTGTACTGAAACACTTGTAAAATAAAAGTTATTGAAAAATTCTATGGTTTGATATATATAATTTTGTTATACATACATGGTCAATTTCCTGGTTTACTAACTATGAATATCAAGGTGTTCACTATTATTAGTCCAGTAACCCTAAAACCTAAAGTGTCTTCCTTTTAAAAACATTTTCACTAATAACTCATAAAAATACATTTTAGATAAAGCAAAGTTCTGTTACTATGGTATGAAATTATAGGAAAATCTGAGCTGGGCCATTTATGGTGTATTATACAGCATTATCATTAATTACTTTTTAAAAATCATTTATTTTGATTTTATCCCTAATCTGGTTCCAAATCAATTTGGAATACCTTATTATGTAGTTAAATGCCTTCATCCAATAGGCTATTTAAACAAAGGTAAAGAAACATGAATCAAGTACTAAGAATGAATGAATGGTCAATATTAGTTATCCACAGGGAGACGATCAGTGAATTTATCTCTGCTTGAATTATTAGTTTCTAAGTTATAGAAGTGAAATTTTTTAAAAGTAGATTGTTTCATAAGCAGATATTTTTGCAATAATAGATCTGGTCCTTTCCAAAACAACATAAATAGGACAGATGGAGGAAGGGAGAGAGGAGACGAGAAGAGAAAGGAGAGGATCTGATCAAAAGACCATTTATGTAGACTGGACTGTAACTGACTAAATTCCTAGAAATACAGAACAACACATAGCCAAAGATACACTTAGCCTTAGCTCCTCTATTTCCAAGACACTCAGGCAATGAATCATGTAGGAAAGAGAGGAGGGAAATAAAAGCTAGTGAAGAACACTGGCATGCCTTTTCCTTGCGTTGAATGGGCCCCACCACAAAGAGAGAGCTGGCATTGCTGACTAAAGGATGGATAAGGAACAATGACAGCAGGTGTTCATTTGGATGAAAATTCAGACTAAATTCCCATGGGACCCTGTCCCTTTGGCATAAGCCCAAGAGGCTTGAAGAGAACTGCCAAACCCTGCAAACTTACCCAGCAGCCATATTTCAGGGACACTGTAGGTTCTCTAAAAAGACCAAATAAGAAAAAACACAGGCTTCTCAAGTGGCACAGTGGTAAAGAACCTGCCTGCCAATGCAGGAGATGCGAGAAACATGGGTCTCATCCCTGGGTCAGGAAGATTCCCTGGAGGAGGAAAGAGCAACTCACTCCAGTATTCTTGTCTGGAAAATTCCATGGACAGAAGAGCCAGATTGGCTATAGTCCATGAGATCACAAAAGAGCTGAATGAACACTACTGAGCATGCACACACACACACAATGTTGATTTTTTTACATGACCTTTGCCCTTTCAGTCTCTATATATTGCAGTTTTTAGGAAACAAAACTTAAACTAGCATCACTTTCATACCCTAGAATGGATAAATGTTGAGTTCAGACAGACTTTCACTTTAAAGACTTGTGACTTTGAGCAAATTACTTATTTACCATGAGTAATATTTTTCTTATCTTTAAAAGAATACACTAATACCCCTTTATAAAAGGATTGTGGTGAGACATCTTTAGATTATTCTGTATAGCAATTGCAACAGTCTTCTGTACAACTGGGGTTTTCATGTATTCTATATCCACATTAGAATGTTACTGAAAGTTAAAGAGAATGCTAAAAAATAGTTGAATTGAATCATTTTGAAAGACATATTTACTGACTCTCAATTTGGCTTTATTATTTCTTGAATTTAAAAAAAATCATCTTAATTTAAAAAATAAAATCAGATAGAGGAAATAAAACTTATTCATCTTTTTTTTTAATTGTTTTTGCCATACAATGACATGATATCACCATGGGTTTACATATGCTTCCCCTCCAGAACCCCCCTCCCTCCCCCCTCCCCCCCCCCCCCCGGGAAATCTCGATGCACCAGCCCTGAGCATCAATCCTGGGCTGGCGATTGATTTCTCATATGATAATTAACATGTTTCAGTGCCCTTCTCCCATATCATCCCACCCTTACCCTCATCCACAAAGTTCACGAGTCTATGCTATACATCTGCGTTCCTTTTGCTGTCTCGTATGTTGGGTTCTCGTTACCGTCTTTCTAAATTCCATATATATGCGTTAATATACTGTATTGTTGTTTTTGCTTCTGGCTTACTTCACTCTGGATAATGGGCTCCAGTTTCGTCCATCTGAGTAGAATTGCTTCAAACGAATTTTTGTTTAATGCTGAGTAATATTCCATTGTGTATATGTACCACAGCTTTCTTATCCATTCGTCAGTTGATGGGCATCTAGGTTGCTTCCATGTCCTGGCTATTGTAAACAATGCAGCGATGAACATTGGGGTACACGTGGCTCTTTCAATTCTGGTTTCCTCGGTGTATATGCCCAGCAGTAGGATTGCTGGGTCATATGGCAGGTCTATTTGCAGCTTTTTAAGGAACCTCCACAGTGTTTTCCATAGTGGCTGTACTAGTTTGCATTCCCACCAACAGTGTAAGAGGGTTCCCTTTTCTCCACATCCTCTCCAGCATTTATTGCTTGTAGACTTTTGGATGGCAGCCATTCTGACTGGTGTAAAGTGGTACCTCATTGTGGTTTTGATTTGCATTTCTCTGATAATGAGTGATGTTGAACATCTGTTCATGTGTTTGTTAGCCATTTGTATATCTTAAAGAACTTAACAGACATTTCTCCAAAGAAGATATAAAAATGGCTAATATTCATCTTTTTTAAAGCAAAAAAATTAGATCTCATTAGGTTGATTTTCAAAGCAAAGTATTTTGTGTAGTACTTTAAAATTTATATATATGTAAATATTTATATATATGTGTGCATATATATGCATACATATATAAAGATGTGTTTATATATATATATATATATATATGTGTGTGTATATACACATGCATACAAATGTATCAAAGAATTAGCTTCTTAGCCATATCTACCTTTAATACTCTGTACTGGTATTTTTCTAAAGACTTATTTTTTTTTCTTTTCCTATGAGAGCTTATTATTCTTTTTAAAAATAAAGTTACCCTAAATCTCCAAAGTTGCATTTTAGGTTATTAATATGAAAAACTTGATTATTTTCTGTAGGTTATAACATTTTAAATTAAGAAAACAAAATTGCTGAGATATCTATAGACAGCAAAGTCTACTAAGAAGAGGAAATTATCAATACTAATCTTTTACTTGAAGTGTAAAATATACTTATCCAAATATTATCATAAGTACAATATTTTTAATCCATTTAAAGAATATTTCTCTGACAAATATTTTTACAAAACCTGAAATATAATTTACTTCTGAATATTATAGCCAATTAAACATTTTTTCAATTTATATTTTAGGATAGAATATAAATCTAACCAATGACAAATGGAAGTTATCAAGAATTATTCCAAATGCAATCAAAGAATTTAAAATTAAACTTTATATACTAGATGAATTTTCATTGATTTCCTGAAATAGTTCAGTTGCTCCTTAGTTTTGGATGAATAAATGACTTCCTGTGTGTGAGCTTTTTTTTCTTTAATAACTGAAATTTCTTAAAGAACTTCAAAAGCTGAAATGTGTGATGTTCCATTTATTATTTTTTGAATATTTTTCAAAGATTTACAAGTGAAATTTTGATGTATTATTTACATATAGTAAAGTTTATCAATTTTAAGTGTACAATTAAATGTGTTGAGGAAGGTTTTAATAGCTAATTTCAACAATCATGATACACAAAATTTCCATCACCCCAAAAGTTCCCTAAGGCCCTTTGCATTTATGTACTTTCATACATACATAAATCATTGATCTGCTGTCTTTATAGTTTGTCTTTTCTAATATTTCCTATAAATGGAAATTAAAAGTACTCTCATTTCTGGCTTCTTTCATTTACTATATTGCTTTTAAGGTTCAGTTATTTGTTCCAGTGTCAGGGGTTTGTCACTTTGTATTGCTCAGTAGTATTCTATTAAATAAGTATACCACAATCTGTTTGTTTATTCATTAATTGCTGACATTTGGCTTTTATGCATAAAGTTGTTATGAACTTTTGAGCACAATTCTTTTTGTAAACATGTGTGATTATGCCTGTGTAAAAATTTAGGAATGAGACTGCTGTGTTAGACAATATGAGTACATTTAACTTTATATACATATTTAAAAAAAAAACTTATTTTTCAAAGTACTTGTACGATTTTGCATTCCTACTAGTAAAGTATGTGAGTTCCAGTTACTCCACATCTTTCCCAACACTCCACATCTACACCTACTCTTGACAGACTTATTACCCTCCTAGGAAATGGTATTCTGTTTTAGAGCTTTAACCCTTATGAGTCATACTATCTGCTTCAGTACAAGGGTCTGTCAATTCTGGCAAAATTATAGGATTTCAAATTTCTGGTACAGAATTAATAAATGCTTCCAGCTTTATAACAATTCATTCATTCTCACAGCTTTTAGTATATCGTCTCAGCTTTGCTATATTCAACAATTACAAAATAGCAATGACCACTCTCTGAAAGTCCATTTGTGCATTCTACTCAACACTCATCCCAAGCACAGCCTCAAGATTTCAAAGGATTTTTTTTTTAATTCCTTCAAAAGATATTCAGAGAATACATGCTTAGGGTCTCTCTTTTTAAAGAACCTGAGCTCTCAAATTGATTATGATATTTTTCTTTGGTTAAAGTGAAGTAAGATTGTTACTTGCTTCAGTTGTGTCCAACTCCTTGTGACCCTATGGACTGTAGCCCTGGAGGTTCCTCTGTCCATGAGATTCTCCAAGCAAGAATACGGGCATGGGTTGCCAAGCCCTCCTCTATGGGATCCTTCAGACCCAGGGACTGATATGTAGCATTAGTTAGTTAGTTAGTTAGTTGCTCAGTCACGTCCAACTCTTTGCAATCCAATGTACTATAGCCTGCCAGGCTCTTCTGTCCTTGGAATTAGCCAGGCAGGAATACTGGAGTGTGTAGCCATTCTCTTCTCCAAGGGATCTTCCCGACCCAGGCACTGAACCTGGGTCTCCTGCATGGTAGGCAGATTCTTTATCATCTGAGCCAGCAGGGAAACCATATAGTTTAAATAAAAGCAATATCAAAAAATTCAATGTAGATAAAAGTATATGAAATGGGAAAGACCCACATTTCCTTAATTTTAATTCTGAGAGATAACAACCAAGGTCCTTTCTCATGCATCATTTTGAAAATAGCCTATCTAAAAGGCATAAATGTATGAAAATACATATGCACAACTGTATATTTATTGTGTAAAGAAAAATTACTCTCCAAAATGTTAACACATTCCCACTAACAGTGTCTAACGTGACTAGTCATCATTAAGTTTATCAACTCCTGAATTTGTTGGGCTAAAAAGTATGACACAATTGTTTAAATAAAGTTTTGTCATTGTTGACCGAAGCTGATGATCTTTTCATATGCTTTTGTTCATATTTATTCTTTTGAAGACTACCTACTTAAGTACATGATCCATTTTGTCTGTGTACATTAAGAAATTGTTTATGTTAATAACCATAGTGAGGGCAATTAATAGTACTTAAATATCTACTACTACTGAAGCACTGTTTTAAAAGCTTTATAAGTAGTATTTCATTTAACCTCATAAAAAATTTTATGAGCTAGCTATTGTTATCTATTGTTACAAATTAGAAAATAGGAGTATAGAACTTTTAACCTTCCTAGACCATATAAGAAAGGGCTGGGGAATTAACAGTTGAATACAAGAAACATCTTTAGAATGCAGGCATTTCATGCTTTTTTTCCTAGCATAGAAAAAGTCATGCACTGAAAATATTTCACAAGTCTGTTTTTTTTACTTTTTTACCTTGTAGAGTTTAAGCTATTTATATTTCAGTTATATCAAAATTTTCTGAGTTTTGAGTCACTCTTAGAAATCACTTTCTTTTTTCCAATTTAGGAAAAAGACTACTTTTTGTAGGTCTTGGCCATTATGACTTCATATTTTACAGTGTAATATCTGAATCATTTCATATTATTTTGGCATAAGAGTTAACTAGAAATTTTGCTGAATTTTTGCCAAAATATGCATTATTCATGTTAATACAAGTTTGTCAACAGTTTACATTTCCCTCTTTGTTTAAAAGACACTACAAATACATAATAAATGTCCATCTCTGCATTTTTCTGTTACTCTGAACAAGTATACCAAATTATTCGAATTAAGGTAATTCTGTAATCAATTTTCATATTTGTTGGGCAAGGGTCATACTCCTCATTTAACTCTTTTAAAAATGTATGATTATTTAGAAGATTTGATAAAGTTTGACATCATTTTTATTCACATTACCTTGCTATGAATACTCAGGTAAAATCTTTGGGTATTGCAATTAGATCTGATTTGGTAGACAAGTTTTGGGAGAACTAGAATGTTTTATAATATCATGTTCTATTTTTTAAGATATATTTCTCTGCTTAATATATTTTCTCATATGATTTTTAGTAGGGTCCAAAATTTTCTTCACATTAAGTCCAATATATTTATTTTTCTTAATTTCATAACTACTTATCTTACTGAGAGTATCAGAAAAACATCTATTTCTGCTTTATAGACTATGCCAAAGCCTTTGACTGTGTGGATCACAATAAACTATGGAAAATTCCTAAAAACATGGGAATGCCAGACCACCCAACCTGTCTCTTGAGAAACCTGTATGCAGGTCAGGAAGCAACAGTTAGAACTGGACATGCAACAACAGACTGGTTCCAAATAGGAAAAGGAGTACTCCAAGGCTGTATATTGTCACCCTGCTTATTTAACTTATATGCAGAATGCATCATGAGAAACGCTGGGCTGGAAGAAGCACAAGCTGGAATCAAGATTGCCAGGAGAAATATCAATCACCTCAGATATGCAGATGACACCACCCTATGGCAAAAAGTGAAGAACTAAAGAGCCTCTTGAAAGTGAAAGAGGAGAGTGAAAAAGTTAGCTTAAAGCTCAACATTCAGAAAACTAAGATCATGGCATCCAGTCCATCACTTCATGGCAGATAGATGGGGAAACAATGGAAACAGTGTCAGGCTTGATTTTTGGCAGGGCTCCAAAATCACCACAGATGGTGACTGCAGCCATGGAATTAAAAGATGCTTACTTCTTGGAAGGAAAGTTATGACCAACCTAGACAACATATTAAAAAGCAGAGACATTGCTTTGCCAACAAAGGTCCGTCTAGTCAAGGCTATGGGTTTTCCAGTAGTCATGTATGGATGTGAGAGTTGGAGTATAAAGAAAGCTAAGCGCAGACGAATTGATGCTTTTTGAACTGTGGTGTTGGAGAAGACTCTTAAGAGTCCCTTGGATTGCAAGGGGATCCAACCAGTCCATCCTAAAGGACATCAGTCCTGGGTGTTCATTGGAAGGACTGATGTTGAAGCTGAAACTCCAATACTTTGGCCACCTGATGTGAAGAACTGACTCATTGGGAAAGACCCTGATGCTGGGAAAGATTGAGGGCAGGAGGAGAAGGGGACAACAGAAGATGAGATGGCTGGGAGGCATCACCGATTCTATGGACATGGGTTTGGGTGGACTCCATGAGTTGGTGATGGACAGGGAGGCCTGACATGCTACGATTCATGGGGTTGCAAATAGACACAACTGAGCGACTGAACTGAACTAAACTGAATTCTTTATTATTTTGTCTTTTTAACTGGCTATGTTTTATATAGAAAACATTTTGGTTACTTATCATTAATCTTTTGAACCTTATAATTCTGTTCTTTTATATCCCTTCAACTGATTCATTTTTTCTTGGAACACAGTCCTAGCATCTATAAACTTGCTCTAGCTCCTTTCAGACATATCCACCTCTAAGTCTTTTTTCTTATCTAATTGCTTTACATAGTACATCTAGAACAATACCAAATGGAAATGCTGGTACCCATTTTGCATATTTAATTTAATAATAATATATTATGTAATATATTGTTATTACTCAAAATGCGTGCTTCATTTTTGAGAAATTATGTATTTAATCAGACTTAGAGATGTTTTATTCAGTTATATTTTATTAAGAGTATGTCTCCCTTTTTGCTTTATTTTTCTGTAATACCAATTATCATCTTACAAACAGCATGCTACCATAATCTGACAGTCTATGTATTGTCTTTTGCAGCTTTTTTATCATCTTTTCCTCTTAAACACTGTGCAAGGTGATGTAAGTTCAGTGAGTATACACATTTTCTACCGGTCTGATTCACTTCCATACCAAGAATGGGATATCATATCATTTTACTAGCCTATGAAAGACCAAGCACTCAAATTGTGATTGACTGAATGGACGAATCATTAAAATAATCACCAGACACTGCCTGATGATAGCAGTGAGGTTAAGAACATGGACTCTGGAGTTAAACTGCCTGGGTTTGAGACCAGCTGTAAACTTAACTGGATCTTTGACCTTAAGTTGCTTAGGCTATCAGTGTTTCTAATTTCCTAGTTCTAAAATAGGAATTGACAGTAGTACTACCTGCTTTACTATGAAGACGTGGATGTTCTAGTAAACTAGTGCCTGGCATTATACAGCAGCCAAATAAATGCTAGCTCTTATTACTACAGAAATATATTTATCACTTTGAGAGTCACATGATTTTCTCTTTTGGTTTACTGGTATAGTAAATTAAATAAATTCCTATATGCATTAGATGAAGTACTTCAGAGACAGTTGGGCTTTGGTATTTAAAACTTTGTGGACTTCAGAATAGTTACACTAGGCATAAAAGATATATTAAATAACAAACCCAAAGGGTCAGAACAACATGTTGTAAAATGCACATATTTCTGTACTAGGACATATGGATATTGAATTAAAGAAAGATAAATTAACACTGAAAAGAATATGCCAGTTCAGATTAATCTCACGAAGTAAATAATGAAATATTAGTTTTCTGAGTTTTGTTAGATTTTGAAATTTTAAATAAGAGAGTAGAGTCCTATAATATATATCCCATCTGCAGCTAACAATCTGTGTTCTCCTGACACTCTACCTGAATATCTGAAATACACAATGTACTTTCTGTTAATATTTTGAGAACATTACACCAATAGCTACAGACAAGATTATTTCATAGGCAGATTGTTGTCAAATATTGATATTCATTGTACTGCATTAATAAAGGAAGTCAGAAGGTTACCACCTTTATGTTCATAATAGTTAATAAAGCAAAGAGTTTGCTCTTTGAAGGTTTTAAAGGACCATGTGTGAATTACTGGCCTAGCAGTTTTTGGAAGAAGCAACGTTATGACAATTTTTAAAATTTCTGTGATCTACTGAAGTTTTCTCTTTACATGTAAGTCAGTATTTTTTCATGATGTCATCTGTAGTAGGCTGAAAGGTGGCCACCTAGTTCCTAGAAGGTATTAAAACCTAATTCCTAGAACCGTGTAAAGTTCTTGCAGATGTTTCCAACTCAAGTATCGATATTACTTGAGGTAGATGACTCTGCGCTATCTCTCCCTTTCTTTCAAGGAGGAATGTTTAACTGTTATAATGTGCTTGTTTCATCACCGTAGAAAGCAGTTAACTTGGTTTCTAGTTTTATACAATAAATTTTTATCTGAGGCTCATCTATAACTGATTCTGATGATTTAGAAGATGGGATTTGGTGTGCGGTGATGACATTTACATGAGACTTCTGACTACAGGTGTGATTAAAATAGTCATAAAATAATAAAGTATGTCTGAAGATTCTCCAAGCCAGGTTTCAATAGTACATGAATCCAGAACTTCCAGATGTTCAGGCTGGATTTAGAAAAGGCCAAACCAGAGATCAAATTGCCAACATCCATTGTATCATAGAAAAAGGAAGAGAGTTGCAGAAAAAAACATCTAGTTCTGCTTTATTAACTAAGCTAAAGCCTTTGACTGTGTGTATCACAACAAACTGTGGGAAATTCTTCAAGAGATCGGAATACCAGACCACCTGATCTGCCTCCTGAGAAAGTTGTATGCAGGCCAAGAAGCAACAGTTAGTTCTGGGCATGGAACAAAGGACTGGTTCCAAATTATGAAGGGAGTAAGTCAAGGCTGTATATTGTCACCCTGCTTATTTAACTTTTATGTAGAGTACATCATGTGAAATGCCAGGCTGGATGAATCACAAGCAGGAATCAAAATGGCTGGGAGAAACATCAACAAGCTCAGATATGCAGATGACACCACTTTAATGGCAGAGAGTGAACTAAAGAGCCTCTTGATGAAGGTAAAAGAGGAGAGTGAAAAAGCTGGCTGAAAAACCAACATTCTAAAAACAAATATCATGGCATCTGGTCCCCCATCACTTCTTGGCAAACAGATGGGGGAAAAGTGCAAACAGTGACAGACTTTATTCTCTTAGCTCCAAAATCACTGTGGACAGTGACTTCAGCCATGAAATGAAAACACGTTTGCTCCTTGGAAGAAAGCTATGACAAACCTAGGAAGCATATTAAAAAGCAGAGACATCACTCTGATGACAAATGTTCACACAGTCAAAACTATGATTTTTCTAGTAGTCGTGTATGGATGTGAAAGTTGGACCATAAAGAAGGCTGAGCACCAAAGAATTGATGCTTTACAACTGTGGTACTGCAGAAGACTCTTGAGAGTCCCCTGAACTGCGAAGAGATCAAACCAGTCAATCCTAAAGGATATGAACCCTGAATATTCATTGGAAAGATTGATGCTGAAGCTGAAAGTTCAATACGTTGACCACCTGATGCAAAGAGACAATTCACTGGAAAAGACTCTGATGCTTGAAAGACTGAGGGCAAGAGGAGATGGGGCGACAGATGGTGAGATGGCATCACTGACTCAATGGACATGAGGTCCAGCAAACTCAGAGAGATAGTGAAGGACAGGGAAGTATGGCATGCTTCAGTTCATGGTGTTGCAGAGAGCAGGACATTATTTGATGACTGAACAACAACAACAGCAATACCATGTAAATCTATAAGGTAAATACGATGGTAAGGAAAATAGTAAAGGTTCATCAGTTTGTATAACCTATCATAGGTCATCAAGTTGGAGTAGTCACACACAGAGACAGATACACACAGACAAGCAGTAATCCATTGTCTCTAAAGGCCAAGTGCTTCCAAAATTATTCTAGCTTCATTAAAAAATTATTTCCAAATATGATCATATTCTTTATGTCTGAAAAGTGATACTAAGAAATGGTTGATTTCAATAAGGTACCTGAAAGTGACAATGCATGTTCTTTTTATTTGGTCTATCTTAGAGGACAAACTCACTACATTTCATTTTCCTGTCCTCTTCCCCATTTGTGTCCATCCACTGTCTCTTTCCTGTCTATCTGTCGTCATTCTCTGTCCTTCTAAATATACACATATGAAAAGTCCCTTAGGTAGATTTCATCTTGTTTTCTCCAAGCCATCCCTTTCCTAGAACTGCACACCTACCCATGGCATTTTGGTTCTAATAGGGTTAAACTGGGCTGTGGCAGATGCTGCCTGATGCCTTCCCAACATGTATTTCCCTCCTCTTTTTAACCAATGGAACTCTTAAGTCATCTGGGCAGCTGTGTACCCACCCAGCTAATAAACACGTGATAAAGCAAGCAAGCAAACAAGCAAACCCTAAACCCTCAAAGTTCCTCTTTATGGCAAAGAACTGTGATCTAGATATTGTTCCTTTCCACCCTTACCACCACCACCACCATCACGAACCCTCTTCTTCCTCTTTATTGGCTCTTTTCCTGTAACATTAAAATTGCTTATGTATCCATAATGTAAACAATAATCCCTTAAACTCCTGTACTACAAAACATTGACACTTTCCTTCTCACTTTTCACTCAAACTTCTTAAAAATACTGACTAGACTTGCTGACCTCACTTCCTCAGTCTCTCTGACAATACCAAAATCTGGCTTTCAGTATCACAACTTAAAATTTTTAACTATGATTTCCCTCTTTGCTTTCTCTACTTTTACTCCCTATCCTATTGCCATCTACAGTGTAATTTATCAGTCCATTATCACTGATAGCCTTGACTTCAAGGTAAATCTGATTCTAATTTGTTTTCTTCCTTTAATACTCTCTTTCCGTTGATTTGTTTCAGACCAACTCAACTCCTGGTTTTCCTTCTATTTTCCCAGCCACATCATCCTGGATTACTTTGTTACTCTTCTGCATATCACTTCAATAATGACCTTTCTTGGAATTCAGTCCTCATACTCTTTTTTATTAATTCTACACAACTGGGTCTTAAAAGGAAAGACTATTCATGTTAGGAAGATGAGACTTCATTCTAAAACCGTGAAACTATAGAAATGTTTTACACCAGGCATCTTGTTTGCATTTTAGAACCATCACTTGGACACTGTATGAATGATTTATTTGGTGGGCTCAATATTAGGAAGATACAAAATAACTGCTGAGTTAGAACTGCAATATGTATCATAGTAAGGGTGGAAAGGAAGGTACCTGCTTATGAAATATTTATAAGGTCAATACTTCAATCAATACCTGATGATTGATTGATTAGGCATTGACTGAGTCTAAGCAGGAAGAAAGGATTAGAAATGACTCACTGATTTTGGGTTTGGGTAATTTGATTGATATGGCAACCCACTCCAGTACTCTTGCCCGGAAAATTCCATGGACCAAGGAGCCTAGTAGGCTACAGTCCATGAGGTTGCAAAGAGTCAGATAGGACTGAGTGATTTCACTTTCTTTTCTAATTTGATTGATAAGATACCTCCCTCCAGCTGAGAGAGAATAAGATTAGGAAGTTCATCAGAGATAACAAAACCCTCTTTGGTCATACTGAAACTTTTTGCTAAACTTTGCACTGAAATTTAACATCTAGTTTATAAAACTGTATACAACAAATAAACAAACACAGCTGCATGACCAACATTCAGGACAACAACAACAAAAATTTCACATTTGTGTGGTCACCAAAAGTCCAGCCCCATCATGAAAAGTAGAATTTTAGTCCTATAACATTTCCTAGTGAGTTCCTGACTTGACTCAAGTGTAGGTCATATATAAAAATTACACAAACACCTACACACACAAAGCCTCACCTAAATATTACAGTAAAATATGCAGCTCACTAGAGTCATTACCTGTATCTTTGAAAGGCTCAATGGCTAAAAGCCTACTTAAAGTTATTTCTGGAATCATGAACTTATATGAAACTATAACTATGTCATGGCGCCATGAATGACTTTTAAATAACAAAACAGTGGAGTAGACTGATGATTAATGAGACTATTATTAATAAGAGAGCCTGTGTTAACTAGAAAATATTAAGAATATTAGTATATCAAATCTAAACTTATGTGATATGTTGTTATAGTACTGACAAAGCACTTTTTTATAGAATTTATGTCTTCTTTGAAAACTAGCAATCAACAACACTTAGATAAAACTTAAAATTACATATATGAATAAATTTATGGACGGTTTATATGTATATGAATAATTCAGATTTTGCCACTTCATTATTCCAGCAATGTCTATTCTTATTTGTTATATGTTAAATGAAAAACCATTCAATTTTTCACAGGGAAAAAAAATCAAACATGATTCAGTATCAAATAATTCTTACTTTAAATATTTTCTCCATCACTTACTAGCAGTGGAATCCTGGAGAAATTGTTTCTACTCTTTGAAGTTATGGTAAGGAATAAGTTAGAAAATAATTTGGTAAAGCAGTCAAACTAACAGCAATATAGAAAATACTTGATAATGAAAATGATAATTATTTTCTCTTTTCATTTTTTTGGATTTACTAATGAAAAACTTGTTCAGTTCAGTTTCTCAATCGTGTCCAACTCTTTGCGACCCCATGGACTGCAGCACGCCAGGCTTTCCTGTCCATCACCAACTCCCGGAGCTTGCTCAAACTCATGTCCATCAGTCGGTTAAGCCATCCAACCATCTCATTTTCTGTTTTCCCCTCTTCCTCCAGCCATTAATCTTTCCCAGCATAAGGACCTTTTCCAATAAGTCAGTTCTTCACATCAGGTGGCCAAAGTATTGGAGTTTCAGCTTCAGCATCAGTCCTTCCAATGAATATTCAGGACTGATTTCCTTTAGGATAGATTGGATTGATTTTCGTGCAGTCCCAGGGACTCTCAAGGGTCTTCTCCAACACCACAGTTCAAAAACATCAATTCTTGGGTGCTCAGCATTATTCATAGTCCAATCTCACATCCAAATGTGACTACTGGAAAAACCATAGCTTTCACTAGATGGACCTTTGTTGGCAAAGTAATGTCTCTGCTTTTTAATATGCTGTTTAGGTTGGTCATAGCATTTCTTTTAAGGAACAAGCATACTTTATGAATGTGGTCACCATCTGCAGTGATTTTGGAGCCCCCAAAAATAAAGTCTCTCACTATTTCCATTGTTTATCTATTTGCCATGAAGTGATGGGACTGGATGCCATGACTTTGGTTTTCTGAATGTTTAGTTTTAAGCCAACTTTTTCACTCTCCTCTTTCACTTTCATCAAGAGGCTCTTTAGTTCTTTGCTTTCTGCCATAAGGGTGGTGTCATCTGCATATCTGAGGTTATTGATATTTCTCCCAGCAATCTTGATTCCAGCTTATGCTTCATCCAGCCTGGATTTTGCATGATGTCCTCTACATAGAAGTTAAACAAGCAGCGTGATAATATACAGCCTTGAGGTACTCCTTTCCTGATTTGGAACCAGTCTATTGTTCCATGTCCAGTTCTAACTGTTGCTCCTTGACCTGCATACAGATTTCTCAGGAGGCAGGTAAGATGGTCTGATATTCCCATCTCTTTCAGAATTTTCCACAGCTTTTTGTGATCCACACAGTCAAAGGCTTTGACATAGTCAATAAAGCAGAACCAGATATTTTTCTTCAACTCGCACACTTTTTCTATGATCCAACGATTTTGGCAATTTGATCTCTGGTTCCTCTGTGTTTTCTAAATCCAGCTTGAACATCTAGAAGTTCATGGTTCACATACTGTTGAAGCCTATCTTGGTGAATTTTGAGCATTACTTTGCTAGCATGTGAGATGAATGCAATTGTGCGGTAGTTTGAACATTCTTTGGCATTGCCTTTCTTTGGGATTGGAAAAAAAAAATGACCTTTTCCAGTCCTGTGGCCACTGCTGAGTTTTCAAAATTTGCTGGCATCTTGAGTGTAGCACTTTCACAGCATCATCTTTTAGGATTTGAAATAGCTCAACTGGAATTCCATTGCCTCCATTAGCTTTGTTCGTAGTGACACTTCCTAAGGCCCACTTGACTTTGCATTCCAGGATGTCTAGCTCAAAGTGAGTGATCACAACATCATGGTTATCTGGTTCTTGAAGATCTTTTTTGTACAGTTCTTCTGTGTATTCTTGCCACCTCTTCTTAATATCTTCTGTTTCTATTAGGTCCATACCATTTCTGTCATTTATTGTTTCTGTCTTTGCATGAAATATTCCCTTGGTATCTTTAATTTTCTTGAAGAGATCTCTAGTCTTTCCCATTCTATTGTTTTCCTCGATTTCTTTGCATTAACCATTGATCAATGATTAATATAAAACTTGTTACTAGAAATTTATTATAAGAAAAGTGTAACATTTATGATATCACAAGATTTTTATATAACTATTTGTATTATTATCTTCTAAGGATACTAATTAAAATACTCCTCACCTGCATGTTGTATACACTATATGGATCTATTTTTTAAATAAAGTATTTCTTTCATAAAAGTAGCTTCATGCACTTAATAGAGATATAATTATTGGTATATTTCTAGATTCTCGGTATCTTTTCCACAGTTCTTAAAATTTACACATTTAAAAATGTGCCATATATTTGTTTTAAGATCTTGTTGAGTGATACTGAGAAATATTTCACTGACAGTTCTGATGAGAAATCAAAATTATTGGAAGGTCCACGTGTGAGAAAATAATCCCAAGTCACTGAACTCCAAAGCCTTTTTCAGAATTGTTCTCATGTTCCCTGCAACACTGCCCTCCATTTCTTCCAAAAGAAACAGTCTTAAAATCCAATAATCTTAAAATCTCCACATCTCTGTTTACACTATTATCTACAGCTTTCAACTATTCTGATAAAATCTAGTTCAGTATCTGCAGCCTTGGCTGCGCTTGTGCTACTCAGTCCCAGGCTTCCAAATCCATATTTTATCCCACCATTCAGGTCTCCTGTTGAAAATTCAAATCCAACATCAGCTTTCCCCCCAAAATGGATGCTGTCCTCAAACTGTTATTTCCATCACTGATGCCTTCAACCAAATCCTAGCTACTTGGAATCAGAGTAAAAGTTATTTCTTATTTTGCCTTTTCTTCCACATGCAGTCAATAATCAGTGCTATAGATCTAACTGAAGCTATCAAGTTCAACTGAAGCTATGCCTGTTCAAACTGTGAGGATTAGCTTTCAAGCCCTTTTATTCCCTGGCCACTCTAACATTTAAAACTTACTAGCCTCTGGGAATCTATTCAATATTTACAAATATTTAAATATAATCCTTATACTTCTACTATTACAACTCATTCTGTTTGCAATTAACTACTATATATATCTATTATGTCATTATAAAGTAATTTCACAAACACAAAACTGCTTTGAGTACCTCATGTAAATACTGAACCTGCAAAATGAAGAAACGGGGGTCATCTCTAAAAGAAACAGGTGCCAAAAAACTTAAATCATTTTGATATTCTACATTCAATAGCAATAAATCCTAAAAATAAAAGTATTTATTTACAGTACATTAAAATAAAATATTTAAACTTGAGTGGAGTTGAAAAAGTGAAAAATCTGTTAATTATATTGTTTGTAGGTTTAACGAATAGTGATAATCACAGTCAAACTTTGCATAAGTCAAACTTTCACATATACTTACTCAGACATAAGCATTTTCAATATATCTACTTTGAATGCTTAATCTGTGCAAACACTTTTAGAGACATATTTGCCTACTGTTACTGTTTTCTGATAAAATAATTTTATATCAATGTGTTTAGCAAAATGGTTCTATGGTTAGGCAGATAATGATGTTCAATTCTATTTATTTTAATAAATTAAAAATGGAGTTCAACATTCCATACTGCTATTTGAAAATTAAGTTTCTAAGACTTTGAAAATTTTCATTCATCATGAAAACTTCCACATATAAAACTAACATTTTAACTCTAAGCACAAAAAAACCATCCCAGAATTACATATTGTATTTATTTACTCATCAGAGCACTTAAACAGAAATGAACCAGTGAAGTTGCTCAGTCGTGTCCTACTCTTTGTGACCCTGTGGGCTGTAGCCTACCAGGCTCTTCCATCGATGGAATTTTCCAGGCAAGAGTACTGGAGTGGGTTACCATTTCCTTCTCCAGGAAGATATTCCTGACCCAGGGATTGAACCCTGGTTTCCTGCATTGCAGGCAGACACTTTACCATCTGAGCCACCAGGGAAGTCAGAAATAAGATCTTAATCAAATGCCATAAATATGTGAATGGGCAAAAACTTCCATATTTTGGTACCAACATATCAGTTTCAATCTTTTAGGGGCTTTGAATATTTAAACACATAAAGGTGCTTTCCAACTCAAATTCTCCCTGCTTAGAGAAGATGTATGACTAAAATGTATTGTCTTATAAAAATTGTTCTTTAAAGAGCAAATCTTTAGTATATTTAGTATTTTATCTCATTTAGTATTTATAATTTTAACTTATATGGTAATCTAGTATTTTAATTTTTTTAGTGCTTAATAAAATGACAAGATTTTAGATGTCTAACTCAAAATGTGTGCATAGCTTAAGACAAACCATATTTAATATTTCCAATGGGATAGTTTTTTCAGTTTTGTGCTGGTCTTAACTCAGGATCCCATTATTTAAAAGAGTACAAAATCACTCAGGTTTTGCAAATATAAAAACATAAATTTAAACTTTATCTCTTTTCAAATTACCAACATTTATAAAAATAGCTTTCAATTAAGAATTATAACCACTTAAAATTAGTCTCGCAAGCAAAATATTATGGGGCACCTTGGACTGAAATGGTTTGCTAGGCAAAACATCACTGACTCTGACATCAAATATGTAAATAGAAGGTTGAAAGCACCTATGGCTTTCTAAAGATATTCAAAATTAAATGTCTGTAAAACACTACTTTGCTTCCATGATTTAGTTAAATCACTTTATGTAAGTTAAATTATACACTATTCTTTCACCCTAATGTGAAATGAAAATATATATATATATATATATATATACACACATAGACACTAATCCAGTATCTAGTATGACTACTGTTGGCAAGCCTAGTGAATATATGTGATATGGCTTCATGACAAACAGTTATCTTTCCATGATTAACAATAATGGTTCAACAAATAAACTAAAAATAATCCTTCAGAAAAGCAAGTGTATTAAGGTGGTTAAAACCTAATTTGATATTATTCTTGACATCTATCACAATCAAATTATTTTCATTGTTTAAACGAAAAGTCCAAATACATTCCTATTATATTTCAGGTTGACCTGTGAACATCTAGATGCAGTTGCCACTAATTAGTGGCACCATGGAATTCAGAAACAAGTCTTTCCTGATACACACAATGGAAAAGACTTTAATAAGTGAATGCCTAAGAATCTATAATACCATTACACAAAGAGAACTATAATAATAGTCAACAAATGGCTTTTAAAAAATGTACTATTTGTCACTAAACACACTCCCATTATAACAAGAAACCTTTTGTGCTTTAAAAGGGTAACTTTCTCTCAGTAAAATATTTATGCTTTATAAATTACCAGGATATATAGCTCATCCACAACAATTTCATTGTTATTGCATAAAATAGTAAATTATTTCTTTTAAATTATTAATTCAATAGAAAAAAGAATTTTTTCAGGCATATAGTCTTTTGAAAGGACAGCAAAATAGATGAAACAAAACCAAAATGACAATTTCAGCATTTAAAATTTACACATGATAATTCAAACAAATGTTATGACATTTAAGATAATGAAACCCTTCATTTATTCTACTATCTGGTATGAGTTTTGTTTCACATATAAGGAGTCAGAACAGATGTCCAAATATTGTAATGCCAAAAGAAAGTTAGGGCATATCTTGATTAATACCTTCAGAGCAGTCTGATGTGTCTCTTTAAAACTGGCATGCATTACCTCAAAACAACTATTCAAATCCATTCTAGGAAATATAGCTAGTCAAAGCATTCCTGAGACAAAAAGAAAACAATAAAGCTCAGAATAACCCTTTTAGCAATGTGAGTTGCATATTATTGACAGATCATTCATTGCAATCAGGCAATGATTAATTGCAAATTTGTTGCTAAATTGACCACACTCAAAAAAAGAGATAGGCTTCAGGCTACTGTTAAAGAGGAAAAACTTATGTTAAAAATGATGGGAGACTTTTTACAGTGAATTAATTCTAATCAATATGCTTGTTGACTACACAGTAGAAAAATGACTTCCTTAAATAGCAGAAGTACCCATTATTGTAGACATTGAAATTAATATTTAACCTACTGACTTGCAGTTTTAAAAATTTATGGAAGTAGCATTTTCTTGCTTTACCTTTAACAAATAGATAGTCCATATTTTATCCAACATGTGTGTAAGATTTGTTTTCCTATTTCTCATGTAGATTACAGAGGTGATGCCCATATGGTCAAACTTCAGGTCAAAAGCCTGAAGCATTTAGTTGTTGGATTTTGAAAGATAAACCTTAGTGGCATATTAAAAATATAAAAGATGATAAGGTAGTAAAATGTATGAGTATTTTTTTCTTATTTACAAATGGCTGATATTTCTTAACAAACAGAGCACCCTCAGGTTCTTTTATTCAAATCAGAGTGATTCTGGCAAAAAAAAAAAAAAAAGAATGGTACAGGGGTATATTATTATCATGCTTTGTTGAAAACGACCATTTTCATAAAATTAACTTTCAAAGTCATTTCTTGTATAAATATTTATTCAGAACCTACTATTGGCTAAACATTGTGCTGGGTTCCAAGCTAACAAAATTAAACATACTTAGACCTGTTCTTAGGAAAACCACAACAGTTGTAAATTTCTATTTATCTTACTTTTCTTTGATGCAACAGTGACAAAAAGGCAGGAACAATACTCTGACATTCTTGCAAACAGAAGAAGCAATGTTTTTTTGCGATAAAACTGAAAACAGAAGGTGGAGTTGCTTCAGGTATTTATATAAACTGTATTACTGCTATGATTATGTTGATGATTATGCAATTCCAATTTCAGGTAGAGTATCAAAAAGTCAACATACCTAATAGGAATGTATTTCTAAAGATATGTGAGAATGCTTCAAGGTGTAGGTTGTACAAGGCAAGAGAGTGCACTAACGCATACATGTGGAATTTAGAAAGATGGTAATGACAACCCTGTATGCGAGACAGCAAAAGAGACGCAGATGTATAGAACAGTCTTTTGGACTCTATGGGAGAGGGCAAGGGGGGGATGATATGAGAGAACGGCTGATGATATGAGTGAGCTTAAACAGCCTGTCCTACATAACTTAAGAGGATACCAAAGGACCCAGAGTTTGTAAGCAAGAATTGAAACTTGGCAGGATCACCAAGAATAATAACCATAGCAAACCATAATTCAAAAAAGATATATGGACCCCAGTGTTCACTGTTGCACTGTTTACAACAGCTAGAACATGGAAGCAACATAAATGCCCGCTGATGGAAGAGTGGATAAAGATGTGGGGGTTGTGTGTGTGTGTATACATATACATATACGCATAATGAATATTACTCAGCCTTAGAGAAGAATGAAGCAATGCCATCTGCAATAACATGGATGAACTCAGAAATTGTCATATTGAGTGAAGTGAGTCAGACAAAGACAAATGGCATGTGATATCTCTTATAAGTGGAATCTTGAAAACTGGTACAAATGAACGGATTACAAAACTGAAAGAGTCATGGACATAGAAAACAAAATTATGATTACCAACAGGGTAAGGGAGGGAGGGATCAATTGGAAGACTAGGATTGACATATATACCCTACTATATTTAAATAGATATAATAAGTGTTTACTGTATAACCCAGTAAACTCTGCTCAATAGCCTGCAATGACCTATCAGGGAAAAGAACCTAAAAAAATAGTGGGTATATGTATATTTATAACTGATTCACTTTGCTGTACACCTGAAACTAATACAACATTGTAAATCAGCTATACTCAAAAAAATTAATGGAAAACAAAAATAATCCACTGAGTTGGATATTACTATACATATAGTTGAACAAACTGACATTCAACAATGCTCAATAACCGTGCAATGTTTCAAAATCAATATCTGGTTTCAAGTGGTATTCAAACTTGGCTATGTTCTAGGAAATAGTCGGTTATCTGATTTACATGCCACTGATGCTGATAAAACTGCTATCACCAAATGCTACTCAAGGAAGAGCATTTGAAACCTCAAAGCAAAAGTTTGGTTGTACACTTAATAAAAACATATATTGAAAGTGCTTTGATTTTAGACTTTCATATCCCACTTATATTGAATTAAATTCTTATAATTTTAAAATATATGGGGAAATAATCATATTTTACTCTGTCTGAAGGGTTTAAGTCCAGTCCAGGAATATTTTCCATTTCAAAAGTTATGTAATTTTTATCTATTCCTTAATTTGTGAAAAGTACCTTTTAAAGCAAACAAAAATTGTCTTGGAAAAGCAAATTTGCTGCCTTATACATTCTACTTAATAGCATTTGTTGAAGATGCTTACTTTGCTTAAATGCCTTTAAAGCTCATTAAAATATGTTCACAAACATAACTGTTACATTAAAAAAACTGCTCTACTAAGGATGCATTAATATAGCTAACTTAATTCACACACAGTATTATAAAATTATAGAGATAAAAACTGAAAAGAAAAATAGCACAAGTAACAAGCCATGGAATTCTAAAAGCTTGAAGAGGTTTCCAAGATTCAAACTCATATATTCAGAGGATAATCTGTACAACAAATTTTTCGAAATAAAAATCCACCATACACTAAATCATTTTAATTAAGGTCACAAAGTAATTTCAGGGAATTATCATTTTTTTTTGCCTCAAAAAGTATAGAATTCTATCAATGAGTATCAAGATTTATCTATGAGCATTTGTCAGCTTTTGCTAGCAAGGGCATACAGGACCAAACTAATTTGGATTGTACAATGAGAAAACATTCATTCCAACAGACTGAAAATGCCAAAACTACTAATTACTTTAAGTAGTGATACATATTTACTTGCCTTACATTTATTAATTGCTCATATATGAGGAACAAATTATAATTGATAGGGAAGCAGAAGAATCACGTGGAGATGAAGTCAGAAGAAAACCGGATTTTTTAAGAGAAAGAAAAGACATTTGTATGAACATGAAAGGGCTGTGAAAATTTGAAGGTAAAGAGTTTTAATTTGATTTGATTGACAGGTGAGTCCTCATCACATATTCTTGAACAGAGTGGGTAAAGGGTATATCTTAGAGTCTCAATCTAAAAAGATAGCTGTGGTTCTGTTTTGGAAGCTTACCTTATTACAACATTAATAAAAGGTTTTCACATGTGTTTCTTAAGTGGTAAAATGCAGCAAATAATGTCCCAAATATGTTTATGCTCAGACTTATTTTCTGTCCCTTTCACTGGCTTTGCACAGCAAGGTAACTCTGTTCTGAGCTGGCATCAAGTAGTTATTTGAGGCACAGCATTACCAGCTTTAGTGAGAAGCAAGGCTTTGTTTGATTAAAATAATAAATGTTTCCATTTTTCAGTATGTTTTGTTTATCTGGAACTATTCAAGAGAGATGAGTGAGTTTTAAGTTGCCATACAAAGCTTGACAAACTCTGGGAGATGGTGAGGTACAGGGAGGTCTGATGTGCTGCAGTCCAGGAGGTTGCAAAGAGTCAGACGTGACTTGGTGACTGAACAACACCATCCATCTACACAGGCATGATTTTTACCAGCTAGCAATGCCACTTTTGAAAGAGTCATTTTTGGTTTGACTCCTCTGTCTTTTGGTGCAAGAATTCTTAACTACCGAAAATGAAATTAAGATATTTCAGATCAGGGAGAGATTAACATAATCATAAATATGTAATCTCACAGATCATCTTGTTTGAAAATTTCTTGTACAAGCAAGAAAACTGAGGGAAACACTCTGAATGGAATGATTTGAAAATAGTTAACAAGCTGTGGCAGCAATATCTGTCTCTTGAGTCCTAGCATATGCCCTTATACTACATAATCTAACTTTAACGCCAAGTAGCAAATAAATCAAATACTTTCTAAAGAGTGATAGAAGTTGCTCAAAGCATGGCTGAGTGCAATAATATAAAAGATAGAACAATTAATATTTTTCTACATACTGGAAACAGAAAAATCTAAGAACTGTCAAAATGGATGAGACACCCACCTTTTCTAGTATTTTCTTTCTGGCCATGGCAATGAGAAGAGGACACATTTCTTTTCCCACAGGTCAAGCCCCAAGTTAGAAAATACATTGAACTGAAGCACAATTATCCTTGTGATGTTATTATCATGTATCTGTTATAGCTTTTCTGAATATTTTATATATTTTTCTGTTTACCAATTTTATATGGCCTATAAACAGTATTCTTGACTGAGTTTTATTTGGTATAAATCAATGTTAACTATCAAGAATCAAGCAGTGGCTAATTTTCTTGTATTTTTAGTTTGATTAACATCTTTGCCCTTTTAACTTTACCAACCTAGACTATAAGTTATCTAAAACTTCATCTTTTTGGATTAAAAAGTTCATAAGATTTTCATGGTTTTATTGATCAGCCTTTCAAATAAAATTATCTTACCTTTCTCTGCATTTAAAAACTGCTCTTTTTTTAGGGTACTGATGATGGTACTGATGGTACTTATGATGATCTTTTATGGTACTCTTTTTTTTTATGGTAGGGCAGGAATAGAGACGTTGACTTAGAGAAAGGACTTAGAGGGTGGGACCATCTGAGAAAGTAGCATTCACATATATACAGTACTATGTGTAAAACAGATCTCTAGTGGGAAGCTGCTGTATACTGTAGGGAGCTCAGCTTGGTGCTCTATGATGCCCTAGAGGGCTGGGATGGAGAAGGTGGGAGGGAGCCTAAAGAAAGAGGGGATGCTGTTTATACTTATAGCTGATTCACATTTGTTGTAAAACAGAAACCCAAACTACCTTATACAATTAGATTCCAATAAAATAAATAAAATTTTTTAAAACTGCTCATATCTTTACTATCAATTCGCTTGAATTTTAATATATGTTTGGTACCAGAATAAGGGCTTTAGTAAGAAAAAGGACATGATTGAAAAGTTCCTTGATCTTCTATTGCTAGCGTAACTTTCCTAAAGTGGGATCATCAGAAGTACTATAAATGACTCTAGTAGTATTCCCATGTATTCTGTAAAATCTCACCTCCACCCTTCTGATTCTATGATTACTGTTAACAATAATAAACATAACAAATAAATGATATATACTACTCCAAAACATAAGCAATCTACTGGTGCTATAAGCATTTTTGCTGAAAGTATTTGTCTGGGGAGTGGCTGATGTGCAGAAACTCAAAGGATATCAGAGCATCTATTGGTGAAATTTGAATAGTTGTTCAGTTGCAAAGTTGTGTCCAACTCTTTGCGACTCCATGAACTGCAGCATACCAGGCTTCTCTGTCCTTCACCATCTCCCAAAGTTTGCTCAAACTTATGTCCATTGAGTCAGTGCAAAAATGGTACTGGGAACTTGAGAAAAGAGGACCTTTGTTATATAGTGGTGAAATGCTGAGTAACATTTCTCCTCCTTCTTACATAGAAGAAAGGAATGGTATTTAATAAATTCATAAACCTGGTCGCAAAAATTTCTAGGCAAAATTTAAAAAACAATCCTTTCATATCTTCTAGTTATCTGTAATAAAATGCAAGACATAGAGGGAGGGAAAGATGGACCAAACAACAAAGGAAGTTTTAAAGTAAAATGTAAAGGAAAAAAAATAATGAGCCAGGATTTGATGGGTTTGAAAAAAACTATTTCTCATCCTCAATCCCTCTCATCAAATATTCTCAAGAACTGGCTTCAGAGGGAAGATAAAACCCAGATACTACAAAAAACATATGGAATCAGGCTTAAGATCACAAAGTTGCTACTAAGGTTCTTTGTTAAGATCTCAAAAAATTTTAAGGTCTTGCTTAGTGGGTCTTCTAAGACTCTTAACAGTATGCTTTATAGACTTTCAGTTAATAGGGTTTTAAAAATCTTAAAAGAATTCTCCCACAGGAGACTCCTAGGTAACCCAAGTTAGAGAAAAGTCTATCAGGAAGATATATAGGGGTATGCCTATTGTCTAGTGGGGTGGATTTATCATTTGACATGTAGGTGGCATGAAAAGTTTTTAAAGAAACTCTTCCAGTTGGGCCGATGGGGACAGAGACAGAACAGAATGAAAAGAAGTTGCTGTAGCCCCATCATACTATGGGAAAGTAGCAGGCTGAGAAAAAGTTTAACAGAAAATATGGACTATATCTTTCTGGAAACAAAAATCAGCGCTTCAGAAAGCAGGACTAGGTGTTCAGAAAATCATCTCCAGGAAGTTGAACTAGACGCTAAACACAAAACTAACAATGTGTGCTCTGGTGAATTTCAGAACTGTTATGAACCAGTCATCGCTATGTCTTGATACTTTGCACTTCCTTACTTTTGAATGGGAGTGTCTATGGCTTCTTTGTCCAAGTTATTTTATGTTGGGTGTGTATAGAGGCTAGAGATAATTTGGCATTTAAGTTAATAGATCTTTATTTCAGGATAAATCATACTCAAGGAATATGTAAGAGGAAGTACACTAAGGAACCTCATCTATGCTTGCACCTGATTTCAATAATGACTTTGGAATTTAAGCTGATGTCATAATGGGCTGAGGCTTTTGAAGGAGATGGCATATTATGCATGTAATATGGCCATAAATTTGAGGAGGGATGAATGTTATAGCTTGTCTCAATAGCAGTTGTTTTCTATTCCTGTATCCTACCCACATGAAATGTAGTACAGTCAAATGCACCGTCTATTACCCTCTTTTTGTACCCGGGCCTGACTGACTGAATGGAGTAGAAGTGATATTCCAGGTCTTGCAGCTTCCTCTTTAGTCTCTTGGAGAGCTGTTTCTAAAATATTTGCTTTGTGGGGGACCCACCAGGCCTCCATGTAAGAAGCTCAACTAAGCTGAGACCTCCATGATGTAAGAAGAGAGAGAAGAGCCTTCCCATCCTGGAGGGAGAGAGGAAGGTCAAGCAGAGAACCACTGGACCAGGTATGTCGGTGACGAGTCTGTTTTGGATTTAGATCCCACAGCCCCAGCTGCCAGAGATAATGTCCATTAATTAGAGATAAATCACCCACTGATCACTTTCCAAATCTCTGCCCTTCAAAACTGTGAGGAAGATAAAATGGTAATTTTAAGTCCTCACAGTTTGAATTAGTGTGTTACACAACAAAAAAATAATTTTTAAGTATGCCAAACATACCTGTCATTTCACTATTCATTTATGATTTGGAAATCCTTTGGTTAATTGTTTTCTTCTGGTACTAAAATGTTATTTATAAAAGTTGAGCCTTGAATGCAGTTGATGGAAATAAAAAGATCACAAAATTTGACATTAAATTGACAACCTAATTCAAAGTTGGATTTAGACTGTCTTGAGTTTTATAATTGCCATTAAAATGCCAATACACAGTCCTTGAAAATATGATAAGATCTGTACCACTGCTCCCATCATAGTGCATCTCAACTGCAAATCTGCTCTTACTGCTTGTCCATATCACCCAAAGCCCAGTACCTTTCCTACCAGCTTTCAAAAACCTAGTCTAACTCTCAGACTCCCTTTTTCCTTCACTTAAGAACTTTCTACTACCATCAGCTACATTGTCCTCCAATGGTGGGCTACACTGTCCTTCAGTCTTCCATTCAAGGATCAGTTTTGTTATTAAAAAAAAGAAACAACACAACAACTGGAATCAATGAAAGAGTCACTAGAGAGCTTAAGATTTCAAAGGTCTTATTCTGTCCCTCTTTTGAATCTTTGCTTTCACTCCAGCGATTAAGTTTCTGTCTTTTTCCCCTTGTGATTTTGTGTTTCTCCGGGATTTAATGTGGGTTACTGTATGCAGTTGCTAGTCTTTCTTTAGAAACATCTGCATTCTTGCACAAACTCCGCATTTGTGACTATCTTCTCCAGGAACTGGCCAGCCCTCGTCTATCATGTTATCGTTATGGAGGAGATGGACAAACCTCTTTCTTTCTACTAAACACTACAAGGATTACTTACATACACTGATTTTTCACATACTTTGAACTTATGATCTATATTCGACTTCCTTTTATTTAGGTAAAAGTTTAATCATTTATTAAACTGAGAGTATATTTTACCTACTGGTATTCTGCCCAAAGTGGAGCCTCCCTGGTGGCTCAGCAGTAAAGAATCTGCCTGACAATGCAGCAGACACGGGTTTGATCCTTGGGTTGGGAAGAATCCCTGGAGAAGGAAATGGCAACCCAATACAGTATTCTTGCCTGGAGAATCCCATGGACAAGAGGAACCTGGTGGGCTACATTGTCGATGGGGTTACAAAGAATTGAACACGACTTAGCACCTAAACAACAAACAATTTTCACTACAGAAGTGTTTTCAAAGATTAGTATAAATAAAATCAATTCCTACACTTATAAGAGGATCTGGAAAAGAGCTTAAAATCTGCATTCCAGAGGTTTCTGGTCCAGAGACTACAGTGTAAACAGTGCTCTATACAATGAGGTTAAAAGTCAAGACAATCGTCTACTAGTAACATAAAGAAATGACAGACTAGCAAACGGGTTCAGTTAGAAAACCTTTGTAAAAGTGTAATGAAGAGCCACCAGAAGCCTGATCTAATCAGTGGAATTATGGATAGAAAGGAGGGGACAGATGGAAGCTAAACTAGCTATTAATACATTGGTGCAACTGTTTTCTATAAAAGATGACTTGAAACAAAAAATGAAAATGAACTGTTGTAAGTACTAAAACAAACACAACCAAAAAATGTTTTCTTAACTGGGAAATTATGATGTGCAGTTATGTTTGGTATGTCAATGCAAATTCTGCATGGAGGCTGCATTTATGGAAGAACGGAAAACCACCACAATATACCATATTATAACAAAAACAAAACAAACTAGCTGTACTTGGCATAGTAATGATAAACCCTTTAAATTAAAGCTTTATGCAGATTCTATTTCCTACTCCAAACTTTTCATGGAGCCTGTGTAATTTTGATGTGTAAACCAACAAATAGATATGCTCTGTGTACTGAGTAGCTGGTTTGGGTACCAGCTGGCTTGGCTGCATGCCTTTCTAATGGTAATGAAGTCACACAGCTGCTAGGACAATCAGCTGGAGTTCAGATTATCTCTAGCTAAATGGATATCCATTGACTTGCTTCTTATCCGGACTCATTAAAGTTCAGTATTGACAAATGAAGAGTGGTTAGAAGGCTGTAGCTAACAGGCATCTAGAAATGAACTTGTTGACTTTTCTCCCCTATAGCTTTCTCCTTGTGATTCACAGTGTACCATTCATCCATTTGAGATGTGTAATTACTAATGTACTATAACATTTTAAGTACTCTTCCACTACTGTTTTTAAAGTTAATACTCCAAAGTGACTAGCCACATGCATCACTAAGAAGTTGTCAATATATGTAAACAAAATCATCACCAATAAGTACTGTTTTTCTTTAAACCAAACAGATAAAGACATGATTCTCACAAAAACTTCATAGTTGATCTGAAATTGATTTTTATGAGACCCTTCTTTACAGGCATTTTGTGGATAATCTCCAAAATTTGACTCCAACTGCACTGGGCTGTGTGTCACTGAAAAAGAAATTTCTTTCAACCTAACTAATCAGGTAAAGTATGTCATGTAACATAGCTACTTCTATATGTAATAATCCCTTGAATATGTTAAAATATTTTCAAATCCTCAAATTCACAAGGATTTGCATTCAATACCTGTTACACTCCAAAGATCAGAAGCAGAAAATAAGATTTTACATTACAACAAACTCTCGAATGTTGTTCTTTTAGCCCCTGCTTCAGTCAAGGCATAGAGCTCAGGAATATATCCCCTTTTCTGAACTTGTCAACTCTTTATTCATGTACTTAATTTTTGTTTCATCTTGTTTCAAGATTGCCTAACCTTATTTCCCACACTCATCTGCATCCTCCACTATCTTGTAGGCTACCTTCAACTTGTCACAAGTTCACTGCCTTTGCAAAGATTTTTAAAATGCTTAGTCCATGTTATTCAAATTATACCTTCAAAAATCACTTTCAAATTGCCTCCCAAACATACATATATAATTATTTTCCTTAGGCTTTGATTAAATATTCTTTAGACCCTTCTTGTTTTCGAAACAGAACACAAATCTTAACTGATGTTCCTCAAGAAGATGGGTTTCCCAGGTGGCGCTGGTGGTAAAGAACCCGCCTACCAATGAAGGAGACATAGAGATTCCTGGGTTGGAATGATCCTCTGGAGGAGAAAATGGCAATCCACTCTAGTGTTCTTGCCTGGAGAAGCCCTTGGACAGAGGAGCCTGGTGGGCTATAGTTCATGCAGTCAACAAAGAGTATGGGAATAGGAAAGTGCGGAGGCAGTACAAATGCGAATGAAGCTCAAAACCCCAGTTTATTTTATTTGCTTCTTTATGAAGTCCACATGTAAATTCTCTATCCTCTCTCTGATCTGCAGCACATTTGTTTAATATCTAGGTCTCTTCACTGGTGATTTTTAAACACAGAGCAACTTTCTTCCCCTGCCAGCAACGTGACTTAAAATACTTTCACTTTCAGCTATACACAGATTCTTCTGTAAGGGCTGCATTCCACTTTCAAGTGTAAGTACCACAAGGCAGAACTTATGGCATTACTGAACATATATTCTCTAACTCACAATGCACCAGCACTATGATTAACCACACTTCCTGGTAACTCAGAAGAAAGATTTCGGCAGAATCCTCTTAATAAAGAAGAACGAAATTTCAGCCCTCCCATGAACTAATAACTGTAAACACACCCATAGGAAAGATGTTGTCCTGACTGCACAGATCATGCTTACGGCAAGTCCAGACCATCACACAATGCACATTTGTTGGGAGGCAAAGTGGCAAACTCCTACAGTCAAAAATGACTTCTTAATCATTTTTTAAACTTCTTAAAGGTAACAAGGATTGTTCTCCAGCTTCAAAATATTTACACACACACAAAAAAAGAAAATCTGCAAATAAAGTGTTTCTGTATTGGAACAGAGCCTCGCCTGGAATCAGAAGATATGGCTATCCTGGGAATTTTTAAGAATAACTTAATCTTTGGCCCACTTTTTAATTGGGTTGTTTATTTTTCTAGAATGGAG
>ML661346.1:16103275-16192837 GCA_007570785.1 Antilocapra americana
ATGGGAGAAGGGCATTGAAGCATGTTAATTGTCATGTGTCTAATCAATCGCCAGCCCAGGATTGATGCTCGGGACTGGTGCAGCGAGATTTCCCGGGGGGGAGGGAGGAGGGAGGGGGGACCCGGAGGGGAAGCATATGTAAACCCATGGTGATATCATGACAATGTATGGCAAAAACAATAAAAAAAAAAAAAAAGCTAGTGAAGGTGAAAAAAAAAAAAAAAAAAAATAAATTAATCTCTTTTGAGCTGAGTAGTACAATAGGAGTTCAGTTTTCATTCATTCATAAAATAAAAATATGCCATAGACTGTGCAAGGCAGTCTATGGAATTAGAAGGCCATGAAGAGACCTGTGAGGAGATGACACCTCGGATCCCCAGGGTATCCAAAAATTCAAGATTCTGTCGGCAGGTGAATGGGTAGGAACATCATGACACCCTTGGATCTTCCACATAGAAAAATATGCACTGCTGACATCTTCTGCGGTAGCAGTGACTGCTGATACTCCCTGATACTCTGTTCTCTTCTGTATTTCCTGGCAGGTTAACCACTGACTAGTTTCGGCCAGTAGACTTCAACTGGAGGAAGGAGGACACTACGCTTGTGTCCAGGAGTAGTCACCTGTGCAGGGCTCCTTCTTTTGGCCCTGCTCCCCACTCCATCTGTAGGCCGGATGATACCAAGGGGACAGTGTGCCTACAACATGGCCGAGCTAGTAGCTGCAAGAGCCTGGGCTGTTTAGCAGACAACTGCCTGACCCATGGACAAGATGTAATGTCTACTGGGTTACGTCAGAGAGATTTAAAGGCTTGTTTGTTGTTGCAGCATAAGCTAGCATTTGTCCTTGTTCAGTTGCTCAGTCATGTCCAACTCTGTGACTCCATGGACTGTGGCACATCAGGCTTCGCTGTCCTTCGCTGTCTCCCAGAGTTTGCTCAAACTCATATCCATTAAGCTGATCATCCAACCATAACCCAGCCTATATGCCTAATTCAAACAACTATATAATATTAAAAGGCTCACTCACTGACATAAAAAATTAAGATCAACCAGTGCTTTGCATGAAAATTCTAAAACCTAGCATCCTATAGAAATCTTAATGGTCTATTACTAATCAACATTTTCATGGAGGATCCATATATGACTTAATGTTAAATATGTCAAGCCACTAGGTGTATGAGAAAGTTTTTTGTACATGTGTAGACATCTTCACGACATTCTTACTTGTGTTGCCCTTTGGGAGTATCTCTGGATTTCATGTCTCTGTGCACCCTTTCTCCTCGGGTATCAGTGGAAAGCCATATGTTGAACCAATGTGGTGCCCCCTGAAGCAGGTTTTCTCCTTTAAAATGTTACATTCTGCAGCATTCTATGTACCATCCATCTACATTCCATTATGTTGGCACAGGTCTGACCAACTTGCAAGTGGGAAGAATGCCAAACACACAGATGGCATGGGGGGGGAGCCAAAGACAAAAAAAAAAACAAACCCACAAAACATGTGACTTAACTGTGAGCACTGATGGCACAATTCCCAGACATGAAAGTCCAAACACTTGTCCGTCCTAAGCTTATAGTGCATGCTCACAGATACACAGATTTGTCAACAGTAATCTAGCACTGATGGATTCATATTATAAAATATTTTTAAAGCCACCTTTCGTTGCTGAGGATAATAGCTACAAGGCAATACTGCTACAAAGTCTGATGACAGTCTCTCTCCAAGAGACAACTGGGCAGGACTCTTTACAAAACTCTTTTCAACTAAATTAGTTATAAACAATGGGAAAAGTATATCTTGGCTTTATTCCTATATACTGTACAATAAAAGCAGGAGACAAATGTTAGTAAACTATATGCTAGGACCAACGATTACACAACAAGCTTCAAATTGTGGCTTTGTTAATATTCGTCTTTCACCCTTCTATCTGTGCGATCAAAAAATGTATTGCTTCATTTAAAAAAATATTTATTTATTCATTTGTCTGTGCCAGATCTTAGTTGTGGCATGCAGGATATTCCATCTTCGTGGCAGTGTTGGACCATTAGTTGCAGCACATGAATTCTTAGTTGCAGCATGTGGGATTTAGATACCTGATCAAGTATGGAACCTGGGGCCCCTGCATTGACAGTGCAGAGTCTTAGCCACTGGACAACTGGGGAAGTGCTCAAAAATGTTTTCTAAAAACTAGTAAACTTTATTATCAGGATTGGAGCAATGAGCACATGAAATGGATAGTGCATGATTTGAGGATCTTTAAAGGGATCGATAATCCACTTAAAGAATGCCTTCCTTACTGTCTTGACAGGCTGCCTGAAATTTCTTAAATTACTGCTACTTAGGTTAACCTATTTTTACCTCCTGAAGATGCCTATTCAAAGGAAAACATTTTCTTAGGGAAAAAAACAACAGAAGATTTCGATTTGGAGGACAGATAATGTGCAATTATTGCAGCAAAGGCCCTCTGGACCTATTGGGAAAGACCTATAGAATCCCTTCTCCTTACTAAAGAGCTATATGGGAATATTCCCAACCCAAGGATCGAACCTAGATCTTCTGCAATGCAAGCCGATTCTTTACCATCTGCACTACCAGGGACACCCATACTAAGGATAATTCCTATTACATCAGTTTTAGATATAACATATATTAGATAAGTTGATACTGAACTCCACCAGGCTGAAAATACTTAGAAAATTAATTTAGGACCTAGATAACCTAATTAATATATTTAAAGTAATTGAGTGAATCATATATTTAATTCAGGTTTCTTGAGCCCAAATCCAATGCTATTGTTATTATCCCATTATCCTTTCATCTTACAGAGTTGAATTAGTTCATCTACATAATGTTTACAGTTTAAGATGTGAACAGAAATATTATATTCAATTTTTAAGTGACCTTTTATGAAATGTCTACTATCATATAAGATTTCAATCAGGAATGGAGAAAACAAGTTGTCTTTTCTAAATTGTTGATTAAACTATGTTATATTTCCATAATTTTCTTAAATTTCATTGCATATAATACACACACACATTTAGGCTTTTCTATAATTAGAAAGCTCACTACTGTTTTAACTTTCTTGTTTTTGTTCCGTGGCTCAGTTGTGTCTGACTCTTTGTGACTTCATGGACTGTAGCACTCCAGGACTCCCTGTCCTTCACCAGCTCCAGGAGCTTGCACAAACTCATGTCCATCAAGTCGGTGATGTCATCCAGCCATCTCATCCTCTGTCATACCCTTCTCCTCCTGCCTTCAACTTTCCCAGGATCAAGGTCTTTTCCAAAGAGTCAGCTCTTTGCATCAGGGGGCCAAAGTATTAGACCTTCAGCTTCAAGATCAGTCCTTCCAATGAATATTCAGGACTGTTCTCCTTTAGGATGGACTGGTTGGATCTCCTTGCAGTCCAAGGGACGCTCAAAAGTCTTCGCCAACACCACAGTTCAAAAGCATCAATTCTTTGGCTCTCAGCCTTCTATATGGTCCAACTCTCACATCCATACATGACTATTAGAAAAACCATAGCTCTGATTATATGGACCGTTGTTGGCAAAGTAAGGCCTCTGTTTTTTAATGTGCTGTCAAGGTTTGTCATAGCTTTTCTTCCAAGTAGCAAGTGTCTTTTAATTTCATGGCTGCATTCATCATCTGCAGTGATTTTGACCTGGTATCAAATTTTAATCTTGATTCCAGTCAACTTGTGTCCATTGTCTACAGGTATTTTGTTTACCAAATGATTAATACATACCTCCAATACAACATATTCACATTTGTACAACATTAAATACAGTCACAGAAACTGGTATATGAAAAGTCTACTATAATGCTTATTTTCCTACAAGATGGAATTATTTGGCTTCATTTGATTACCAAAGAGGATTTATATAAGGGATATATATTTAATGACTACTCAAATAGTAAAGTTTTTTCAATCGTAATTTTGTTTTTACTTGAAAGATATTAAAATGTTAAGAAATAGATTTTCTCTTGAAGTTTATATGTGATAGGATTAAAATGCCCTTAGATAGCTTGAATCTTCTAAGATGTCATCCAAAGAACTGTATCTTTAATTTGTCTTCATATGTTCCTATAGATAGCTCAGATTTTAGAAAATGGATTAATAGCCATTGCCAAAACAAAGAGTATCATACATATCACTCAAATTATAATTAAGGTATACAACTTGTAAAAACTTACTGTGTCATCCATTTTTCCTACTAAATATAATTGAGAGTCCCTGTCTATCATAGTACTCAAATATAGAACAGTTTACCAATACAGCAGTTTCAAAGGATGACAAATCAGAAAAATCTACCTGATAGTAGAAGTTTACCTACCAAAACTTGAAAACAGCTTACCTGAACTAAACAAAGATTTTTGCTTTGTGCCAATTCATTTTTTTTTCTTTTTTATTCTTTCCTTCATTTAATCATGAGGTCATTTATGCATTCACCAAACAACTGGTGAGCATTTATTACATGTCAAGAACTGAGGCAGTTACAAAGAAAATATGGTATGTGGTCAACAGAAAATTCCTCTGGTACAAGATTCCAAATTGAAAAGATTATATAACTTCTGCAATGAATACATGAAAGGAGATGAGATTTTCATCCAAGGTAGAAAATGACATCCATTATAAAAGTGCTATTAATAACAGACCTTTAATATTTAATAGAACAGAGTGATTAAGACAGAATCCATACTTTATTATTCTATCTTCTATGTATTAAGTAGGTTTGACCACATTTGGGGGTATTACATATAATTAAGAATAAAAGTAAAAAAAGAAAATTAATGTCTATGGAACATAGTAGATGCTATTGTATCTATGTCAAATGCTTATTCTGCTTTTATTACATGCAAAATTGTGTAACTTTTACTTTCTCACTAAAAAAATAAATAAAATGAATTAGCTCTGTGACCATAATGAGGGGAATATTTTTGAGAGTTTATTCATTTAAATTTTAAGACACAGACTCACTCTAATTCTGGAAGCAATTAAGACTTAAATAATTATTACCTACATTTTCCTATCATACCATCAAAAAGGTTTTACTAAAACAAGATTTTTTCAACATACCTACTAGATTTTAAACACTAGAGCTGAAGGTCAATTTTTTATCATGAGTGTTGCTAAAATTTTATAGTGAAATACATTGTTTTACTAGGCTGTAAATGTTCTTATGGGTAGAAATATATGTTGTTCAGCTTTGCTTATTCCCTAGGACCTAGGATAATGTTTCATTAAATGAAAGAGTGCTAGAATGAAATTAAAATTGTGAACATATGGATGATTTTCTAAATATAAAACTCCTCTATGCAGTTACTATGTTCCACTGATTACTACTGGTTAAAATGTTCTACCTGCTATTTTGTGCCTAAATTTGCTGGTTCTGATTTTGGGTTACCGACATGTCTAGGCAGTTAATTACCAAAATGTAATCTGATTCTCATTTTAAAGTTCCATTTCTTTGCAAGGCAAATTAAACTCTTTAAACCCAAGAGATAAATGATAAATGTTAAATGTATAAAACTGCCAGTGAAAATCCTACTAATTAACTTGAAACCTGATTATATTTTTGATGCTATTTAAATCACAAGGCTTTTATAGTTGTTGCTAATGAAATACTTTTTGGAACATCTTAATAAATTGTGATGTAAATAATAAACTAAACTTTGATCTTCTTTTTAAATCATGCAGGTACCTCACCTACCTTAAAAGTAAGGTGTTTTCAAAAATTTTAGTTTAGAACTGACAAATAAAAATATATGAGGGTCATATTCCTACCTCAAAATAACTTAAAAAAGAGGACATTAACTTGACTTTCTTAGAAGCTATACTCAAGTAGAACTGTATAAGTATCAATTTATTACTTGAATACTATTACTTATACTCCACAGAATTTGCTTATAATTGCAAATAATCTTTGATTTAAACATCTGAATATGAAATATACTATGGATTGGTAATCTAATTATAAAACAAGCAAGTGATTAAATATGTTATGAGCAAATCATGCTAATCAGAAGAAGACAGATATCAACAGATATTGAACTATTATTTTGTATCAAATTAATCTATTTTTAATTTTACCCTGTATCAAGTATAGTAATAAAATGAATATTCTGAATTAATTTTTACTACAACTTTATAAGAAAGGTGCTATTAAATTCCCAATTTAAAAGACTAATAAATGAAGAGTTAGCACCTTCAAGATCCTACACTCAGAGCTGAGATATTCCTTCAACAATATAAATTTTAACTAACAATTCTCATGCTTAGAGAATCAGAAAGTCAGTTAATAAATATTAAAATCAGCAAAGATAAAAAATGGGGACACTCATTATAAGTATAGCTTCATTTTTTTCTATTTCATTACTAATTTGAGGAAAATTATCCCAAATCTTTGGGAAAATTGATTATAGCAGATTCTGTGACTATTTGCCAGGAAAATAATGAAATCAGCAGTGGCAGTGTTAAAGGTCTCAAAATAAAGAAAGGAGTTGTTTGCTCTGAGATGGATTATCTCATAGTTGTTCCTGACAGGCAAATCAAACACTCCTTCTTCCACTATTATGAATAAATCAGAAACTGATTCAAACAACCTAACATGTTCAATAATTTAAATTTATTAAACTATCTTTTCATTAATCTGTTAAGTTGAATATCACTGTTTTCAAAAAGACTTAGCATGTAGTCAAAAAATATATGAATCAGGGAGAGGGAAAAATCAATAAATTTCACATTTTAAGGGTTTAATAACAAAATATTCACACAGCTTGCTACAATCTGGCCGCTACCTCAACCTTCTACCTTTTCACCTAGAAATAAGAACTTCATGAATCAATTATCTGAATAATCACTTTACCTTTTTTTTTATTAAAGCTATGTAGGTTATAAATAAATAGCGTGCTTATTACAGAAATGTAAGAAGATTTCTCATTCAAAATGGCTAGCACAAAAGTTCTATTATTTTAAAAGACAAAAGGTTTTTTACAACACAAGCAAATCTACCCACTCTAGGAATAAATAAACTTTGACTGAGATTCCTGGGACTTAAAAAAAAAGAGTAAACCCTCCAAGTAAGGACACAAGATGAACAAAGAAGTCATTGAACTAACTGAAAATACAGCTACAAAATCAAACTCTGCATACTATCTCTCAGAACTGTTACAACAATACTACATTAAAAATATTTTCTTACATCCTTGAATAATTCAATGTAGTTTCCAAAATCTGTAATTTGTACTGAAGTATTTGGGATTTAATTGAAAATTAAAGGCAAGGAAATTAGACCCAAAAGGGTAATGTAGATAATGAAGATGTGTGAAGGAAGCTGTGTGGGATGAAGACACGAAGGGCCCTCTGTATGTCAAGGGATACACAGGATCTGGTCCAGCTCAGTGTTGCCATGGAGGGAAGACCAGAGGAGTATTGCCTCATCCTGTGTTTTTTTTTTTCAAGAGAAACATGAATTTATGCTTTTGGATGTAATACTTACATTTAAAAAATATATGCCTATTCAACCTTAAAAAATAAATGAAAACAGCATTTGGCTTGTGGAGACTCAGGGGGTGTGTATTTATTTTTTCTCAGAGAAAAAGAACCACACTATTATAGGAATACAATTTATGTGGCTCTGAAATTTGAGCATACACCAGAATCAAGGTGAAGGCTTATTAAAGTAGATTGCTGCCTCCCCTGCCCAAAGTTTCTGATTCTGAAGGTCTAGGGAAATGTTTGATAATCTGCATTTCCAAGTTCCCAGGGGATACTACGTCTGCTACATTGTGACAGTGATGCACATTATTCTTTTGAGTAAGAACAAATTATAAGCCTCCATTAAATTTCTTAAATGTTACTGAATAGAGATACATGTATTTACAGGACATAACCTTTCATTTCTCTTAGATGAATCTAATTTTTAAGAAACTGCCTAATTTATTAGAAAGTGGTTGTTCCACATAACCCATCAGAAATTAGGAGGGTTGCAGGTTTTGCACATTCTCTACATCACTTAGTATTATCTGGCTTTTGATCACAGATTTCCTAGTGGGTATGCAGCAGTATACTTTAGGAAGCATCTCTATAAACAAAGCTAGTGGAGGTGATGGAATCCCAGCTGAGCTATTTCAAATCCTGAAAGATGATGGTGTGGAAGTGCTGCACTCAATATGCCAGCAACTTTGGAAAACGCAGCAGTGGCCACAGGACTGGAAAAGGTCAGTTTTCATTCCAATCCCTAAGAAAGGCAATGCCACAGAATATTCAAACTACCACACAATTGTACTCATCTCACACGCTAGTAAAGTAATGCTCAAAATTCTCCAAGCCAGGCTTCTACAATACGTGAACCATGAACCTCCAGATGTTCAAGCTGGATTTAGAAAAGGCAGAGGAACCAGAGATCAAATTGCCAACATCCGCTGGATCGTCGAAAAAGTAAGAGAGTACCAGAAAAACATCTATTTCTGCATTATTGACTATGCCAATGCCTTTGACTGTGTGGATCACAATAAACTGTGGAAAATTTTGAAAGAGATGGGAATATCAGACCACCTGACCTGCCTCTTGAAAAACCTGTATGCAGGTCAGGAAGCAACAGTTAGAACTGGACATGGAACAACAGACTGGTTCCAAATAGGAAAAGGAGTACGTCAAGGCTATATATTGTCACCCTGCTTATTTAACTTATATGCAGAGTATATCATGAGAAATACTGGGCTGGATGAAGCATAAGCTGGAATCAAGATTGCCGATAGAAATACTACTAACCTCAGATATGCAGATGATACCACCCTTATGGCAGAGAGCAAAGAAGAACTAAAGAGCCTCTTGATGAAAGTGAAAGAGGAGAGTGGAAAAGTTGGCTTAAAACTCAACATTCAGAAAACTAAGGTCATGGCATCCCGTCCCATCATTTTATGGCAAATAGATGGGGAAACAGTGACAGATTTAATTCTGAGGGGCTCCAAAATCACTGAGGATGGTGACTGCAGCCATGAAATTAAAATACACTTGCTCCTTGGAAGGAAAGGTATGACCAACCTAGACAGCATATCAAAAAGCAGAGACATTACTTTGCCAACAAGGGTCCATCTAGTCAAAGCTATGGTTTTTCCAGTAGTCACATATGGATGTGAGAGTTGGACTATAAACTGATGAAAGATTGCTGACAAAACCACAGCAAAGATGCCGGGAATCTTGGTCTCTGGAAGAGAATTCAATCCAGGGCCAGAGCTGGGGCTTGATCACTCAGAGCTTTTGTGTAATAAACTTTTATTAAAGTATAAAGAAAATAGAGAAAGCTTCTGACATAGGCATCAGAAGAGGGTAGAAAGAGTACTCCCTTGCTAGTTTTTGGCTGGATGTTACATAGTCACCAGCAGTTTGCCAATGAAAGAATGGAATGTCTCAAAACTCAGAATGGCACCAGGCCCCTCATACATAAGATGTACTTTAAGATAATGTTGGCATCAGAGGAGTCATCCTGGGTCATAAAATGATGACTTGAATTTTGTACAAGGGCAGTTTACCTACAGATAATTACATTTACATAGATTAGGAGAACAATGTCTGAGTATAACATACTGCTTTGTCAAGTAGGTTTTAAGCCATTTGGCAGAACTGGATCAAAGATACAGTTTGGGGTAAATGCATAGTACATTAACATAGCTTAAGACAAACATTTCCATAAGAAGAATGCATTGGTTAACTCAAGGTTTGAGAATAGTTAACTTCAGGTGAGACCAGGTCTCCTTAGGGCAACACAGTGTTTTAAGAGAAACCTCTTTTAAATTTGTATAGAGAAGGACAAAATATCTCTTGTTTCCTCTTGCCACTTAAGAGAGAGATAAAAAATGTCTGGCACTTGCAGCCTATTTCCTCCCTTTGGAGACCCCTGGCCTTCCTGCCTGTTACCCTCTCACTGAGCACTGAAGAACTGATACTTTTGAACTGTGGTGTTGGAGAAGACTCTTGAGAGTCCCTTTTACTGCAAGGAAATCAAAACAGTCAATCCTAAAGGAAATCAGTCTTCAGTATTCATTGGAAGGATTGATGCTGAAGCTGAAACTACCTGATGTGAAGAACTGACTCATTTGAAAAGATCCTGATGCTGGGAAAGATTGAGGGCAGGAGGAGAAGGGGACAACAGAGGATGAGATGACTGGATGGCATCACTGATTTAATGGACATGAGTATGAGTAAACTCCGGGAGCTGGTGATGGACAGGGAGGCCTGGCGTGCTGCAGTGCATGGGGTCGCAAAGAGACATGACTGAGTGACTGAACTGAACTGATACAGCAGTTGATTATTGTAATTTATTTTCCTATTGATTAAGAATGCTATGCTCTTCATGTGCCTATTTGCTTTTTAAAAAGTAACTGAAAAAAATTTATAGTCAATATAATATGCAATGCTGAAATAACCCAGAATTATTTTCTCAAAATTACACTTTCCTGGACACCTCAGTCATTTGAGGGCACACAATGGGGAGGAGTTGTTGAGATTCAAAGTGAGTTTTTTCAACCTCTAGGCTCATATACATTTGAACAAATTAATGTTTATGACTAAAAGCAGTAAATCAAATATAATATATTCTGCACCTTAAAAATAATAAATAAAAGTTTTTGGAGAAATGTATATTCATTTGTCCATTTTATTAACCAAGTTGTTTAATTATTCTTGGATGATACTTATTTACATAATATGGCTACAAGTCATTTATCAGACATAGGATTTGCAAATATTTTTCCCACTTTACCTTTTTGAAAATGTTCTTACTTCTGTCTTTTAAAGGACAAGAAAGTTTAATTTTATTGGAGTCCAAATTTTCAATTTTTAGTTTGTGGGCCATGCTTTCACTAGCATGCCTAAATTCACTTTGCCTAACCTAAAGTCACAAAGATGTTCACCAGTTTTCCTCAGGTCCGACTCTTTGCAACCCCATGGACTGTAGCCCACCAGGCTCCTTTGTACACAGGATTCTCCTGGCAAGAATACTGGAGTGGGTTGCCATTTCCTTTTCCAGAGGATCTTTCCAATCCAGGGATCGAACCCGGATATCCTGAATTGCAGGCACATCCTTTACCATTTGAGCCACCAGGGAAGCCTAGTTTTCCTCTATAAGTTTTGGTTATTATTCTGGATTTTGGTAACTTGTATTTTTTCTCATATTTCCTTGATTAGCTATATTTCATCAATTTTGTTTACTTTATCAAAAAATAAATCTCCAATTGTTTCACTGATTTTTTTCTATTACTTTTCATTTTCTATTTCACTGATTTCTGCTCTAATATTTACTATTTCATCCCTTCTGTTTGCTTTGGATTTAGTTTGGTCCCTTCCTTAAGATGGAAACTTAGGTAACTGATTTGAGACCTTTATTTTTTTTTTTCTCTGATATAGGCATTTGAATCTACGAATTCCCCTCTAAACACTGCTTTAACTACATCTCGCAAATATGCTGGGGTTTTATTTTCATTTAGCTAAAATATTTTAAATTTTATTTGTGACTTTTCCTTTGATATGTATGATTAAAAGTGTAATTACCACTATTTGGGGTTTTCCCAGGTTTCTTTCAGTTGTGGCTTTTTCATGTAATTAGACTGTGCTCAAATTATACACTACATGAATATATATTGTATATCAATATTTTTACATTCATTGTGACTTGTTTTGTGGAACAGTAAATAATTTCTACAGGAAAATGTGCCATGAGTGTGAGTGAATAGACTATGTATTCTCCAGTCATTTGGTGGAGTGTTCCCTATGTGCTAATTTAATATAGTTGGTTGACTGTGTTGTTGAAAACTCCTATATTATTGCTATTTTCTGTCAGTTTTCCTATAAATTGCAAAGAGTGAAGTATCAAAAAATCAAAGCAGTGTTGTTAAAGTTTTCATTTTTGTCTTAATCTTTTAGCTCCTGCTTATGCATTTAGGGGGTTCATGCATTTAGAAGTCTACATACATTTACATCCTGTATTCCATGGGTGCATACACATTTATAAGTTTTAAATAATCCTGATGTACGGCCATTTGTCATCTTTAAGCTTCGAATAAATTATGCCACTTCCTTGTCACCTTCACTGTTTCTGATTAGATGTCGGCCAATTTCTGTTCTGTCATTCTACTGTATGAGTTGTTTCTTTCTTGCTACTTTCAAGATGGTGACTTCATCCTTGAACAGTGTGCCATATGGCATGGCTCAATGTGATTCACTTACTATTTATCTTATTTGCTTATTTCTTGATTTCCAGGAGTTTAGTATTTTTCATTAAGTTTTGAGAGTTTTCAGTCACTGTTTCTCAAACCCCCTTTCTCCTTCTAGGACTCTTATCTATATTTTGGTGTACGTAATACTGTCCCCAAAGTCCCACACTCTGTTCATTTAGCTTCAGTATTTTTGTGTGCTTGGATAAGAAAATTTCTAATGTTCTGTGCTCATGTCCACTGGTTCTCTTCTCCTTCTCTTTTGTCATCAATCAGCTATTGAGCCCTTCTAGTGAATTTTTCATTTTTCAGTTATTGTACTATCACTTTCACAATTACCACTGCTTTTTAAATATTGTTATCCTTGTATATAATCTATTCACTGAGTCATTATTTTCATATATACTTTAATTCTTTTAATAAAGTTTATTTTATTTTTTAATATATTCATAATAGCTAATTCAACAACTTGGCCTACTATTTTCAACATTTGGAAAAATTCAGACAAATTTCTATAAATTTCCTTTTCATAAGTAGGGTCACACTGTTTCTTTGAACATCTCATAATTTTGTTGAATATTGGGCATTTTAGATAATAAAACAATCAGATTATTGCTTTATTTGCTTAAAGCTATTGCTGTTCTACTACTTTGTTTGGTTTGCCTAGACTAAATCCATGAAATCTCTCTCTCCAGCAATGCATGATCTACAATGTATATCTTGGTTCAGTTTGTTGTTTTAAGCCTGGAATTGCAAGAGCAGCATCTGTTATTATATAGCTTAGTGTCCAAAGAAAAGTTTAGTCAATGTTTGTGCTCATCTACCTCAGTCATTAAGGTCTTTATTTTCTGATGGATCTACTTGTGACCTAGATAGTACACTTAAACTTTAGACTGTTTCCAAGTTCATCCTGGGTTTTACTTCTTACAAGGTTCTCAGACGTCTGTGCCATCCAGGCCAAAGACTGTGGGTTTCTTAGGACCATTTTGTTACAAGAATGCATGTAACAAGACAGCAAAAGAGAAAGAGATGTAAAGAACAGACTTCTGGACAATGTGGGAGAATTTGAGTGGGGGACAGAATGAAAGAACAGCATTGAATTTACATTACTATGTGTAAAAGAGATGACAAATGCAAATTTGATGCACAAAGCAGGACACTCAAAGCTGATGCTCTGGGACAACCCAGAGGGGTGGGGACGGAGGTAGGAGGGGTGTTCAGGATGGTGGGACGCATGTACACTCATAGCTGATTCATGGCAATGTATGGCAAAAATCACCACAGTACTGCCAATTTAAATTAAAAAAATAAAGAAGAATGCATCTAAGTTTTTGTCAGCTTGTGATACATGGAAAGTTTGCCAAGCCCTCTCGGTCTGCCTGACCTCCCAAATTTCTGTTAAGTTTGTGGACAGTCTCCTGGCCCTGCGTGTGCCATACAGGCCTGTGCACTAAGTCTTACAAAAGTATTTATCATCTTCGTCAATTTGCTCCTAAGTTGACCACTTTAAGTGACAATACTCCAAACTAACTGAGCCACAATTGTCAGGGGCAGCGAGAAAGTCCCCTTCGTGATTTAACTACCACACTGACACAGGGGAAAGGCGTGTAAGAGCATACCCAGGCAAAAATGATATAGACTTGAAGTGTTCTCACCTAAAGTTCGCACTTTTCATAAATCAATACCCTTCGCTTTGTATGTCTGCTTTAATTCTAGAGCAAATAACTGTTTCCTTTATGTCTGTCCAGCTTTAGACTTGTTTGGCGGAGGGGGTGGATGGTGAAAGGATTTGTTGACTCTTCACTTGGTTATGCAACCCATAGACTTTTGATTTACACAAGATTACTAAAAAAGAAAACAAGCTATTGAGATCAAGAAACCTAACTCTTTTTGTGAAGAAGAAAAGAAAAAGTATAAAACTAACCAGATCTGAACTAAATGTGTTTGACCAAGTTGAACCTAAACCCAGCTCTGATTAACAGATAGATATCATCTATCACATTATGTTTCCTGAGCCAGGAGACACAGGAGACAAGGGTTCAATCCCTAGGTTGGGAAGATCCCCTGAAGGAGGAAATGGCAACCCAGCCCAGTATTCACTTTTGGAAAACCCCATGGACAGAGGAGACTGGTGGGTTACAGTCCATGGGGTCACAAAGAGGAGACACAACTTAGTGTCTGAGCAAACACATGAACCGACTATCAACAATATAGTGCTTTCTGAGCCAAAAAAGTCAGAATTTGTTGACGCTAAGATCAAAGATAAATGTCAATAATATGAAGCTGCAAATTTAGATCAAATGGATACTATCCTTTCTTTTGTTTCTTAAAAACCTCTCTTTAAAAATATATTTGAAGGTAAAAATTATCAGTCATAAGTTCTCTAAAAGCCACTTATTTTGATAACATCTTCTTTGACAGAAGATATCATGGAAACTGAGAAGACAGACTTCAATTTCTCTTGTTCATGAAAGTTGTTTAAACTAAAGAGATTATAGTCTTTTGAACAACTGGTATAAGACATTCCCCAAGCAAGTTTGTCACAGGTACAGCCTTTTTGATTGACAAAAAATAGGTTATTCCTCTATACTGAAGAAATGCTTCCTTCACACAGTTCAGTTAACAACCTAGATGACAGGCTCACCTAGAGTAAGCTCTGTATCCCTGAAAATATCTCTGTTAAAACTATACTTCAAATCAAGGCTACATACAAAATATAAATGTTTATATATTAGAACACAGTGTAATATGGATGATGTCAATAAAACAGTCATATGCCATCTTGTTTGGATATAATTATTATATACAAATGTTCTCACAAATAATTATGAGTCACAAGATATCAAACTGCTCCTAAATATGTTTCACAGGAAACACAACATACTGCAGTAGAAAGAGCGTGAGTTTCAGATTAAGACACATCAACGAATGAATGCCAACTCTACTACCTATTATCTGGGTGATTAATGTGATCAAGTCTTTCTCTGCTTCAGATTCTTCATCTTTATAACAAGGATTGCAATATCATCTATCCTGTATATCTCTAATAACTAAATGATGCACTATACTGTATAAAGACAATTATTAAAATATCTGACATATATGCCAGAAGTAAAACCTGTCCTTTGCTTTGCAGACCCAGCTCTGAATGAAGGCATATAGGCATACTGAATAAATCAATTGCTTTGCATCTCCTCAAAGAGTCACTTTGGAAATGTCTAACAATGATTTATTAAGACCTGAGAGTGGCTGTCTATTAAATTTTTGTATTCTATATTTATTGTCTTAAATTCAAAATATTATAAGATACATTCCCAAAGAGTTTCCTAGGAAACATACTAGTATTTTAAATTTAAACTTGCAAAAAACAAAATCCAGTGTTCTTGGAAAACAGCATTCCCAGTGAATTGGTAAGTTCCTTTCTCTGAGTGTAGGTAACTATTCTCACTCCCTGTTGAATACCATAAAAGAAAATTGTAAAAGCAACACTCTCTTCCCAAATTGGAGCCAGGCCACTTGTTACTCATGAAATGCCCAGATCCTATCTACATATTTCAAACTAGTTCATCCATTAAATTCTACCCAATTAGCCCAATTTGAATGTGCCATTTTTTTTCTATTATGATTGTGAAAACATTAAGGAATTATTGTTAACTTTGTTAAATGTGATTAATAGTAACTATATAATAATGCCTTTAGCCGTTAGAGACACATATCATAATCCCAGTTCAGTTCAGTTGCTCAGTCGTGTCCACTTCTTTGTGACCCCATGAATCACAGCATGCCAGGCCTCCCTATCCATCACTAACTCCCATCACCAACACCACCCAAACCCATTTCCATTGAGTCAGTGATGCCATCCAGCCATCTCATCTTTTGTCGTCCCCTTCTCCTCCTGCCCTCAATCTTATCCAGCATCAGGGTCTTTTCCAATGAGTCAGCTCTTCGCATCAGGTGGTCAAAGTATTGCAGTTTCAGCTTCAACATCACTCCTTCCAGTGAACACCCAGGACTGATCTCCATTAGGATGGACTGGCTGGACCTCCTCACAGTCCAAGTGACACTCAAGAGTCTTCTCCAACATCACAGTTCAAAAGCATCAATTCTTTGGCACTCAGCTTTCTTTATAGTCCAACTCTCACATCCATACATGACTACTGGAAAAACCATAGTCTTGACTAGATGGACCTTTGTTGGCAAATTAATGTCTCTGCTTTGTAATATGCTGTAGAGGTTGGCCATAACTTTCCTTCCAAGGAGTAAGCATATTTTAATTTCATGGCTGCAGTCACCATCTGCAGTGATTTTGGAGCCCCTCAGAATTAAATCTGCCACTGTTTCCACTGTTTCCCCATATATCTGCCATGAACTGATGGAACTGGATGCCATGATCTTAGTTTTCTGAATGTTGAGCTTTAAGCCAACTTTTTCACTCTCCTCTTTCACTTTCATCTAGAGGCTCTTTAGTTTTTCACTTTCTGCTATAAGGGTGGTGTCATCTGCATATCTGAGGTTATTGATATTTCTCCCGGCAATCTTGATTCCAGCTTGTGTTTCATCCAGCCCAGCATTTCTCATGATGTACTCTGCATACAAGTTAAATAAGCAGGGTGACAATATAGAGCCTTGACGGACTCTTTTTCCTATTTGGAACCAGTCTGTTGTTCCATGTCCAGTTCTAACTGTTGCTTCCTGACCTGCATACAGGTTTTTCAAGAGGCAGGTCAGGTGGTCTGATATTCCCATCTCTTTCAGAATTTTCCACAGTTTATTGTGATCCACACAGTCAAAGGCTTTGGCATAGTCAATAATGCAGAAATAGATGTTTTTCTGCTCTCTTGCTTTTTTGATGATCCAGTGGATGTTGGCAATATGATCTCTGATTCTTCTGCCTTTTCTAAAACCAGTCTGAACATCTGGAATTTCACAGTTCACGTATTGCTGAAGTCTGGCTTGGAGAATTTTAAGCATTACTTTATAGTGTTTGAGATGAGTTCAACTGTGAGGTAGTTTGAGCATTCTTTGGCATTGCCTTTCTTTGGGATTGGAATGAAAACTGACATTTTCCAGTCCTGTGGTCACTAATCCTTACAGGTGAAATAAAAATTGGCAAGATTTTGTTAATTACTGAAGTGGCTTTAAAGTACATAACCATTCTCTACATTTTCTAAACATTTCATAACCATTCTCTAAACATTTCCATGGTAAAAAATTATTTTTTTTTTTTACTATTCCTCCCCCTCCCCACCATTTTAGAAAACTATGGCTACTTTAAATCCCCTTGATAAGTTTTTCTTAGCATTGTCTCTGATTTGGTGGCCCTGCCATGAATACAAATAGAAAAACCATTTTAAGGCAAGTGGGTTATTGTTTTCTATTTTGTCTACTCTGTAGATCTTATCTTGGTAACTTTCTCCCACTTCAGTTAAAATTTTCTTTATGCATGATTCCAAACTTAGTTTGTTTCAGAGCAGCTCTAAGTTTCATTTGTGATGTTAGATCAAGATTGAAGAAAAAAAGAGAGAGAGACATTCTGAGTGGTTTAAAAGTTAGACTTTGCCAGAAACAAGAATGACTCTTCTGGAAATTATACTCTTTTGCTACATTTCTACCATGTCTCGAAAAGAGTGTTATCAAGTTGTCTGCATGAAGCAGCACAGGAAAAATCATTCTGCCCAACAAGGAAATCTCTCTCATTTGGCTAATCATTGGGTACATGCCCTTGGCAGGTCACTTTAGTCACTTGGTCTAATGACCTTTAAATTAGAGCCATACACTGTTCATAAAAGGCAAGACCTAATAATCCAATTGCTATAATGTATATAGAGACACTGGTAATTCAAAAGAAATAATCAGTAGGCAGACTGAGACAGTTTTACATGTGCAACAGTAAAAATATTTTAGCCTTTTTTATTATTTACTAAGCTAACTACCCATCTCAACATATTTCCCAAGAGTTATTAATCTCAATTAATAGCATCATAACAACTCCATCCATAGTTTGGTTATGAAAGAAGTATTTGAAGAAAATTAGCATTAAAAGTGGAAAATTTTAGAATTTTTATGTCACTAAGAATAATGATTTAGGGTAGCTTTTTACATATGCTGAAAATTATCTGCCTGCTTCCAAAAAGCTAGGCAGGCTAATTTTTACTTTACACTTTATATAATACTTTTTACAGTCAGTCTCATCAAATTTTTTCATTTGTGTGTTTTAAAAGATTTTGAGCAGAAAAGAAAACATTCTGCTAAAATTCTAGGTTAATTATAGACTATTAAGGCAAATATATGCTCATTCCTTTAAAGCAGGGTTTTCCAATCCCAGGTCTATAGAGTTAGAACAAAGTAATTCTTCATTGTGTTGGGCTATACTGTATACTGCTGTGTATAGTATTGTATACTATACTAAGGACTGTTCTATTTACTATTTATGAAAATCCATGGTTTCTATTTAATAGATGTCAGTAGTATCCCTCCTAAGTTATGACAACCAACTCATCTCCAAAAATTGTCAAATGTGCCTAGGGAGATCAAATTACCTGCTGTTGAGAACCATTGCTCTAAGGTACATTTTGCTTTGCATCTACTTAAATTCTTACTTCCAAAGGATTATAAGTCAAATAACAGGAAGAGTTAAACAAGAACAAGAAATGAAGAATTTTGAAAAAGACATTGCGATTAGAAGTTTCCAATTAAAAACATTTTAAACTAAATAATTTCAAGTAATGGTTACTGAATGTGAGGATCTAAGAGCACCACAATGAGCTGTTGCTTTAAAGTCTAAGTTGCTTATAAAGCCCAGGAAATAGTAGCATGACAAGCAATGCATTTTTTACCAATTTGCTCTGATATATTTTGATCTAGGACAGTTCATCATAGAAAGGGAACGAATTTTAAACCTTGACATGTCCAAACCAAAACTGGCCAAATATTCTGATATGAGAAAACTTAATTCTTAGTTACTTAACATTTAACTTATTCTTGCAACACTTTTTTTTTTTTAAATATCAAGTGATAATGTTAAATGTAGTTGAACAGCTAACTGAATTTTTGTCTTACATATTTACAAAGCCTGGGCTTCCCAGGTGGCATTATTAGTAAAGTACCCCTGGCTGCCAAAGCAGGAGACATAAGAGACATGGATTCAATAACCACTAGGTCAGGAACATCCCCTGGAGGAAGGCATGGCAACCCACTCCAGTACTCTTGCCTGAAGAATCCCCACAGACAGAGGAGTTGGGCAGGCTACGGTCCAGAGGGTCACAAAGGGTCAGACACAAATGAGGTGACTTAGCACGTGCACACAGTTACAAAGCCTGCAAGTATAAATGATTCATTTAGTTGGCTTTTGAAAATATATTCTAAATAGCATGAACACTTAAGTTCAAAACTTGAACTACTTTGAATATGTTTGCATATCTTAGCTTTGATCTCTGGTTGATTTATTTCATGTCTATAACTAAACAGGAGGCTCATTTGGTTAGCACTGTCCACTGCACAAAGAAAAGTAACAGGATGACAATAAACTCTGAATAAGCATTTAAGACTTAAATTGAGAATCATTTTCCCCTGTTTTGTGGTTACCTTAACTTCTAGCATCTCCATCAAAGAAAAGTCAAAATTAAAGAATTAAACAATGAGATTAATTGTTTGTCCGTTGCTTCATTGGCTATTATTTTCTCCCATTCTGAAGGCTGTCTTTTCACCTTGCTTATAGTTTCCTTTGTTGTGCAGAAGCTTTTAATTTTAATTAGGTCCCATTTGTTTATTCGTGCTTTTATTTCCAATATTCTGGGAGGTGGGTCATGGAGTATCCCGCTTTGGGTTATGGCAGAGAGTGTTTTGCCTATGTTATCCTCTAGGAGTTTTATAGTTTCTGGTCTTAGGCTTAGATCTTTGATCCATTTTGAGTTTATCTTTGTGTATGGTGTTAGAAAGTGTTCTAGTTTCATTCTTTTACAAGTGGCTGTCCAGTTTTCCCAGCACCACTTGTTAAAGAGGTTGTCTTTTCTCGATTGTATATTCTTGCCTCCTTTGTCAAAGATAAGGTGTCCACAGATGCAGCTCCATTCTAGAAAAATAAACGACCCAATCAAAAAGTGGGCCAAAGAACTTAACAGACACTTCTCCAAAGAAGACATAAAAATGGCTAACAAACACATGAAAAGATGTTCAACATCACTCATTATCAGAGAAATGCAAATCAAAACCACAATGAGGTATCACTTTACACCAGTCAGAATGGCTGTAATCCAAAAATCTACAAGCAATAAATGCTGGAGAGGATGTGGAGAAAAGGGAACTCTCTTACACTGTTGGTGGGAATGCAAGCTAGTACAGCCACTATGGAAAACAGTGTGGAGGTTCCTTAAAAAACTGCAAATAGACCTGCCATATGACCCAGCAATCCCACTGCTGGGCATACACACCGAGGAAACCAGAATTGAAAGAGACACGTGTACCCCAATGTTCATCGCTGCATTGTTTACAATAGCCAGGACATGGAAGCAACCTAGATGCCCATCAACTGACGAATGGATAAGAAAGCTGTGGTACATATACACAAGCGAATATTACTCAGCATTAAAAAAAAATTCATTTGAATCAGTTCTACTCAGGTGGACGGAACTGGAGCCCATTATCCAGAGTGAAGTAAGCCAGAAGCAAAAACAACAATACAGTATATTAACGCATATATATGGAATTTAGAAAGACGGTAAGGAGAACCCAGCATGCGAGACAGCAAAAGGAACGCAGATGTATAGAATAGACTCGTGGACTCTGTGGATGAGGGTAAGGGTGGGATGATATGGGAGAATGGCATTGAAACATGTTAATTATCATATGCCTAATCAATCGCCAGCCCAGGATTAATGCTCAGGGCTGGTGCATCGAGATTTCCCTGGGGGAGGGAGGAGGGAGGGAGGAGGGAGGGGGTTCTGGAGGGGGAGCATATGTAAACCCATGGTGATATCATGTCATTGTATGGAAAAACTAATAAAAAAAAAAAGAAAAAAAAATTAAAGAATAATGAAAGTACATATCCAAACCACTGGTGAACGACCAACTTCACCAATTTTGGCATCAATAATTTACCTAATTAGATGGATTTCAACTCAAAGTTTTCCTGGGATTTCTAGACATGCCTGATTCTGTCTCAACTACTTCTGGGAGTGTCAAAGAAAGTGTAGGACAACATTAACATAAATATTATAAATTTGGTTGGGTTTGAGATTTACTTTTTTCCTCTTACACCAATAATGCCAATTTCTTTTAATGAAACTTGACCATAATTAAAATAAACATGTAGAAAATAAAGCATTCAAAGAATTACATGGTTCAGTATGAAATTCAACCATGTAAAGCTATTTTTAAAGCATCCACTTTTATTTAACTCTCAAAGTGGAAAATTATCAATTCCTGCCATGCAACAACTCAATAAAAAGAAAATGTGCTAGCTATGATCTTTTGCTGAGTGCCAGGTGCTGGCACTTAAAACTTCTAGCTATAAGAAAGTGAGATGGGAATTTTTAGTGTGTGAACCTTGTACTGTATAATTTAAAATGGTCTATTAGTAGCCCCCCAAAAAGCATCTTTGGATAAAATGAAAAGAGATACTGTAGCAAAAATGACTTGCTGAAAAGAACAAAGTGATGGACTACCAAATTTTAAACAGCTAATATAAATTCTAGGTTTTTGTCTTTCTGTACATCTTTTATATTTATTTTTTAAAATGTCAGAAACCACTACTTCACTTTAATAGGCCTTTCTACTCTACTGCCATCTGCTCTCACCTTTACATCACGGCCCCACTCCCCCAGGCAGTCCCTCCCGAATGCAGCCTGCAGTGACCTTCCCATGCCTGAGTCATGAATACCTAAACACAGGGGACGAAATCACTGACATGCCTCACATATGCTGGTGTGAATGCACTACAGTAATTGCTCTGCAATTACATGGCAATTATTGACCATTTAAGTACATTTAAGAACAGGGTGAGTACTATGTAATCAAAGACTAATTATCTAATTATTTCTGTCTTTTAAACTGCAGGCTTACAAGGTATAAAAATTGCAAGTAACATGATGATTACTCATTGAACTACATGCTAACTTGAAGTATAATTCTGAAGTAATCTGTAGAAATCGTATTTTTATTGTGGGTCTCCTCAAAGGTTAATTGCAGAGTAGCTATATTGTAATATACATTCTCTAAAGTGATAACAGAAAAAGTCATCAATATGTTATACTAATAGAGTATGCATATGGGTAACCAAACATATCACACAGTTCATTAGAAGAACATGTGAATGGGGATATACATTTTAATAAAGATGACAGGGCAAACGGCAAATAACTAAGATAGGGAGAGAGAAGTGGAATGGATATTACAAGGTCAAAGCAGAGAAGTTCAGAGATTGATCATTTGTACTGGTGTTTAGTGGCAGAATCCAAACCAAGAGTGAAACTTAAAATGTATTACTAATTGGTAGGACCCAAGATGAAACCTCCCTTGGTGGCTCAGGGCTTCCCTGGAGGCTCAGATGGTAAAAAACAAAACAAAACAAAAAATCCACCAGAAATGCAGAAGACCTGGGTTTGATCCCTGGGTTGGGAAGATTCCTTGGAGGCAGGCATGGAAACCCACTCCAGTATTCTTGCCTGGAGAGTCCCATGGACAGAGGAGCCTGGTGGGATACAGTCCATGGGGCTGCAAAGAGTCAGACATGACTGACTGACAAAGCACAACAGAAATATTTACTTAAATTATTTTCAAAGCTTCCACTTTGTTTGCAAATGGATAATTATGGATTCTCTCCTGAAAAGTTATCTGATATTGTCTGAATTTAAAAACCTATGCAGCATGGCAAGGATATATACCAGGAGAAGGATTTCGTGGAATATGGCTTACATATGTGTTTGCTGAGGGCGAAGATCAACTCTTTTGCCAAGGAATGTCCCTGCCTTCTTGAACTTATCTGGGGTTGCATACTTACCTTGGTAATAAAATGTGAAACTGTCTGTCAACTCTGGGTAAAAATCTTTAAAACCCAATACTGAATCCAATACCATTTTCCCCTGCGACAGTGAAAGATGCTCTGGATGGCGAAGACTCTATCAGCCCGAGTCCCCTGAATTAGCACACCCAGAATACTGTGCCTCTAGACTGTCACAGATATATTAACACACCAGCAAGAAATAAACCTTTGATGTTTTTTCAGTTCCTAGATTTTGAGGATTTGTTTTCTCAGCATTAACAAATCTATCGTGGCATATACACATATTACTTTTATTTAAGTTGTTACTCTTTTATCCAGTAATTGTATCTGTAAAAATACTAAGTCAAAAATAGCAAATCAATTTTTTCATAGTTCTTCAATCTTAGCTAGATTTCAATCATTTTTAGAGAAGTATTGCTTATTATGGTACTTAAATAATAGTCTTACCAACAAGGACAATTACATTCATGTAGGTGGAAAGCAAGGATTTAAATTAATCTTTCAGTTTCCTTCTTTAGTGACTTCCTAAGTTTTTTAATCACTTTTGGTAAGCATATTTTTGGCTTTGTCTATCAAATAACCCTTTCCTCTTTTTCATAATAAAATCTCTCTTTACAATGGACAACTTAGTCCTTGTAACTCCAGAAGGAATTAAAAATCTGTAAAATCAATTTAAGCAACTATCTGTTATTTAATATCATGATTAAAAATATCAGTAACATGAGCCCTGAAATAGAGATAATGCCAATTCCACTACAAAGTAATTATGATGATATTTTGTATGTAATGTTGGAATGGAGCTCTGGAATGTGTTAGTACCAACATTGTCCATGAAAAAATGTTTTGAGCAAAAGATAAAATTTTCTTGCCTAAAGGATAAAGGTGATTTGACAGCATCCAAAGAAATGGTAATGCTATCATATTAGACCTTGCTTGCTTTCAAATTCTTTGCAAAATTTTTCAGAATAATCCGAATGCTGTTACTTTTTAGCAATTGTCTATTTTTTGCCCCACAGTTTCATAGAATACAACATGTACCTTCAAGTATTTCTGCATGGTTTATTTTAGATTAACTCTTGATTTATATTGTTTTGCCTGCTATGTTTCTTCTCCAAGGAATTCTATAGTACAATAAATTGTAATCTGAAGTACTTTCAAATATTGTCTTGTACAACTAGCCAGATACAAACGCATAGTCAAGTGAAATGCTATTAGTAGTCACTTATTAATTTGTTAATCTTTTGACCTGAGCAGCTACTCATAAAATGAAATCCAGAATGGACTGTGGTAGATTTATTTGATCAGCATCGATTAATTCTTATGTCATTAATGAAGCATTTTTTTGATTGAGATCTCATTAAAGGTTTCTGCCTTATATAAAAATGTCAATAATCCTTCAGAGACAGGAATGCCACTTTACTGTGGCTATATTTTTTAATGTTGTAACTAAAAATTATTTATAAATGCTTTCCCAAAGTGAATCGTTACACTATTAATTTTTAAAATAAATTACTATACACTGCTTCATGAAGCATAAAAAATTGGGAGGTAATAAATAAAGATCATGCATTGAGTAATAGTTTGGTCAGCCTGAGGAAGGGAGTTGGTAAGTAATTAACATGGCTAGCTAGTCTGTATGTACAATAACTCACCTCGAGTTGCCTCCACCCTTGATTATTTAACTGAAATAGCCTACAATTTAAAGTTACTATCTCCTTCATGAAAGGGAAAGCTGAGAAGTGAATGGCATATATAAAATATGAAAGGATGTTTTAAGTGTGTTTACCGTGCACTCTTGGGTGTCTCGTGAACACATCCATGAGATCAAGCTCCTCATTATATTTAAGTTCCTGAGAAGAAACATGTCATCATAGGAAAGACAGCAAAGGTGCGTCAAATCAACCTAACGATCACGCCATGAATCATTTATGTAATTTACCATTAGACTAAACATCTCCTTTGTCTTCCTTTCCCTTACTAATCCATTGCTCTGGTATAGGAAAACATTTCTCATAAAATAAAGAAGGTGGCATAAAATGCCATGAATGGACACCAAGTTTTCCAGTCCATTTTATCTAGGCTGTTTCCTCCTATAAAATCATTTAAGAAAATATCTAATAGAGCTAAAGACTCTGAATCTAAAACAAAACAATAAAAATTGCTATATAATAAGGAACAAAAAGTAATTTTAGTCTGTTTAGTAACATTATCAAATATTGTCAAAAATATTCTGCAATTATGTCACATTTTTATATTGGCAAACACATAAAAAGCAAAGTTTGTGTCCTCAAATGCGCTTGAATATAGCCCTTAAAAATTGCTACACTAAATGGGATATCCACTTTCACCACTTATAATCAAAGCTTCCACTAAAGATTACAGCTAGAGCAACAAAGAAAAAAAAAGGAATTACATATGTCCAAAAGGAAAGAAAGGAAAACTGCATTTTATTTGCAGATGACATAATCCTTTGTGCAGAAAATTCCACTTCAACAAGCCCAACAGAAAAATTACTAAAACAAGGACTTCGCTGGTGGCTCAGTGGTAAAGAGTTCACCTGCCAATGCAGAGGACATGGGTTTGATCCCTGATCCAGGTGGAGCCCACGTGCCATGTAGCAACCAAGCCTGTGCACCAAAACTCCTGAGACTGTGCTCTAGAGCCCAGCACCAACTTCGGAGCCAGCGTGTCACAGCTACTGAAGCTCCCACATCCTATAGCCTGGGCTCTGCAACAAGAGAAGCTATTGCAATGACATGCCTGCGCACCACAACTAGAGACTAGCCACCACTCACTGCCACTAGAGAAAAGCCCAAGCAGCAATGAATACCCAGCACAGTCAAAAATGAATATTTTTTCTTAATTACTAAAACAAGATACAAAAGTCAATCTAGGAAAATGAATTCTATTTCTATATACTAGTAATGAACAATCTTAAAGCAAACCAAGAAAATATTATTTATAATAATTCCTAAGACTAAAATTCTTAAAAATACCTGAACAACACATTGCTAAGAGAACTGAAGGAAATCTAAATAAGTGAGAGACATTTATTTTCCTGGGTTGGAAAACTGAGTATTGTCAATATCACAGCTTTACATAAATGCACTAGAGATTTAATGAAATCCTTTTCAAATGCCTTTTCATACTGTTCATGAGGTTCTCAAGACAAGAACACTGAAGTGGTTTGCCATTCCCTTCTCCAGTGGACCACGTTTTGTGAGAACTCTCCACCATGACCCATCCGTCTTGGGTGGCCCTGCACTGCATGGCTTATAGTTTCATCGAGCTGTCCATGTGATCAGTTTGGTTATTTTTCTGTGATTGGGGTTTTCAGTCTGTCTGCCCTCTGATGGAGAAGGATAAGAGGCTTATGGAAGGTTCCTGATGGGAAAGGCTGACTGAGGGGGGAAACTGGGTCTTGTTCTGATGGGCTGGGCCATGCTCAGTAAATCTTTAATCCAATTTTATGTTGATGGACAGGGCTGTGGCCCCAATGCTTGACCTGAGGCCAAACTATGGTGGAGTCAATGAAGATAATGGCAACCTCCTTCAAAATGTCCTGTGCCCCACTCCTCTACTCAGTGCCTCTGACCCTAAAGCAGGCCACCACTGACCATGCCTCCACCGGAGACTCCTGGACACTCATGGGCATGTCTGGGTCAGTCTCTTGTGGGGTCACTGCCCCTTTCTCCTGGGTCCTGGTGCACACAAAGTTTTGTTTGCGCACTCCAAGAGTCTGTTTCCACAGTTCTGTGTAAGATCTGGAGGTTCTATGGTGGGGAGATCCAACCAGTCCATCCTAAAGGAAATCAGTCCTGAATTCATTGGAAGGACTGATGCTGAAGCTGAAACTCCAATACTTTGGCCACCTGATGCGAAGAATTGACTCATTGGAAAAGACCCTGATCCTGGAAAAGATTGAAGGCAGGAGGAGAAGGGGATGACAGAGGATGAGATGGTTGGATGGCATCACCAACTCAATGGACGTAAGTTTGAGTAGGCTCCAGGAATTGGTGATAGACAAGGAAGCCTGGTGTGCTGCAGTCCATGGTGTTGCAAAGAGTTGAACATGACTGAGCGACTGAAATGACTGACTAACTTATCAAATGGCAGTAGGATATTTTGAAGATACTGACAAGATGATCATATGACATATGTGGAAATAAAAAGAACCCAGAATAATAAGAACAATTTTTAAAAGGAACAAAATTGAAAGACATACACAATCTAATTTCAGAACTTACTACAAAGCTGCAGCAATTGGGTATATGTTATTGGTATAATGATAGCCATGTAGACTAATAGAACATATTTAAGAGTCCCCCCCAAAAAATTTAAATTTAAATTTAAAGTCAACTGAATTTTGACAAGGGCATCAAATTAATGATGAAGAGGACAGAATATCTGAAAATAACTAGATATCAATAAACACACACACACACAAAGAACTTAGGATTTTCCTTCAAACTATATACAAAAATTAACTAAAAATGGATCCTACAATTGAATAGATGAGTTAAAGCTACCTAACTTCAGGAAGAAAATATAGGAGAAAATCTTCATGGCCTTTGGATTGGACAAAAGAGTTTGTAGACATGTCAGCAAAAAACAAAGATCCACAAAAATTTTTAAACTGGACACCATTAAAATTAAAACTGTTAAACATCAAAAGATACAATTCAGAAATGGAAGACAAGTCACAGACTGGAAGAAAACATTCAAACATATATCTGATAATGGGACAATGCCCAGAATACACAAACATCTCTTATAATCAACAGTAGAGACCATTCTTTTTCTTTATGGGACAAAGTTTTAAGTAGATATCTAACCAAAAAGAGATAAATCCTATATATGCTAATATGCACATGAATAAATGATCATTGTCATTAGTCATTAGGAAAATGCAAACTAAAATCATGAGACACCGCTACACTCCTTTCTTGATGACTCAAAAAATGACCATATCAAGAGTTAGTGATGATGTGCAGAAACTGAACTCTTTGTGTAATGCAGGTAGGAATATAAAATGGCACACAAAGCCCCTGTGAAAAACAGTTTCACAGTTTCTTAAAATGTTTAACAGGTACTTGTCAAACAACTAAGCAGTAATCTATCTGACAGAAATGAACATGTGTATCCACATGAAGAAATGCATATGAATGCAGTATTATTTGTATTACTAATAGTTCAAACTGGGAATAATCCAAATACACATTAATTAATGAAAGAATGTACATTACTTGAGATAACTATAAAGCAGAAGACCAATTAAAAAAAACAGACTACTAACATATGCATTATTACAAAACGTAAAACATTTTGCTAAGTGAAAGAAATGCCAAAAACTATTTATGATTCTAGTTTTCTAAATTCTATAGACATTTTTCCAAGGTAGACATATACATGGCCAACAAGCACATGTAAAGATGTTCAGCTTCACTAATCAGAAAGGAAATGCAAATCAAAGTCACAATGAGATACCATCTCACACTTGTCAAAATGTCTATTATCAGAAAGATAACAAATAATAAGTATTGGCAAGACTGTGGAGAAAAGGGAGCCTTCTTGCTCTATTGATGGGAATGTAAGTTGGTGTAATCACTATGGAAACAGTATGGAGATTCCTCAAAAAATTAAATGTCAAATCACCATTTAATCTAGCACTTCCATTCCTGGGTATTTACCTAAAGAAAATGAAAACACTAATTAGAAAAGATAAATGCAGCCCTATATTCCCTGCAGCATTTTTTACAGTGCCCAAGATACAGGATCAAGCTTAGTGTCCATCCATAGACAAATGGATCAAAAAGATGTGATATGTGTATATATGTTTATATTAATATACATACATATACACAGAAATATATGAGTATATATAATAGAATATCACTCAGTCATAAAAAGGATGCAATCTTGCCCTTTGCAACATGAATGGACCTCGAAGGTGTTACGCTAACTACAGTTAGATAAAGACAAATACTGTAGGATTTCACTTATATATGGAATCTGTAAAAGAAAACAAATGACCAAATATAACAAAATGGAAACAGAGTCAGAAACAGAGAATAAGAAAGTGGTTACCAGAGGGTAGGAGATGGGGAAAGGAGAAAAATGGGTGATAGAGATGAAGAGAAACAGACTTCCAGTAAAAAAATAAATGAGTCATCCTATAAAATATACAGTGGGAGGATATAGTTAACAATTACATAATATTTCTGGAAATAGAACTCCTATATGACCCAGAAATCTCACTGCTGGGCATACACACCAAGGAAACCAGAATTGAAAGAGGCACATGTACCCCAGTGTTCATCGCAGCACTGTTTACAATAGCCAGGACACGGAAGCAACCAAGATATCCATCAGCAGATGAATGGGTAAGAAAGCTGTGGTATATATACACAATGGAATATTACTCAGCTATTAAAAAGAATGCACTTGAATCAGTTCTAATGAGGTGGATGAAACTGGAGCCTATTATACAGAGTGAAGTAAGTCAGAAAGAAAAACACCAATACAGTATATTAAAGCATATATATGGAATTTAGAAAGATGGTAACATTGACCCTATATGCAAGACCACAAATGAGAAACAGATGTAAAGAACAGACTTTTGGACTCTGTGGGAGAAGGCAAGGGTGGGATGATTTGAGAGAACAGCATTGAAACATGTATATTACCATATGTGAAATAGATCACCAGTCCAAGTTTGATGCATGAGACAGGGCGCTCAGGGCTGGTGCACTGGGATGACCCTGAGGGATGGGATGGGGAAGGAGGTGGGAGGGGGCTTCAAGATGGGGGACACATGTATATCCATGGCTGATTCATGTGAATGTATGGCAAAAACTACTACAATATTGTAAACTAATTAGCCTCCAATTAAAATAAAGAAATAAATAAAAATATTTCTGTACAGTGATAGTAACTAGACATATTATGGTGATCATTTTGAAATGTATAGAAATATCAATCATTATGTTATTTATCAAAAATTACCATAGTGTTATAGATCACTTATATTTCAATAACTAAACAAGCCAACAAAGTCATCAAAAAAGAAATCAGAGTTGTGGTTATCTGGGGAAGGGGGTGGGCAGAGGAGGAATTAGATGAAGGCGGTCAAAAGATACAAGCTTCTGGTTATATGATAAATAAGTACTAGGAATATACAGCATGATAAATAATTAACACTGCTGTATGTTATATATGAAAGTTGTTGAGAGTAAATCTGAAGAGCTCATTACAAGGAAAAACATTTTTATTTATTTGTATATCTATATAAGATGATGGATGTTCACTAAATTTATTGTGGTAACCATGTCATGATACATATAATTCAAATCATTATGCTGCACAACTTAAACTTATACACTGTTGGATACCAATTATATCTCAATAAAATGCCTAGAAAAGACAAATATATTCAGGCATAGCGTATCAGTAATAGTTTGAAGATGGGGACTGGTAGTAGCTTCAAGTGAACATTAAGACGCCAATGAATTGTATACTTAAAATGACTTAATTGTAGACCATGTAAATTATACCTCAACTGCTGTAAAAAAATTAGAATAAAAATGACACAGAATAGAAATTTGTTAAAATCCAAAAAATGAGCAGCAAATGAAGAACAAAAGAACAAAATTTCATGAGTTCTGCACAAAGTAAAAGCAAAACAACAGATGTGAAAAACATATATTAATCACAGAAATATGAAAGGACTTTTTACTTGCTACAAAATGCAGAGATGATCAACTTGGATACAAAACAAGATTCATCTGTAATCTGTCTACAAGAAACATGCTTTAGATTCAAAGACACAACTAGGTTGGAAGCACAGGGGTGGAAAACAGTGATAACACATAAATAGTAATCCTAAGAGAACTGGAGTCAATATAGTAAAACATAAGAAAATAAACTTTAAAGCATGAAAGACTGCTAAAGGCAGCAAGTTTCACAATGACAAACTGTCAAACATAAGGAAAGTATGATAATCATAAAGTATATTCACATCACAATAGATACATAATAGATGTATCCCAAGATACTTAAAATAAAAAGTGACAAAAATGGAAGAAAAATGGACAATTTCACACTTATATTTAGAGACTTAAATACTTCACTCTTAATATTAGGTAAATCAACTTAAAAATAGATGGCTAAAACAACACTACCAACCATATCGACTAAGCTGACACTTCTTGAACACTAGACCCAAGAACAGAAGCTACACATTCTCTTCTAGTGTATGGGAAGCATCATCTAAGATAAACAATAATTAAACCAATAAAAAATATCAGCAACTGTAAATTTACAATAATGGATCAACCACATAAAAATCAACTACATAAAAAAGTACAAAGAAATAACCAAACATTTTTTAAATGTCACACTTCTAGATGGACATTGGCCAAAGAGGAAATCATTAAGGAAACTAGAAAATGTCTGAACTGAACACATACCAAAACATTAAAAAAAAAAGTATGGGTTGCAGCTAAAGCAACACACAGAGGGAAACTGGTATCTTTAAAACACCATCATTTCCATAGGTATTGAAAAATAATTTGGTAAAGTACAATAAAACTCATCATGACAATCTATCAACAACCCAGCATTAAAAAGGAAGTTTCCCACCTTTAGAAAAGACACTTGAATTTAACAGCTAATCTCAAATTTATCCCTAATATTGTAAACAATAAAAGCATACCTACTTACCAGACTGTAGTCAGTGCGATAAAGTAAGAAACAAAAGAGACCAAAAGGAAATTGCTAAATGCTGGAGGTGACTGACTGCAAAAACAGGAGGAACTCTGGGGATGACAGAAAAGTGTTAGAACTGTCTTATGCTGATGGCTACACAGTGATACAAATTTAGTAAAATCGTTGTGTGTGTTTGTTCAGTCACGTCTGACTCTTTGCTACCCCATGAACTACATACAGCCCACTAGGCTCCTCTGTCAATAGGATTTCCCAGGCAAGAAGCCTGGAGTGGGTTGCCATATACTCTTCCAGGGGATCTTCCCCACCCAGGGCTTCAAATGCATCTCTTACATCTCCTGCATTGGCAGGCGGATTCTTTACAACTAGCACCACCTGGGAAGCCAACTTGAGTCCTATTTACTGTGAAAAGCACTATTTATTTATATATATAAGAGTTTGTAACATTTGCAGCTATATAGTGAGTAACTAGGAAACAGCCCCATGATACTGAACTAGATACTGTTAGGATGTTATCTGTTGTTGTTTTGGCACCCTGTCATGTCTGACTCTTTTGAAACCCCATGGACTGGGATTTTCCAGGCAAGAATACAGGAGTGGGTTACCATTTCTTTTCTCCAGGGGATCTTCCCAACCCAGTGATAGAACCCATGTTTCCTGCATTGGCAACTGGATTCTTTACCACTGAGCCACCTGAGAAGCCCCCTAAAATCACTGAACTTTATTCTTAAATGAGATAATTCTATGGTGTGTAAGTTTTATTTCCTAAGTGTTTTTAAAGTACTGCTGAGATATGAAACTTGAGTAAATCACTTACATTAACATTTCACAAGAATTTCAAAATTTTCATTTTTAACTTCAAAAACAAAATTCTTCTTGACAGACAGAGGCATTCAGGTTATAATAAAAAGTATAACCCTAAAGTTGCTTCTGCTCAGTGTTCTGTGATGATCTAAATGGGAAGGAAAACTAAAAATGAGGGGACATATGTATATGTAAAACTGATTCACTTTACTGTGCAGCAGAAACTAACAACATTGAAAAGCAACTATGCTGCAATAAAAAAAAAATCAATAAAGCAAATAGCACAATCCTACAGTTGCTATCCAATTACTCAAGCAGCACACTAAAATAGTTTATATTTAGGACATGCCTTTTGGTCACCGTCACGCTACTGATTTGTGTCTCTACTTAATCAAGATCCAGAGGTGGATATTGATCATTAAATAGTCACAGTATGTGGACTGTCTTTCAGGAGTAACCCCTTTAGAGTGTGATATTTAAGGTTTTTAATTATTGATTGAAACATGCTTTTAATTCTCTGTAGTGATTTGAAAATTTTTAACTTGTCTGCCACAGTACAAATTTTCACATGATCAGCAGATAAAACATCATTGAGTCCATTTCTCTCATCACATCATTGTTAACACTTAAGTGAAATATTCAATAGAATGCAAAACTGTTTTGTTTGTTCTTCTAAGGTATAGGTCATTAATGTTATGAAATAATCAATAGTATCATTTGATACAGGAACTTTCCCATACATTATTTTTTTGGGGGTATGAGATTTATTAACCTTGCAGATGTTGTTATAATACTCTCAGCAAACATGTGACATATACTATGAAAATGTGACTTTAATGATGCCTTTGAAATGTTGCTCTTCTCCTTGCCTTTGGCAAAAGTAATAGTAATCAATTTTGTAAACACTGTATTATGACTGTTCTGAAATAACTCAATTGGTTTGCCACAGACGTTATTGTGCTTTGTTTGAAAATTAAGCATAAGTTCATACCCCCAATTGTCAGAGATATCTAACCTAAAAAGCTCTAGGGTAAGGTATAAAAAGTCATTAATACAATAAAATCTAATTTTAAAAGATTTTTATCTTCATAATTCCTATCATATCATATTCTGTTTTGGCTGCTTGTGCAAAGTCATTACACTTGTTAATGTGCGTCCCTGAGAATATTCAGTTTTACCTTCTACACTTACAATACAGTCTGGTTCAGTTTGAGTTACAACTCCATGACTGATTTCATTGTATTTATATTTGAATGGCCCATTTTGAGGCTCTAGTTAACTTTCAATGAATTGTGGATAAAACTCAACATAACAGTAAAAATGATAAATGCCTATTTATAACATGCAAGCAATAAATGCAAGTAATATGAACATATCAGGTGAAAGGAAATTCACCCTGTTACCTGAACATGTTCTAAGACAACTGATCAACACTATCCTTTTAGCATGGATATACCCTTTCAAATGCTACTATTATTATAGTAAAAATAGGGTATTCATAAAAATAGTAATAGACCTTATTTTCAAATTAGTGCAATATATGTGAACAAAACTTCACTGTGGCTTCATCTAAGCCACTAGCCACCTTGCTGACATTTGATAGGTCATCAATATTCACTAGTGGGCCATGGTTTACAGTTGGAAAAATACTCCATTAAAAATGGTTTTTTCCAGACACATTCATATGACAAGCGATGCCCTATCCAAAGATCTGTGATATTTTTTCGTTCATGGGAACAAAGAATATCTCAAAGTAAATGACAACTGCAGCATTACAAAAATAGTAATTCTATGCTAATAAACATGGAAATAAAAATCGTTCAGAAATGTGGGTCAGTTATAGTACCATTTCACTTATAAGGCATAGTGAAGTGCTTCCCAACTGAATGAAAGATCTGGCATTGCTCTATAGCCCAAATGGGACTGTAGGAAAAAGTATCTTGTTATTTGCCATACGTGAAAAATGAAGCAAGAATGAACTGAGCCCAAGTATAAATAATAAAAGATAAAATATCACTGAGATTTCCCCACAAATAACATGTATAGAATAAAATATTTTAATGTAATTATTTGTGCTTTAGAGTTCCTATATTAAGAAACAATAGACATTTTTGTTTCTGATACCTAGAGAACTGCTGCTGCTGCTGCTAAGTCGCTTCAGTCGAGTCCGACCCTGTGCGACCCCAGAGACGGCAGCCCACCAGGCTCCCCCGTCCCTGGGATTTTCCAGGCAAGAATGCTGGAGCGGGTTACTTAGAGTACTATACGGAAAGATTTTAAAAGTCCCAAACTAACTAAACTAAAGATTTTAAAAGTCCCCAAGGTATGTAAATGATTTATTCTCTCATTCAGAGACTACTTTCTTTCCTACATTCTATAGGATTTTCCCAGTTATATCCCATATTAATCTACACTCAAATTTACTACCACATCCTCTTTTGTGTTATAGATTTGAATTTTCAACTCAATGCGAAGGTTCTGAAGTCATAACACTTTTAATAGCCACGCTGACCTCAATTCAAATCCATTACCAAAATTTCTCAATCATCCCTCAGGTCCTTAGCACAGTTTGATTTCTGATATCACCATTCTAATAATCCTATTCTGTTTCATTACATCATCATCTAATACCATGGAAACTGCTCCCCTCTGAACTCATTACTGGTCTGTCTGCCAGCACTTTTAAATACATTTATTGGCTGCAGTCAGATTATTCTTCATAAAGTATCATTCCTTTCAAATGATCAACTGTTTTCCCAAAATCTTCAGTGGTTCTTTATAGACTGTATCTTAACCTCCAAACTCCCTATCAATCTTTTCATGGTGAACCAGAGTGCTGTTTTTGAACTCTCACAGGGTCATCTACCAGCAAATACCTGTTAAGTCACAGTGATCACTCTCTCTCTCCCCTGAATACGGTTCAGTTCAGTCGCGCAGTCGTGTCCGACTCTTTGTGACCCCATGAACCGCAGCACACCAGGCCTCTCGGTCCATCATCAACTCCCAGAGTCCACCCAAACCCATTTCCATCGAGTCAGTGATGCCATCCAGCCATCTCATCCTCTGTCATCCCCTTCTCTTCCTGCCCTCAATCTTTCCCAACATCAAGATTTTTTCAAATGAGTCAGTTCTTCGCGTGAAGTGGCCAAAGTATTGGAGTTTCAGCTTCAACATCAGTTCTTCCAATGAACACCCAAGACTGATCTCCTTTAGGATGGACTGGTTGGATCTCCTTGCAGTCCAAGGGACTCTCAAGAGTCTTCTCCAACACCACAGTTCAAAAAGCATCAATTCTTCTGCGCTCAGCTTTCTTTATAGTCCAACTCTCACATCCATACGTGACCACTGGAAAACCCATGGCCTTGACTAGATGGACCTTTGTTGGCAACATGGTTGGTGCTACCTAAATTCCCTACTTCATAACTGCTTACCTCATTCTTCTTGTCCAGGAACCTTGTGCATACTTCGTTTTCCTAGATAACTCTTACACTCCCTTAAATTATCCTGGAGAAAAAGATTTTCTGTATAGTTTTACCAATTTTGCATTTCATTAATTTGCCTGGTCACCTGAACCAACCTGTAGCTGCCTCTCTCTTGTGGAGCTAAAAGATTCAGACACTCAGATATGAGTATAACACTTCTGTCTGTCAGTGACCCATGCACATAATTTGCAGATTTTCTGTTGGGGAACATCCTGCTTGGGCAAGTCTTCCTGAGACTTCAGCCATGCCTCCTCTCCTCTCTCCCAGTAGATTGCCAGCCAGGTTACCACTGAGGCCATAGCACATCAGGAGATATTAACTAAACTGCTCCCAAATTAAGGGTTATCTGACTTTGCTGTCATGGCTTTAAAAATAGAGTGGTTCCAGTGGAACCATTAAAGGATTCTGGGATAAAGAGTTATTTGCACAGTTTTATAATTTGGACCATAATATATTATGGGTCCACTTCATATTTTATTCTTTCTTTAAAAGGTGAGAAATTAATTTCTATATATACAGTGATGAACAAATTTCCATTTTATCAAGGCTACAGTATTTTAAAAGGATGTGTTTATAAAGAAGGAGATAATAATAACAGTTATAAAACCTACCTGAAAAAAGGGGGGAAAAGTAAGAACTTTCCTATCACCCTCTCCTTTACCAGCTGCATCAATATGGTAAAACTGACCTCCCCGAATGTCAGTTTTCTCATCAACAAGAATGAGAGAGGAGTTTTAGTCACTAGCTCACAGTGATGTGGAGATAAGCAAATGAATTAAAATTTTAAAGCATCTAGTACCAAGTAACTCTCACATATAGAAGAAGCTCAATAAGCAATGGTAATAAATTTAAAATCAAGATTTTGCTACCTCTAGGGAGAGAGTTCCACAAATTCTTTCTGGATATCTTCATATACTTCAGGGATTTCAAAAAAGATAGAAATAACATTGTAGATGTAGAACACCATGTGCATTTTATAAAAATTTCACTTTGATAAAAAAGAATATTAAGTAAAATTCCTTTTAATACATTATTAAACATATTACTTTGTTTTCAGGATAGAAGGTTTACTTCTTTATGATCTAACCATTAATTCTGAAATTTCAAACCACCTGGAGATAATTAAAAAATATGCAATTTACAGTTATAAGATAACTATCAGGTATGTAAAAATCACATATATTTAGGACATTTTAGCAGAACATCACAAGACAGTCTCTGTGTTTGTTCAGGTTATAATAATGAAAGAAAATAATCCCTGCTTTAGGTGCAGTCATTGTGAATATTAAATGACTAAACTCTTCAAATAAAAGTTACACAATATAATTTTTTATAATCTTGTATTTATGAATATTTAGCTGGTGGGAACATAAATTGGTGCAGTCATTATGGAAAACAATGTAGAGATTATTCAAGAAATTAAAAGTGTTGGTGGTGGTGGTTTAGTCGCTAAGTCATGTCCAACTCTTGCGACCCCACAGCCTCCCAGGCTGCTCTGTCCATGGGATTCTCCAGGCAAAAATACTGGAGTGGGTTGTCATTTCTTTCTCCAGGGGATTGTCCCGATCCAGAAATAGAACCGGGGTCTCCTGCAATGCAGGCAAACTGTTGATCACATGATCCAGAAATTTCATTTCTGACTATATATTCCAGGGAAGTAAAAACAAGATCTCGGATAGAGATCTGCATTGCCACATTTACTGCAGCATTATTCACAATAGTCAAGTTATGGAAACAATCAAAGTATCTATCTAAATAAAAAATTATATATATATATATATATATATATATATACACACATAGTTATGTATGACTCCTGCAGACCCACAGACTACAGCCCACCAGGCTCCTTTGTCCAAGGGATTTCCCAAGAAAGATTACTGGGGTAGGGTTCCATTTCCTTCTCCAGGGGATCTTCCTGACCCAGGGATAGAACTTGGGTCTCCCGCAGGTAGTCTCCTGCATTGCAGGCATATCCTTTACCGACTTAGTCACCAAGGACACCTATATAAATATAATGGAATATTATTCAGCTATGAGAAAGAAGACCATTCTGCTGTTTGTAACATGGTTGGACACGGAAGGCATTAAACTAAGTGAAATAAATTGGAGAAAGATAAATACTGTATGATACCCTTAAATGTAGAATCTAAAAAAGCTGAACTCATAGAAACAAGTGAGAATGGTATTTACCAGGGGCTGAAGGGTAGTGGGAGCAGAGGGACACTTGTTGAAGGGCACAAATTTCCAGTTATAAAATGAATTAAGTCCTCAGGATCTAAAGTAGAATATGGTGATTACAGTCAATACTTTTATATACTTGAAATTTGCTAAGAGAAGAGATCTCAAATGTTCTCATCACTGTAAAGAAATAGTAATTATGTGACATGCTGCAAGTGTTAGCTGACACAATGGTGGTAACACTTTGTAATTTATAAGTGCGTCAAATCAACATGCTATACATCTTAAGCTCTGACAATGTTATATGTCATTTATATGTCACTTACATCTCAATAAGTTTAGAAAATCTTACATAATTTTGTATTTATAAATGTTTAGTAGAAGAGAAGTGTTTTTTATGAGCTTTGAAGATACTGATCAAGGAATATAGGCTCATAAAACAAAGGAAATACACCTGACATACAGAATCATTCAAATAATAGAAAATCTTCATTAAAGGAATTTAAAATTCACTAACACATGTTTGGAGAGTCCCTCATTTTTTTAGTATAAAAATGTCAAGCTATATTTGAGTCTCACGAGTCCCTAACACTGCTGACAAGTCAAATATTTGTCTTCAGTGGAAAACAATTCCGGGCTGGTTTTCAAAGAATATTAAGATTATCTGGCACCTTTATTATTAGGACTGCATGGATAGTCAAATATGTTGGGGTATGAATAATAGTAATGACAAGACTTTACATGCTGTTTTTGACAGGAAAATTCTTCTAGGACAAGAGTGTTAATAAATTTCTTAGTAGTGTTGTTTTCTCTTTTTATAGAAATCCATTTTTCCTTTTCAGGCCTATCACACTTTTTTTTCCTCTCTCTATAAGTCAGTTCTTTCTTTGCTTTCTAGGCTTGCTCCCAAATGTCAATTTCCCCTTTCATTCACTCCCACTTGTATTCCTACTGTCAGATGCTTCTTCATGTTGATGCCAAGATATGTTTTTTTTTTAATAAACTCAGATTTTGAAAGTTTACCATTTTCTTTATACCTGCTATCTACCCATTCTATCACCATCCCTCTAACCTCCCTCTATTGCTAAATGTTTTATCCCTTTTACAGATTTTCGTAAAATTGCATTTACTTTCTCTACTCCTCTTTATTCATTAAAGCTAGGATAGTCATTAGGATTGTTTATCCATATTTCAGTTTCCTTTTCCCAGGCACTGACAGAAATTAGGTAGTGGACATGTGACTTGTTAAAGGAAAAGAAAAAAAAAATAAGTGAACAAAGTGATACATATCACTGTCAGTCAGATGCCTTGAAGAGCCTGTGTGTAATTTACTGTATCTCTTTTCCGCTGCCAAGACAACCATCAACTTTCCAAGTTGTGGAGACAACATCCAATTATGGTCCATGAATGAGGATGATATGGATCAGAGAATCCTGGCAACATATGCTGGACACAGAGCTTGAATGAAAAATAAACTGTTTCTAATCCACTGAAACTTGGAGTGTATTTTGTTACCACACTGTAACAGAAATTGTTATCTTATAGAGGATATTATCATGATTTGAAGAAAAAGGGAAAAAAAAGAAAGAAACCCTTACAACACTGGCTTAGCAGATAAGCCTAGAATGCTGTGTAGTAAGGCAACTATTATCAAAGATAGTAGGAGAGAAGGTTATTGCAGTTTGGTGAAAATGAAAGGGATCATACACTAGGTATCTAGAGCTCTAGGAGAAACCTTTAATGTAAGTACTGTGTGTTGGTTGCCCCTGCTAGCATTTGGCAAGATATTTCAAGAAAGAAATGAGCACAGAAAAGAACTGGAGATTTGTAATGAAAAATAAAAGAATATAAAGATAATTCATTAGGGCTGGAAGAGGAAATTTCTCAATCTCATACAGTACAAGATGAAACTGACACAGTTTTAGAGAAACAAAAAAAAAACAGATTAAAACTCAGTTTTTACAAAGAAAAAGTACGAGGTTTATACCTATTATTAAAAACTTTCAATTTATTAAGCTGGCTCAGGATGAGGATGTGATTCAAGTTACAGTCTTTCTCCAGTTGTTATGGGCTCCCTGTTGGCTCAGATGGTAAAGAATCTGCCTGCAATGTAGGAGACAAGGGTTTGTTCCCTGGGTTGAGAAGATCCCCTGGAGAAGGGAATGCAACCCACTCTAGTATTCTTGCCTGGAGAATTCCATGGGCAGAGGAGCCTGGTGGCTAAGTCCATAGTGTTGCAAAAAGTCAGACATGAATGAGCATTCACTTTCACTTTTCATTGTGTTAGAACCTCTGAAAGATTAGTATTCATTACAGAAAAAGCTAGGCTAATGTGTGTGGCACACAGTAAATTCTTATAGTTGCAAAAAATGGCTCAAGGAAAAAAATTAAACAAGGTTGAATGATGTCTATAGTTTAAGTTTATATAAATTAAGTATCATCAATTAATCGGGATTGTGGGTATATGTATTGGACCATGTTGCTGATTGGAATCAAACAGTTAGCAAGTCAACTTAGGGGTCAAAATACTGTATATTTATTTCCTACTCTTTTATGACATCATTCTCACCATGGGTCTTAACACACTTCTATTTATGTATTTGGCTCTTCTCTGAAGCACACTGGATCTTCAATCTATGTTGCATGTGTGGGATCCTTAGTTGCAGCATGCAGACTCTCAGTTGCGGCATATGGGATCTACTTCCCTGACCAGGGATTGATCCTGGGGCCCCTGCATCGCCAGCTGGGAGTCTCAGCCACTGGAACACCAGGCAAGCTCCAGTAGTCAAAATATTTTAAAAAGCAAGAACTGAAAAAGCTTAAATCTACAAGACTGTAATGACCCAGGAGACCTTAACAATCTTTGAGTAGAACCTTTGCTGAGAACACATATCACTTCTCAAGACAGACTAATTTCCAAACACCTACCCTAGATGTAGCCAAAGAGGACAGTGAAAAAGACTAAAACAAAGGAACTGTGAACAATGGACAGCAGGGTCTCTGGAAAGCAGAAAACAGGTTTAATTAGGTTTCATTACACTTTTCCATTTGGCCTTTTTGCATTTCTTTTTCTTGGGGATGGTCTTGATCCCTGCCTCCTGTACGATGTCATGAACTTTCGTCCATAGTTCTTCAGGCACTCTGCCTATCAGATCTAATCCCTTGACTCTATTTCTCATTTCCACTATATAATAGTAAGGGATTTGATTTAAGTCATACCTGAATGGGCTAGTGATTTTCTTTATTTTCTTGAATTTAAATCTGAATTTGGCAATAAGGAGTTCATGATCTGAGCCACAGTCAGCTCTTGGTCTTGTTTTTGCTGACTGTATAGAGCTTCTCTGTCTTTGGCCGCAAAGAATATAATCAATCTGATTTTGGTAGTGCATTCTCTTGGCAAAACTCTATTAGCCTTTGCCCTGCTTCATTCTGTACTCCAAGGCCAAATTTGCCTCTTACTCCAGTTATGTCTTAACTTCCTACTTTTGCATTCCGGTCCCCTATGATGAAAAGGACATCTTTTCTGGGTGTTAGTTCTAGAAGATCTTGTAGGTCTTCATAGAACCATTCAACTCCATCTTCTTCAGCATTACTGGTCAGGGCATAGACTTGGATTACTGTGATATTGAATGGTTTGCCTTGGAAACGAACAGAGATCATTCTGTCATTTTTGAGACTGCATCTAAGCACTGAATTTTGGACTCTTTTGTTGACTATGATGGCTACTCCATTTCTTCTAAGGGATTCTTGCCCGCAGTAGTAGCTAAAATGGTCATCTGAGTTAAATTCACCCATTCTAGTCCACTTTAGTTCACTGATTACTAAAATGTTGATGTTCACCCATGCCATATCCTGTTTGACCATTTCCAACTTTCCCTGATTCATGGACCTAACATTCCAGGATCCTAATGCAATATTGCTCTTACAGCATTGGATTTAACTTGTATCACCAGTCATATTCACAACTGGGTGTTGCTTTTGCTTTGGCTCCGTCTCTATTCTTTCTGGAGTTACTTCTTCACTCTTCTCCAGTAGCATGTTGGGTACCTACCAAACTGGGGAGTTCATCTTTCAGTGTTGTATCATTTTGTCTTTTCATACTGTTCATGGGATTCTCAAGGCAAGAATACTGAAGTGGTTTGCCATTTCTTTCTCCAATGGACCACTTCTGTCTAGTCAAAGCTGTGGATGTGAGAGTTGGACTATAGAGAAAGCTGAGCTCAGAAGAACTGATACTTTTGAACTGTGGTGTTGGAGAAGACTCTTGAGAGACCCTTGGACAGCAAGGAGTTCCAACCAGTCCATCCTAAAGGAGATCAGTCCTGAATATTCATTGGAAGGACTGATGCTGAAGCTGAAACACCTGATGTGAAGAACTGACTCATTTAAAAAGACCCTGATGCTGGGACAGATTGAAGGCAGGAGGAGAAGGGGACAACAGAGGATGAGATGATTGGATGGCATCACCGACTTGATGGACATGAGTTTGAATAATTCCCAGGAGCTGGTGTTGGACAGGGAGGCCTGGCGTGCCGCAGTCCATGAGGTCACAAAGTGTCAGACATGACTGAGCAACTGAACTGAATTGAACTGAACATGTTCCCAGAGTTGGAACCCTCACAGTTATATAAGCTCAGCAACTTTTAAGAAATGCTAAAAATTAGGGTCAGCTGGGTGATTTCCATTCTTTCCCTTTGTGGGAGCATGTATTTGGGTCATCTTGTTTCATATATATGGTAAGAAAGACAGTAACGAGAACCCAACATGCAAGACAACAAAAGGAATGCAGATGTATAGAATAGACTCGTGGACTTTGTGGATGAGGGTAAGGGTGGGATGTTATGGGAGAAGGGCATTGAAGCATGTTAATTGTCATGTGTCTAATCAATCGCCAGCCCAGGATTGATGCTCGGGACTGGTGCAGCGAGATTTCCCGGGGGGAAGGGAGGAGGGAGGGGGGTTCCGGAGGGGAAGCATATGTAAACCCATGGTGATATCATGACATTGTATGGCAAAAACAAGTAAAAAAAATAAATAAAAAAATAAAAAATAAAAAAAAAAGAAAGAGGGCAGGAAATTGCTATTTTTAATTCTACATTTCTAACTCAAGAGAGGTCACACAAAGAACTGAGATAGACTACTTTCTCAGCTCCTCAAGAAGAGGCAAGTATGATTAAGTCAGAGATTGTGGTGTGGGTGTGACTGGCTAGGTGTGTAGGATTGGCATCCTTGATCAGAGCACAAGTGTACTGGGTATAGTACAGAGGTTACACTATTTCCTAGCTAAAAGATCTAATTCTGCTAATCACTGCACGTATTCCTCAATATTCTTGTGGAATTCTAATGGGTTGCATGATATTTAGTTGTTTTTTAGTTGCTAAGTCACGTCCTACTTTTGTGACATCATGGACTGCAGCCTGCCAGGCTCCTCTGTCCATGAGATTTCTATGGCAAGACTACTGGAGCGGTTTGCCAGTTCCTTCTCCAGGGAATCTTCTCAACTCAGAGATCAAACCCAGGTCTCCTGCACTGGCAGGCAGATTCTTTACCACTGGGCTTGTTCTTCTAATGTGTACATGGCAAAAATAAACTTCCCTGCCCCCTTGCAGTTATCTGGGACTGCACACTTGCTTTGATAATGAAATGTAAAACTGTTTTGTGTCAGCTTTGGGCAAAAGCTTTTAAATCCAACATCAAATCCAATACATTTTGCCCTGCCATAATGAAAGGAGATGTTCCAGATGGGGAAGACTCTATCAGCCCGAGTCCCCTGAATTAGCACACCCAGAATACTGTGCCTTCTGGACTGTGACGAATATGTAACACATTACCAAGAAATAAACCTCTGATTTTTTTTAAGCTCCTAGATTTTGAAGATTTATATCCTCAGCATAACCTAGTCTGTTTTGGCAAATAAACATATTACTTTTACTCATTATTCTGTTTTTATCTAGTAATTGCATCTGTAAAAATAAAGCAAAAATAACAACTCAATTTTTTTCATGATTCTTCAAATCTTCTCAGCTAGACTGCAATTGTTTTTAGAGGAAATAACACTTATTATGGCACTTTAATATTCTTACCAACAAGGAATTATGTCCATGCATGTGGAAACCAGGGCTTCTCGGGTGGCACTAGTGGTAAAGAATGCATCTAGCAATGCAGGAGACGTAGGAGACACAGCTTCGATCCCTACGTCATATAAATTCCCTAGAGGAGGGGAATGGCAACTCACTCCAGTATCCTTGCCTGGAGAATCCTATGGACAGAGCAGCCTGGTGGGCTATAGTCCATAGGGTTGCAAAGAGTCAGACATGACTGAGGTATCTTAGTGTGTGAGTCTTTGTGCAGGCACGTGCACACACACACACACGTAGAAACTAAGGATCTGAATAAATTTTTACGTGAATTAATCTTTCAGTTTCCTTCTTTAGTAACTCCCCAAGTTTTTAATGACTTTTGGTAAGCATGGTTTTGGCTTTGCCTACCAAATATCCCTTCCTTTTTTTTTCATAATAAAATCTCTATTTACAAAGGACAACTTATTCCTTGTGACTCAAGAAGAAATAAACTCATCACCATCAGCACAGCCCCTCTTTGGTGCCATAGTTCCTCAGGACACAGGGATTGCTTCAGGCAAGAGTCCATGCTGAGCTGAGCTTCAGGGGCATAGGATTTGTTTAGTCAAAAGGGGCCTCATCATCAGGAGGGTCTTTCACTAGATTCTACTGTCTTATTCTAGAAACTTTTAACTGTTGAACAGAAGGCTCTTCCTTCTCATTTTGCACTGGGTCTCACAAATTATGTAGCCCATCTTGAATGTAGGTCCAAAAGTTTTTCAATCAAATGCTTCCCTAGGGTTTGTGGCTGCAACTATGAGGCAAGACTGCATCTTTCTACTATGGATGTAGAATTCCAGGAAATGAGTTCTTCCTCTAGATGAGCCAAGCCTAAAGTAGACCCCAAAATAAAGATAATTTCAGAATTATCCAGATAATACTGAATCCAATAATACTATTTGGACCTAAGCTAGAAAACAAATCAAAGATCAACTGAATTGAGGGACAGAATAAGAAATATGGTATTGATGACTGTGTTGAGCCTCTAAATCCAGCTTGAAGCCTGAAACACTACTTGATCAGTTATGTGTGTCAAATTATTCCCATTTTAGCTTAAACTAGCATGAATTGGGTTTTGACCATGTGAATCCCAAACAGTTCTTAGAACCAAAGCATGTTTTATATGTTGAGTCTCATTTGTTTTCCTAATTCACTAAAATGTTCTTGAATGCGTCTAGAAAAGCACCATAGTTTGAACAAAGTAAGCTCTCTCCTCGCTAACTCATATCCATAACAACCACTGAATGCCTGAACTTGTGAAGATCAGTATTCAGTATGGAATGTGTGGAATAAAAACCTGGTTTTAAAACTCAGTATTTACTTACTTTCTTTGAATCTTTTCTCCTTTATATGTACTCAGTGCAGACTGAATGCCACACCTCTGATTTAATATTTATTGTATACATCTCCACATTCTCAAATAATTCAAAATAGACCTGCTGCATGAAGTGTCAGTGAGAGGTAATCACAATAAATCAAGCTTTATCTTCAATTTACTCATTTCTGTACATGCAACGTGAATAACTGACATCTAATCCTGCCTTTCAAACAAAGGGGTAAATGGAATAAAATGAAAATGTATGACAATTATATTACAATAATATGACTAAAGTATTAAGATGAACTGTTAATCATTACTTAGCAAATTACAACTTTCATATGGAGAAAATAATACCTTACATATATAATGAATAACATTACACTTGGACTAATATAGCTGTAAGTTAATTATAGACTACACAGCTGATTTAGTTTCATTTACCTAAGGAGCTGTTCTCACCCTGTTGCAGATTAATTACATCTTCAGGAATACAGTCTCATTTATCAATGTCACTTGCAGCATTATGGCCCTTACCAAATGTGTAGGGCTTTTTTTTAATATTAAAAAAAAATTCCTTGTCTGTGATACGTTTTGCATGTTTTGTCATTAAAAGCACATGACAGCTAAAACCAGGTAAGATTAAATTAGTTATGGAACATTAGGAAAGTCCATGTCCAAGAAATTAAATGACTATAAGAAAATAAAATTCTGTTAAAACCGTTCAAGTCAGACAAAGGCCTCTCCCATACTTATAGATTGTTTGAGAAGACCCCATGCTTTGAAATACATGTATGAAAAATATACAGCACACTATGAATTCATTCATGCCCATTAAGCAGATTTACCATATTTTTATTTTCCAAAATTAGTAAAAATGGTCAAAAGAATACCATATTAAACTTTCTATATATATAGAAAAGTTTAAGTTACGAAGGAAATTTTTTAATGCTTGCTTTTCTCTAACAATGAGAATGTTCTTAATTAAATATGAGCAAGACAAAGAACCACAGAGATCTGACTATAGCTTGGAAAAGAGTAGAATATTTATTCACTCACAGTAAATGAGCATTTAATATCTATTAACAAATGCTATTTGCTAATGTGTGTGCAAAAAGTAGGCACACTTGAATAACTTACACTGATAATCTCAAAGTGCTCAGATTCTAGGGAAAGACAAACAGATGACTATAAAAAGTGATTAATTTTAAATAAAGGTATATGAAGAGAAACATGAGGTACAAAAAACAGAGTGTCAAACCTAGTCTGACAGCTCAGGAAAGAATTTTTAACTGAAAAATAGCCTGAGTTGATTATCCACAAATGTACTGCTGCTAACCTTATAATCTGCAAATAAGAAAAGGGGAGATGTATTTGGGGAAAATTAGTGATGGGAGCTGGAGGAGTGATGAAGGTGATCTGCTTCACCCTGACAGAATTGCTGGCATGAGAAAAACTATAGATTAGGGAAAAGCATTTCAGAGAGGACAGGCAGTTTCTAAAATAGAGATAAAGCTGAAGATATGTCAGGGCCAGACATGATAAGGAGGTTAGAGTTCAGCTGTATGGCATATCGAGCCAGTGGAGGCATAGCTGCCTAGGCAGAGCCTGGATTTGAAGAATTAAAATGGAGGCAGGGAAGAGCCACATGGAGACACCAGAAGAGTGACAATTAGAGGTGATAAGAGGCTGAGCTCCTTAGAGGCAAAAATAAATAAATAAACAAATAAAAAATAAATCAACCAAAACAGAATAAAAGAAAACTGAAAAGGAAACACTTACAGAATATTCACATTTAGAACCATCACAATTCCTTGATGAAGTGTGGAGACTTGTGAAACTCCAGAAGACATCTACATGCGTGATACACAGACTGCTACCCTATTTTCAAATAATGATTAACCATGAGGAGGCGTGAAAGAGCCTACCAGACCTAGAGACAAACGAGCAGAGCTGGTAATTATTTACAATTAAAGGAGAGATGAAGTTAGAAAAGTACATGAAGGTGACACCTAATCAGCACGGTGGTCAGAAAAGAATTCTAAGTTTTGAGAGGGTATGGGGCCAAGGAAGCGCAAAGAAGTGAGAAAAGAAATTCAATAAACAGAAAGTGATTCCCAGTTTGTTGTTGGGTAGTAACTCAGCTGTATCCGATTCTGCAACCCCATGAACTGTAGCCCACCAGGCTCCTCTGCCCATGAAGTTTCCCAGGAAAGAATACGGGAGTGCATTGCCATTTCCTTTCGAAGGAACCTTCCTAACCCAAGGACCAAACACTTGCCTCCTGCACTAGCAGGTGAATTCTTTACCAGTGAGTCGCCGAGAAATACAAAGTGATTCACAGTTAAATGTGGCAAAATACTAGGAAACCAGTGTCACTGAGTTGGTGAATCTGAAGGATAACAAAGGAGAAGTGTTTGGAAAGTGGTATGAGAGAAAGAAGAGATACGAAAGCCATCTTGTACTGGTTCCGCAAAATGGAGAAGAATTGGGGGCAACTAAAATTCTTTGGACTGAGAAATTACCTAGGAATAAATATTTCTTTTTTTAAATGTAATGTGTGTTTTATACTTTCCTTCTTTTCCCAAATTTTATATTCTATTTAAAATTTTAAAATAAAATTTTATATTTCACTTGAAATTATTTGATTATTTTAATTAAATAATTATTTAATTTTAAAATTAAACAATATTTTATTTTATTAAGCAATTATTTAATTAAATAATATTTCATTATTTTATATTTTAATTAAGGGTTTTCAATTAAACATTGACTGAATTATCTTCACAGATCAAACATCTGTGTCAATAATCAAAACTCACTACAAATTTTCTTTAGTTGATAAAGGAAGTGCAGGATAACTAAGAGTATTTAAACCTGCACATTAAAAAAACAGAATACCTGGAGAGATAAAAAAGACAATCAAAAAATACAGCAATCAGAGGCTTAATGAAAGAGCAATATTGAACATTTATAAATAAATGAACAAATTTGTCCCAACTTCAGATACAATGTTTTAGTTTGGAGTTTTTGGTTTGGAGGGTAAAATCTAATTATAGTATTACCAGTTTTTATTTGATGGATCTATTTCTCAAACAGCTCAATACAGTCAGCAACAACAAGACTGGGAGCTGACTGTGGCTAGAATCATGAAATACTTATTTCAAAATTCAGACTTCAATTCAAGAAAGTAAGGAAAATCACTAGTCCATTCAAGTATGACTTAAATCAAATCCTTTTTGAGTTTACAGTGGAAGTGACAAATAGATTCAAGATATTACATCTGATAGACAGAGTGCCTGAAGAATTAAGGAGAGAGGTTTCTGACATTGTACAGGAGGCAGTGATCAAGACCATCCTTAAGAAAAAGAAATGCAAAAAAGCAAAATAGTTGTCTGAGGAGGCCTTATAAATAGCTGAGAAAAAAGACAAGTGAAAGGCAAAGCAGAAAAGGAAAGATATACCCATCTGAATGCAGAGTTCCAAAGAATAGCAAGGAAAGGTAAGAGCGCCTTCCTCAATGATCAATGCAAATAAATAGAGAAAACAATAGAATGAGAAAGACGAGAGCTCTCCTCAAGAAAATTAGAGATACCAAGGGTACATCATGCCAAGATGGGTATGGAAAGAAATGGTATGGACCTAACAGAAACAGAAGATACTAAGAGGTGGTAAGAATACACAGAAGAACTGTACAAAATAAGATCTTCATGAACCAGATAACCACAATGGTGTGATCACTCACCTAGAGCCAGGCATCCTGGAATGCAAAGTCAAGTGGGCTTTGAGAAGCAACACTACAAACAAAGCTAGTGGAGATGATGGAATTCCAGTTGAGCTATTTCAAATCCTAAAATATGATGCTATGAAAGTGCTGCACTCAATATGCCAGCAAATGTGGAAAACTCAACAGTGGCCACAGGACTGAAAAAGGTGTTTTCATTCCATGCCAAAGAACAGCAATGCCAAAGAATGTTCAAACTACTGCACAATTACACTCATCTCACATGCTATCAAAGTAATGCTTAAAATTATCCAAGTCAGGCTTCAACTGAATGTGAACCGTGAAACTCCAGATGTTCAAGTTGGATTTAGAAAAGGCAGAGGAACCAGAGATGAAATTGCCAACATCTGTTGGATCATTGAAAAAGCAAGGGTGTTCCAGAAAACATTTACATCTGCCTTATTTATTACACCAAAGTCTTTGATTGTGTGGATCACAACAGATTGTGAAAAATTCTTAAAGAGATGGGAATACCATACCACTCGACCTGCCTCCTGAGAAATCTATATGCAGGCCAAGAAGCTACAGTTAGAACTGGACATAGAATAGCAGACTGGTTCCAAGTAGGGAAAGGAGTAGGACGATGCTGTGTAGTGTCACCATGCTTATTTAACTTACATGCAGAGTACATCATGCGAAATGTCAGGGTGGATGAAGGACAAAGTGGAATTAAGACTGCCGGGAGAAATACCAAGAACCTCACATATGCAGATCATGCCACCCTTATGGCAGAAAGCAAAGAAGAACTAAAGAGCCTCTTGATGAAAATGAAAGAGAAAAGTGAAAAAGTAGTCTTAAAACTCAACGTTCAGAAAACTAAGATCATGGCATCTGGTCTTATCACTTCATGGCAAATAGATGAGGAAACAAAAAAAACTTTATTTTGGGGGGCTCCCAAATCAGTGTAGATGATGACTGCAGCCATGAAATTAAAAGACGCTTGCTTATTGGAAGAAAAGCTATGACCAATGTAGATAGTATATTAAAAAGCAGAGACATCACTCTGCCAACAAAGTTCCGTACAGTCAAAGCTATGGTTTTTTCAGCAGTCATGTATGGATGTAAGAGTTGGACTATAAAGAAAGCTGAGAACTGAAGAATTTATGCTTTTGAAGTGTGGTGTTGAAGATTCTTGAGAGTCCCTTGGATTGCAACTCCTTGCAATCAAACCAGTCAATCCTAAATGAAGTCAGTCCTGAATATTTTTGGAAGGACTGATGCTGAAGCTGAAACTCCAATACTTTGGCCACCTGATGTGAAGGGCTGACTCATTGTAAAAGACCCTGATGCTGGGAAAGACTGAAGGCGAGAGGAGAAGGATATGACAGAGGATGAGATGGTTGGATGGCATCACTGACTCAATGGATATGAGTTTGAGCAAGCTCTGGGAGTTGGTGATGAACAGGGAAGCCTGGCGTGCTGCAGTCCATGGAGTCACAAAGAGTTGGACACAACTGAGTGACTGAACTGAACTGTTTTGAAAAAAATTCTCAGTATTTTATATGACACTTATGAATAAATTATTTATCATTCAATAATAAGTTGATTATTTTTCAGTTTACTAAACAGTGTAACATGGCTGAACCAATAAAAGAGAAATACTACGTAACTTTAAGAAAATGGTTATAACTGAATTTGCACTGAAATTTTGTAGATAAACTGCTGTGAGGTAAATTTATCAAGTATTTGAGATCACTAATTTTTGGTGGTTGACAATTTACTCAAATACTGTAAATCTTTCTTAAATAGCCTATCTCAGAAACAAATGTCTAATGAAATGGAATCTTCCAATAAAAATAGGAAGTTGACTATCCAGAAAAAAATATATTATTCAATATAGCACTAATATCATTATAAGTTTCTCCTTGTCATAAAATGTGGAAAAACACATTTCAGAACAATGTCATTTTATAATGAGAATTGTAGACGTTACTTGATTAATGTTTCTAATTTATAAAACGTATAATCCAAATTCTTCATTTAAGAAAATACACAAATTATTGCTGGCTTAATAACAGAATTATCTTTAGACCAATAGAATTCAGCCAAAACAAATATAAAGTTAAGCAATAAATGTTAGCTTGTTGTAGCTTAAAAACTATTTAATGTTTATAATAAAAAGGTAAATGAAGTGGACAAAGCAAGGAAATGAGATTTTAAAACAAAACAGATTTGGTTTAAATCTGTTTAAATTTAAACAGCCTCAAATCTGTTGAGTCTAATTTTACTGATTTCAGGACCAGACCAAAAACTCTATGTTGTTAATCAGTCTGTGATCATAACTAAATGTATGCATGTGTGCTAAGTCACTTTAGTCATGTTTTTTGCAGCTGTATGAACTGTAGCCTGCCAGGCTCCTCTGTCCATGGGATTCTCCAGGCAAGGGTTGCCCTGCCATTCTCCAGGTGACCCAGGGATTGAACCCATGCTTCTTAGGTCTTCTACATTGGGAGGCAGGTTCTTTACCACTATTGCCACCTGGGAAGTCCAGTTAGATGTATAAGGTTAAAATATTTCCTTTGTATCTGCAGTAAAGGCACAGGGAAACATGTAAGACAGGGCTAACGACTGTAAGAATTCTGACTGCTAACTATTCCACTAACTTGATATTTATGGTTATAAGAATGAAGTAGTCACATTTTTTCTATATTGGAGAATAAGAGGCTCTTAGCGACTGACTAGGGTTGAAGGCTTTTAAATCCTAGCCATGCAAATATCTATTTGATAGGACACCTGGGTGGTAACATATACGATGCACTAAAAGTCTCCTGATCTTTCTCAGATTTCTCCCAGACTCAGAGTAATTCTACAGGGATCACAGACCCACTTCCAATTTCAGAAGTACAAATATGAATAAGGTTTGAAATTCCATGTTGGCTTTCACTTTTTACACAGTGTGTGATACTAACTTGTTTCTGGATATGTTCTGCAAAAACTGGAAGACCTTTCCAGAAGCCTTTGAAATTCTTATTGCCTTGCTTGTTTCTGCTCACAGTGCTGACTTCTGTGTTGAAGAGTGTCCAAATTGGAACTTACTGGGATGATTAACAGCTGCTACAAAATCAACACTCTAGGTAGGGAAAACAGAAGTGGACTAAGATGATCTTACATGAGCATTAGTCTGGGACTGAATATCTACCGATGTCAGCAAGCCAGATACAATTTATCTTAGGAAAAGCATTACCATGGGTCTAATCCATGGTCTTTTCAGAATCTCCCTTAGGAACCTAGAGGGTGGGGGAGAGAACTCATAGGTTTCAATTATCCATAATTATGCATAGTCTCAGCTGCAAAGATGATCACTGATATACTGAGTGAGAAATGGGTTTTCTTAAATCTTCCATTATTCTAACATTTATTATGGTTGAAACACTGAGTCATACTACTGCTACTGCAGTGAAAGTGAAAGTCGTTCAGTAATGGTCCACTCTCTGTGACGCCAAGGACTATATACTCCATGGAATTCTCCACGCCAGAATACTGGAGTGGGTAGCCTTTCCCTTCTCCAGGGGATTTTCCCAACCCAGGGATTGAACCCAGGTACCCACAGTGCAGAGAACTCCTCAAAATGAGTCTTTAAATTTTTTTTATGCAAAATAAACCAGTGTAATACAGATATTTGTATATTTATTATACACCAATGCTCCAATTAACAGTAAGGTAATAGCTGACATACACCCTAAAAATCATTTTTATCTATTTTGGAGGCCTAAGTATTCTTTATAATTATGTATTGTTCTCTTTAATACTTAATATCATTGTTTAGTTCAGTCGCTCAGTCGTGTCTGACTCTTTGCGACCCCATGGACTGCAGCACAACCAGGCTTCCCTGTCCATCAACAACTCCCGGAGCTTGCTCAAACACATGTCCATCGAGTCGGTGATGCCATCCAGCCATCTCATCCTTGATCATCCCCTTCCCCTCCTGCCCATTAGGGTCTTTTCAAATGAGTCAGTTCTTCGTATCAGGTAGCCAAAGTATTGGAGTTTCAGCTTCAGCATCAGTCCTTCCAATTCAGGACTGACTGCATTTAGGATCGACTGGTTGGATCTCCTTGCAGTCCAAGGGACTCTCAAGAGTCTTCTCCCACATCACAGTTCAAAAGCACCAAGTCTTCAGCGCTCAGCTTTCTTTATAATCCAACTCTCATATCCATACATGACTACTGGAAAAACCATAGTTTTGACTAGATGGACCTTTGTTGGCAAAGTAATATCTTTGCTTTTTAATACGCTGTCTAGGTTGATTATAACTTTTCTTCAAATGAGTAAGCATCTTCTAATATCTTGGCTGCAGTCACCATCGGTAGTGATTCTGGAGCCCAGAAAAATAAAGTTAGCCACTGTTTCCCCATTTATTTGCCATGAAGTGATGGGACCGGATGCCATGATGTTAGTTTTCTGAATGTTGAGTTTTAAGCCAACTTTTTCACTCTCCTCTTTCACTTTCATCAAGAGGCTCTTTAGTTCTTTGCTTTTTGCCATAAGGGTGGTGTCATCTGCACATGTGAGGTGATTGATATTTCTCCCAGAAATCTTGATTCCAGCTTGTGCTTCATCTAGCCTGGCATTTTGCATGATGTATTCTGCATATAAATTAAATAAGCAGGGTGACAATATATAGCCTTGACATACTCCTTTCCCAACTTGGAACCAGTCTGTTTTTTCATGTCAAGTTCTAAGTGTTGCTTCTTGACCTGCATACAGATTTCTCAGTTAGTATCACAACCTTAAAATAATAAGATACAGGCTTTCCTGGTGGCTCAGCTGCAAAGCATCACCCTGCAATGCAGAAGACCTGGGTTCGATGTCCAGGTAGGGAAGATCACCTGAAGAAGGGAATGGCAACCCACTCCAGTATCCTGCCTAGGAAATTCCATGGACAGTGGAGACTGGTGGTCGACAGTCCATGGGGTCATAAGAGCCAGACATGATTTAGCAAGTAAAACACCAATAAGATAAATATGCTGACAGTTTAAAAGGGACAAAAATTAATCCCCTGAAACATGACTTATTGGTATATCTTCTAGCCACATTAAAGGAAAGATGCATGTGTGTAATGATTTATGTCAACGTGGTGGAATTCACAGTTGTTTCTGGCTCAGTGTTCATCTTTGTACCCACTATAATGCTTATCAGGAATTACAACAGGCACTGAATAAGTATTTGTGGGATAAACTAATAAATGAACTCACTTGTGACTAAAATACTAATCAGAACTAGGGTACCAAATGACCATGATGAGTCAATATTTTAAATTTTATATGTTAATGCAAGTACAATCAAAAGTTATGAAATATTTCTTCAATATGCCATTTATAAATTCTAGTAAATGGCCCATAAGAATATTCTGCTCTTCTTTTACTGGACGCTGCACTAGGAGTACCTTTGGTATTAACATCCTCCCTTCTCTGATCTTATACATGAATACTCTCCTTGTTGCAATACGGCATGTTTTGTTTAGGTGGATGATTACAACTAGGGCAGTGAAAACTTAATAGTTAAAGGGACTTATAATGATCTTTTGGGTCTTCCCTTGGGGCTCAGCTGGTAAAAAATCTACCTGGAATGAGGGAGACCTGGGTTTGATCCATGGGTTGGGAAGATCCCTTGGAGAAGGCAAAGGCTATTCACTCCTATATTCTGGTCTGAAGAATTCCATGGACTATATAGTTCATGAGGTTGCAAAGAGTAGGACACGACTGAGTGACTTTCACTTTCAGTGAACTTCTGTGTATTCAGTTCAGTCGCTCAGTCATGTCCGACTCTTTGAGACCCCATAAACTGCAGCACACCAGGCCTCCCTGTCCATCACCAAATCCCGGAGTCTACCCAAACCCATGTCCATCGAGTTGGTAATGCCATTCAGCCACCTTATCCTCTGTTGCCCCCTTCTTCTCCTGCCCCCAATCCTTCCCAGCATTAAGATCTTTTCCAATGAGTCAACTCTTCACATGAGGTGGCCAAAGTATTGGAGCTTCAGCTTCAACATCAGTCCTTCCAATGAACACCCAGGACTGATCTCCTCTAGGATGTACTGGTTGGATCTCCTTGCAGTCCAAGGGACTCTCAAGAGTCTTCTCCAACACCACAGTTCAAAAGCATCAATTCTTTGATACTCAGCTTTCTTCACTGTCCAACTCTCACATCCATACATGACCACTGGAAAAATCATAGCCTTGACTAGATGGACATTTGTTGGTAATGTCCCTGCTTTTAAATATGCTATCTAGGTTGGTCATAACTTTCCTTCCAAGGAGTAAGCATCTTTTAATTTCATGGCTGCAGTGATTTTGGAGCCCAGAAAAACAGTCAGCCACTGTTTCCCCATCTATCTGCCATGAAGTGATGGGACCGGATGCCATGATGTTAGTTTTCTGAATGTTGAGTTTTAAGCCAACTTTTTCACTCTCCTCTTTCACTTTCATCAAGAGGCTTTTTAGTTCCTCTTCACTTTCTGCCATAAGGGTGGTCTCACCTGCATATCTGAGGTTATTGATATTTCTTCTGGCAATCTTGATTCCAGCTTTTGCTTCACCCAGCCTAGCATTTCTCATGATGTACTCTGCATATAAGTTAAATAAGCAGGGTGACAACATACTGCTTTGACATACTCCTTTTCCTATTTGGAACCAGGCTGTTCCATGTCCAGTTCTAACTGTTGCTTCCTTACCTGCATACAGGTTTCTCAAGAGGCAAGTCAGGTGGTCTGATATTCCCATCTTTTTCAGAATTTTCCACAATTTACTGTGATCCACACTGTCAAAGGTTTGGCAGAGTCAATAAAGCAGTGGATGTTAACTAGACTTACTCTCATGATCATTTTGCAATGTATACAAATATTGAATATATTGTATACCTGAAACTAACATAATGCTGTAAGTCAATTATACCCCAATTTAAAAAATAGAAGAAACAAACAGAACATCTGAAACAGAAGCATTCATTATGGTCTGGTACAGGCAGCCCAATACACATTAACCTATTGTGCATAGTACACCAAATAATGTCATACAAAACAAAAATATTTTCCATCCTGTAGTGAAGTAAAGATCTTAGGTGATAAACATTCTCTGGGTCACCATATATCATAGTACCTTGCATCTTTTCTTTCATAGAACTTATCACTATTTTGAAGTCCATTTGTCTAACCCCTCTATGAAAATGAAGACTGAATGAAAGCTGAGGTTATGCCTGCTCTGTTCTCCAATACTGATTTCCACTATAGTACCCAGTACTTCTAGAATGTCCAGCAACACTAAACATAAATATATTAAAATATGAGACTGCATGAAACAAACAAGAATCATTAGAATACCACTTACAATTTCATTAAGTCTATCCATTTGAGCAAATAAAAACATAAAATCTCAAATCTTTATTAAAACAACTTTTATAAGAGGCAGGGATATAGAGCAGGTCAGAGTGAGTACTTGAAGGTAAATGTAAGCATCATAGTAGCAGGGTGAGCAACAATTAAATACATCTGAATAACCCTGTGAAAATTTAAAGTATAACAGTATTTTGAATCATATTAAGAGTAAGTTTCATTTCCCCTCCCAAAACCATACACACCAATTTTAATATTGTTAACATTTAGGTATATATATTTGCTGACTTTTTAGTATGTTCTTAGAGACAGAGCCACATAAAAAAATTATATTTTATCACATCAGCATTCTTAACATTTATTAAGCATCAGTGTTAATGTTGTAAAAACTTTACAAGCCCTTAAGTCAATCCTGAATATCTCCTTAAAATAGCTATTATCCTCAGTCTCAAAAGAATTTATCCAGAGTGAAGTAAGCCAGAAGGAAAAACAACAATACAGTATACTAACGCATATATATGGAATTTAGAAAGATGGCAGCGAGAACCCCGCATGCGAGACAGCAAAAGGAACGCAGACGTATAGAACAGACTCGTGGACTCTGTGGATGAGGGCAAGGGTGGGATGATATGGGAGAATGGCATTGAAACATGTTAATTATCATATGTGAATATGATAATTATCGCCAGCCCAGGATTGATGCTCGGGGCTGGCGCACCAAGACTTCCCAGGGGGAGGGAATCGGGAGGGAGGAGGAAGTGGGGTTCTGGAAGGGAAGTATATGCAAACCCATGGCGGTTTCATGTCATTGTATGGCAAAACCAATAAAAAAAAAAAATAAAATAAAATTTAATAATAAATAAATAAATTAGATAGATGGATAGAGTACAGACTATCCATATGTTACAGAATGAGAAAGAATGTATTGGTACATGTAAAGCACACAGAGTAATCTCACAAAAAACAATGAGTGAAAGAAACAAAAAAAAAAGCATGGTAATTGCATATATATTAAAAAAATCAAAAACAGTAAAGCCTTTCTAAGGTATGTGGGGTTTCGGTTTAGATTGGAATTGGAAGGAACACTGAAGCTGGCACTGTGTTTCAGAGCCTTTTTCACTGATCTGTGAATTTCCTTGATTGGGGGCTGACTGAACTGTTTTATTTACTGTTCTGTAACTATGTTATAATACAATGAAAATTTATAAATAAATTTCAAATAATAAAAAAAGAGAATAGGAGACATAGCATTTTCTTATGGACAATTTGCTTCTGTGACTTGACATTATAATTTGGGGACCTCTTTTCCTGTTGTATATCATTTCCAAACCAATAAACTTTTAGGTATTTCCAAACTGTATGTCACTAAATAATATTGGTATCATTTAGGCTTCTGTATTATTTATTTCTGCAGAATGGATTCTTAGAAATGAGGTTGATAGCTCAAAGGGTACTCACATTTTAACAGATAACATCAAATTATTCTCCAAAAGAGTATTTAAATTTATAGACCCATCATGCAATTATGACTATTCTTGTATGCACTGACATTAGATACTACCAATATCTATAATTTTCAATAATTTGAAACAAGATAACCTATTGCATAATTTTTCATTTCCTTACAAATTTACAACATTAGTAGTCTTATTATCTGGCAGTTCATGGTAATTTTCACAGTCAGTCTGTATTTCTATTAGATGCTTTTTATTAAGGATTCCACATTTAGTTTATTAACACCACACTTATTACTTGTGCTGGAAATATTTTCTTTGACTTGTTAATAAGTTTTAACATACTTTTTTGAATTAAAGATTACGAAAAGTAATTGCAATTCCCTTTTCTTCTCTGGGTTCTAGGCTTCCAGGTTGCCTCACACAGGTTTCTCCTCCCCTAAGCAACATAGTTTGATATTTTCTTCCAATATCCTATAAGTGTATTACTTATAAGATATTATTATATTAACACTATCCTATACAGTATATTAATATATAGGATACAATTTGCATTTTTAATCTACTGAATGTCTATTTAACATGGATATGAATGGAAATATAAGCTTATCTTCATTCAAAAGAGTAACCAATTCTGTCAACTAATTTATTATGTACTTCATTCTTACCCAATGATCTGAAATTACAAAATTTTACAAATACTGAATTTTCTGCATATCTTTATAATTTTTTGTCTAAACTTATATTCTATTTATCTATTTTTGTGCTACCATATTTTAGTTACATTAACTTGATAGTATTCTGCACATGGCAAGAAAACTGACCATTAAAGGATATTAATCATCTCAAAAAAAAGCATTTATGTATAATTGTAAAGTATCATATACCAAAACAAGTACAGTAATCCTACTAGGATAATCAGTAACAGTGGACTAAATTTATAAATTGAGATTTTACATCTTAATAATATATATTCACATAGAGAAATGCAAGATGATTTATTCATATTATTTTATAATATTGCATTGTTAGTTTTCTAACAGGTTTGATGTCTTTCTTAATAGACATAAACCTTGATACTTCCTAGATTTGTTATAACATTAACTAAACTTATTTCATATTAACAGGTAATTTTATAAAGGGAGGATTTAGGGTCATTTTCCTGTATATTTATCTAGTATTTGGCAACTGAAGTTGATTTACTAGTTTCATTTTTAGTTGATGGATATTGACTATATATGACATTGTATCATCTCCAAATAACATTACACTCTACTCTTGTCAATATTTACACATTTAAATTTTTATTATTAAATTAGCTCATTTTTCTAAAAATGCTAACCACAGTGGTGACAAATATAATCCCTGCATCTTTCTGATTTTATTTGGGATGCCTCTAGTATGTCACTATTAATATGATATTACATGTTAATTTGGAGAAAATGGTTTACACATTTTCAGTAGTTTTCAATTATAAAAATCACAAACCTGCTTTTTATTTAAATAATTATGCCACTAACACACTTGCCTTTGTTGAAATAAACCCTACTCAGTCAATAGGTTGTATTCCTTAATTTCAATACTTCAATTTACTTGCTAATTTTGTTGTTTGCTACTGTTGTATTTATATAGATGTTCTTTTCTGAGGTTGTGTTAGTGAGGTATTTATATTGAGGTTCGCTAGCTATACAAAATGAATGGGAAAACATTCTATCTTTATACTCTGGAACAATTTTTAAAATGTAAGAATTATCCACGCTATGAAAGACTGTTTAAATGACACCAGTTTTAATAGCTGTTTTACTATATTTTTACTTCTTCCTCTTCGGTTGTATGCTTAGAGAAATGGTTCTGAAAGTGTGCCCATGGACAAGGGATACCGGGATCACCTGGGAGATGTTAGAATCAGCAACTCTTGGACTCCATTTCAGACCTACTGAAAGCCTGGGCTTGAGGGTCACAATTTGCATTTGAAAAAGTCCTGCAGGTGATTTTGATACCTACTTGAGAACCACTGCCTTAGATTTCCTACTCTTTCATCAGGGGTTCCCAATTTCCTGAATCTAATGTCTAAGGATCTAAGGTGGAGCTGAGATAATAATAATAGAAATAAAGTACACAATAAATGTAATGTGCTTCAATCACTCTGAAAGTATCAGTTCACTTCAGTTCAGTCCTTCAGTTGTGTCCAGCTCTTTGTGACCCCATGAACCACAGCACGCCAGGCCTCCCTGTCCATCACCACTCCTGGATACCATCCAGCCATCTCATACTCTGTCTTCCCCTTCTCCTCCTGCCCCCAATCCTTCCCAGCATCAGGGTCTTTTTCAACGAGTCAACTCTTTGCATGAGGTGGCCAAAGTATTGGAGTTTCAGTTTCAACATCAGACCTTCCAACGAACACCCTGGACTAATCTCCCTTAGGATGGACTGGTTGGATCTCTTTGCTGTCCAAGGGACTCTCAAGAGTCTTCTCTAACACCACAGTTCAAAAGCATCAATTCTTCAGCACTCAGCCTTCTTCACTGTCCAACTCTCACATCCATACTTGAGTACCACCCCCACCCATCCCCTGAAAAAGTGTCTTCCACGAAACGGGTCCCTGGTGCCAAATAAATGTTGGGCACCACTGCCATTCAGCGTATTTCAGCTTTTTCCATTTAAATGGGCAATACTCAATTTCTTCTGCATTGTAATGTTTACAATGTTTAAAATCAGATGCACATGATTTTACTCTTATCACCACTGAAATATTTTCCATAACTGTGGCTGTATTTTCAGACTTATTATGCTCTGTGTTTATTTCCTTTTTTTTTTTTTAATCTTGGGAGAGAGAAATGGGCAAGACAGTGCATGGGGCGTTTTCAGCAGTCACCCCCCGCCCCCACCCTGATCCCCTCAAGGAATACAGCTTTCGACAATCACTAAGGAATAGATAGTACCTTTGCCGAGTCAGGGAGTCCAGCAGAGAAGTTCCAGCACAGCAAGATATCCAAGAACAGATCCACCGAAGGGGGTGAGAACCCCCCTTTCCTTTACCGGCATGACCCCTCCCCCAGCATGGCCCAGCTCAGTGCCAAACAAAGGCTCCGTTCAATCCCAGATTTCCCCCAGCATTGAAATGGAGTGTTCAGCTTCCTGTGCCTTGCAGGATGCTGCCGCAGAGACCACTTCTTCTTTCTCGTCTCACTTGGAGCACCCAGCGTCTCAGCACCAGGTTGGTGGGGAGTGGGTGGCAGAGGCTGGGAGCAGGTAGGAGACGGAAGGACCCAGTCACTAGGGCATTTGGACCTCATTGAGGAGCGATGGAGCCTACAGATCAATGCAGAGATTCCTCCAGGAGCATGTCCCAGGAGCTGCTTCTGGAAGCCTACACTGACGATTTCAGCAGACAGCCGACCCACCTGGCGCCCGCACAGGTTTGAGGGCCTCCTCCCTCCCCACTTCGTGGCTGGCGCTCCGAGCACATGCCCTGTGCGTGCGTGCGTCCCAGGTGGGAGAGCAAGCCGAGAGCCGGTGAGCACCTCCAGATGGCAGGCTAACTTCCCGCGGCTGGCTGCTGCTGCTGCTAAGTCACTTCAGTTGTGTCTGACTGTGCGACCCCACAGACGGCAGGCCACCAGGCTCCTCCGTCCCTGGGATTCTCCAGGCAAAAATACTGGAGTGGGTTGCCATTTCCTTCTCCAGGGCATGAAAGTGAAGTTGCTCAGTCGTGTCCCACTCCTCGTGACCCCATGGGCTGCAGCCCACCAGGCTCCTCCGTCCATGGGATTTTCCAGGCAAGAGTATTGGAGTGGGGTGCCATTGCCTTCTCTGTCATGTGACTGGAGGAAGGTTCTAAATGTGCGTATTTGGGGGCTCTGCCCTAAGGAAAACACACAGGTGGTGCTCAGCACCCAACCAGGCTTTGGGGAATAGAGAGAAAGCAGTCCTAAAACTGCCTCTCCCCTACCTTCTCAAAGAGGGAAGGAGAGGTGGGGAGTTCATACATCTATAGAAAAGGGCCTAGAGAGCCTCAGCATTCCTAGCTGGGGTGGCAAGGTGTTTCTCTCTCCAGCCTGGTTAATTGAGACTGGAGAAAATGACTGCTTTTTTTAAATGCAGAATACAGATCTATTTTTTAAAAAAAATATTTATTATTTATTTTGCTGTCCTGGGTATTAGTTGTGACATGGTAATCTTTAACTTGTGGCATGAGAACTCTTAGCTGCAGTAAGTATGATCTAGCTCCCTGATCAGGGATTGAACATGTGACCACTGCACTGGGAGCTTGAAGTCTTTAGTCCGTGGACCACCAGGGAAGTCCCAAGACTATGGCTCTTGAGGCTTCCCTGTAACCAGGCTGCAGTCCCTCTTAGCCATGGTACCAGGGTCCTATTTGCTCAGGGATACAGGAGATATGCTCATCCCTGGCCAGAGGAGGCCCACTTATATCTTTCCTATTGTCCCCTGAAGATACTGAGGCTGCTTGTAACTCAAATGTAATTCCAGCCCCTCTCAGATAATTCTGTCTGCGAGTGTTTCCACATTTTGAGGTTTATACTTACCAAGAGTCATTTGTGTGGTTTCCAATACTGTTTATGCCAATTTTAGTCTTTATTATAATTATATAATTTAATTACCTATTATAGCAATGGAAAATATGATTACAAAAAGAGTCTTTGTTTTATATATGAAAACAAAGATGATTTGGGAAGATTGGATATAAATGCAGTTGTGAAACTGCTATAGAATTATATGTTCTTTGCCACAGAATTACATGTAAGAGAGAGCATTATAAAAGATTTTTGAAACTATTGTAAAAATCTAGAAGGATTTTATACTCAGATTGCTTCACAGATATCTTCTGAGTTTTTGTTCCACTTAGAAGAATCTATAAATGGAAATAACAGATGGTTTATTATGGAGTGTGATTTATACAAGCAAACTTTGTAGAACCCCCACTGATGACCGACATTCAAAGCAATGACAGTAGCTGGGCCTTTAAGAAAATAATTGGTCAATTCACTTATATTTATAGCTTTTAGGTTGAAATGAAATATCCAAAGCTATATGGATCATTTTTATGACACTTGTTTTACCTTTCTATTAATGTCTAACTTCACCTCTAGTAGAAGACCTTCTGCTATACATAAATTGGACTACTTCATTTCCTGATTTTATTCACGGACTCATTCAATGGCCTCTCTTAAAAAACAAAGACCACATCTTGGCTTCGAAGTAGCTTCAAGACACAGGAGCAGCCACTTCTGTTATTATCTTTTTTTGTCAGTGATTTCCAGCTCCTCTCTTTATGTTCCAGGCACACTGACCTTGTAGGTCTTTGAACACACCAGGCCATTTCTCTCCCCAGGCTCTTCCCATACAGTTATACCTACTTGGTATGCACTTTCCATCTCTTTGGTGTCCTCCTGACTTACCACCATTCCTTAGATCCTCTCTTAAGTGTATCTTGTTTATACTGACCTTCTTTGACTATGAGAACTAAATTTGTCCCTTATTCTAGCTCTTGGTAACTTTTATTGTCTTTCACAGTATATACCACAATTTTCCCCAAACAGTTGTATTTGTGCATTTTTTAATACTTCTACTATTAAGCTCCAGATTTTAATAATGAGGTGATCTGTCTCTTTTACTCATTTCTACAACTCCAGGGCCTGACCAAAAAAAAGGAAAAAGATACTTTTTTGTTTATTAAGCAAATGAATGAAGAATCAACAATGAGGGTGAAACTAATGGCATATGTGAATTTGATGTTGATTCAGTGGATGAAAAATTTTCTAAGTTCTGAGATATCTATAGTCATTAAAATACAAAATCAGACTAAAAGGTAGCAACTATCAGATTTTCTTATTAATTGCCATCATCTATATTTTTAATACCCAGATGGTAAGTCTCCCATGACAATTCTGTCTCACCTCACAATATTGTAAGTTTAGTGATTACATAGATTCCTTCTATCCTGTTCACTGCCAATCCTCAAACAGTATCTAGCACAAAGATAATTAATAAATAAGCTTTTATTTAAGGATCACCACTGTAGATGAATACCTATTTTCAGAGTTAATTATGACTTCAGAATTATTTCCACTCTTCTGGCTAAAAGTGAAAGGCATTACAAAGAAAAAATTAGCAGAAACTGGCTAGTTATTTACCAATTTCCCTTTTTCTTCTTGGGCAAACAGAATTCCTTTCCTTACAATTGTGTGCATGCTAAGTTGCTTCACTCTTGTCCAACTCTGTGCGAACCAATGTACTATAGCCCACCAGGCTCCTCTTTCCATGGGATTCTCCAGGCAAGAATTCTGGAGTGGGCTCCTGTGCCTTCCTCTAGGGGATCTTTTCAATGCAGGGATCGAACATGCATTTCTTCCATCTAACCTGCGCTGGCAGGTGAGTTCTTTACCACTGATGCCACCTGGGAAGCCTGTCCTTACAATTAGGTTTAACTAATTGATTAGGATACAGCCAATGGGTTATAAGCTGAACATCTTCCAGGCCTGGTCCATTTAAAAAGAAAAACACAAATGCCAATATTTCACTCTCTTTTATCACCCAGTTGATAAGACAGAAAGGAGCCTGGGCCAATGACCAACTAGTACAGAGCTTCTCCCAAAAAGCCAACTCCTCTGTCTTAACATGAGGAGGAAGAACTAATTTTCAGTTGTCACGCCACTAATATTTTGAGGTTGTGCCAAACCCACTTGAATACAAAGGTTATATCATGCTGTATATGAAGATTATATATTTCTAACTCACAGATTTTCTAAAACTTTGAAGCTGGGCTTTATGAAAACTGTAAAGCACTTACAGGCAGCATATAAAAGGCAACCATCAAAATAATGGAAACACTGACAGTAGAGTTTTGAGACTGTCTTATAATTAGGAGCTAGGAGGGTTCCTAGAGATAATTTCAAGTACAAATTATGTGCCCATCTTAAGCTTTCTCACGCTGGTGATAGCAAAAAAATTGAAATGTCCCCCTTATACTTTCATTGCTCCAATTCAACTGTTTACTACATACTCAGCAATAGCTTGAGGTACATGATTCATTTCTTTTTGTTGTCTACTGGATTTACTCGCCACGGGAGAGGACCATAAGTTGACAAACAGAACTCACTGAATGACAGCCAAAACTTGAACTCTCTAAGGTCTACTGGTCTGATCTGACAGTGACTGTTAATCCTCCGTCTTGCTGGGACAGATGCAAAGATTTCAGGCAAGAACTCTCTCCCTCTTTTCACACCTCTCCTTTCCATGTCATACTCAGTGAAAGAGGCTGCAGGTTAAATAGAATAGCACTCTTCTAAAGAAATCAAAAGCTGCCTTGTTTAGTTCTGTGCTACCTTAAAATCATAAATCAGTGCCATTGCATATCATTTTTTACTTTTATTAGGCCCTAAACCTTGCATTTCAACTTTAGTACTTCAGTATTTCTAGCAATTGCCTATGTAATGTGAGACAGAGTTCTAGCAAAATGTCCTCCCCCTAGGAAGCTAGTATTTGAACACATATCAACTGAGCACCATTATTTTTCCAATGAGATTTCAGGCTACATCCATTCTGTCAAGTTTCTATATGTGTCTCTCTGCTTTTCCATTGAGTTCTTCATCTACTCAGTCATTACACTATTTTATTTTAATTATCCAATTCATTTGTAGCATGTCTAATCTGGTAAAATAGTTCTCTATTTCTCCTTATTAAGATGTAATGTGCTACTTTGTTACATATATTTGGAAAAAGTTTTTCAAGTTTTTCATACAAATCTAGCTCTAATTTTGATTAGCTATAGGTTAAAGGTATACACTAATGTGCAATATTATCTTAAGCTATCTCATCTAAGAATAGAAACTATCTCTATTTTCATCTTCTGTGTCTTGTAGAAAGTTTTAACATTTCTATTTGTAGGTTTTGTATATTCTTTATCAATTTATAGATACTTCCCATTTTTGCTTGCTGCTTTTGTAAATGTGTTGATTATTGCTTATATAATGGAATACTATTGAATAAATTTATTTTATATTTAGTAACTTCACTATACTCCCTTATTTAGTCCTAATATATTTTCAGTTAGGATATTACTTTCTGTCTTTATGGAGGGATTTTTGCGCTTTATCATGCTATATTATTTGCAATTCTCTTTACAATATTTTTAAAACATCAGTTTTGCAGTAGATTTGATTATTTCTAATAATCAAGTTTTATTTCATTAATATACTCTTTTTTGCTCTTGTTATTCTTTGCTGTGTGTCCTGTCATTTCTGTTGCAGCTTTTCCTTCTCATTTCTTTAGGTTTTAGCTATATTCCCTTTTCCAACATTTTGAGTCCTATAATTAATATTTGTTTCATAATATCTCAGTTTCTCAGCCTCAGCTGTGTTGACAGGTTGAACTATGTGGTTCTTTCTTGTGCATTTGGCGGGCTGTTCTATGAGCTGGGGCTGTTTAGCAGCATTCCTATCTTCTACCCATCAGCTAGCAAGAGCAATACTGTCTCACCCATGACAAACAAATGTGTGTCCAAACATTGCCAAATGTCTCCTGTGATGGAACAGAAATAATTTCTGTTGAAGACCACTGAAAATTCATTAGAGGCAAATAACAAATTGACAACTCTTTACAAAAAAAAAAAAAGCCACTACTGAACCTAGGATAAGAATGCCGGCCGTCTGTGACGATTCAACCTTGAGCTACTGCCTCACACGTCAGTTCCATCAGTGCTATAGTTCTAGCAGGGTTGGGCACACTAGGAGAGCAGGCAACTTTACTGTTGGGGGAGCTAGCGCGATTTGGAGTGAAAGCTAGAGGAAATCCATTACTCAGAGTTATCTAAAATAATAGTCATCTCAATGGCAAATGCAGCAGCTTGCCTGAGTTTGCAAAACTGATTAAGGCAAGCAGCTAACCAGGCAACCAACCATATTTTCAATAGGAGACCTTGGGAATGAAACAGCCATATGGGCCGTGATGCTGCTTCTGCTTAGCTGGTTCAGTCATGTGTGACTCTGCGCGACCCTATGTCTGTAGCCCGCCAGGCTCCTCTGTCCATGGAATTCTCCAGGCAAAACACTGGAGTGACCGCCATGCCCTCCTCCAGGGGATCTTCCCGACCCAGGGGTTGAACCCAGGACTCCTGCACTGAAGGCGGATTCTTTACCATCTAAGCCACGAGGGAAGCCCCATAGGCCTCGGTAAGTTGCCACATATTCCTTGCTGTCTGAAACACTATGTGCATGGTTGTATATATGCAGGACAGACTAAAGAGGTTTGCATATGTGTGCAGGACAGACTAAGGCAGGCCCTAGCTATCTACACATCCTTGGCTAAATGAGAGGCCTTGTACGTGAGCACAAGACATAAAGGGACCAACAGATATTAAAAGTGGAATTAGATTATTAACTGCCTGAAGTTTGTATGTGTTCCCTAATGAACATACAGATACACCAGCAAAGGGACGAAAACCTACTGTCTTAAGGTGTTTAAACACAAACTTTGGTCAATCATACTCACATAGGAACAATCCCTAGATGCCAGTGTTAATACAAAAGGAAAAGGAAAAACAAAAATTCAGAGGCATCAGTATACCCATACACTACAAGGGAGAACAGCTCCATATAATTAGTTCTGGGAACTCCCTAAACAAACACAAGAACAACCATAACCTCTGTGGGAGAATGCAAATCCACAGCTGTTACAATATATTATAATCTCTAGTTTCCAACCAAATATTCGCAAACAAGCAGACAAATGGGAAAGTGTAACCCATAATTTGGAAAAAAAGCAAACAATGTCTCTGATGGATTCTAGATGTTGGACTTAGCAGACAAAGACTTCAAAACAGTTATTATAAATACATTAGAGAACTAATGTAAACTATGCTTAAATAATAATTGAAAATATGACGATGACTATTCAAATAGAGAATGCCAATTAAATGCCTAGAAATATAAAAAAAAATAGAAATCCTTGAGTTATAAAGTATACTAATCAAAAAAAAAAATTAACTACAGGGACTTGAAAGAGTAACATTACTCATAATACTGGAAACAATCTAAATCTACATCAATTTGTGAAGAGATACACAATATATTATATGTCCATACAATGGGATACTTACTACTCAGCAATAAAAGGAATACAGTATTTCATGTAGTTCATATAAGTGAACCTCAAAACATTATGTGAAGTGAAAGAAACCAAATGCAAAAGACTATATATTATATTATTTCTTTCATTTAAACTATCCATAAAAGGAAAATATTAAAGGTAGAAAGATTAGTTGTTGCTTGGAGCTAGGGTATCGACTCAGAATTGACTACAAGTGGGCACGAGGATTCTTGCCTTGGTGATAAACATTTTAAAATGAGACAGACTTATCAAAATCACTGAAAGGTTTACCTAAAATGAGTGAATTAGGTTAATAAAGCTGTTAAAATATTGCTATTCACATTCATATCAAATATAAACAGGATTTTTATGGAACAAATGCATTATATTATTCTTGAAATAAATAATTAGTATCATACTATAGTAACAATTGTATACTTAGCCTTCATTGTGCATCATTATATGAGGCTCTTTAAATGTATAATCACATTATTTATAATTATGAGGGAGAAAATAATAACCATCATTACACAGGCAAATTGATGGAAACTAAGAAGAGAAAAAAACTGTTAAAGAACACTTACCAAGGTAGCTTGACCCTTAAGTTCATGGACTCAACCAATACTTTCTATAATTTGCTATTTGTGTTTGTGTGTGTGTGTGTGTGAGTGTGTGTGTGTACATGCACATCCGTAAGAGAGAATGAGACATGACATAGATTAACATTGGGTAAATATGTTCAATCAAATGTAATGCTGTAGATATATATTTTAAGACTTCATAAGTCTGGGTAATATACTTATATAAATACATTTAAAATCATTTAAATTTATTAATCCCTTAGGGATTGAAATTTCAATAACTTTAAATTGCCAAATGGTATTTTAATTTGTCTCGAATTTTTCAAGAAATTAAGTCAAAAATGAGTTTTTTGACTAATTAACCACTTGAGAATACTAACAGCATTTTTCTTAGACTTTAAAGCATATTTTTAAAATAATGCCTATAAATAGAAAACTAATATGTTGTGATGTAATAGAGATTTCAAAATAAGATAACATTTGATGCATTCTTGTCACACTTTTTGTAATGTGAAACTTATAACCTGATAAACCATTTTATAAACCTTATAAACCACTTCTAAGCTTAAATTTACTAAAAAAGATCAATTACATATTGTTTCTTTCCTTTGTTTAGCACATAAAAAATCTATCACTGATTCTTTGATTTAAATAAATTCAGAAGTTTTACTATTATTACCCATTAGAAGAGGTGTTTTGCTGACACAAAGGTAAAATAAATTACTTATAAGCAGTAAATCTTCATAAATAAGAGTTTATGTCAGTGATTATGCAGAATTGGTTACAAAAAAAAAAGAATGTTTAGTGGAAAATCTTACCACGCCAATGGAAAAATAATTATTGATGATACTGTAAGGCACTGGGTCTCCCTTCTCATCTTTGTCATTAGGTATGACTTCAAACTTCCACCTGTCCAACATGATTTCTGTGCTGTTTTCAATGTCTTTTAAGATTTTCATCAAATTCTCACCTTCATAACCTAATGGAAAAAAAAATTATCTTGAGAACAAATATAACCAAACAATAAAAGCTATTATTTATATGTATTTAAGTGTGTGAATACTTGTATCATTCTAAATAATGCATTTCAAAGCAAATTTAATGCAAGTTGAAGAATTAGGACCAATCTTATTATACTCATATCAATATTTTATCTTTAGCTTTAATTTCCAACTCATATTTCTCTCCTATGGTACAAATTCTCAGTATAGCTACTGCATACCCCTCACAAAACTTTCTATCAATATATTCAAAATGGAATTGATGATCAGTTTGGTTATCATGTCCCTCCCAAAGATGACACCCTCCACCCACTTGCTAAAATAAAAGTTCTTGCTGCAGTGTTGAACTTGTCCTTTGCTTCTACTCTCTCTGCAATCTTTACATTTGATAATACTTTTCCCAGAAGCCACCCTCCCAAAATGATAAGATTCTATACAGTACCATAGCACACAGTTCTCAAAATCAGCCATACCACAGAACTAGTATACTGCACCATACTTATTTACATCTTTCTTCTTAGATGTTCCTTTTCCCAGATGTACCCTCCAGTAATGCTCAACAAATCCACTTTTAAATGAATCTACTATAGATAGTAACCATTGCCTGAAAGTTATTGCTTAATATTATATTTTCTCTTAAACATACCCTGAGTTATCTAACATTACAGTTAATTAGGGCTGTGGCCTAATCCTGGCTGTTATTTACCAAAGTGCTTGCTTTTAACATTCTAAATAGCTTCTTTCTCCATAAAAACTTAGCTTTGGTGTGAGAATGAAGTGAGGAAAAAAGAGAAAATGCATAAAAGGTCTTCATCTATGAGGCAAAAGAATAGAAATTTGTCAGTAATACTGATGGTGACATTAGGATCTGAAATGTTATACTAAATTAAATAATGTATCTCTCTCTAACTCTATACACACATTCTTGAAATGATATTTTGAGCTGGAACAACATTTTCATAGATGTTTTCTGTGTCCAACTTGGGTATATATTTTTATAATTTATCTGCTGAATAAGTATATGCCAGAGGCTATGAGTCCTCATTAGAGGTGTTAACATACATAAACTTTAAAAAAATGAATTAGATTAAAAGAAAGAATAGGTACCATAATATGCTAACATTCTCTAAAGACAAATAAATTATATTTGTGATGTATTTGTTGAATTAACTATTAGAGGATTAACTATTAGCCAGAAATCAGGAATACTCATCCTGGAACCTACATTTCTTCTTATCATACACAGGTCTAAAATATAATAATGCACTATTCAATACACACAGAAAAGAGTACAATAAACAGTGACTGCACTGATATAAACATTAAAGGAAATAATAGATGCCATATCATATTTATAGTATAATTCAAAATTGATGAGCATATATAATATGCATAGAATAGTACTCAGTGATAAAATGCTTAATTGTTTCAAACTACAAGACTACAAAAATTAAGTGTACTTATTTTTCAGATCTTCTTAATAGTTCCACTCTCATTCTCAATACTTATTTCCTTTTTAAATTTCTTTTAAAGTTCTCAATTTTATCTATATCTCTCTATCTATCTATCTATCTATATATATATACACCACCTTGAATGGAATAAAAGGAGTTTATATTCATTTATTTTCCTAAAAGGAGTTTATATTCATTTTCCTAAAAGGAGTTTATATTCATTTATTTTTCCAAATTCTACTCTTATTGAAAATAAGTTTGATGGTTTTAGCTATAACTAATTTACATATATTAGGCTAATCTGTATAATATAGTATGAAAATATACACACACTCAGCAGAAATATAAGTAAATGATAATGCTTTAAACAAACACTGAGCTTCTTTTCAACTACAGCTTATGTTAATAGAAACATTGTTCAACATAATATTGGAAAAATGGAGGAATGGAACTGACGAGGAAAGAACACAACAGAATTTAATTTAATGAAAGTATTAATGAAGTGAGATTAAGTAGGGTCAATCACCTTAAATTCTTTAGCACTGGACATGTTCTCAAAGTATCTATGGGTACTTATGAAAAAGGCTGGGCTTCCCTGGTGGATCAGATGGTAAAGAATCTGCCTGCAATGCAGGAGATCCGGTTTGATCCCTGGGTCTGGAAGATACCCTGGATAAGGAAATAGCAATGCACTCTAGTATTCTTGCCTGGAGTATTACATGGACAGAAAAGCCTGGCAGGCTTCAGTAAACTGGGCTGCAAAGAGTTGGACATGACCGTGCAACTAATATACACATGAAAAAGGCTGGTATCAATCAGTCTTCTAGCCAAGTGAAAATGGAGAGAGGCAATAAATCTATTTGAGATTCATATATGAAGTTCAGTATTAATTCACAAAGGTGAAGAATTCCAAATTGTTGTTCTCTACTTAACAGATATCTTGTTTGTATTTATCTGTGCTCAAGCTTGTTAAATAATGATTCGTAACTATAAATAGCATTCCTGAACTCAGTAAGATTATATTTTTAAAAAAAGATAAACTTACTAGTAAGCAAACAAAAGCTTGCTCTAGAAAATAATGATACTACTTTGCTTCTATTATTTTTATTTAAAGCCTATAATCACTCTAGGCTAAGAAATCAAGTGAAAACATAATTAGTATTTATCTTCCATTTAATGATATGATATTATCATAATAACTGAAGCTATCTAAAAAAGTCATTTTTACAAATTTAAAATCACATGAAAATATTTGTAAGAGTGTGTTCCATCTAAACCTCATGTCTCTTACTCCCTTACTCTTCACAGTATTTTTTCTTGCAATAATATTCAGAATTTTGTTTGAGGGATTAATTATTGCCAGAAAAAACTGCAAAGGAAATGACAATAAAGTATTTTTTCAAATGCCCTAAGAAGTCCTACATTTGTACATATTAATTCCAGTGACATTAAGTGAACCAAATGATTATTAGTCAAATAAAGTATTCTTTCTCAAATGTTAGGTATAATGATAATTAGTATAATTACAAGAAGGGCTCAGACATTGGGCAAGAAACTTGATATATGGGGTATAAGAACCCACAGGGTTGGGTTCTTAGTGTAAAGTGTTAGTTGCTCAGTCATGCCTGACTCTGAGATCCTATGGACCATAGCCCGCCAGGCTCCTCTGTCCATGGGATTCTCCAGGAAAGAATCATGGAATGAGTTGTCATACCCTTCTCCAGGAGATCTTCCCAACTCAGGGGTCAAACCCATGTCTCTTCTGTCTCCTGCACTGGCAGGTGGGTTCTTTACCACTAGTGCCACCTCCAACTATTTTGTTCAAGTTCTGATGAATCTGAAGCACACAATTTTGAGCAACTTGCCCAAAGTTAGACACCTGACAAGAAATAATTCACACCACTTCAGAGTGTGTGTCTTTATTAGTAAATGCTATCAAATGGCACCCCCATTGTCCTAACTGCTCATCTTGAGCATCTTGCAGTTTCCCCTTAATACCCCCCTTTCACCAACGCCCCCACCCAATCCACGGGCAAGCTGTGTCAGCCTATCCCTGAGAATGTCAGTGTGCCCACTGATTTCCTTAGCATGACCGCTGCCCTAGCCTGGTCTGTTCATCCTCTAATTTCAACGGAATCCAAGTTCTGGTCTCTAAAACTATGCTTCCCCACATCTCCACATTTTCTTAGCCTTTTTTTATGTCCCCAAATTAACTTATTTTGAAAAGGTAAATGTCATTGTGTCACTCTGCTTTTGAAACTCTTCTAAAGTTTTGCTGTGTGTTTCAATAAGATAATTTTTTTTTTACCATGACCACTAAGACTACATAATCTGCTCCTACTTTTCTCTCTGACATCATACTATTTCCACCCCCTTCTGAGGCCATACCTATCCATCACCCCACAACCTCTTAGAGTTACATCGTCACTCTTCCTTCATCCCTTTCAATACAGAGAGATTTTTCTTTTTCTGCATGTTTTAAACCCAGCTTAAATGTTATTTCCTAAAGGACATCTTGACTATATAGCTGAATAGTTTCCCTCTGTGCCTTGCTGTGCTAAGTCACCTCAGTTATATTCGACTCTTTGCAACCCTATGGAATATAGCCCACCAGGCTCTTCTGTCCATGGGATTCTCCAAGCAAGAATACTGAAGTAAGTTGCCATGCCCTCCTCCAGGGGAGTTTCCCTCTATTATTCTCTAAAAATACATTCTGATTCTTTTATAATCTTGACCTTATTTTGTAATTATATATTTCATTATTCACTGATCTATTGTCCCGATACTCAATGAAAATATAATTCTCAAAAAGTAAAAGCCTTTTATTTATCATTCACTATTTAGTACCTTAAACACTGCCAACATACACTAGATACTCACAAACACAAAGAGTTCATCATCAATATACACTCTAACAAATACTATAATCCACTTGTCTCTGTCCACTGATAATATCTTTAAAACTGTTTTATAAGGAAATAATTAGAGGATACTCTGGAACTTCTATACTCCATTTTGAGATTTAAGTCGTTTGTCAGTTTAGAACCAAATAAAGTTATTAATTTTCAAATACCAAAAATACTTTTGAGAACAACATATAAGAAGCCACATGAATGAGTCCCTTCTCTTTAATCAATATACAAATATTAACAGTGGAATATATGAGCATCTCATAAGCAATGGTTCATTCTTTCTATCTATCTTTAGATTTTATACAATTTAACTCATCATTTTATAATATTCTTTTATTGTTATATCCTTAATGAAAATCACAAATATATGCCATGTTTTTAACTTGGTTTCAAATTCTGTCATGTACACAAATACATATACACATCATAGAGTCCATAAGTTATTCAGGAACAAATGGAACAATTGTTCTCAAATTTTTCTGTGAATCAAGTTACTTAGGGAGTTTGCTTAAAAAGGAAATCACCTGTGCGGTTTCATCCCTAGAGATTCCAGTTCAACATATATATATAAGGTGAGGTCAGTCCGCTGTAACTTTAACAAGCTCCTCAAGGATTTCTATTCACACTGTATTAGTAGACACTTTTCAAACTTCACTGAGTTTAGATGCTAAAAATATTTAGGATTCAGTTCTTGCTTCTTTAGCAAATATGGTTTTCTTTTCTTTGATATCTTCAGGTAAGTTTAGCCTAATAATGATATTTCAAATTATTTTAAGATCTCATCTTGAAATATTCTCCGTTTTGTCATCTGCTCCATCTACAGTATTCCATTTTTTATTTCCTGCAGTATATCAAGTGACTTCCTATCTCTAGGGCTTTCAGCCTGATGTTTCTTCTGCCTGTCAAGTCTACCTTCAATACTATATGGCTCTGTCATTATCCAACTATTAGAGTACTCCCTATTTGGGGCTTTTCTCTTAGCCCAGATGGTAAAAAATCTGCCTGCAATGAAGGAGACCTGGGTTTGACATGGAACAACAGACTGGTTCCAAATAAGGAAAGGAGTATGTCAAGTCTATATATTATCACCCTACTTATTTAACTTATAAGCAGAGTAAATCAAGCAAAATTCAGGGCTGGATGAAGCACAAACTGGAATCAAGATTTCTGCGAGAAATAGCAATAACCTCACATATGCAGAAGACACCACCCTGATGGCAGAAAGCAAAGAAGAACTAAAGAGCCTCTTGATGAAAGTGAAAGAGGAGAGTTAAAACAGTTGGCTTAAATGAGAAAACTAACATCGTGGCATCCGGTCCCATCACTTCATGGCAAATAGATGCATCTGGTCCCATCACTTCATGGCAAATAGATGGGGAAACAATGGAAACAGAGAGAGACTTTACCTTTTGGGGCTCCAAAATCACTGCAGGTGGCTACTGCAGTCATGAAATTAAAAGACATTTTCTCCTTGGAAGAAAAGCCATGACCAACCTAGACAGCATATTAAAGGTCCATCTAGTCAAAGCTATGGCTGTTTCATTAGTTATGTATGGATGTGAGAGTTGGACTATATATAAAGAAAGCTGAGCACCAAAGAGTTGGTGCTTTTGAACTGTGGTGTTGGAGAAGACTCTTGAGAGTCCCTTGGACTGCAAGGAGGTCAAACCAGTCAATCCTAAAGGAAATCAGTCCTGAATGTTCATTGGAAGGACTGATGCTGAAGCTGGAGCTCTAATACTTTGGCTACTTGATGCAAAGAACTGACTCATTTGAAAAGAACCTGATTCTGGGAAAGAAGGAGGGAGGAGAAGGGGACGACAGAGGATGAGATGGGTGGATGGCATCACCGACGCAATGGACACAAGTTTGAGTAGGCTCCGGGAGTTGGTGATGGACAGGGAAGCCTGGCTGCCCTGCAGTCCATGGGGTCACAAAGAATCAGACACAACTGAGCGACTGTACTTATTTGGGGCTTCTCTCTTAGCTCAGATCGTATAAAATCTGCCTTCAATGCAGGAGACCTGGGTTCGATTCCTGGGTCGAGAAGATCCCCTGGAGAAGGAAATGGCAAGCAACTCCAGTATTCTTGCTTGGGAATCCCATGGACAGAGAAACCTGTTGAGCTACAGTCCATGGGGTCGCAAGAGTGGGACACAACTTAGCAACTAAACCACAACCACCCCTCAAGTTCTCCCTAGTTTACCTTGTCAGTTCCTCGGTAAGGTCATTCATTGCGCTGATTATCTTGCTTATCAATAAGAAGTCTCAAAATTTACATATGACTTCATATTCCACTAGAATTTAAGGCCCTTTATAAAGCAGATCTTGTGTTCTTTCTATTCTTAACTGTCTATCCCAAGTGCAGAACATACCACACAGTGCAAAGTAAATCTCAGAAAACTGGCTACATCTTGTACTAATTTCTGGACAAGTTGTTCTTCCACCTTTCAACATTTTCCCTTTGTTTGTGATTCTTTCACACAAGTCACAGATTAAAAATATGAACATTGTTTTTAATTTAACCCATGCTTACCTCATTTCTTAAGTTGGAAACCCAAAAACCAGAGAAAGAAAAAGTTAGATGCTTGGCCTCCCATCTAGTGTATAATTAGCAATCACAGTCTAACTCTTGGTCCACTGTTTGTTTCTCTACACCAGACTATTATTCAAAATTATATTACATATCTGACAGCAATTACATTTGCTAAAAGCACAAGAAAGCTGTCATGCAGTGAAGAAACGCTAAATTTAGTTTTTTCAAAGAGGGTGCTCTGCAGTATATTACTATTTTTTAAGATATTTTTTGTTGTTGGTTTGTTATATCTATTTACCTCCTCCCCATCGCAGGCATCTTGCTAGATCATTGCCGGTCCCGAGAGGCAGAATAGCCACTGGAGGATGCTTGACTACATTAGCCTTTTCTGTATAATTGAAAAATTACAAGAAAAAAAAATTGATCACTGACTGAACAACAATTAAAAAAAAAAACACAGCTTGTCATAGAAGGCGTTCACAGGGTACTTAGAAAAAGTAACATTTTATAGATACATACAATTATAAATTATGATTAACATATGTATTGGTAGCAATTTGTAAAACAAGTAGATACCATAACTCATAGAGTGACAGGAATTTTTAAGACTTATATGTGAGGAAAGACTTTTAAATATGCTAATTTAGTTAAAAATTGTAGCATGTTTGACTTTGTTAAAATTCTCAAGGGTGCAGGTATATGCAACACAAGGATATCATTAAAGTGGAAAAGTAGGTTCCTTAGAAAAGTTGTTTGGCAACATCAAGTCTAGGTATACTTTAAGAAAAATATATTTTGAAAACAGTTGAATTCTAAAAGTTAGTGAGATGCTAACAATGGTTGTGCTGCTCCATGTCAGAGTCAACAACAGAAGACATTAACAGGTTTTGTTTGAGATTCAATTGATATAACATAGTGTTTGGGTTCAGAAAAGACCATATCACTGAAATTCCACATGCTTTTCTTTGAGTCACTGAAGACATCTCACAAACATACATTACTTTATTTTTCTCCCTTCTCAGGCCCTCAGAGGAAGCATATGTAGGTAAAAATGGGTAAGAAGAAGATTATGTAAGGATGTGCCACAGAAGACTACCGAAGGCTTAGATTTTAGGGGCTAATGAAAACCAATAATTCCTACTGTTTTCACTAAAATGCTTACAAGTCCTCTGACACTTCAAAGGACTCCTTAATTTTGGCAGTTCTTGAAATCTGGTTTTGTCCTTAAAATATCAATACTACTGACATTGGAGAGCCAAAGATTACAATTTTCCCTTTTTTTTTAATTAAAAAAAAAAGGTTAGTAGATTAAAATTGTTAGATGCTTACCAAAAGGCTATTGACAATATGTATTCATTTTTAATCTGAATTTTTTGAGGGTATGAAAAGGTTGAATATTCTCAACTGCATTGACTGAATAAAACTTTGCTTCAATACATATAGATAGTAAAACGTCTTTTGAATCAAGTCTTTTCCTATTTTTAACAAAGAATTGGTCAGTACAGATCTGGAAGTATCTGTGAAAATTGTTCAGTCATATCCAACTCTTTGCAACCCCATGGACTATACAGTCCATGGAATTCTCCAGGCCAGAATACTGGAGTGGGTAGCTGTTCCCTTCTCCAGGGGATCTTCCCAACTCAGGGATCAAACCCAGGTCTCCTGCATTGAAAGTGGATTCTTAAGGCAGTGGGTTTATTAAATTCCATGAAAAAAAAAATGAATGAGAAAACAAGCATTTCTAGTTATTTGTACATTTTTTGACTGATAAAAATCTGAAATACAGAATAAATTAAGTCAGCAACATTCCAGATGTCTAATTGTTATCATTGTATATTTTATTTAATAAAGATATGTATGTGTTAAGTAAACAAATGAAATACACAGAATTTAAGGTTTCCACTCTCACCCAAGCCACATTAAATACGCGTCTTCATTACCTATGCAGTCCAAAATCCACCCTACAGTTCCATCTCCTCCGCAGGCTAGCACTCTGAAATCAGGAACATCACGGAAAAAGTTTAACCTGAAAAATAAGCATGTTGCAGCACATGATTGATATTTCAAAATTAGGACATTTTTATTTTTGTATATTTAGCATTTCATCTAATGAAAGATTTAAGTTTTGTTGAAAAATAGTAAACCCTTATCTACAATGAAATTCTAAAATAAACGTATCAACATGTCCTAATTTAAATGCTATCATTATAAATTCTATATTCCATAATAAATATATTTCTCTTTTAACAACTCTAAAGTGAAAAATAAAACTAATAAATTATAATAATTTTCACTAAGGTACAATCCCATGTGTGATATGCAGTTTACCTAGACTATATAGATTACCTAGACATATGTATACAACTTTGTTTTATTTACTAATTTTTATTGACCAACAATTCTCTCTTGAACAATTATATAAATGGGACGACTAGCTCAGTAAAAAATGTCCTTGAGAGTTTTATGCCTTCTTCCTTACTGGGAGAAATTGACCAGGCTGCATCCGAGATTTTAGCTAACTGTTTTCAGTGTTTCCTTCTGACTTTGAATCTGAGAATAGAAGCCAGGCTTCCTCCTCTCTTTTGACCTCCTTGCAGTGTTACCACCCAGGAACACACAAAAGTGTCTGGGTTGGTTGTGATAAGTGCTCACCACTTCTGCTGCTGCTGCATGCAGCATGCTTATTAATGCAACCTACCTTAGGGAAACCTACAAAGACAAATAATGCATCAAGTTATACAAGCATACATGCCTGTTTTCTTGAAAAAAATATGAAACAGGACAGAATATCTGAGAATGTGTCACTCCACTTTTCTAGCTCTAGTAGTAATAACATAATACAACTGGCTCTTCTGCCTGCAGATTCTGCATGTACGGATTCAACCAATCAGGAATCGAAAGTCTTTAAAAATAAAATCTAGAAAGTTTCAAAAAGTGAAACTTGAATTTGGTGAGCCACAACTAATTACACAGCATGTATATTGTATTTTACAACTATTTACATAGCATTTCCATTTTATTAGGTTATTATAAGTATGGTGTGATCACTCGTCTAGAGCCAGACATCCTGGAATGTGAAGTCAAGTGGGCCTTAGAAAGCTTCACTACAAACAAAGCTGGTGGAGGTGAAGAATTCCAGTTGCGCTATTTCAAATCCTGAAAGATGATGCTGTGAAAGTGCTACACTCAATATGCCAGCAAATTTGGAAAACTCAGCAATGGCCACAGGACTGGAGAAAGTCAGTTTTCATTCCTATCCCAAAGAAAGGCAATGCCAAAGAATGCTCAAACTACCACACAATTGCACTCATCTCACACGCTAGTAAAGTAATACTCAAAATTCTCCAAGCCAGGATTCAGCAATATGTGAACTGTGAACTTCCAGATGTTCAAGCTGGTTTTAGAAAAGGCAGAGGAACCAGAGATCAAATTGCCAACATCTGCTGGATTACTGAAAAACCAAGAAAGTTCCAGAAAAACAGCTATTTCTGCTTTATTGACTATGCCAAAGCCTTTGACTGTGTGGATCACAATAAATTGTGGAAAATTCTGAAAGAGATGGGAATATCAGACCATCTGACCTGTCTCCTGAGAAACCTGTATGCACGTCAGGAAGCAACAGTTAGAACTGGACATGGAACAACAGACTGGTTCCGTATAGGGAAAGGAGTACATCAAGGCTGTATATTGTCACCCTGCTTATTTAACCTATATGCAGAGTACATCATTAGAAACACTGGGCTGGAGGAAGCACAAGCTGGAATCAAGATTGCCGGGAGAAATATCAATAACCTCAGATATGCAGATGACACCACTCTTATGGCAGAAAGTGAAGAAGAACTGAAGAGTCTCTTGATGAAAGTGAAAGAGGAGAGTGAAAATGTTGGCTTAAAGTTCAACATTCAGAAAACAAAGATCATGGCATCTAATCCTATCACTTCATGGGAAATAGATGGGGAAACAGTGGAAACAGTGTCAAACATTTTTTGAGGGGGGCTCCAAAATCACTGCAGATGATGACTGCAGCCATGAAATTAAAATACACTTACTCCTTGGAAGGAAGGTTATGACCAACCTAGATAGCACATTGAAAAGCAGAGACATTGCTTTGTCAACAAAGGTCCATCTAGTCAAGGCTATGGTTTTTCCAGTAGTCATGTATGGATGTGAGAGTTGGATGGTGAAGAAAGCTGAGTGCCGAAGAATTTATGCTTTTCAACTGTGGTGTTGGAGAAGACTCTTGAGAGTCCCTTGAACTGCAAGGAGATCCAGCCAGTCCATCCTAGAGGAGATCAGTCCTGGGTGTTCATTGGAAGGACTGATGTTAAAGCTGAAACTCCAATACTTTGGCCACCTCATGCAGAGAGTTGACTCACTGGTAAAGACCCTGATGCTGGGAAGCATTGAAGGCAGGAGGAGAAGGGGATGACAGAGGATGAGATGGCTGGATGGCATCACCGACTCGATGGACATGGGTTTGGGTGGACTCTGGGAGTTGGTGATGGACAGGGAGGCCTGGCGTGCTGCAGTTCATGGCATCATAAGGAGTCGGACATGACTAAGTGACTGAACTGCACTGAACTAAATGTTGATTTAAGTGTATGCCAACAAATGCCACTTTATGTAAGGTACTTAAAGCTCCCATGGACTTTGCTATCTGGAGTGTCCTGGAACCAATCACCTGTGAATATCAAGGGAAGATGGTATGCAGTCATCTAAGAAAATTTTCTTTAGGATTACATATATAAATGTACACGTCCATTTTATCACACTGGGGCTTCCCTGGTGGCTCAGATAGTAAAGAATCTGCCTGCAGTGCAAGAGACGCAGGTTCAATCTCTGTGTAAGGAAGATCCCCTGGAGAAAGACATAGCAATCCAACTCCAGTATTCTAGCCTGGAGAATTCCAGGTTACAGTCCATGGGGGTCACAGAGTCGGATATGACAGAGCGACTAACAAAAAAACATTCTATGATTAAAAATACTGTCATTTCACACACTTTTAAAGAATTTTCAGTGTTTCACTGCCACAAAATAACAGGTATTGTAGTTAATATTGTTTGAATACATTTATTTGAACAAGTGTATCAGTTTTGAAAGCTTATCTTCTAGAAGGGATATATTCCATTACAACAACACATTACCCTCTGGATGGTTCCTACTATAGAAAATGTACGTGTCCATTTTCTTGAAACTCCAAAACATTACTTATAAACAACTTTATGATATTTCTTCAATAATTAAAAAAAACACAAAATACCACGGTGCTATTATCATAAAAATCACATTCCCCTGTTTACTAGTTAACTGAACATATTTTTGTAGGCTCACAGACCTGTGACCTCCTTTGTGAACTGCATCATCAAAGCATTGTACCTCTTTCCCATGAGTTGTATTTTATTCTTATAAACACTAGGCAATATTAGCAATATTTTCATTCAAATTAGCATCATTAAAATTTTGGTTAATGTAATACAAAATGTGTAAATATAATAGTAATGTAAACAAATCAACTGCACCACCACTACCTAGTAACAGGAAGCACAGATATTTAGAACACAAAATTGTCCTGTACTTCGTTGTGTATTATATTGTGGATATTTACCTTTTGTTAGACACGTTGCAAAATTTTCTTCCAGATTATCACTGGGTTAGTTTGCTTAGATTATATAAGCAATACAATGTACCAGCTGTCCAACCCAGAGAGTAGAACATTTCTAATAACTTACATATCCTTCTGTGCTCCTTCCTCATAGGACCTTCCTCCCTTGTTAACAAAGGTGGGCATTATTCTGAATTTCAGGTTATCATGTACATGCCATAAACAACATATTATATTTTGCTTTTTCTTCACAGCTTTGTTATTAAGATTCCTCCATATAGTAGCTGAGTTTCCACCCATGAGTAACTGAAATTATTTTATACCTACTGCTGTGTTCAATACCATTTCTGTGATAATGCTTTTTAAAATCCTTGCCATTGTATATTTGGAATATTTTCTTTCCTTTTTTGGAATACTTTCTAATGCACATGGATGGTGATCACTCTTGCAATTTGAGAAGATATTACCAATTGGTATCCTATAGTAGTTATGGCAATGCATGTAATTTTCAGGAATATGAGAAAAAGTGTGCTGAGTCCATCTGCTCTAACTGTAATGTCACATTTTTTTTAAATTTCATGTGTTTCCTCATATGTGCAATGTCTTCCCCATCTTTACTCCTTATTTCTTGCTGACTTGTAAAAATTCTTTACTTTTTCTTAATTTTAATCCTTTTGAGGATTTTTTTGTTTGGTTTGTGGTTTTTTGCAAATACTTCCTACAGGATGAAAGTTTCTTCTTTTACTTTCCTAAATGTGTATTTTAACAAACAAGATTTTAGTTTTAATGTACTGAAGTTTATCCATCTTTTGATAAATGGCTAGCACTTTAGCTTGTTTTGTGTAACAAAATTGTTGTTTCCTGAGTGTTCAGAAGAGAACACATTTATTCTCTTAAAACTTCAGTTTTATTTTTGACAAAGAAATCGTCCATGGTGATGTGAGACAGGATGGTATGAAGTATTAGCATAGAACACAATATATATTATACTAAAATATTCACAGTATTCTACACTGGTTGTGTCAGAAGGTATCCTTTTCTTTCCCCTTCTTCACTACCTTCCTTCTTCCTCTACCCTCCCTCTTTCTCTTTCTCCATTTCTCCCTTTCTCACTTCCTTTCTTCGTTTCTTTAAGCTATTGTGCAACAATTTCCATCCATAAATCCACCTTTTCATGTTTTGGATAACTCAACTTTCTATCATGCAGATCCATCATGAATCAAATTTCCATATGTGGGTATTTTTCTTTTACACTGTATTCTATTTTATTCATGAATGTGTCCATCTCTGCACCAGTACCACATTATTATAATACTACAGCTTTATAGTTATTCTATATTTCATGAAGCATGAAAAATTTTAGCTATTATTTCTTTCTATTTTTTTTTTATTTTTTAAAAGTAAAAATAAAGACACACAAAAAATCATTATTTTTTAAAAATTGGAGTTAAATGAAGACTATGTATGATGTTATTTATTTCCTCATCCATGGATATAGAATGTTTCGATTTACTCTTTAACATTCTTAAATTTTTAATATTTTTTGCTTGCAAGTCTGTTACATTTATTCTTGGATGGTTTGTAGTTTGTGTTAGTATCTTAAACTTTATATTGTTTATTAAATTAATATTTTTGTTGCTGGCATGTAAAATACATTTGACTTTTCTTTATTGATCTTATAAACAGCAACACTATTCTTCATTTTTTCTATTGCCTATATTTTATTTGTAGACTTATTTGGATTTTTATATAAACAATTGTATCATGTGCTAATGACAATGTTACTATTAATGATCTTCAAACCTTATAATTGTTATTTCTCTCCCTGTCTTATTGTGCTGGCCATGGATGGCTTCAATAATTTGCTGAATTAGAGCATTCATAGAGAATATCCATATCTTGTTCCTAAGCTTAAATGGAATACTTTCAGAATTTCCCCACTTAGGATGATGTTCGTTGTAGGCATTCTCTTCTTCTTTTCTTTTTTTGAGTGACATCTTAGATAAGGTTAATAAAATTTTCTTCAATTCTTTTTATATATAAGGAATTTTTAATGTTAATATTCTCTGTACCTTGTGAAATACTGGTATGATTCATTTAATTGGTAATATGGGAGTATATATTTACATATTTATGCATCACTAAACCATTCTTACTATACTTTCATGTGCTCATTTATTAACATTTTTACAGAGAATTGGGTTTGGTTTGCTAACATTTTACTAACAATTTTTCATGTATATTGATGGACACAACAGGTTTAATATATTTTTCTTCGTACCACCTCTAATTTTCTATCAAATTATTCCATCTCATAAAACCCCTTGCAGAATATGCCCTTATTTTGGGTTATCTGTATATTAGAATTGTTAGCACTTGCATATCAGCTGTCCACTTTCTGGTGAGTCTTTGATATTTTTTAATTAAGAGGTATTAAATATTACATTTCCTTTAATAATTATTGAAAGACATAATATTTTCTAATTTTTCCTAAATTAGTTTATACCAACTATATTTCTGTATTAATCTGTCTGTCTCCTAGGTTTTCAAAGACCTGGTCATTAAAATCTATAAAAGATTTTCAAATATGCCAGTGTCTGAAATGTTTACCATAACTGTTTCAAGCAAAAGCCTAATCAGCCATATGACTCACCATTGCTCTTCTAGTCCATATTGATGTTTCATCTGCTATCCATTCTTGTTTTCTTTTAAAACAGTCATCTTTGGTTCTTCTGCAACATCCCACCCCCAAACATAAACCACGGGTGACTGTCAGATCAGCTTACTCTCTGTAAACTGATTGCTAAATAGATTGAAAAACTGACCTCTCTATCTTAATTTCTTATTCCACTCCATCCATGAAGTTTTCCCTGGAGATTCATTCATTACTTACTTCATTCATTCCTTGAATACCATGTGTGTGTTAGTCTCTCAGTCATATCTGACTCTTTGGAATCCCAAGAACTGTAACCTGCCAGTCTCCTCTGTCCATGGGATTCTCCAGGAAAAGAATACTCCAGTAGGTTTAATTCCCTTCTCCAGGGCCTTGAATAGTAGCTTAGGTGAGCTTCAGTTTTGTATCTTTAAAATAGAATGAATACCCCTGCTTTATTTGCCTGTTTTGTGGAAAATTTCCTTGTATTATAAGCCATGCTCTGTAGAGACACCCAAGACAGACAGGTCACGGTGGAGAGTCACTGGAGAATGGAGTGGTGAACCACTTAGCATTTTTTCCTTGAGAACCCCATGAACAGTACGAAAAGGCAAAAAGATATAACACTGAAAGATGAACCCTCCAGCTTGGCAGATGTACAACATGCTACTAGAGAAGAGCAGAGAAATAATTCTAGAAGGAATGAAGAAGAGCCTGAGCCAAAGTGGAAATGAGACCCAGTTGTGGATGTGTCTGGTGGTGAAAGTAAAGTCTGATGTTGTAAAGAACAATAGAAACCTGTAATGTTTGGTACATCAGTCAAGGTAAACTGAAAGTGATCAGACAGGAGATGGCAAGAGTGAACATCAACATTTTAGAAATCAGTGAACTAAAATGGATGGGAATGCATGAAATTAATTCAGATGACCACTATATCTATTACTTTGGACAAGAATCCCTTAGAAGAAATGAAGTAGCCCTCATAGCCAACAAAAGAGTACAAAATGCAGTACTTGGATACAATCTCAAAAATGAAAGAATGACCTCAGATCATTTCCAAGACAAACCATTCAGTATCACAGTAATCCAAGTCTATGCCCTAAACACTAATGCCAAAGAAGCTGTAGTTGAATGGCTCTATGAAAACCTACAAGATCTTCTATAACTAACACCCCCAAAAAGATGTCCTTTTCATCACAGGGGTCTAGGATGCAAAAATAGAAAGTCAAGACATACCTGGAGTAAGAGGTAAGTTTGGCCTTGGAGTAAAAAATGAAGCAGGGCAAAGGATAACAGAATTTTGCCAAGAGAACACACTGCTCATAAACAAATACTCTCTGCCAACACAAGGTACAACTCTATGCATGGACATCACCAGATGGTCAATGCCAATATAAAATAGATTATCTTCTTTGCAGCCCAAGATGGAGAAGCTCCATACAGTCAGCAAAAACAAGACCAGGAGCTGACTGTGGCTCAGATCATGAACTCTTTATTTCAAAATTCAGTTAAATTTGAAGAAAGTACGGAAAACCACTAGACCATTCAGATATGACCTAAATCAAATCTCTTATGATTATACACTGGAAGTGACTAATAGATTCACGTGATTAGATTTAAAGTGTGCCTGAAAAACTATGGATGGAGGTTTGTAACATGGTACAAGAGGTGGTGATCAAAATCATGCCTCAAAATGAAATGAAAAAAGGCAAACTGGTTGTCTGAGGAGACCTTACAAATAGCTGAGAAAATAAAAGTGAAAGGCAAAGGAGGAAAGGAACAATATACCCATCTGAATGCAGAGTTCCAGAGAATAACAGGAAGAGATAAGAAAGCCTTCTTAAGTGGACAATAAGGAAAAATAGAGGAAATCAATAGAATGGGAAAGACTAGAGATCTCTTCAAGAAAATTACAGATACCAAAGATGGGCATGATAAAGGATAAGAAGAGTATGGACTAACAGAAGCAAAAGAGATTAAGAAGAGGTGACAAGATTATACAGAACAATTGTACAAAAAAAAGGTCTTAATGATGCAGATAGGATGGTGTGGTCACTCACCTAGAATCAGACATCCTAGAGTGTGAAGTGAAGTGGGCCTAAGGAAATATTAGTAAGAACAAAGCTAGTGGAGGTCCCATTCCAGTTGAGCTATTTCAAACCCTAAAAGATGATTCTGTTAAATTGCTTCACTCAATATATAGCAACTCTGTAAAATTCAGCAGTGGTCACAACTGGAAAAGGTCAGTTTTCATTCCAATCCCAAAGGTCAATACCAAAGAACATCAAACTACTACACAATTGCACTTATTTCACATGCTAACAAGGTAATGCTCAAAATCCTTCAATCTGGGCCTCAACAGTATGTGAACCGAGAACTTCCAAATGTACAAGTTGTATTTATAATAAGCAGAGGAACCAGAGATCAAATTGCCAACATCTGTTGGATCATAGAAAAAGGATGGGAATTCAAGAGAAACATGTATTTCTGTTTCATGGACTATGCGAAAGCCTTTGACTGTGTAGATCACAACAAACTATGGAAAATTCTTAAAGAGATGGGAATACCAGACCACCTTACCTACCTCCTGAGAAACTTATATGCAGGTCAAGAAGCAACAGTTAGAACTGATCAGGGAAGAATGGACTGGTTCAAAATTGGGAAAGGAGTACGTCAAGGCTGTATATTGTCACCCTGATTATTTAACTTCTATGTAGAGTGAGTTTTGTGAAATGCTGGGCTAGATGAAGCTCAAGGTGGAATCAAGATTGGGGAGAGAAATATCAATAACCTCAGATATGCAGATGACACATTGTTAATGGCAGAAAGCAAAGAGGAACGAAAGACCCTCTTGATGAAAGGAAAAGAGAAGAGTAAAAAGGCTGGCTTAAATCTCAATATTTAAAAAACTAAGATCAAGGCATCCAGTCCCATCACTTCATGGCAAATAGATAGGAAACAGTAACAGACTTTATTTTCTTGGACGCCCAAATCATTGCAGATGGTGACTGCAGCCATAAAATTAAAGGACACTAGATCCTTGGAAGAACTAGGATAAACCTAGATAGCATATTTAAAAGCAGATATGTTACTTTGCCAACAAAGGTCCATATAGTCAAAGCTTGGCTTGTATGTATTGGCCAGTAGTCATGTATGGATATGAGAGCTGGACCATAAAGAAGGCTGAGCACCGGAGAACTGATGCTTTTAAACTATACTGTTGTTGAATTTTGTCAAAGGCTTTCTCTGCATATATTGAGCTAATCATGTGGTTTTTATTTTTCAATTTGTTAATGTGGTGTATTACATTGATTGATTTGCAAATATTGAAGAATCCTTGCATCCCTGGGATAAAACAACTCCTGCACCTCCATTCTAGAAAAATAAACGACCCAATCAAAAAGTGGGCCAAAGAACTCAACAGACATTTCTCCAAAGAAGACATAAAAATGGCTAACAAACACATGAAAAGATGCTCAACATCACTCATGATCAGAGAAATGCAAATCAAAACCACAATGAGGTACCACTTTACACCAGTCAGAATGGCTGCCACCCAAAAGTCTACAAGCAACAAATGCTGGAGAGGATGTGGAGAAAAGGGAACCCTCTTACACTGTTGGTGGGAATGCAAACTAGTACAGCCACTATGGAAAACAGTGTGGAGATTCCTTAAAAAACTGCAAATAGACCTGCCATATGACCCAGCAATCCCACTGCTGGGCATACACACCGAGGAAACCAGAATTGAAAGAGCCATGTGTACCCCAATGTCCATCGCTGCATTGTTTACAATAGCCAGGACATGGAAGCAACCTAGATGCCCATCAGCAGACGAATGGATAAGAAAGCTGTGGTACATATACACAATGGAATATTACTCAGCATTAAAAAAAATTCATTTCAATCAGTTCTACTCAGGTGGACGGAACTGGAGCCTATTATCCAGAGTGAAGTAAGCCAGAAGGAAAAACAACAATACAGTATACTAACGCATATATATGGAATTTAGAAAGATGGTAATGAGAACCCTGCATGCGAGATAGCAGAAGGAACGCAGATGTATAGAACAGACTCGTGGACTCTGGAAGAGGGCAAGGGTGGGATGATATGGGAGAATGGCATTGAAACACGTTAATTATCATATGTGAAATCAATCGCCAGCCCAGGGTTGATGCTTGGGGCTGGTGCACCGAGATGTCCCAGGGGGAGGGAATCGGGAGGGAGGCGGGAGGGGGAGCATATGTAAACTCCTGGCGGTTTCATGTCATTGTATGGCAAAACCAACACAATTAAAAAAA
>ML661346.1:16193237-16214647 GCA_007570785.1 Antilocapra americana
TGTCATTGTATGGCAAAACCAACACAATTAAAAAAAAAAAAAAAAGAGGATTACTTTGGACAAAAATGAGCATTTTAGAAAAAAAAGATATTTGGTGCTAATTCTTAAATATTAGAATGAATATGGGTTAGCCTTTTTAAAAATCTGTATTATTTAAAAATAAAACATTTTAGTGTTTAAAAAACAACTATAGTGTTAGAGAAGACTCTTGAGAGTCCCTTGTACAGCAATGAGATCAAACCAATCAGTCCAAAGGAAATCATCCCTTAATATTGGTAGGACTGATGCTAAAGATGAAATTCCAAAATTTCGGTCATCTGATGCGAAGAGCCAACCCATTGGAAAAGACCCTGATGATGGGAAAGATAGAAGGCAGGTGGAACAGGGCACAACAGAGGATGAGATGGTTGGATGGCATCACTGATTCAATAGACATGAGTTTGAGCAAATTCCAGGAGACTGTGAAGGACCAGGAAGCCTGTTGCACTCCATTCCATCAGATTGCAGAGTCAGACACTCACTGAGCACTGACCAGCAACAACAATCCAGAGATGTTATTAATTTAAGAATTTTCTCTTTATGAAAAATAGTAAATATATTTTATAAATCAGACTGCCCCTCCTCTATTTTACCACCATCTTCACCCATCACATCTGACAAAATAGCCTTTTCTAGGAGCAAAGCTGGACAGCGATGAAAGTCCTATCTCCCAGCAGAAACTACTGGGAGACCTACTTATGGCAATGGGGACAGAAAGTGCATAGGAAAACAGCTCTGACTGAGGACAAGCAAAGGCAAGAGACTTGGCAGAGTCAAAATGCAAGACTTTATGTGACAATTGAGTTTCATTCATTAAGCTGCAAAAACCAGCAAATGTCAGGCTCATACTTCTTAAGTCATACTAAGGATGTGGAGGATGAGCGAAGGAGTGTTTGAAAAGATTCCCCTTTTTGGACACTTTGGTATTGCAAACTATATGTTTTGCCTGTTAAGGTAAACGTTTCACTTGAAGAATCAGTAGGTTATTTTTTTTGCATTTTGCAATGAAATAATCATGTATAGGTCCTGAATTTATTTTTTTGCCACTTAATGTAAATTTTTTAAAACTTGGAACAGTTTTTAAAGCAAATCAATGATTCTTGAGTTTTCAGTGTTCATCATTATAGCACTGACTCTCCTAGAGTATTTTTTATTTATCCCTGATAGCTAAACTCGAGCAAGATCCTATGTAATATGTGGATTTAGTAAATCTGTGTCTAATGCCTTCACACTTAAAAAAAAAAAGAGTTGTAAGATCAAAATAGTTAATGCCACTAAACGCAAGCAAAAGTATTTCGTCTAAGATTCAGAAGTCTACTTTCCATTTTAAGTAAGTATTAGGATAAAACAGGTGCAGAAAAAATTAGGAAGTTTTCATTTGTGCCTGTTAACAATATCTAAAAAGTACACCAGAAAAATTTGCTAAGAGAAAAGAAAAATTGCAGCACTGATTCCATTATCTTGGAAATTATCTTATGATAATTTATTAAAAAAAGAAATCTTTTTTTATCAGATTTTTTAAAGGATGATATGTAGGAATTTCTTTTAATTCTAATCTCACATTTTATTATTCAAAGAAAATAAGTGATACTGCCATTTGTATATAATTTTGATATAACAGATTGAGCAAATATAAATATACACGGTTATTAAAATGTAAATATTATACATTATATATTGCAAAATTATATTCTTTGATACTTGTAGGAAATCAATGTGAGACTAATATTCTTAGCATAATGATCCAGAGTGAATGTTCATTCCATTGTACATATCCACTTCTTTCTATTAAGGGTCCAAATAAAAGGGCTTCCCTGATAGCTCAGTTGCTAAAGAATCCACCTGCAATGCAGGAGACCCTGGTTCGATTCCTGGGTCGGGAAGATCTGCTGGAGAAGGAATAGGCTACCCACTGCAGTATTCTTGGGCTTCCCTTGTGACTCAGCTGGTAAAGAATCTGCCTGCAATGCGGAAGACCTGGGTTAGACCCCTGGGTTGGGAATATGCCCAGGAGAAGGGAAAGGCTACCCACTCCAGTATACTGGCCTAGAGAATTCCATGGACTGTATAGTTCATGGGGTCACAAAGAGTCAGATGCGACTTTCGCTTTCACTTTTTCCTTCTCTTTCTTTAAAACAGTTTACTTCAAGAGTTTGCCTTTTGAAAGGTCTACATTTTGATTTAAATGATTTGAGTCCAGAAACACGCATATTTAACTCTTATTATTCAGCTCAATTCATATTCATACCTCCTTTCTCCAGCAGATGGTCCCAACCCAGGAATCGAACCAGGGTCTCCAGCATTGCAGGCAGATTCTTTACCAACTAAACTATCGGGGAAGCCCTCATACCTACATATACACAGATACATATTATTCTTACACTTATAGGATTAGATGGCTTCACAACTGTCTCACCAAAATCAGGCAAAAATTTTTGGTCTGTGATGTTATGGTTTAAACTATTTTCTTTTTGGTCTAAAAAACCAATTCTTAATACCTTCCACCTTGATTTAGGATGATATCATTGATATTATTACTGCTGTTGCAGCCAATTTGAAAAAAAACTATGCATTTTTTATATATTAAAAATATATATTTGGGAAGGCATATATATATACATATCATATATAAACATATATATCAGTTCAGTTCAGTTCAGTCACTCAGTTGTGTCCAACTCTTTGCGACCCCATTAACTGCAGCATGCCAGGCCTCCCTGTCCATCACCAACTCCCAGAGTCCACCCAAACCTATGTTTGTAAGTCATACAACTACAACACAGGTAAAACTGACTAACAATTTTAAAATGAAGTGAAAAATATGATAAGGGGTTTAACTTAGCCAGAAATTACACATATTTCCTGATCTTTCAAAGTTAACTTGGAAAAACTCCTGCTAATTCTTAATACTTTCAATTGGAAAGCACAGAGATAAAATCTGTGGTGCAAACACAGTCTAAACCCCTAAAATGTAGGAGTGAAAGTGATTACTTTGTTTGGGTCTGTTTGGCAAGGCCACTCAAATCCATTCTGTTATCCCAATGTTTTTAATAATTAGGATGAATTTTATTTTATATGCATCAGATCATTCTACCAAGTGAACTTCAGAATGTGAAGTAAGAAGTTATTCTAAATTAGGAAATAATCTAGACATTTACAAAGACAAAATTTGACTTTGACTGATATCAAATACAGAAGAAGAATTATATCTATAGAAAGGGATACATTTAATCAAAAATCCATATACCTAAAAAAAAATTATGAATGATATAGGACCTGCATCAATTCTCTTATTTAATATGCATTTACTAACAACAACTGGGCTGTTGTTACAACCAGAAACTGGGTTACAGTCCAGAGACTCAAAAGCAAGTAGAGTCCTTGCCATGACAAGAAAACATCCAGGTCACATCACTACGGGATGTTTTATGAAAAACTCAATGCATTTAATGCAGATTAGCGAGAGAAGAATAAATGCATAGGAAAGTGAATGATTCTTTTTCCATTCATCAAGTTATAGTCAGTGAGCAAGTTTGGGAAAGAATGAGAGAATGAAACATATAGAATGTAAAATTTGAGATGAAGGCAGGAGAAGGGGACGACAGAGGATTAGATGATTCGATGGCATCACCGACTCGATGGACATAAGTTTGAGCAAGCTCCAGGAGTTGGTGAAGGACAGGGAAGCCTGGTGTGCTGTAGTCCATGGGGTCGAAAAAGGTCAGACATGATTGAGCAGCTGAACTGAATTTAACTAATGGGACATTAGCATGGAATTGTAGACTAGTAAAATAAGTCTACATGGGAAGATAAATCTGAGATACAAGAAAATATTCATAAGGAATCCATGTACACTTGACGATTGAAATCATGAAATGAGAATAGGTTCCCTAAAAAACTAAAAACAGAGCTACTGTATGATCCAGCAATCCCACTTTGGGGCATATATACAAAGAAACCTATAACTCAAAAACCTACATGCAACCTTATGTTCATTGCAGCACAGTTTACAATAGCCAAGAAATGGAAGCAACCTAAATGTCCATTGACAGATGAATGGATAAAGAAGATGTGGTTTTATATATATATATATATACATATATATATATATAATTATTATTAGGGTTTGGGTGTGTGTGTGTATGTGTGTGTATATATATATATATATGTTTATAAATATGCATACAGAATTGAGAAGGTTAATAGCTATACATTGGTACTGCTGCTGCTGCTGCTAAGTTGCTTCAGTTGTGTCCGACTCTGTACGACCTGATAGACAGCGGCCCACCAGGCTCCGCCATCCCTGGGATTCTCCAGGCAAGAACACTGGAATGGGTTGCCACTTCCTCCTCCAATGCGTGAAAGTGAAAAGTGAAAGTGAAGTCGCTCAGTTGTTCCAACTCTCTGAGACCGAATGGACTGCAGCCTACCAGGCTCCTCCGTCCATGGGATTTTCCAGGCAAGAGTACTGGAGTGGGTTGCCACTGCCTTCTCCACATTGGTTCAGAGATTTTCAAATTAAAAATGAGAGTGTCCACAAGTTTACATGTTGCTCACATTTTTGCAACTCTGCAATGACCTAAGAATTGTTATTCTGTTTTCCCCTTTGGTCTTGAATCTCTCTCCTCTAATCATTCCTGTTTAATCTGTGTCATCACATATGCTCCCATACACAAACCCATATTATTTTATGCAGAATAGCCATATATTAAGACAGCTTACATACTTGAGATACAGAGCCAGTACTATAGGAATATCTCAGTATGTAGCAATGAGATGAGGTGAATAATAAATAGAGTATCAAAGAAGCAAGAGGAGCAGGCACCCAAAACAGAAGCTGAATATACCTCACTAAGGAGGAGAGATGCTCCTTCAGTGAGAGAACTGGGAAGGAAGTCAGGATGGGTCCGAATACCAACATGCTCATCAGGGCAGGAGTAATGAAAATAAGTTGAGATAATTTACTTCCCATGGGCTCTGAATTGGAAAATTAGAATTAAGGACAAATACTGATTTTCTGGAATGTGATGTTTACAAAAATCGGAAATCCTCTTTAATGGAATGGAACTGGCGGAATCAACCTACCTGACTTTAGGCTATACTACAAATCCACAGTCATTAAGACAGTATGGTACTGGCACAAAGACAGAAACATAGATCAATGGAACAGAATAGAAAGCCCAGAGATAAATCCACGCATCTATGGACACCTTATCTTTGACAAAGGAGGCAAGAATATACAATGGAGAAAAGACAACCTCTTTAACAAGTGGTGCTGGGAAAACTGGACAGGCACTTGTAAAAGAATGAAACTAGATCACTTTCTAACACCATACACAAAGATAAACTCAAAATGGATCAAAGATCTAAGCATAAGACCAGAAACTATAAAACTCCTAGAGGATAACATAGGCAAAACACTCTCTGCTATAATCCAAAGTGGGATACTCCATGACCCACCCCCCAGAATATTGGAAATAAAAACACGAATAAACAAATGGGACCTAATTAAAATTAAAAGCTTTTGCACAACAAAGGAAACTATAAGCAAGGTGAAAAGACAGCCTTCAGAATGGGAGAAAATAATAGCCAATGAAGCAACAGACAAACAATTAATCTCAAAAATTTACAAACAACTCCTGCAGCTCCATTCTAGAAAAATAAACAACCCAATTAAAAAGTGGGCCAAAGAACTTAACAGACATTTCTCCAAGGAAGATATAAAAATGGCTAACAAACACATGAAAAGATGCTCAACATCACTCATTATCAGAGAAATGCAAATCAAAACTACAATGAGGTACCACTTTACACCAGTCAGAATGGCTGCCATCCAAAAGTCTACAAGCAATAAATGCTGGAGAGGATGTGGAGAAAAGGGAACCCTCTTACACTGTTGGTGGGAATGCAAACTAGTACAGCCACTATGGAAAACAGTGTGGAGGTTCCTTAAAAAGCTGCAAATAGACCTGCCATATGACCCGGCAATCCCACTGCTGGGCATATACACCGAGGAAACCAGAATTGAAAGAGCCACGTGCACCCCAATGTTCATCGCTGCATTGTTTACAATAGCCAGGACATGGAAGCAACCTAGATGCCCATCAACTGACGAATGGATAAGAAAGCTGTGGTATATATACACAATGGAATATTACTCAGCATTAAAAAAAAATTCATTTGAAGCAATTCTACTCAGATGGACGAAACTGGAGCCCATTATCCAGAGTGAAGTAAGCCAGAAGCAAAAACAACAATACAGTATATTAACACATATATATGGAATTTAGAAAGACAGTAATGAGAACCCAACATGGGAGACAACAAAAGGAACGCAGATGTATAGAATAGACTTGTGGACTTTGTGGATGAGGGTAAGGGTGGGATGAGATGGGAGAAGGGCATTGAAGCATGTTAATTGTCATGTGTCTAATCAATCGCCAGCCCAGGATTGATGCTCTGGACTGGTGCAGCGAGATTTCCCGGGGGGGAGGGAGGAGGGAGGGGGGACCCGGAGGGGAAGCATATGTAAATCCATGGTGATATCATGACAATGTATGGCAAAAACAATAATAAAAAAAAAAAAGTATGCAAAAATGTATAAAAATTTAGGTGTGTATAGATTATATATAAATATACATAATATACACATATTATATTAATATATAATAATACATATATTATATACATAATATATAATATACACATAAAATTTATTAAAATAAATCACAACACTGAAAATTTAAGGTAGCTCATAGATATCATAATAAAATCTAGAATAAAAACACAATTATATTAATTAGCTTGGTATACTTAATTTTTTTTATTTGATTGGCTTTTCATATGAACAATTTTGAACAATAATTTTATGAACAAATGAAAAGATAAGATCAAATTGTATATTTCTATAAGCTGACTGCCTCCATATCAAATTATCTTAAAATTGAGTTTTATAGTTTTACATTGATAAGGAGGGCATAATCTGAAAAAGAAGAGCCAGGATAGTATTATCCGTAGAGATTTTAAAGACTTCATTACCTCAGTGACCTAAGATTTGAGTCTTACTTTTTTTTTCCCCCAAAGGTCCCTTAGTGTCTGTTGAATCAGTAAGAGAATGATTGAATAATTTGTGAATGTGTGTGAGCATGTGCATATGCACACCACTTGACAATTAAGGCTTTCATTGTAATTCATAAGACTCTTAAAGTGTCTTTGAAAGCAATTATGACTTATGTGCATGCCACAAACAATTCAAAGCTTATATTTTTATCTATATGTTTCTTACTCTAGCAAAAAACATTTTTGTCATCATGATGTGGTTTGAAGTGAAGTGAAGTTGCTCAGTCATGTCTGACTCTTTGCGACCCCATGGACTGTAGCCTACCAGGCCCCTTGGTCCATGGGATTTTCCAGGCAAGAATACTGGAGTGGGTTGCCATTTCCTTCTCCAGGGGATCGTCCCCACCCAGGGATCAAACCAGGGTCTCTGGCATTGTAGGCAGATGCTTTACCATCTGAGCTACCAGGGAAGATTGATATGGTTTACGAAGATGTATATTTAAATTATCACCACAAAAACAAATTAGAATCTTCAGGGCTATACTTTTTAACCAAGTATATGATAACATTATCAATGATGTCCAGTGTTTTCCATCATCGAAACGAACTTCCAAAACTTGAGAGTTCACAAATTGAATGCACTAAAATAATTATCTTAGTATTCTTTGACTGTGTGGATCACAATAAACTGTGGAAAATTCTGAAAGAGATGGGAATACCAGACCACCTGAGCAGTCTCTTAAGAAAACTGTATGCAGGTGAGGAAGCAACAGTTAGAACTGGACATGGAACAACAGACTGGTTCCAAATAGGAAAAGGAGTACGTCAAGGCTGTATATTGTCACCCTGCTTATTTAACTTATATGTAGAGTACATCATGAGAAATGCTGGGCTGGAGGCAGCACAAGATGGAATCAAAATTTCAGGATATTCAGGAGAAATATCAATAACCTCAGATATGCAGATGACACCACCCTTATGGCAGAAAGTGAAGAAGAACTGAAGAGCCTCTTGATGAAAGTGAAAGAGGAGAGTGAAAAAGTTGGCTTAAAGCTCAACATTCAGAAAACAAAGATCATGGCATCTGGTTCCATCACTTTATGGGAAATAGATGGGGAAACAGTGGAAACAGTGGCTGACTTTATTTTTCTGGGCTCCAAAATCACTGCAGATGGTAACTGCAGCCATGAAATTAAAAGACGCTTACTCTTCGGAAGGAAAGTTATGACCAACCTCTACAGCACATTAAAAAGCAGAGACATTACTTTGCCAACAAATATCCATCTAGTCAAGGCTATGGTTTTTCCAGTGGTCACATATGAATGTGAGAATTGGACTGTAAAGAAAGCTGAGCACTGAAGAATTGATGCTTTTGAACTGTGGTGTTGGAGAAGACTCTTGGGAGTCCCTTGGACTGCAAAGAGATCCAACCAATCCATCCTAAAGGAGATCAGTCCTGGGTGTTCATTGGAAGGACTGATGTTGAAGCTGAAACTCCAATACTTTGGTCACCTGATGCAAAGAGCTGGCTCATTTGAAAAGACCCTGATGCTGGGAAAGATTGTGGGCAGGAGGAGAAGGTGACAATAAGATGCTTGGATGGCATCACCAACTCGATAGACATGGCTTTGGGTGGACTCCGGGAGTTGGTGATGGACAGGGAGACCTGGCGTGCTGTGGTTCATGGGGTCACAAAGAGTTGGACACGATCGAGCAACTGAAATGAACTGAACTGAGCTGAACTGAAAATAACTATTGCAATAAATGAATTTTCTATTTAAAACAAATGATCACTTTGATGTAAAAATGGCATTACTTTATGTTTTAAAAGGTTTTCTTTTACTTGTATAACCAAAATTTTAATAAATATTCTTACTTATAACACATATAAGGAAGCTTGAAATAAAAAATGTACATTAATTTAAAAGTCACTCTACATTTAAATGAAAAAATCATATTTAAAAATGTGCACACATGCTAAGTTGCTTCATTTGTGTCTGATTCTGTGCAACCCTATGGACTACAGCGTAACAGGCTCCTTTGTCCATGGGATTGTCCAGGCAAGAATGAATACTGGAGAGGACTGCCATGCCTCCTCAAGGGCATCTTCCCGACCCAGGGATCGAACCTGCATCTCTTATGTCTGCCTGAATTGGCAGGAGGGTTCTTTACCATGAGCACCATGTGGGAAGCCCCATATTTAAAAGAATGATATGCAAACAGATTTCTGCAGTTCAAAAGTTTGCCTTCAAGCAGAGAACTCACTACTAATTTGAAACAGATACTGATGCTTCTTTAGCATATTTGTGTTTATGGTTTTCATGTGGTCTATGACATCACTAGAGTTCCCATCACTGATGGAATAGATTGATGAATATTTCATACAAATTAAGTATTCATCATCAATACTTTTTAAAACACAGAAATTCAGAACTTAATTTTTCATTTATTATGCATTTTCCTTATTGAGAAATATTTGCTGAAAAGTTTTGTTACAAAATAAAAAGGTATTATATTAAAGTATTTTTTTAATTGGAGAGGCTCAACACAATATTTATGTATGACATGTTTGTTTAAGATACCTAGGAAGAGTATTCAAACCTCATTAAACGTACTTAGGAGACTGTTCAACTTCTCTTCCTCACATATATCATGTCCATCTATTCTATGATTTCCAAATTCTACACTGACAATGATGATTATTATATCTGTTCCCCTTTGCATCTTACAAGGAGATGAGAAGCACAGGACACGGCATAATGGACTAGCATAACAAGTATACCAGTCTGCCACCAACGTTTTCCAGTGAACATTGAATTTTATCTTTGAATTCTCTGTGCATTGTATTTCAGAAGAAATTGTTGTTTTTACATGTGAAGGGTTGGGAAAAGAGTTTTCTTTTGCCTTTTAGATGAAATTATTATCAGTCAAAATTAAAACTCGGTTCATTAGATGTGCTCATGAACTCTGTTCATTAGACATCTTGCATCCTATTAAAGGATGACAGTAGAAGCATGATGAACAAATTAGACAAATCTCAAACCCCTCAAGTTTATTATAATGTCTCTATTATATAATGTACCCATTAATAATCATACTTATATTAAAAATACCAAATTCTTATGCTAATACTAAATTGGGTTGGATGCTGGAACACCGGGAATAAACCAGGAGAATCCCAGGTAAAATTAATTATTATGATCACAGCAGCTCTAAGACCCTACGTGATCTGACCCGTCAGTGCTATCCTAATATGCTATCTCTGTTCATTCTGCTCCAGCCACCCTGACCTTGCTGCTAATATTTCCCAATTATGTCAAATATTCTCCAGTCATGATGCTTTTACTCTTGCTCTTTCCTCTGTTTTAAATGCTATTACATCTCCTGCACTGGCAGTTCTTTATCACTACTGCCATCTTGGAAGCCCAGATGTTATTCTATAAATAACCAAATGACGTGTTCGCTCATCTCCTTCATGTCTGTACTCAGTGAGTCCTTCCCTGCTCAGCCTATTTAAGAAAACGATCACAGAACACTGACTACCAATGTACACTCTTTGCCTTCCCTGCTGACATGTTTATATTTTATAACGTAGATGTGTGCCTTTTTCTACTAGAATATAAGACTATGAAAGCAGAAAGTGTTGTCTCTTTTGTTCATAGTGGGTTAGCAGTGCCAACATTTTTTCCTGGCAACTGGTAGCCACTGAATTAATATATGCTGAATCAATTTACATTACTAATATTAAATATATATATACACACACACACACACACACATGTTGTTAATTAAACTACCATTTCACATTTTACTTAGTTGTTGCATCATTATTCTGTTTAGTGTGGACTATATTTAATAAGTCCAGTTATTATTTCTAATTAAATTACAGGAGTAGGTTACTAAATTATCATTAATAAAGGATTCTGAGATAATCATCTGCTATGAGTCTTCTTATTTTCACTCATTAGTAAGACATTGCTATTTGACTCCCTGGGGCTGACAATAAAGTTGTACCAGGGAGCTTGCTTAACAGACTTAGACAGTAATAGCAAACGGAGGACAGTCGACTAAAATAGCTTATGATACTTATTAGAAAGTTGACTTTTGTAGAATAAAATAAGCGATAGGTAAACAGATATAGACAAATGAATCATTCATTTCCAACAGCCAATTTAGAAGAAAATATCATTTTTTTAAAGTACTCATCTCTAACAATACCTTAGGATCTATAATTTGTTATTCAACTATTATTTTCTCTGTGAAATGAATAATACAAGTTCAGATTTTTCAACATCTTTAAAGTCATGATCAATTTGTTGATGTTTGTGGAAAGTGACTATAGAGTTGTAATACCCAGAATTCTTTTGCAAGAATGGAAGTTATATGACTTTGTTAACTTTAGGAGTATGTTGTATTTTTGTTACTGGTATAACCTGCAGATCTTTAGTACAGAAGCATAGATTGGCTCTCAGACTGTTACTAAGACAGAATTATGATTAAGGCAGAGACAGAATTGTGCCCACACATTTAATTGGGGGGTTGAAAAATCATCTACATCATATTTTATGATTAATTAGGATTGAAAGGGTGAGTTGAGAGCTTTATTCTTACACTAGGAAAGCAATGCTTATTTTTCTGGGAATTTCCAGTAGAGCGGGATTGAATTTTTTTTTTAAATTAACTTTTTTATTTTAATTGGAGCCTAATTACTTTACAATATTGTGGTGGTTTTTGCCATATATTGACATGAATCAGCCACGGATGTACATGTGTCCCCCCCATCCCGAACAACCCTCCCACCTTCTTCCCAATCCCATCCCTCTGGGTTGTCCCAGTGCACCGGCTTTGAGTGCCCTGTTTCATGCATCAAACATGGACTGGCCATCTATTTCACAAATGGCGATATACGTGTTTCAATGCTATTCTTTCAAATCATCCCACCCTCACCTTATCCCACAGAGTCCAAAAGTCTGTTCTTTATATCTGTGTCTCTTTTGCTGTCTTGTATATAAGGTCATTGTTACCATCTTTCTAAATTCCATTTATATGCATTAATACACTGTATTGGTGTTTTTCTGACTTACTTCACACTGTATAAAAGGCTCCAGTTTAAGGAGTTGGATGAAACCGTTCTTTTTAATAGCTGAGTAATATTCCATTGTGTATATGTGCCAAAGCTTTCTTATCCATTTGTCTGCCAGTGGACATCTAGGTTGCTTCCATGTCCAAGCTATTGTAAACAGTGCTGTGATGAACATTGGGTAAAACATGTCTGTTTTAATTCCAGTTTCCTTGGTGTGTATACCCAGCTGTAGGGTTGATAGGTCATATGGCAGCTCTATATCCAGTTCTTTAAAGAATCGCCACGCTGTTTCCATAGTGACTGTACTAGCTTGTATTCCCACCAACAATGTAAGAGGGTTCCCTTTTCTCCATACCCTCTCTAGCATTTACTGTTTGTAGACTATTTGATAGCAGCCATTCTGACCAGCATGAGATGGTACCTCATTGTGGTTTTGATTTGCATTTCTATGATAAAGAGTGATGTTGAGAATCTTTTCATGTGTGTTAGCCATCTGTATGTCTTCTTTGGAGAAATGTCTGTTTAATTCTTTGGCCCATTTTTTGAATTGGGTTGTTTACTTCTCTTGTATTGAACTGCTTGTATATTTTTTATATTAATTCTTTGTCAGTTGCTTCGTTTGCAATTTTTTTCTCCTATTCTGAAGGATGCCTTTTTACCTTGCTTTTAGTTTCTTTGTTGTGCAAAGCTTTTAAGTTTAATTAGGTACCATTTGTTTATTTTTGCTTTTATTTCCACTACTCTGGGAGATGGGTCATAGAGGATCTTGCTGTGATTTATGTCAGAGAGTGTTTTGCCTATGTTTTCCTCTAGCAGTTTTATAGTTTCTGGTCTTATGTTTAGATCTTTGATCGATTTTGAGTTTATTTTTGCATATGGTGTTAGAAAGTGTTCTAGTTTTACTCTTTTACAAGTGGTTGATCAGTTTTCCCAGCACCACTTGTTAAAGAGATTGTCTTTTCTCCATTGTATATTCTTGCCTCCTTTGTCAAAGATAAGGTTTCTGTAGGTGTATGGATTTATATCTGGGCTTTCTATTTTGTTCCATTGATCTTTATTTTTGTCTTTGTGTTGTAACATATTGTCTTGATGACTGTAGCTTTGTAGCATAGTCTGAAGTCAGGCAGGTTGATTTCTACAAATCCACTCTTCTTCTCAAGATTGCTTTGGCTATTCAAGGTTTTTCATATTTCCATACAAATTGTGAAATTATTTGTTCTACTTCTGTGAAAAATACCATTGGTAGCTTGATAGGGATTGCATTGAATCTATAGATTACTGTGGGTAGTATACTCATTTTCACTATATTGATTCTTCCGATCCATGAACATGGTGTATTTCTCCATCTATTTGTGTCATCTTTAATTCCTTTCATCAGTGTTTTATAGTTTTCTATATATAGGTCTTTTGTTTCGTTAGGTAGATTTACTCAAAAGTATTTTGTTCTTTTTATTGCAATGGTGAATGGGATTGTTTCTTTAACTTCTCTTTCTATTTTTTCATTGTTACTATATAGAAATGCAAGGGATTTTGGTCTATTAATTTTATATCCTGCAACTTTACTATATTCATTAATTAGCTTTAGTAATTTTCTGATGGTGTCTTTAGGGTTTTCTATGTAGAGATCATGTCATCTGCACACTGTGAGAGCTTTTCTTCTTCTTTTCCAATCTGGATTCCTTTTACTTCTTTTTCTTCGCTGATTGCTGTGGCTAAAACTTCCAAAACTATGTTGAATAGTAATGGTGAGAGTGGGCACCCCTGTCTTGTTCTTGACTTTAGGGGAAATGCTTTCAATTTTTCACCATTGAGGGTAATGATTGTTGTGGGTTTATCACATATGGCTTTTATTATGTTGAGGTATGTTCCTTCTATGCTTGCTTTCTGGAGAGTTTTTATCACAAATGGGTGTTTAATTTTGTCAAAGGCTTTCTCTGCATTTATTGAGATAATCATATGGTTTTTATCTTTCAATTTGTTAATGTGGTGTATCATATTGATTTATTTGTTAATATTGAAGAATCCTTGCATCCTTGGGATAAAGCCAACTTGGTCATGATGTATGATCTTTTTAATGTGTTGTTGGATTCTGTTTGCTACAATTTTGTTGAGGTTTTTGCATCTATGTTCAGCAGTGATATTGGCCTATAGTTTTTTTTTGTGGTATCTTTGTCTGCTTTTGGTATTAGGGGTGATGGTGGCCTCAAAGAATGAATTTGGGAGTTTACTTTCCTCTATAATTTTCTGGAAGAGTTTGAGTAGGGTAGGTGTTAGCTCTTCTCTAAATTTTTGGTAGAATTCACCTGTGATGCTATCTGGTCCTGGGCTTTTGTTTGTTGGAAGATTTTTTATTACAGTTTCTATTTCTATGCTTGTGATGTGTCTGTTAAGATTTTCTATTTTTTCCTGGCTCAGTTTTGGAAGATTATACTCTTCTAAGAATTTGTCCATTTTTTCCAAGTTGTCCATTTTATTGGCAAATAGTTGCTGATAGTAGTCTCTTGTGAGCCTCTGTATTTCTGTGTCATCTGTTGTGATTTCTGAATTTTCATTTCTAACTTGGTTGATTTGATTCTTCTCCCTTTTTTTCTTGATGAGTCTAGCTACTGGTTTTTCTATTTTATTTATCTTCTCAAAGAACCAGCTTTTAGTTTTGTTGATTTTTGCTACAGTCTCCTTTGTTTCTTATTCAATTATTTCTGCTCTGATTTTTATGATTTCTTTCCTTCTACTAACCCTAAGGTTCTTCATTTATTCTTTTGATTAACATTTTCTTAGCATATTTGGGATTTGTTCAGCTCTCTGACATAACAAGATTTCATAACAAGAGACATAAGTAATAGGTCATAAATTCTGATTCAAGAGGGTTTTTATTTAAGTAAAATATGGTAGAAACTTTGTTATATAAAATAGCATTTTAAATTAAGAAAGTCATTAAATCTGTGGAATGTGTTATGTGTTTTCTAAGTTACAAATTTATTTTAACAGGAGAATATATTCCAAGGCTTTAATATGGAAATATGTATAATACTTGGAATATGCGGGACTGTATGTTGACTGTTACATTTCATTTTTTTTTAATTATATATGTCCTACATTTAGTTCAGGTAGATGAAACCAAAGACATTTATAAAGCACTCATTTCAGAACAATTCTTTATGCCTAACTATGCTGAAAGATCTGGAAACTAATTTACATAATTTAAAAATACTGATCTTGTATTTTTTTTAATTCAATAAATACTTGTTATTTTTTACTTAAATATTTTAGGGATTATATGAAAATAAGCCATCTGTACTTTTATGAAGCTTGGAGTCAGAAGGAATAACCAATATCACATGTATACACAAAACTTGATATTAACTTTTCATAAGTCACATTAGCATATGCAGTTGGTATAACAGCTAGAGATGTGCATATTTATTATCATGTTGTGAGGGAAAGAAAACTCATTCTATGAAGACCAGTGAGATATATATATATATATATATATATATATACACACATATATATATATTTCTTTTTTGCAACAAATTTATACCAGCAAACAAATTATTCAATTATATCACAATATGCTTTGTCAGGATTAAACAACTTATAGGATACAGATTCTAGTTTCATATATCTTTAACTAAAATAGTCATTACCAGAGTTAAAGAATTTATGTAAAGAGACATAATAAAAACAAACAAGCACCTCTTTATGTCTTAAAAACAAAGATAAAAAGGGAAGTGACTAGAGAGTTTTGGTAGTTCTAGCTAACTCATACCAGGTATTAGCAAGGCTTCAATACATTAAAAAAAAAAAAAAAAGCTTCTAAGTAAAGTGTGAGAAAAGAAGTAAAGATAGGGTGAGAAAAGAAATGCATACAAAAAGATTTTAAAAATTGGGACAAAGGAAAAAATGAGAAAAAAAGGAAATTAAAAGAATGAATAAAGGTTCTGCAGGTTCAAGGTGGCAGATAAAATATTTATTTTTTAAAAAAAGTATACCTACTTTTTTAAAGTAGCATTGGCAAAGTAATACACCAAAAATAAAAATAAAATCACAATGGTTATTAGGTTAGTAAAGAAACCTTACAGAATAGAACACTTTCAAAAGCAATACATTGAAAGGGCACCACTGTAAAGACATTTTCTGCAGCTGACCCCGGATCCCGGATGGCACAGCTAGAAGCAGCGATGGGAGGAGTTATAACAAGTGAGCAGGTCAACTATGGGATTAGTGGAGGGTTATAGCATCGCCTGACCAGAATCCTGTTTCAGAACAGCTACCTACAGCATTTGCCTCTGGAAACATCTGAGGAGCAGGTCTCTTAGAAATGGGAGCCTACCACTAGCCATGCAGCCTGGCCACTGACAACAGAGGTGAAACAGGACACCCTTCCCCAGTGAGAAAGCAGTTTCCCTGCCAACAGTGTAGTCAATGAGAAAGGCAACTAGAGGAGGAAAATTTCCAGTTGAACCAATATGAAACCCATTTGCTAATAGTGGGGGGAAATAAAGCTTTTAAATTAAACAATGTAAAAAGAAATGATCAAGATGAAACTCGAAATTCAATCCAATTCCATTCAAACTCATATTTTAAGATTCAAGACAATAACAACACATTGAGGAGAGTAAAAGTCATTAAATTTTGAGGGCATAATAGGGACTTACAAAAAGACAGTCACTAGAGAGAATCAATAAATAGATCAATGAAGCAAAGAAAAGTGCAATGATAGTCTAACATAAATATGCTTTCACCTTATATGAAGGATGTCAAATCAGTGGTAAAATGGTAAACTAATGAACAACTTTTGTTCAGACAGCTAGATTTTGATCTGAAGGAAAAAAGCATTCCATTCTGATCTCATCCTTTCTGTCCATGTATCTCTAAGAAACTTGCAATCTTCAAAGATTAAAGGGTAGAATTTAAAACTTAAATATATAAAGAACATTTCAGTAATTTTGGCTTGAGGAAAGGTTTTCCAAAGCATAAAATTGAGAAAGCATTCAGCATATCTATGAGATATCATTTTTCTAAATTTGAATAAAGATCAAAATAGATTCCTGACTCAGCCATATGAGGCAACCTGCAAAAATGGTAACAACAAAAGATTCATGGTTGTCTAAGAATTTAAAGTGATTATTTATTATTAACTTAATTGGGAAGTTCCTCTAATTTCAGCATATCAGTATGGCCTGTAATACCTATTACAAAGCAATTAATCTCCTAAATCGGTGGTTACCCAAGCCATCTCCATATAACCAGTTGGGGAGCTTTGTCTCGGCCCACATCTCAGATATTCTAAATCAGGCTATTCTCCCAACCCCTCTCACAACCCACAGCTATGCCCTCATAAGGAGTTCTCCATTCTCACTGTTTACGGATAAATAAGTGGCACTCATTTTCCAGTGCCTCTCCATAATATATCAGAAGTCGCCAGCAGTAGGCTACAGTGGCAGTATAACTAAACCAGGAATAATGTGAGTATAAGGGGGGAAAAAATGACATTTGACTAGCGGGCAGTATCTCAAACAATAAAATTTCCTGTTTACCTTTTCTGGATAGAGAGATGTTCAGAGTTTAGGAAACATATGAGTTCAATAGTACCGACTAATAACAAATATGTGTCACACTATTAAGGACTTGGAAAACACAAGAATGGACTATTAGTGATGGGAGGAAAATTTACGTAAGTAAATTTCTCAGAGTGAACCCAAAATTCGGACTATTACTGCTCCAAAGAAATGCCAGTTAGCAATTTTTCATAGTCACTCCATGAATGTTCAAAACACTCATGTTCATGTTGGTAGGGATAGAAACTCTGGAAGGGATAAACAACACGAATTTAACTTTAACATGAAGAGTAGTTACTGACTCTGGAGCACTCAATTGTCATTGAGTGAAGCAATTAGTGAATTCCAATATGTTACTATAACTCAAGGGAATTTAACCCATCTATTTAAGGGTAGCCTAAAATTACTGGTCCCTTTCCATAAACTAGACATTTGTTCTAGAAATTGTACTAACTTTTCCTTCCCATTATGCCTTTGTCAATGGTCACAGTAAATGGCTTACTGAATGCTTTATCAGATGCTCAGTCACTCAGTCAGGTCTGACTCTTTGAGAGTCTATGGACTGTAGCCCACCAGGCTCCTCTGCGCATGGGATTATTCAGGCAAGAAGACTGGAGTGGGTTGCCATTTCTTTCTCCAAGAAACTATCATGGTGTCTCGCATATTGCTGTCTCATTTCAAGGAATGCCATTCACTGAGAAGGAAGAGAGTGGGTTGATGCCCTAGAGACATAAGGGCATGTTTTACTAGGGAGAAACAGGTGTCCATAGCACATTGAAATAACCTACTAAAGACTCAGTCACTGAATCAACAGGAGCATTTACACTACCGAACAGCTATGTCATGAGTTCTGAACTATATGATGCTGTTTTACCCAATTCAGAAAATACGGTTCTAGAGGCAAAATGATTCTGGAGTTTGGGTACTGAAACTTACAACTTACTATAGTTAATACTCACTGTGAATCTTAATTTTATGTGTCAAATTGGCTAGGCAATGAATGTCCAGAGAGCTGATCAAACATTACTTTGGGTGTTTCTGTGAGGGTATTTTTCAATGAGATTTAACATTTAAATCAGGAGACTGTGTAAAACAAATTGCCCTCTCTAAAACAGGTGAGCCTCTTCCAATCAACTGAAGGTCTGATAGAACAAAACACTGATCCTATTCCAGGAAAGAGAATTCTCCTTTGAATTAGGATGTTGACATTTCTTAGTTCTATAGCAGTTTGCCAGCCTGTGAACTAAAAAATAAATATCCACTCTATATATTTGGATTTGTCAGCCTCAATTGACATGTGAGCCAATTCCGTATAAAAAAAATCTTTCTTCATACTGTATACTATTGATTCTGTTCCAGTCAAGAACACTGGATACTACACACTTTCAAACATTTTGCTTCACACTCTCTAGGTGTTTAACTCTTATGTTTTAAATGTTTTAATACCAAAGAGGAATGCTATCATTTGAAATAAAATTTTCATTGAATTGAAGCTGAAAACTGATACTTGGACATTTTGAGGTGCCTCCTACCACTAGACAAATAGGCAAAAGTGACGAATATGATGTTGATTGGTACAAAACTGACTCTAATTCCCAAGGAGAAATAGATTCGCTGCTCTACAATGGAGGTAGGGAGTACTAATAAGATTTCTGCTCCAATCAATCACTGGTTTAGTCGTAAGGGTGAGGTTATACACAGTACCAAACAGCCCCCAATATTAGTGGCATAATCTTACAGAGGCTTATTTATCATTCATTCTATGGAGATCTTGGTTGAGTAAGGCTGGGATCACTGGTAAAGGAAGAAAAAAAGTGGAAACTCTACTTTCTGATCACACTTTCTTATAAGAGAAAGTCAGAGGCCACTCTTAATACCAAGGTGAAAGTAGTAAAATCAAAATCAAGTGCCTGGAAGGAGATATGGAAATACTTGCTAAACAGTACTAACCATGCCATACACGACCACACCTGTCACTCAAAGTAACTGAGAAATGAATTCTGCTTTACACAAGCAGTACTACCAAAATCTCAGGCCTATCAACTAAAAATACTTGAGTCCCTACACTGGGGAAACATTTCAAGAAACTGAGAAATGTTTTATGCTTCAGCTACAGATTTCAACCAGTAGTAAAACTAGGACTATAGACATACAGACTTTACATGTGTTTCATTCTCTGTATTATTAATAAGGTCATTTAATGAAATTCACTTATAGTTAAATATACATTTTTCTCATTACATTTATGCACATTGAGATCAAATGGATAAAGTTAAAGGAGAAAATAGTCATCCCCAGAAATGTTTCCAAGAACCAGGACTTGAAGCTGGATACAGTAACTATACAAGATGCTGGGTTATCCACATTTTAGGAAGATGTGTATTTTTGCTGACATATTTAGTAGCATTGGTAATGATTGGTATTTTTTTTTCAACTTTCATCTTCAGAAAAGAAAACATATTGGATAATTCAATGGTTGGATGGTGGTGAACACATACTATTTATTCCCACCAAGAATTTATCTTTCATCCTCAGGTTATGGCATCCTCATTTGGCTTTAAGGAAACAAATAATTTGTTAGTAATCTTGTTAATCAAGAAGCCCTATTCCCAAGTGCTAAGACTGTGACATGGGAAACAAGAGAGACCAAAAATATGATTCTCCTGAGGATTTGAATCTTAAATAGAGGAATAAGGATACCTGAAGCATTTGGAATCAATTTCTCTTGGTAGTAACCTATGGACTCTGTCTTCTTGGTCAGAGTTTCCTCAAACTATTCTTTTTTTTTTTTTTTAATTGAAGGATAATTGCTTTACAGAATTTTGTGGTTTTCTGTCATACATCAACAAGAATCAGCCATTCCAGTTTGAGGAACTGCCTCAAACTGTTCTAACTCCAATCTTTTCTGAAACATATTTCTTCATTTTTCCTTTAATTCTATGAGCAATTTCATAACTTTTCAATAAACTCTATTTTGAATCGGAAACTAGATTTTATTTTTGTTGTTTGTAGAAAACTCAGTCTAACTAATGCCATATCCAACTTCACAACTGATTAGCCATGCAAATAAAAATAAGGATATATTTTTACCTTTACCAAAAATAAAAATTATTGAATATAGCCAATTTAAAAGATGTTATGGGAAATAAAACATTATATATTGCTTTTGGGATTATAATTCAATACAAAGTTTCTGTATAGTAATTCAACAGAACCTGATAAGTAAAATTTAAGATATTTTAATATATTTCTAAAAACAGATTGATTGTTAAATTATGCCAATAATTTTAAAGTAAAGGCAATAAAAATATTCCCCAATAAAAGAGTATCTAAAAAAAAAACAAAACTATGAAATACTGTACAGCTCTTAAAAACATTTAAACTTATCAGTATCTACTGAATTCAAATAATATTCACCATATGCTTTTGAGCAAAAAGAAGCAAGTTGCAGAGCAACAAAAAACTATACTCTAAATTATATAAAAGATCTATTTCTCTATACAAAACATATATGTAGGTCTCTATGTGAACACGTTGTATATATATGAATGCATTCACTCAGTCATGTCTGACTCTTTGTGATCCCAGGGACTGAAGCCTACCAGGCTCCTCTGCCCATAGAATTTTCCAGGCAAGAATACTGGAGTGCAGTACCATTTCCTACTCCA
>ML661346.1:16214657-16292442 GCA_007570785.1 Antilocapra americana
CTACTCCAGAGGATCTTCCTGATCCAGGGATCAAACCCCTGTGCCTTGCATCTCCTACACTGGCAGGCAGATTCTTTACCATTGCACCATCTGGGAGTTCCTAATATACATATATTAATATCTATATTTATAGATCTTAAAGGATACACACAAAAACTGCACAATAATAATACCCTGAAAGGTGCTAGACCTTATAGTGGGGCCCTTAACTTAATCTCTAAATTATATTCATTGTAGTGTGGAATTATACAGGTATATATTTTACTTTCATTTTTCAAAATATTAAAATAGATAAGGTAATGGGATGCCTAACAGTCAAAGAGTAAAAGGAAACATGTAATATATATTTAAAGTGCAGTAGGAAAAAAAATGAAATGTGAAAATAAGGCTAAAATCAATGTTAGTACAGTATATTTACATAGAGCTACACAATGATTATGTTATTAATTAACATTACTACAAATGATACTGATAAATAAAATTCATCTGGGACATATTATGTAGTAAGTACATTTTTATATGCTTCATGGGAATCATCCCAACTTTACTTCATAACGATCCTATGAAGTTGGTACTTTTCTTCATTTCATGGCAAAGATGATGACAACACAGGACAGTTAAATGACAAGGTTTATAATTATCAGAGTCAGCAGACATTTAGTTTAACTATAAGATACAAGCAAATCCTAGATTTACTTGGTCCAGTGGAGCTATAGAGATCTTAGAGTAGCTAAACTTCTTAAATCACAGTTCCTTAATCCTGCAGTGAGTGCTGAATACTAAGCCGCTTCAGTCATGTCCAAGTCTCGTTGATCCTACAGACTGTAGCCTGCCAGGATTCTTTGTTCATGAAATTCACCAGGCAAGAATACTGGAGTGGGTTGCCATGCCCTCCTCCAGGGGATCTTCCCAACCCAGGGGTGGACCCGCATCTCTTATGGCTCCTGCATTGGCATACAGGTTCTTTACCTCTAGTGCCACCTGGGAAGCCCCTGTAGAGTAAGAGCTATTTTTTTTTGAAGTGCAGAGAATATTAAAGAACAAGAAAAACCCTGGTTGAGCATCGGTGTTAGTATCAAGGCTTTACTTTTGCTCGTCTTTGACAAGACTGGAACTTACTGCATGTGGCTGAGTTAGTCAATAATCTGACCATGATCCTCTACGGGAGTTTGACAAAGGCAGTGTTCTGCACTAAATTCCTATGGGGAGCCTGCCTTCTAGGAAGGAGGTTCCCCCCATCACTGCTCAGACTTTGAAACTGGTCGTGGACAACAGGTAGCAGGGAGGGAAGAAAAAGATGACTATAAGTGTGGGAGCTTGTGCTAATTAATTGCATATAGTTTCATTTATCAAACAGATTTGATGTCATACATTTTATTCTGAGCATTTAAAATACAACTTTAACATTTGCTTTTTCATTCCTGAGAATAACCTAGAAGACTTACTTTGATCATACTAACATATTTTTCAAAAAGAACTTTGTTTATGGAGCATTCTTCTGCTTCATCTGGTATAATGTCTACTATCATGTTGATAGACAGAAATCAGATCAGTGAAAGATGACATTAATTAGTTAAACAGGCCAAACTAATAATGATTTATTTCAGTGCATACTGATGACATCAAAAGTATACGGTATCTGTTGAAAAATAATTGTATTTCACTACATCTTGCCTATCACAAAGTATCTTATAAGAGAGTGATAGTTATTGGATTTTGTAGGTAGTAAATGAAAAAATCACATTATGATTTCCAGTCTTTGTTAACCAGTATTTTCTCTTCTGTAGTAGATCTATATCTTCCATTTAATAAAGAAAGGAAAGGAGAGTAGCACTTCCAACCAATAGATGGTTTAATTATTTCAGCATCTAGCTAATATACGTGTATGTTTGTGGTGCAATTATTCTTATTATTATTAACATTAGCAGTAGTATGAGAATTACTTCACAATATTTTTAAAAGGAGGAAAATCTGATTGAAACAAGTAATTCTGAAAAACAACATGTGCATTAGTTACTCTTATGTAGTTGATATTCAGTGTTGTTATCTATACTAATCTGGCTGCTGTATTTGAAAAACATTATTTCTAGGTTTGTCAGGCTGCTTATTCAATTAATTAGTATTAAATAAGTTAATGGCAATAATATATTTAGACTTACCCTGGCATTGGTCCATTTCCAGCAAGACTGTAAACCTGACGAGGATTTAGTAGGTACTGGAATTTTCTGTAAATTCTATAAAGTTGAAAACGTAGAAGAAAAAAATTAAAGTTAGTGGTCCCTCCAAGTTTTTATTCTAAAATGCACACTGATTTGGAACATTCTCTATCTTACTTTTGAATATTATTTAATACGATTTGAAATAAATAATTTAAAACACCAGCATAAAATTAGTTAAGTATCTTTTCTTAATAGATCCTTGCATAATTTACAAACTGACCACCCTAACAGAAATGAAAGTTATTTAACCATATATATAATGGTTTTGGACACTTTGTATGTATGCATGTATGTTAGTGAAGACTGTGGTCCCATCTGCTTAATTACTTCCCATAAACAATCAGCTTGATGAGCTAGCTCACAAAATTGCTAAACTATTTCACCAGGAACATGTCAAACAATTCATTTTTTTCTGAAGTAAATTAATCGTTGTATAACCAATACAATAGAAATGTTTCTAAGTATACACACATCCCATATCAGAATTCTAAGGCAAAATATCACACATAAAGGAATATATTTAGTTTTTAAAATTAGTTTTTACATACATGTGACAATATTACTATATATCTTAATATATCCATCTCATGTTTACTGATAGGGCTTCCTTGATAGCTCAGTTTGTCAAGAATCCATCTGTAATGCAGAAGACCCCGGTGTGATTCCTGGGTCGGGAAGATCCCCTGGAAAAGGGAAAGGCTACCCACTTCAGTATTCTTGCCTGGAGAATTCTATGAAATGTATAGTCCATGGGGTCACAGTCAGACACGACTGAGCAACTTTCACACACACACACACAGACACACACACACACGTTTACTGATAGAAATCTCCAAATATCTGCTTCTTCCCACTTCCTTGTGCAATACCCTTGCATTCTAGATCTTGAATACTGATACCACTCAGTGTCTTAAGGATGATGTTAGTCATTCTTGGGACCTCTTTATCCCCAGCACCTGAAACAGAGGACAATCCTGTACCTTCTAACTAAGTAACAGCTACCATACCTGGTGATTCTATCTCATGCCTTCCTTCAGGCTTTCAAGTTCTCTCACCAGATCTGTGGAAGTCTTTCCTATCCAGCCTTCTTCTGCCCTGCTACTTAAGAACAGTCATGCTGTTTCCAAGGAGAAAAATCACTGCCACTCTCAGGAAACTTCTACAAATTTTATTGTATTTAAAATAGCTTTTATATCTCATCTTCCTCCTTCTTCCTCTTAAATTTCAACCCCACAAATATCTCTGGCTCCCTACCAAAACAGCACACCCGTCCACAATTATGTCTTTTTTCTTCCTTTACCTGTCTAATACCTACTTAGAACCAACTCAAAAGTTAGACTTTTGAATCTTCAAAGACAATCACTGTTTTCCTCTGAACTTCCATTGCATCTTTATTTTAAACACTCTTAACTAGGCTTCTACCTTGGGGTTTTGTAGAAAATATATTTATGTGTCTGCCTCCCTGTAGGACTTCTGTCTCATCCCCAGCTTCTAGCAGAGACTAGATTCTCTCAAGCGTTGCTCTCTGATGATGTGTGAGCACTGGGTTGATGGGTATGAGAAACTACCTATGTGTGAATATTTCTTTCTGTGACCTTTTTCTGCTTACCTAATACATCAAAGAAGAAAATCTACATATTTTGAAAGGAAAACCCTGACTGTGGTGCTGTGTGCTTAGTCGCTCAGTCACGTCTGACTCTTTGTGAACCCATGGACTGTAGCCCTCCAGGCTCCTCTGCCCATGGGGATTCTCTAGGCAAGAATACTGGAATGGGATGCCATGCTCTCCTCCAGGAGATCTTCCCAACCCAGAGATTGAACCCAGGTCTCCTGCATTGTGGGTAGATTCTTTGCCATCTAAGCCATCAAGGAAGAAACATATTTTGAAAATAAAACCCTGAATAGAATTCCATTATTTGTGAAAGGTGGCTCCTATGCATTCAGGACAATTTATGATCATACACATAATAGATCTCCTTTAAACATATTTACAGTTCTTTTGACTTTGAATGGTCCTTGTTAGTGTACAAAGGACAAAACGTAAGTGAGTGTGCATATAGAAGCACTCAAATATCCTCCTTGCCCCATTAAATTTAATTTACTGATAATTTCAGTGTATCTATCTATATATTTTAAAGAATTATTTTTAAGTGCTGGGAGAAGAGGGAGAAAGATATTTCATTTAAGGGTCATTTGGCATGATTAATGTTATCTTAATTTGAGGGGGATTTTTCCATTTGAAATTATTTTTCACTTTATACTCCATTTGTTTCTAATTTCCAAAATGAATTTTAGTCTCATCTATTGCTTTGTGAAGAGTGTGCTTCTTTACAAGATATCTGTAACATAAACAATAAACAAACTGTGAGTAGTAAAGGAGGAAATGATTTTATCATCATCATTTACTACTTCGTATTTCTAAAAGGTAAGGCAAGTAGTCTCTTCAGTAAAGCATTATAAATAATTAATATCATTAAGCCACTAGTTATTTAAAATAATTTCTATCATATTTAGCAGAGTTTAAAATATATATCTATGGTGATAAAAAGGCAAAACCTTTGAAGCAGAAATAATATTTTATTGAAAAATGACCATTCTTCATTTAACTGAAATAAAGTTGGAAAGTTAAATGATAGGAAAGGAAATTACTTTCAAAATTCCATTATTCATAGAAACATTTCAACTTCATTATTTGGTAAAACCACAATAGAAATTTCTATTTTATTATCATAGTGTTTGTGTGAGTGCTTTTATCTGATTGCTCATTTTTTGGCTGAGATAAGTAAAGATTTCTAGAAATTATTAAGGTAACAACTAAATTTTTGTTTACGACACTCCTTAGGATGACATAAGATTTACTCTTCAGGGTGGCAATTTTCATAATTTTAGTAATTATTAGAATTTAATCATTAATTTTATAAAAGGGAAAAAATATTGTACACAAGAATACTGAGACACAAATAACGCAGCTCATTAAAATTCTGAATAAATATACTATTCTTCTCCAGTGTATATGTCACCATGTTCTCCAAACACACATGAAGATAATCATTAAAATGTTTTTTGTCTAGAAGCTGAATGTAAATTCCATTTCTTACTACTGGGCAGGCAACGAATTCTGTTCCTTACTACTGGGCGATGATTTACCTGAAGTCACCTGCTGACCATCTAGAGAACCAATTTTCATTCAACAGTATTTATGGAGCCGTGCTGTATGCAAAGCTCTTTGTAAATGGCTAGGGAGGTAATAGGCAGGGTGGAGAGAATTCAGATATCTGAGATGTGATAATAAAATCTCTACAAAAGGCCATTACTATATTAAAATTTCAACTGTAAAACAGGGAGATATCATACCAATATACATTGTTACACAGAGAGGACAGCACCATTTATTTCACATTAAAATTACTGAACCATGAAGGATAATAGTTTTAAATGTTTTTATACCATAAATTTAGTTTCTTTTTTCACATATATATGACATAGTAATAAAGCTGATTTTTTTAAAAAAATCAGTAAATAAAGCTGATTTTTAAAAACATACCGTTCTCCTTGCTTCCCACCACTTTTGGGGTTCACAAAAACTAAAAGTGGATGAGTACCAGGAATTGGAGTGATCTAGAAGAAAAGTTGAATATGTGGACAAATTATTTACATTAGATATAAAGAGAATTCCTTGTTATTTCTACTTTATGACATGTCAATTAGCAAATTCAAGAATATGGTTCACTTGGCCTATAATGAGATAAACAGCACAGATAGATAATAGATACTAACTAGATCTATTTAATAACATAGTTAAATCCTGTGCTTTGTGTCCATATGTATCAACAGGAATACCCACTCTACCAAGAACATGGGCAGAGGGTAAGGCAGGTATAATATGTAAAGAGAATAACCTCTCAGTAGCTATGAGATGAAAATAATAGGTACAACTATGGGACACTGAGTAAATCATCCAGAATAAAGCAGAATATAGTGGGGAAGAAAGTTAGGAAAGAAAGAGCTCAGATTATTGATCCATCTTAGAAATGATCCCTATTCCAGAGCTTTGTAGCACATTTGGAATCCATCTTCCCAATGACTTGTAAACAAGACTCTAAATAAGATCATTTGGGGCTACTTTCAGCCTGAGTCCCCATTCTACACAATAGTTCCTCAATGCTTTCTTTTCCTCCTTGAGAAGCAGAATGCCAGTGAATACAGGCTACTTGATAAACAGGAATTCATTAAATTAACTGAGTCCCTATATGCCATGCACTTTTCATCATCATATACTGGATTTAATCCAAAAAAGTGCCTGTCCTAGTGGAGTTTATAATCCAGTAGAGAAACATGTGAAACAAACAAATAAATATATATTTAGTAATGAAAAGTATCACTGAAAATAAAGTAGGTAAGGTAATAGCATTTCATTGATGAGGAGGAGAAATTATCTTTTTATAGCATGGCAAAGAACACTTGTATTTTACTCAAGTTCAATGTTAAGAGATAAGCACCTTTAAATAAAAGTATTTCTATTCAAAGTATGACTATGTAACTCCCATTTAAACATAGTTTGATGAGAACAATATTTTAATAATAAAACTTGCAACTAATGTAATTCTCTAAATAAATATTAAATTGAAAAGTTTTAGATCAATCTACTTTTTGAAAGTAGATTCAAAATATCCTTTATTGCTCTGGTATTTTTCCCTTAGAAAGTACCTGAAATATTCAATGAGGAGATTAAAAACAACCATTTCACCATATCATCTTTTTTCCTTTTGCTTGTTAAACAAAGAATGAAACTAGAAGACTTTCTAACACCATACACAAAAATAAACTCAAAATGGATCAAAGATCTAAACATAAGACCAGAAACTATAAAACTCCTAGAGGAAAACATAGGCAAAACACTCTCCGACATAAATCAATGCAGGATCCTCTAAGACCCACCTCCCAGAATATTGGAAATAGAAGCAAAAATAAACAAATGGAACCCAACTAAACTTAAAAGCTTCTGCATAACAAAGGAAACTAAAAGCAAGGTGAAAAGGCAGCCTTCAGAATGGGAGAAAATAATAGCCAGTGAAGCAATGGACAAACAATTAATCTCAAAAATATACAAGCAACTCCTGCAGCTCCATTCCAGAAAAATAAATGACCCAATCAAAAAGTGGGCCAAAGAACTAAACAGACATTTCTCCAAAGAAGACATAAAAATGGCTAACAAACATATGAAAAGATGCTCAACATCACTCATTATCAGAGAAATGCAAATCAAAACCACAATGAGGTATCACTTTACACCAGTCAGAATGGCTGCCATCCAAAAGTCTACAAGCAATAAATGCTGGAGAGGATGTAGAGAAAAGGGAACCCTCTTACACTGTTGGTGGGAATGCAAACTAGTACAGCCACTATGGAGAACAGTGTGGAGGTTCCTTAAAAAGCTGCAAATAGAACTGCCATATGACCCAGCAATCCCACTGCTGGGCATACACACCAAGGAAACCAGAATTGAAAGAGACATGTGTACCCCAATGTTCATCGCGGCATTATTTACAATAGCCAGGACATGGAAGCAACCTAGATGTCCATCAGCACATGAATGGATAAGAAAGCTGTGGTACCTATATACAATGGAATATTACTCAGCCATTAAAAAGAATACATTTGAATCAGTTCTACTCAGGCGGACAAAACTGGAGCCTATTATACAGAGTGAAGTAAGCCAGAAGGAAAAACAACAGTACAGTATACTAATGCAGATATATGGAATTTAGAAAGATGGTAATGATAACCCTATATGGGAGATAGCAAAAGAGACGCAGATGTACAGAACAGTCTTTTGGATTCTATGGGAGAGGGCAAGGGTGGGATGATATGGGAGAACGGCATTGAAACATGTAAATTATCATATGTGAAATCAATTGCCAGCCCAGGTTTGATGCTTGGTACAGGGTGCTCAGGGCTGGTGAACTGGAATGACCCAGTGAGATTGAATCAGGAGGGAGGTGGGAGGGGGGTTCTGGAAGGGGAACATATTTATACCCATGGCAGATTCATGTCAATGTATGGCAAAACCAACACGATAATGTAAAGAAAAAAAAAATTGTATACCTGAAATAAAAAATAAATAAATAAATAAATAAAATTGGAAAAAAAAATCCTACCAATCCATTTTCTTCTAATTTTTGTGAAATGCCATTTTTTTTAATGATTATAGCACTTAGAAACTGGTGACATCTTCAGACTATATGAGGAGGTTGAATAAAACATTTGCAGTTCTTCTACTCTTATTTAACTTACTGTCCTCAGAAACTATTCTTTCTGACTCAGTTTTACTTCCCTTTGTAAAGAGGGCACATGGATTTTGTTTCTGATTATATTCTCATTCAGTTGGGAGATGAGATATATGAGCTGAACCTGGAGTAACTTCCCAGCTGTTCTCCCCTGAACTCCATGAGCTCAATTATTACTGTACAGAAGGTGCCTCCGAGGTTAAGCTATTGTGTTAGAAACGTGCAGTGTCTTCCCCTCTCCCTCACTAAAAGCTGAACACCAAAACAGCCTCTGACAACCAGTATTCAGTCTCCTTTACTTTGCGTTCTATTACAAATCAGATGGAGCTCCTAACATTTTCACATGCAAAAAAATAACAGATGTGGATTTTAGTTGATTTTTTTTAACTTAGTTTGAGTTGCTAGTCCTTATTGTTAAATGCAAGTGGCATTCTCAAGGTAGATCCAAATTTTTAGGAAAACATAGCATCTGAACCCAAATACTAAGTGAGGGTGATCATCCCAAAATTCAACATTCAGGTTACCATTGCATGAGATTACATTACATTTATTTGGGCAAATTTTCTAATTCACTTGAAAATATATTCTGGAATGTCTTTCAGAAAGATTTATTAATTGAAATGTTGAAAGACATAATTAAGATTTATCAAAAAAGGTCAGGACCATGCTACAGAAAACTGTGTTCTGAGGAAACATTATTGCGAAGATCCCACTAGAATATAGTATAGTCTGCTGTTTAGTCACTAAGTTGTATAGAGCACTTTTGTGACCCCATGGACTATAGCCTGCCCGGCTCTTCTGTCTATGGGATTTCCCAGGTAAGTGGGTTGTCATTTCCTTATCCAGGGTATCTTCCCAACCCAGGGACAAACCCACATCTCCTGCACTGGCAGGTGAGTTCTCTACTACTGAGTCACTAGGGAAGCCCCAACAGAGTCTGCAGAGGATCTCAAAATATAGAAACCTAGATGTCATTTTTAGGAGTCAGTAGATGGATAATTATGTCAAATGGATTAAAAAATATGAGAGAATCTAAATAAAGAATTTAGGATAACAGTGATACTCTACAAGTCACAAAAGTTAATTACCCAACAAATGGAAGAACAGAAATAAAACCAAGCTATCAAACGTTTCCTCACATATCCCCTTCCCATAAGTTAGACTTGTAAAATAATACTATATAAAAATAAAACATTAAAAACTTCAATATTTATTTGTAAGTTATCAGAGACTACAGAATAGTGTCTATTTGACAATTATTCCAACAGAGAAGTCACCTGACCTAACATAACCTTCATTTAAGGAGCAATATGTGATTCCATTTCAGGACCACAGAAATTCTGGTATTATGGGATCATTTAACAATGATGGTATTTATGTAAGATATGTGATGGTTTCAAGCAAATCAGCATCTTTTTCAACATTCGTTCAAAAAGCTTCAGAATTCTGCTAAACTTTGTTACTATAAAATCTCGCACACTGACTTTGGGTGCCAGGAGACCAAAGACTGTGGTTTTAGATTTGAGAGCCAAAGACCTACAGTACTACATAGCCATTTTCAGGTCTGATGAGTTAAAAATAAACAACTACTGTGTTCACTTATAGTCCTGAGGTAAGAAGCAGCAAGCTCTGGGAGATGGTGAGGGACAGGGAAGCCTGGTATGCTGCAATCCATGGGGTCATAAACAGTCAGACATAACTGAGTGACTGAATAACAACAGGCAGCATCTTAGTGACACAGACTACAACTTGTAAATTAATTCTCATATTCCTCTTCATCTTTAGTAAAAGAACCCCTGGCTTTTAGGATTGCCTACATTCGAGAACATTCTCTTATATAAACATAACACAACCATAAAAATCAAGAAGCTAGCAGGATTGGGAACTAGCTTCTTTTGTTATAAAAGCATTATTGAGACAACTGATGAAACTCGAATGAGATCTGAAGATTAGATAGCACTAATGCATCAATTTTACATTCAAGTTCATTAATTCTCTTTTGAATTGTACCTAATATAGTCTTTAACAGGACAAATTTTGAATTTTTACTTTTATATAATAATTCTGTAATAAAATATAAAATAATTATTTTGAAAACTGATTTATTGTCATCCTAAAATCTCATATGCATTTTGTTAAAGATTTTAGTGGGATGGGAAAGAGTAAGACAAAAATACAAATATTTTAAAAATTCTGTCTTGCGTGTGTGTGCTCAGTCATGTCTACTCTTTGCGGTGCCATGGACTGTAGCCTGCCAGACTCCTCTGTCCATGGAATTTTCCAGGAAAAAAATACTGGCATGGTCAGCCATTTAGTACTCCAGGGGATCTTCCCAACTCTTTGACCTTGGAAGTAAATATTTATATAGGACTTGAAATAATTTCAAGTGGAACAGTATATAAGACAGATGAAAAGCAAATTACTCTGTCTGATGTGTGAAAGAACCCTGAACCCGTTCTCAGCTTCCCATCACCCCACTCTTGTGCGAGGTATGTCAATGGAATCCTTCTCAAAGCAGTCTTAAAAAAAAATTGGGATAGGGTAATAGAGTATAGCAAAGAAAATACTTATGGTGGGGGAAAGTGTTCAGGAATATTTTATATCACGTGTAATACTTGAAATCCTGTATAATGGTTCTAGATTAGGTGTGAAGGCACTGCATGCAGTAGGAAACAGTTCATACTGGATTCTCTCCCATAAAAATAAATCACGCAAGATCACATTTACTCATTTATATATTGTAAACACTTTAGAATATGGCTTTAGGGTCAGACTGGTTTGGGATCCCAGTTCAACCATTCTCTCAACATATACTCTCTCCTTAGCAAATTCATATGTGATGGTATTAGTGCAATCACTATGCCTTTCTGTCCCAAATCCATATCTACTCTCACCCCTGAATTCTAGATTCACATATCTGTCTGCCCATTCAACACTTCCATTTGGATATTGAACAGCATCAGGCATTTTACTCCAAATTTTATTTATCCACACCCTCTCCCTCTCAGTCAATGGCAACTCCATCATTTCAGTTCCATGGGCCAAAGTTCTTCACAATGCCCCTAATCTTCACTTCTTTATGAGACCTAATCTCCCTATAATACATAAATTATAGACGACGCTGATTCTCAGCCCTGACACATTTTATCTTATTCAGTTGCATATTTTCATTTATAACCAAGCACATTTTACATATATGGAGACCAGAACTCATTTTAGAGGTTGTTATAATACCCAAAATATAGAATAGGAATTCTGGACTTAGAGACTTAAAATGACAGTGAAGAGGTGATTATAAGAATTAATAAGCCTGAGGATCCCAAGGTGGACATATTATATACATATAATCAAAGAAAAATAATAAATTTGATATCCATGCTATACATTTCTGTATAGTGCATATATGCATGTTTAGTTTACAGTTTGGGGAATTATAAGAATGAGATCATTGTAAATAATAAAAACGGCAGGGAAAGAGAAAAGCAGTTATTGTGGGGACAATACTAGTTCACTTTTATATATTTCATTATAAAAGTCCCTCCTTATTTTTTGCTAAGAGTATTACACACTACAGACTTTCTGGTTTGCAAGTGACATATTCAGAAATTTTTCTCAAAAGAATGTTTAGGGAGAAGGTAACATTGGCGTAACACAGTTTAAACAACTGCTCTGTTTTTCTAATTGTTTGTTCCCATGTAGCTAATCATCTGTATTTTCACATCTCTTGCATGTTAAGGAATTGTTTCAATTACACTTGATCATATGTATTAAATGTAAACCTATGGTGTGAGCGATGACAAAGACGGAGTACCTAACCACCTCTATTTGAAGTCCCCTAGGACTCGGGTTAATTAATGAGACTCATCGTAAGGTTATACATGATCTATTACTTCCTCTAATTAGAAATAATAATCCTGATCATTATGCTGGTTAGCTGGAAAGAAGTAAGATGAATGTGCTTAACTATGATTAATAGTCTATAAGCCATGTAGATCTCTTCTGTCACTGAGTTATATGCAAACTTGGCTGCAACTCAATGCTTTTCAGTGATATATATTTTTATAACTTGTAGAAAATTAATTTTCTGGAAGATCTTTTTAAATTTTGTGACAAAGAATGAGCATTTTATTATTTTAAAATTGATTACCACAACAAAAATTATTTTTCCATTTTGTATGAAATAGCTATCCAATAATTTATTGTTCACTTTTTAAATATTTTCTCCCCAATTATGTGAATACCTATGTGCATCATATTTTGGCCCATTCTGCTGAGGTAAAATAGAATACTGCATGTGAAAGTGAAAGTGAAGTGATTATGTACAAAAAGTGATGACGATCATTGCATTTACTTACTGATGTGTTATAAGGGCTGACGCCTTCCCTTTGCTAACCGACAAATTTACCTGACAATTTTATATGTCGAAGAAAACTATAAAAGGTTATTATCTGGTTAGAAAAAGGAAACACATACACAGAGAAAGCTAATCATCTGTTGTTTTTGATGTGATTTAGTTGTAATAAGATTGAAAATTTTGCATCCTTTAGAATAAAAAAGGAAATACATCTTATATTGCTCTGTCAGTTTAAAATCTTTAGAATATTCGGCATGCACCATTTATTTCTGGTTTTTATGTCTGAGTAAAGACAGGTGTAACTATAGAAATATTAAGAAAGAGACTAAAGCAGTTATAATTCTAGCACTTTCAAATTTTTGCTTCAAAATTTGCAAAAGCAGTACATGGAAAAGCAAGAAGGTCAGAAATTTAGCATTTCTAGACCTGTTAAAATTTGTTCACCAGGGGAATAGGGATCTCAGGAGTGTAACACAAACTCAGACTGATGGCCTTCATTCTTAGCTCACTAACTGAGAGGCCCTAGGAATAATTTTACTTTAGAACATCAATGTATTCATTTTTATAGTGGTAATAATAATATTTTTTATATGTTGGAGACTTAAGAATTCATAAGTATCTCAGACATCATTGAGAATGATCACTTAATATGCGTAAAATATTATCACAGTGGCTAGCATATACTGTTTAACAAATGATGCATGTTTCCCATCCATGTATGTTGGAGTATGTTGTGAAATATATTTGTGTGAAATATATTTGAATTTTAAAATGTGTGAAAATTATTTAAATTTCAAAATTAGGTTTCCTTTTGTTATCTTCATTACAGGAACTCAGAGTGACTAAAGATTTAAACTAACCAATATCATCAGTTTACCTATTAAAACTACAAATGTTGATTATTTTTCACTAAAATTTTCAAGGATCACTAAACTAAAAGTTTTTGCTATCAAAATTGTGGATAGATTTTATATTTGAGACTTCCAATGAGATTGCTTAGCACACAAATATGCCTTTCAAAATGTGTAGACATTGATTTCCTCTTTTGATAATTAACTTCTATACTCTCTAACCAATGTAAATAATTTTATCATTCAGAATTTCCTCATTTTACATTTGAATTTAATGATTCATAAACAATTTTCTGTTCACAATATGTTTTCTTATGTCAAAAAATCAGTAATCTGATGATCAACATGTAAGCAATAATTATTGTTTTCAGTGAGACACTCGAAACCCTGAAGAAGCAAGCATTTAGGCAACTATCATGTGATCTCAACTGTCCTTGCAAACTAAGGACATAAAAGACATAACCACAGAGAAAATAAGTGAAAAATCAATCAATCAATATATATTGAATTCAAGAATGTAACACACTATATCTTTGTGTGGTAAGAGGTTGGTAATTTTTCTTGGAGAACATGGAAACTGCAGCATATTGTTAAGGAACAGAATTAGAAATTGGAAGAGAGAAACATATAGATGGGAAACAAAACAAAAATAACTTCAGAAAACAAAACAACAAAACGAAAACTTAATCCATGTATTAAGCCAAGTTCTTTGATTGTGTTCATGTTTGAAAGGGACACAGGTTCAATTCCTGGTCCAGGAAGATTCCACATGCCATGGAGCAACTGAGCTCAGGGGCCACAGCTACTGAGCATGCGTGCTACAGCTACTGAAGCCTGAGAACCTACAGCCTGCGCTCTGCGACAAGAGATGCCACCACAGCGGGAGATGAGCCCCACGAGAAAGAGTCGCCCCTATTCTCCATAACTAGAGAAAGCGAGTGCACAGCAACGAAGACACAGCGCAGCAAAATTAATTCCTAATTAACATTAAACATTTAAGACATAATGGAAAGAAATGTTTCTCTTGATGCCAGAGACCCCTAGGCGTAAGTCGGAGGTTTTTAAAGTACTAAAGACATGATTTTGAGTTACCTGTGTTAAACCAGATATATATATGCAGTTTCAACTTAAAACACTGGAAGATATGGATAAATTATAATGGATTCTTTATGTTTATTATTGATTTGAAAAAAATTCCACACAGAGGAGTTCATTTTATTATTTTCTGAAAACACTTTTTCAGTCAAAATGACTTCCAAATAGGTACAATAATATATGGGGAGAAAGTATGCTTGGAAATAAATAATGCATATATATATAGAACAAATGTGTATATTTGATAATAATTTTCAAAAGCTTCAGATTGACAAAAGATCTCTTATCAATTTCAGTTTAAATGAATACGTCATAAATGATTAATCTAATCAAAATGCCACTGTCAATCAACTATAAAACTGACATCTTGATAAATTAATAAAAATGATTCTAAAATTATCTACTGAACAAATTTCCACATTAAATAAACGTGTTGATAGCTGGACAGAAGCCCTTCTAAGAGTAACAAATATGAAAGCTACTAAAATTTGGATTAAAATAATCCTACCTGCAGGCCTTGTCCATCCACAGTAACGGAGTTGGCTCTTTGCATTTTGTTCTTGTCGGTCACTTTGTTTGACTGCTGGGAACCACCCTTCTCCCTTTTCACTGTTGCTTGTCTTTCCTGTTAGGAAAAAATCTTTTATCAAAATATTGAAAATATTTAATTGCTTTACTACAAAAGCAACATAGAGAAGAATTTCATGGCTACTAATTGGACCCAGCTTCCTAATTTGGGGTTTCTAGTGATAATATGAAACCAGATGCTTTCTACTGGCTCAAAATATCTGATAGATGCATGACCAAAATATCAGTTAAAAAAAGGTTGCGAAAGAAAACCAAAACATATTATCCTAACTGCCCAGTTATGACTCTGTTAAAAGTTCTTAAGCTAATCACTTTCATAAACAATGGTACAGATAATACTACAGGACTGTAAACAAATTTGTACTGAGCACTAAATTTAATGTTTATAAACACATGCAATGTTGAAAATGAATACATGATAGACCCTTAAATTACCACTGATCATCAAGAGTGGCATAAAGCTTAAAACACATGCCTTCACAGCTAGCACTTACATTCATCATAACAGAAAACATTTTCATAGTTGTCTTCTTCCTGTTTCTATTTCTTCTCCTCTCATTCTTTTCAACCCATCCTAATAAACTTTTATCACCATTAATGCACCAAATCACCTTTTATTCAAATCACCAATGACCTGCTCATTTGCTGCACTTGTTGATCAGTGTTCAACTTCTCAATTTTTAAGCAGCATTTGACCGAATTGACCTTTTCCCTCTAGAAAATTTGCTTCAACTGGGTTCCAGAATACTTTTCTCAGCTCTCTTCTTACTTTACTAACTTCTCCCTAAGTCTTTTCTGCTATTCCTCCTCCAGCCTTCTAATCTCAACATTTAACCCTTGACCTTTCCCTTGGGCCTCTTCTCTTCACTGTCTACACACACTCCCTAGGTAATTCATTTACACCCAAGGTTTTTGACTTCAATTTGATAATGAAGACTAAGTTTATATTGACCCCTAAGGGCAACCAGGAAGAACAATACCACCTTGCTTTAGCCACTCCCTATGGTGAGCAATGAGGAACTTCAGGGTGTGGAAAAAATGCAGGATACTGGTCCTAGACAGCTGAGATGCATATGAAAGGAATGATTTCAGTGTCCAGATTCTTGCATCTTCCCATACAGAAAAAGCTCCAAATTTCTTAACTTAAGATATCTGGTTTTAATTCACAAAAATGTTTTTGATGTTCATACTACCTGCCTTTTGTTGCAAATTTCTATATATCCTGACTCCTTCCCTCATATCCTCAGAGCAGTTTTCTCAGGGTTACTTGAAATGTCGTCTCCCGGACTTGAAGTCCTAAAAATTCCCACCAAATAAAACATAACCCTGAGCTTTTAGGTTGTAACTATTCTTTAAGTCAACACTGTTAAGATTTCCCCCTAGAAGCTTAATTCCTATAAACAAATACCCTTTCTCTCTGTCCACATAAGTATCTAGAATGCATACGAATCCTGAAAGAATCAAAACTAATTAAAATAAAAAGTTTCTCCCTATCCACCTTAAAAGCAAAACCCAAACTGGATGATTAATCATCACATCTATCATTATATGTTTTAAGCCCCCATTATCTTATTTGCATTAATTATTGTGGCCATCCGGAGAAGGTAATGGCAACCAACCCCAGTACTCTTGCCTGGAAAATCCCATGGACGGAGGAGCCTGGTGGGCTGCAGGCAACGGGGTCACTAAGAGTCAGACATGACTGAGCGACTTCACTTTCACTTTCACCTTCATGCATCGGAGAAGGAAATGGCAACCCACTCCAGTGTTCTTGCCTGGAGAATCCCAGAGACGGGTGAGCCTGGTGGGCTGCCGTCTGCGGGGTCGCACAGAATTGGACACGACTAAAGCGACTTAGGAGCAGCGGCAGCATTGTGGCCCTCACCTTCATGAGTCGATCACTTTCCATTTTGTCTCCTTCCAGTTGATTCTCTATGTAACAGCCACACTCATCCCTTATTACTGCACTCCAGCTACACAAACCCCATCTTTGTTTCTTTTTTCTTTCCATCTTTGTTTCTTGATCACAATAATTGTGCTGTTAATACAGGACTCTTAGAACCATTCTGCACTCTGCTGGACAGCTCTTCTTGCTCCTGGTCAAACATTAGACTCTGTTCCTTTCTATGTTTGTGTGTATGCATAATTTTTTTAATCTAATATGTTATCTATTTAATACTGGTCTTCCTACACTTTAATCAAAGCTCCGTAGAGAAATGACTTTGCTTAACTGTTTCACATTAAATCCTAGATCAGTGCCTGATAAAATCACTATAAATGAATGCAGAAATAAATCAATCTTAACATCAAAAAAAAATCAAGAAATTTAAAGTGCCTGAAACATTGTGTTGAGAACTCCTAAGGCATGTCTAAGCTTGATGTGAAAAACTATCCTAACCAATTAGCAAAGTCTCCCATGTGTGCTTAAAGGTCTGAGTGCCATGTATTCTCTACTACATATTCAGATACATATATACGTTTCTGTTCCTATATTTGGATGTATTTTGTCAATTACTTCTCAATTACTGTCATTTAGGAAAATATTTTTAAGTGGAATTAAAAGTAAAGCTCTTTTTATATATATTAAGGCCAAACAGAACAGAAAATTTCTTGGACCAAAATAAATGCTAATCAGCATAGCCCTTTTATAGTCCTTGCAATTTCATGGTGCACTGAATATATTTTTGTGTGGATAAAAATGGCTTGTGCAATAGGATTCCTGAAATTCAAATTCTTTGGAAACTGATATATTTTCATATAAGCAGAATTTCTGGAAAAAATATTGATATTTTAAGGAACAGATCATTCTTTCTAAGCTTGCAAATTGCATTTTATCCACAGATAGTTAAGGGTATAATGAATAAATGAGTGAATTATAGGATGAGATTTGGAGTCAGTCAGAAATCCCGAGTGGAATCCATCTCTGCTACTTAAATACTATGTAGCCTTAGAGAATTGACTCTTACTCAAAATGGAGTTAGCAATACCTATTTCTTGAAGTTGTGTATGGCTTAAAAGAAAATGTATAAAGTTCTCATATTATGCCTATATTAGTGCATGTGCTAAATAAATGAAAGTTATTGTGAATAATGTAAAATAGGTATGGTTCTTCCATTAGGGTGCTCTTTAATATCACCATTATGTAAAATATTTATTATATTTTCAAATACATATATATGAAAAAGTTAACTACTTACCATAGGCATATATTTAAATGAGTAAAGCTCAGCAACCTACGTTTGAAAATCCATAGCATGTTGCACTGAGTTCAAGCATGTAATACTTGGTGGGCGTGGGGATATTTTTTTTCTGAGTTCTAACATGCAGGTAAATAAAATGTGGTAACAATGTTTTATAAAAATCTACATTGTGAAAGTTATCATTTATATGTCACGTATTCTGCCTTGTAACCGCATTGTTATTTAGCATTAAATTCCCAAATGCTTGGGTTATAAGATCTAAATAAAATTTAAGTTGATTAGTCACAATGGAACTCAGTATTTGTGTCCAGACTATTTATAAATGTAATTTTGGGCATTTAAAACAAGTGAGTGTCTGTCTGTAAAGAACTGCCAAATTATCAATTAATAATATTTTGTTCTTAGCCCATAGAGCTGGGCTTCCCTAGTGGCTAGGTGGTAAAGAATCCACCTGGCAGTTTTGGACACATTCAATCCATGGGTTGAGAAGATCCCCTGGAAGAGAATGGCAATGCACTCCAGCATTCTTACCTGGGAAATCCCATGGAAAGAGGAGCCTTTGATAAAATCACTGTTGGCTACATTTCATGGGGTCCCAAAAGAGTTGGACATGACTCAGCAACAAACAATAAAAAAGTGTATAGCTGGGGAAAATCCTGTGTGGTTGAGAATCTCTAGCTGACAAAAAGTTATTTTCTAGGGTGTCATCCCTCTGAGAAAACTGCAGACTAGACAAAACTAATGCTATCTAGCAGCAATTGTAAAATTAAAAAACAAATTTTAAAACCCTAAATTGACTTTTCAATTGTTAAAATTTTATTTTTAAAGTATAGAATCATAAGAGGCATATCACAGATTAATGAAAAACCTTCAGTCGACTCATCAGCAGGTGAATTTTACTATATGATCTAGATAATAAAACATATTTATTCAAATACACACACACACACACACCACCAAGAATTAAGTGGTTTCTTTGTTTGATGGAAATATGCATAGTGGTTGGAACTTCTAGAATTAATCAGACTGACAATTTAAAAATAGGAAAGACTCATAAACCATTTGCTATTTTTCCATGGTTTTCTTTGTATTATACTCATTTGTTTCACGTTTATCTCCAAATTGTATGGAAGTCTCTCTGAGCTATTCAGTGTATTTTACTTAAGCAGCATAGGATAACAGGAGGGTAGTTGAATACTTTTCCCTATTTCCACCAAGAAAATCTTTACTTCTTTTCAATTCTATATGAGGCACAGGAAGGGTCAAGCAATTACATCTTTGAAAAATCTGATGTCCACAAAAATGTCACTGGCTTGTGTTGGGGGTTGATTCTGCTTGACTGGCCAAGTTTTATTATGATATCTAAGAATGCTACTTCCAATGCTGAAGTCATAGAAAAATTTCAGGAAGAGCTCGCCAGCTTTCTTTTGAATCTTTATTCAGGATAAAATTGCTCTGTTATAATACAGAGCAGTACTTATCACTTCACCTTCACCTCTTTTTTTAAGTCTTGGGGCTCTAAATCACAAACTAAATTACTTTGTTATAATTAAGGTAAATTTTGTTCTGCAAGATAAATTATCCTAGATATAAAAAGTTGGAAAATTATTGCTTCAATCAATAGGAATTATTCAAACACTGAAAAGAGCTGCTTCAGCCAAAAAAAAAAAAAAATGAAAGAAAGAACATAGAACATATAACTACAAAATATAAAATCCAGTTATCGATACTTCAGCATTTTCAAATATCAACCATTTGCGTTTGCTATCCAGACATTTAAAACATAGAATTCAGTGTCTTAATGATCCTTAGACTCTACTAGTAGCACAGCAGATCTGAACTGGGCAATATGTTCTATTAGAATACCAAAATAATCACCATCATCATAAACAGAGAAGAAAAGATGAAAAGACGATCCACAGAAAACAGAAAGACGCGATAAATGAAATAAAAAGACGTCACTTTAAATATGCACTCTAAAAAAAAAAGTCTTTTTCTATCTCATGCTGGTTCTCAGAAGCTGAGTATTTGTAAGTTGCTGAAAAGTGCTTTCACAAAAGAGATGTTTACCACAATACTTAAGCCTGCTGTTATCGATCACTCACAAAGGACAAGCAGCAAGCGATGATTACCTCAAGCACAGGATTTTCTTTTTGTCCAATCTCAGCATGAGAGACTGGCAGCGGCATAGCGCCTTGATTGGTACAAAAGCCACAAAGGGTGGGGGTGAGTTGTGCTTGCCCGCCAACAGTATCCTTTACTGGAATCTCATAACGTGCTTTCTCTGCTACTGCATCACTAGCCCAAGTGGTGACTTCGCCCATTCTGCCACTGGAGCTCGTCCCTAAGCTCTAGAATTTTAACTCGAGGAACACAATGTTAAAGATCTCCCTGAAGCAGGAGTGTTACCATGTTCATCAGGGTTTAGACAAGTTACAAACTCCAAGAAACCAACTTAACGACAGTTGCAAAGCTGCACCTTTAATTATCATAACCTTATTATAAGGTTCCTGCTGAGAAACATTAAATCATTTCAATCATGGTGAAGGCTCAAAATCTACTAGAAATCCTTAGAAGTTGCATGGCTGAGTAGCAAAGTAGTCTTGATTTTTTAGAAATATTTTATATAGTTCTAAGCATAGCTATGACAAATGATATAAAGATTTCCATTTCTTTTTAATTAGTTAAATAAGTACTTATTCAAAAAGCAAAAAATATTTTGCACAAAAGCAAAAATATAGGCTTGGAGGCTGTATTCAAGCTTTGTCTCTGTAAAGGCTTGGGCAAGTAAGTTATTTACCTTTCTAAGTCATCCCTTAATTCATCTATAAGATGGGAAGTTTCATGTGATGATAATTTGAGAAAAAGCAGATAAAGTACTAGCATAAATTAGGCACTCAGTAAATGACAGTAATTTTTAAAATAGTAAAAAAAAAAAAAAAGCTACATTTTATCATTTACTCAGGTAGGCCGTTTAGTAAAGATGAGTATTGTGAAGAAGTACTTTATTTACTTTACAGTATTTTATTTGTTTTTCTAGGATGTCACCATAACTTGGCGTGATAATCTGAGTCTTTTTTAGGAAGACAGAGGGAAACAAAGAAGACAGAATTAATCTTAGTCTTAACACACCTGCAGGTGCTACTCACCAACTCAGCCTGAAGGTAAAACTTATACCTTAATCCACAGCCCTGGTTTTCATATATCACACATGATATGCATATTCTAGTCTAACATAATTTCATACTGAATGTTAAGTATGAAAGATTAGAAGATTTCTGTTCAAGAAATTCTGATTGGAAGATATGAAATTTAGGAATGGAAAAGTCCATGCCAAAATCATCTGAGCTGTTTACTAGTTATGGCTGGGCTACTAGAAAATTAGGTCCGGGTGAATAGACCTCAACACCACTCACTCTCCATTCCCTTGATAAATCATAATTGATGGCCATGGAAAACTGAAGATTAAAAACCTATAAGTAGCTCTCTTGTATTTTCATAGTCATTATCTCTTTCTATCAGCTGAGTTAAAAGCTTAACCTAGTAATTTCTATGTAGCCCCCTATCTGTTTCTGCAAGTTCTAAGTAAAATTTATGTTATAATTGGAACTGTGTAATTTAATTATCACTCAAACCAATGAGTGTGTGTGTGTGTGTGTGTGTGTGTGTGTGTGAAGAACAGTCAAGTTGGCCTGGACACAATGTCTATAAAAGATTTGAGAATTAGTAACAAAAAGTGAGATGGTTTTTTACACTGAAATCGATTTGTAGATGTTTGTTGAGTTTTTCTTATACTTTTAAACAATTGAAAGTATTTTCTTAATGAACAAATATCTTTACACAAAATGAAGTTTGATTTTGTTATACTTTGAAACAATTCATAATTGAAACTTATTGTGGTCAATAAGGCTATGATGTATGCAAGAAAGGGTATAAGCCATATCTAAATAATAGATGCATCCACACAGAAAAGCTCTTGCTCCCATGTGAAAAGTTTAGCCAATAAATATACATTTACATATATGCACACATAAAATAAATATAAATTTCTATATATGTGTGTGTATATATATGTATATATTCTATATATGTGTATGGATATATGTATATATTATAATATATATGTATATATTATATGTATATATATGTGTATATATATATATATCCAGTATAAAATGACTTTTTAAAACTTCATAAAAGAAAACATTGACAAATAAACAAAAATCATGTTTTGAAAACAGTAAATTTGGTCTATTAATTTTATTCATAGGTACAAATTACATAACTAAATATGGGAGAGCTTTTGAGATGAACAAGTCTAAAAAGAAAATTTTAAAATTCTTGGTTAATTATCTGATGAGCTATGATGGGGCAAAAATAAACCCAATTGTTTTAACCATAACGATAATTCTCTGACAGTAAAAAAAAAATTAGCCTAAATAATAAACTTTCCTAAAACTTATGTTGCCTGAGTGTATAATTTAACATGTCTACTTTAGAATAATTATATTAATAATGGTATCAGTTGACTTAAAGAATACCAAAATAGTTTAATATCTCTCAGAGTAAAAACATTATATATCAATCATAGCCACTAGTATATTTTAAGTATGTCTGTAGTTATGAAATGAAATTTTTAAAAATGTAATGAGGCAGTCTACACTGATTAGAAAATATTTTAGAGGAGAAGAGAGAGAGGTTATTACATTTTTGTGCAATTATGTAATCTTCTAAGTGGTGTCAGAGAAGACTGTTGAGAGTCCCTTGGACCACAAGTAGATCCAACCAGTCCATCCTAAAGGAGATCAGTCCTTGCTGTTCATTGGAAGGACTAATGTTGAAGTTGAAACTCCAATACTTTGGCCACCTGATGCATAGAGCTGACTCATTGGAAAAGACCCTGATGCTGGGAAAGATTGAAGGCAGGAGGAGAAGGGGATGACAGAGGATGAGATAGTTGGATGGTATCACCGACTCAATGGACATGAGTTTGGGTAAACTCCGAGAGTTGGTGATGGACAGGGTGGCCTGGCGTGCTGCAGTCCATGGGGTCGCAAAGTGTGGGACACGACTAAGCGACTGAACTGAACTGAACTGAAAATAAATAATACTCATATAGTATTTAGATATCATGAGTAACACATTCTAAGCAAGCAGATTCAAATTATAATTTTAAGTGAAAAAATACCATCTGAGCATATGCTTTAGAGATAATAGCAACTCTATTATGAATGGTGTATCGTCATAGAAAAATGTGGAGGCTTTACTCATTAATTTGAAGGTAAAGTTAACACTTTACTAAAAGTAAATGCTGTGGCAAGGCCTACATTTATTTTCAAAACCAAAGTCATTTATTTAGTGACTATATTGTATTCTAATGACTTCCTATGCAATGTTATATGTTAGATGTACTCTTTTAAAAGTAATAGGCACTTCAATGTGAACAAGAGTTTCTCGATTTACTATCACTGCAAGCTACATTTTAAGGGCTTACACTAGTGAACTGTTTGGGTTTTCTGCAGAGTTTAAATGTGACAAATAGGAATAACACTATTCTTACACACTGGTCAAAACTCTGCAAAGTCACTGTTATTTTATCCTGCTTATTCTGTGCCACATAACTTCTTGTTTCCCTAATGCCTGTCACAAAGGTAAAGGCTTCAAGTCTATCCCAACATGAAAATATTAATGCAAAGATCCCAACTCCAAATATAAAAATATGAGACAAAATAAAGCATACAAATTAACATTAGTATGTCACTCTCACCACCCAAAATGGTCTTTATAACAATACAGGATGGGTAATGACCTATAATTGTAAGTGTGAAAACCTTTTTGGCTTACGCACCTCAGGGACTGAAACTCCTGAAGTGGGCAGAGTCTGCTGAAAAAGAGAAGTTCATATTAAAGCTGAAAAAAAAGTCATACTGAAAACAAATGCCAATGAAAATTATTATATCTCTACACACTTGTGAAATAATTGAGTACATTACAAATGCATTTCTTTACCATAAGCTTTCTTATTACTTTCTTTAATAAACAAAGATCTCTTCATGAAAAAAGATCATTCTAAAGCAGAAGAGATCATGTTATAGAGTTACTTATTCAAAATACAATTTCATATACTTAAAGTAGACTAACATTTGGTCAATTTCACAGACCTCTCTATAATAACAGTGATATATTACACTCATATTTTGGAACGGACCTCATCTCCAAGTTCCATTATCATTCAGAAACCATTCTAACTTTTTAACTTGCCCATTTACACAGCCCACTGTTTCACTTTCTAGTCCAACTCTCAATCCTATCTCAAAAACACTCATCTTCTTTTTGATGTAGATACAGCTTATGGAGTTTGTGGTATTCTGGAAATAAAAGGTATATATTCTATTAATAGCAGTAAGAATTCAAAATATAATGAAATAAGTAGAAAAATTTTACTGGAGAATGATTATTAAAAGATTAAGTTAAATACACTGAAACCAGTCTTTGTGACAGTATATCTTCAATTACCCACTACCCTTCCTCTTATGAGTCACATGGGGAAAGCTGTTTTTGTCTGTTTGTTTGTTTTGTTTTGTTTTTTTTCTGGCAAGAAACAGAGATTCATTTACCAAATTCCAAAAGGCTGTGTCCTATGGGGCTTAATACCATAAAACATAAATCTGGAGGAATAGGTGATAAATTACACTCATCATATGAGATAAATATTTTCTTTGGTTTGGGTGGGAGTAGGAAAGATTGATAGGAAGCTAGTTCTTAGACACTGTGTATCTCTAGAAAGAAAAGAACACTCAGAATATTTGAGTTTCCTCTCCTGTACCAAGCCGTGTGAGGAGAACTCACAATATGAGAATAAAAGAGCTGAGAGTTCAGATATTAGTTTACTACCTTACCCAACAGAACACCAGAAAGGAAGCAAAAGCCATAGGAATAAATATCTGCATGAGAGGTTCATGGCTACTTATACAGAGATGGACTAGAAGGATTCAATACATCCAAGAGCAGAACAAAACAATTGTAGGACAGCCCTAGAGGAAATTAGTATTCAGGAATAAAACTCTTTTTGCCTGTTTATACTCTGAAGGAGGAGAGTGAAAAAGCTGGCATAAATTCAATATTAAAAAAAAATAAGATCATGGGGCATCATTTCATGGCAAATGGCAGGGGAAAAGGTGGAAACAGTGACAGATTTTTTCTTCTTGGGCTCCAAAATCACTGTGGACACTGACTGCATCCATGAAATCAGAAGATGCTTGCTTGTTGGAAGGAAGGCTATGACAAACCTACACAGTGTGTTAAAAGCAAAGACCACTTTGCCAACAAACGTCCATATAGTCAAAGCTTTGGTCTTTCCAGTAGTCATGTATGGAGGTAAGAGTCAGACCATAAAGAAGGCTGAGCACCAAAGAATGGATGCTTCCAAACTGTGGTGTTGGAGAAGACTCTTGAGTCCCTTGGACAGCAAGGAGATTAAGCTAGTCAATCCTAAAGGAAATCAGCCCTGAATATTCATTGGAAAGACTGATGCTGAAGCTGAAGCTCCAATAACTTGGCCACCTGATCTGGAGAGCTGACTCATTAGAAAAGATCCTAATTCTGGGAAAGATTGAAGGCAAAAGGAGACAAGGGCAGCAAAGGATAAGATGATTGGATAGCATCACCAATTCAATGGACATGAACTTGGGAGAACTCCGGGAGGGACAGGGAGGCCTGATGTGCTGCAGCCCATGGGGTTGCAACAGCTGGACATGACTTAGCGACTGAACACAATAACAACAACAATACAACACTAGAATATATTTCCAGGGTATAAGTATAAAATATTGCAGCAACAGATTTTCGTCAGAAAAAGTTATGGAGTCTGGGAAGATGAACCTGGGACAACTATCCCATTAACAGGAGAAGCCTCTGGGGGTCACTGATGCTGTTTCTCAGACGGATTGACAACAGGTTTGATAGAACTTTCAGTGAAAGCTGCTGGCGTTGGTAATATGCTTGACTTCTGAGTCCAAGTCAGTCAATATAACACCCAGGGAAACTGGAAGTAGAGAAATTGTGTGCGTTAGCTTCTGTTTGGGCCAGCTCAGAGCATTTTGTCGGCCCTCTACCTTTCTTACTTCTTGGTTGAAGTTTAGCTCTAAATAAACATTTAAAGACACAGATATAGCTCTTCTCTCTTTATTAAAATACACAAATGCATGATCTCCTTAAATCCAGATTAAGTGGCTTACCTATTCTACGGCATTTACTTGAGAGAGTCTCCAGGAACTCTCAAGAAATCAAATAAAGATGCTTAACCAGAATTCATTACACAGGGATATCACCAGATGGTCAATACCAAAATCAGACTGATGATATTCTTTGCAGCCAAGATGGACAAGCTCTGTACAGTCAGCAAAAACAAGACTGGGAGCTGACTGAGGCTCAGATCATGAACTCCTTATTGAAAAATTCATACTTAAATTGAAGAAATTAGAGAAACCACTAGGCAGTTCAGTTATGACCTAAATCAAATCCCTTACTATTAAACAGTGGAAGTGAAAAACAGATTCAAGGGATTAGATTTGATAGACAGAGTGCCTGAAGAAGTATGGATGGAGGTTTGTAACACTGCAAAGGAGGTGCTAGATATGAAGCACAAGTAGCTATTTTTCTGGAATTCTCTAGCCATTTTTATGATCCAATGAATGCTGGCAATTTGATATCTGATTCCTCTGCCTTTTCTAAATACACATTGTACATCTGGAAGTTCTCAGTTCACATCCTGCGGAAGCCTAGCTTAAGGATTTTGAGCATTACTTTGCTAGCATGTGAAATGAGAGCAATTGTGCAGTAGTTTGAATATTCTTTGGTATCGACATTTTTGGGGATTGGGATGAAAACAATTTTTCTAATCCTGTGGCTACTGCTAAGTTTTCCATTCTTGCTATATGGAAAAAACATCCCCAAGAAAAAGAAATGCAAAAGGCAAAATGCTGTCTAAGGAGGCCTTGCAAATAGCTGAGAAAAGAAGAAAAGTGAAAGGCAAATGAGAAAAGGAAAGATACACCTATCTGAATGCAGAGTTCCAAAGAATAGCAAGGAGAGATAAGAAAGTGTTCCTAAGTGAATGATGCAAAGAAAGAGGAAAACAATAGAATGGGAAAGACCAGACATCTCTTCAAGAAGATTAGAGATACCAAAGGAACATTTCATGCAAAGATGGGCACAATAAGGGACAGAAACAGTATGGGCCTAACAGAAGCAGAAGATATTAAGAAGAGGTGGCAAGAATACACAGAGAAAACTGTACAAAAAAGATCTTAATGGCCCAGATAACAACGATGGTGTGATCACTCACCTAGAGTCAGAAGTCCTACAGTGTGAAGTCAAGTGGGCCTTGGGAAGCATCACTACTAACAAAGCTAGTGGAGGTGATGGAATTCCAGCAGAACTATTGCAAATCCTAAAAGATGTTGTTAAAATGCAGCACTCAATATGCCAGCAAATATGGAAAACTCAGCAGTGGCCACAGGATTAGAAAAGTTGTTTTCATCCCAATCCCAAAAAAGGGCAATACCAAAGAATATTCAAACTACTGCATAATTGCTCTCATTTCACATGCTAGCAAAGTAATGCTCAAAATCCTTAAGCTAGGCTTCCACAGTATGTGAACTGAGAACTTCCAGATGTACAATGTGCATTTAGAAAAGGAACTGGAGCCTATTATCCAGAGTGAAGTAAGCCAGAAGGAAAAACAACAATACAGTATACTAACGCATATATATGGAATTTAGAAAGATGGCAGTGAGAACCCTGCATGCGAGACAGCAAAAGGAATGCAGACGTATAGAACAGACTCGTGGACTCTGTGGAAGAGGGCAAGGGTGGGATGATATGGGAGAATGGCATTGAAACATGTTAATTATCATATGTGAAATCATTCGCCAGCCCAGGATTGATGCTCGGGGCTGGTGCACCGAGATTTCCCAGGGGGAGGGAATCGGGAGGGAGGAGGGAGGGGGGTTCTGGAGGGGGAGCATATGTAAACTCATGGCGATTTCATGTCATTGTATGACAAAACCAATAAAAAAAAAAGAAAAGAAAAGGCAGAGTAACCAGAGATCAAATAGCCAACATTCACTAGATCATAAAAACGGCTAGAGAATTCCTGAAATATATCTACTTCTGCTTCATTGACCACATTAAAGCCTTTGATTTTGTAGACTACAAGAAACTGTGGAAAATTCTTCAAGAGATGGGAATACCAGACCATCATACCTACCCCCGAGAGACCTCTCTGCAGGTCAAAATCAAGAGTTAGAACCAGACATGGAACAACAGACTGGTTCCAAATTGGGAAAGGAGTACATCAAGGCTATATATTGTCACCTTGCTTATTTAATGTATATGCAGAATACATCATGTGAAATGCCAGGCAGGATGAAGCATAAGCTGGAATCAAGAGCAGGGAGAATAGCAATAAATTCATATATACAGACGACACCACCCTTACAGCAGAAAGTAAAGAGGAATTAAAGGGTCTCTTAATGAAGGTGAAATAGGTGAGTGAAAAAGCTGGCTTAAAATTCAATATTCAAAAAACAAAGATCATGGCACCTGTTCCCATCACTTTATGGCAAATAGATGGGGAGACAATGGAAATAGTGACAGACTTTCATTTTCTTTGGTTCCAGAATTGCAGTGAATGGTGACTACAGCCATGAAATTTAAAGTGCTTATGCCTTAGAAGAAAAACAATGACAAACCTAGGCAGAGTATTAAAAAGCTCAGACATTACTTTGCCTACAAAGGTCCATATAGTCAAAACAACGATTTCTCCAGTAATCATCTATTGATCTGAGAGTTGGATAGTAAAAAAGACTGAGCACTGAAGAACTGATGCCTTCAAATTGTGGTGCTGGAGAAGGTTCTTGAGAGTCCCTTGGAAAGCAAGGAGATCAAACCAGTCAATCCGAAAGGAAATCAACCCTGAATATTCATTGGAAGGACTGATGCTGAAGCTGAAACTCCAATCCTTTGGCCACCTGATGCGAAGAACTGACTCACTGGAAAAGACCCTGATACTGGGAAAGCCTGTAGACAGGAGGAGGAGATAAGAAAAGATGAGATGGTTGGATGGCATCGCCAACTTAAATGATATGAGTTTGAGCAAACTCCGCGAGATGGTGAAGGACAGGGAAGCCTGGCTTGCTGCAGTCCATTGGTCACAAAGAGTTGGACATGATTGAGAGATTGAACAACAACAAGGGCATGAATCTCATATGCCTTCTATCTTGTGAAGTGTCTGTGCTCACTCTGCACTGCAATGGAGAGCCGAGTGAAAAAACTATAGTTATCAAATGGTTCAGAATAACAGCCAAGTGTAGTGCAAGAACCTCAAATAGCTCCTGTCCACCCAGCACTACCAACAAGGAGAGAAAATAATCTATGAAAGTCATTTTTAGATAATTATTGCCATAGAAATATAGAAAGAATTATTACTGAGTTTTTAGAATAGCTAATATTTTCATAATAATATTATAAATGTTGTTTTTATCTTAGAACTTGCCTGCTGAAATATTTAGAGATATGGTGTCATACTAGTTGCAATTTACTTTCAAAAGGTCCAACTTAATAAATTATATGTTAGTGTGTGTATTTTTATAAAATATATACACATGCATACATATAGCCACATATAAATATATAAGAATGATTGAAAATTCAATCATTATAAGAATGATAATACATACAAGCTTGGGGATATATTGGATTCATATGTATTGTGTTGCGAATACTTGTAATGAAATTTGTGGAAAAAATTGATCTATTTTTACCTTTTTACTACATCCTCTAATTCCTTCAAGAGTGTAAAAATCTACAGTGAAATAAAATGCATGTGTATATATATATGTATATATATATACATTCTCAATGAAAACATGACAATTCTAAATGTTTGGGTGGAGACAGCATGATGTACATGGGAGGCAGTAGTGAGCACTATTTTCATGGAGACTCAAGAGTTCTCTTTTCAAAGTTGATAAAACATAGGTATGCACCCAGATTGCTGGGAGAAAAAAGCAGAGAGACACACAGAGGGACCATTTGAAAATAAAAAATAAAAGGAAGGTCTTCAAAAAATTTTTTTCAGATGAAGTAGAAGCTTATATAAAAGCTATTCGTCTTTTCCAAATCTATTCATTTTGAAAGTGAAAAGAAAGAAAGAGAAAGTCGCTCAGTGGTGTCCAAGTCTTTGCGACCTCAAGGACTATACAGTCAATGGAATTCTCCAGGGAAGAATACTGGAGTGGGTAGCTATTGTCTTCAGGGGATCTTCCCCACCCATGGATCCAACCCAGGTCTCCTGCATTGCATGCGGATTCTTTACTAACCGAGCCACCAGGGAAGCCCAAGAATACTGGAGTGGGTAGCCTATCCCTTCTCCAGAGGATCTTCTAGACCCAGGAACTGAACCGGGGTCTCCTGCATGGCAGGTGGATTCTTCACCAGATTGCTTTTTTGGGGGGGAGAGGTTTGCAAGGGGAAGGGGGCATGGCGCGGACTTCCCTGGTAGCTCAGCTGGTAAAGAATCCACCTGCCATGCGGAGACCTGGGTTGGATCCCCAGGTTGGGAAAATCCCCTGGAGAAGGGCATGGCTACCCACTGCAGTATTCTGGCCTGGAGAATTCTCTAGGCACTATTCATTTTGAGGGTGTGTCAAATGATGAAAAAAGAGCTCTGAGGTTGTCCTCACAGGGGTTTGGAATGCAAAAGTCTACAGGGACCAAGAGGATAATACAAATGGGCCCAACGCCACAAAAGGCAGAGACTGTGCCAAGCTGGATAATAAAAATCCCATTTTAAAGTATCCCCCATGAAAACACTATGGGATGAAATTGAAGCCTGGCTGCCATTTTGCTACCACTTTCGTAGAGAATCTGTTATTTACAGACACTCATGTTTGTAAGCTTCATCTTTCTCAAGAGTACGGGGGATGTGAGTTATCTACAGAGAGCAAGTAAAGTTGGCAGAGAGGTAGTAGAGAGGAAGAAAGTAAGGAAATAGTAAATGTTGTCACTGTTCCCCAGAAAATGGGAAAGCAGCTGATGAATAACAGGATCAAGAAAAGTTAAGAGCTCAGTGGGAACTAGAAAACATAAATATGTAAGAGAAAAAAGCAATCAGCTCTGAGAATTTCACCATCAATGCTCAGCCATCTGAAAGCAACACTAGAAATTCACTCCAAGAATAAAGGTGATGGAAACAACACATACATGAGTTCATTTTCAATCAAGATATGTAAGCAAAGAGTATACACTTAATGCTTATCAGTAGCCTAATTCTGAGTTACAATAAGAAAGCATAGCATCTGGGAAAAATAAAAAGAAGCAACTTGACAGAAAACAAATTCAAAAACTGCATACTTCTTTTCTTCATTTCTGTATATAATTTTTAAATATCAAGGGTGAGCAGAGTAAATGTTTCAGTGTTTTGAAAATTATCATGAGTGTGTAATTCTAAATGTAATGTATTTTTAATCAGAATTAATACAAGAGCTGTGTATTGTTTTATTTAAGCAAATGTGAGGTGTGACTACAGAGGAATGTGATTGATTTTATTTAATCAGTGCCATTTTAATATTAAACAGAATACAAAGAACAGATAATTAGTTTAAAAGATACATTTGCCTTCAGGGCACTTAATAAGTTTAACTTAATATTAAGAATTTTTAAAAATCCTATTATTCTTAAGTATTGAGATATCTCTTGTCTTCATATTTTCTAACATGTAATCATTTTAAATTGACAATTTAATTCAAATTGTCATAAGACAAAGAAAAAATCTTTGGTGGAGAGATTAGAAGTTTGACTATGCTTAAAATATAATCATAGTAAACTACTAACATTAAAACAGTCATAGTTATTTCAAGAGAATGCAAAATTAACATAATTATATTATTAAATGTATTTACTTATTAAAAATGTATAATTAGTTATAAATAATTATTGTTTAACACCTTATACCCATATAGAATATTCATGTATTTTTGAGAATGCTTATGATATCATTTAAATCCTCCCAGTAAAACATGATATCCCATTTTCCAGATTGGAAAACAGAATCAAAAAGTTTAGATGACTAGCCAAGAAATAAAGTTAGTGATAGAATTCAAACCTATTGCTTCCCTGTGCAGACGTCATTTATTAAAACAAAGCAGACTTAACATGAACTTTTTTTCAAAGCTTTTGTTTTATAGCCATGTCTGTAATTTTTAAGTGATTTGGAAACAAAATTAGCTTAAATGTTGAACACAGCCAAACAGTTAGAAACCGCACTGTTTCCCACTGGATATCGGTATGGATTAGTTTAATACAAAAGCTTCCAGTGACATGATAAACCTAAAGTGGCCAAATAAAACTAGTTTAAAAAGCTTGTTTCTCTTATATATAACAGATATCCCTGGCATTAAAAAAGGAAAGCAGTTTTGGACAAAAAAAAAATGGTCTTTGTGAAATGATGCACTGTTTAGCCCTAAGAGGGTAGGTACAGAAACCAAATATGTTTCTAGGAATTTTATGTTTTACATTGAAGTATCATAATTTATTTAACATTTTATGATTTTGCACATTCTTAAGTATGTACACTCACAAATCTAAACACAATACAATTTTTTAAAGGAAATGGATCAAAATGATTTTTATACTTCTGTTGTTTATTAACATCATTAACCAAAGGTTATTTCAATGCATGGCAAGTGTATCAGTTAGAAGAAACATGAATTGTTTCTCTTTTCCCATGACCCTTGTCATATCTGATTAATATGTGAGAAGGAGGGATGGATTCAGAGTTTGGGATTAGCAGGTGCAAACTATTGTATATAGAACAGAAAAACAATAAGATCCTGTTGTATCCTATAATAAATTATAATGGAAAAGCATATGAAAAAGAATATGTATACTAATCATATATAATGAACATATATATGACTGAATATATATATATATATATATATATATTCATTACACATTTGAAAAGGCCCTGATGCTGGGAAAGATTGAGGAGGAGAAGGGGACGACAGAGGATGAGATGGCTGGATGGCATCACCAATTCGATGAACATGGGTTTGGGTGGACTCAGAGAGTTGGTGATGGACAGGGAGGCCTGGTGTGCTGAGATTCTTGGGGTCACAGAGAGCCAGACATGGCTGAGCAACTGAACTGAACTGAACTGATATACATGATTGAGTGTATATATATATATATATATATCACTGAATCATCTTATTGTATACCACAAACTGAAATACCACTGTAAATTGACTACACGTCAATAAAAAACATTTTAGAAAATACACATACTGTAATCTTATCCAGTGTTCTTAGCCTAACCACTTCTCACTGGAGCAAAATTTTGAAACTTGCACCAATATAAATTTAAAGATAAACATATTTTTAACTGAGATGATTTCACTTCTCTTATAATCCCTCACAAAGATGTTCTATTTTTACTTTTGTTAATGTGATTGTTTCTGTGTATCTGCAGACTTTTGTTCAGGAGATACTGAAGATAAGGGCTCCCTCCTAAATAGCTCACTCAATATTCGTGTCTGTGTCCAGAAAGAAAGCACACTGAACCATCTGGGAATGCATACACCTGGCAAGATGGACAACTGGAAATGTAAGTGGTGCTAAAGGTTTTCAATATAAATACTAAAAATAAGTTTAATGGTGACATCAAAATCATTTCAAACATCACTATCTCTATATGAAAACAATCAACCAGAATAATGTTATTGTCTTGCCTCCCTGATTACCTAATGAAATAAAGCCATCAGAAATATTTGGTTAGGTCTCATAAAATTATCAGAAGCCATGAAGGAAGTGTTTTTCAGTTTCTTTCTGGCTGTGATTCACAATAAATATAACTTCACAAAGACTGCTTACACTGCTTGCCTACTCTCTGATCTATTATTCTCTTTTCATTTCTATTCCCCTCTACTTTACTTCAGTATTTCTCTTCAGCATTTTTCTTCTCATTCCTTTTTTGAAGGTCTAGATGCCCCAAATTTATTTCATACCTCACCAGTTTTGGAGGATGGTAGCATAACTATAAAAGATAAATTTACAACCTGGGATTCAGGGTAAGGCAGGTACTGCTTCTAACACTGGCATGAAGTGTGGACTTAGTATATTCCTTCTTGTCTCTAAGCTGCACTTTCCTCATATGTAGAGGGAATATCATCATTATATCTATCTTCAGAATTAAAAGGATGTCTGGCAAATAAGTTCCCAATTAATGTTAACTGTTTTATGAACCGTAGAATCCAAACTATTCCACTGCCTGCTGAGGGCTCAGCAAGAAAGGACTGACTGTATTTTCCTCATCAGAAAACACTTTTGTTGCTAATAAGGAGATGGGACAGGACAGATTTATCTTGTAATGAAAATATCTGTATGAGGATTATTAAAAGAGAGAAAGAAAGAAAGGGGGCGGGGGGTGAGGAGAAGTGGTCAAAGCCAGAAACCAATGAACAAAAAGGAGAGGGTGAGTTAAGAGGCTTAAAAGACAAGAGGGTTGGAAGAAGCTAGCCTCCTCAGTCTTGGAGACTTGTCTCCTCCGAAGTTTGAGCAAAGGAAACAATGAAATTGAGTAAAGAAAGGATGAGAACAAATATTTAGACCATGTCCTTAGACTTTTGCTTGAAATATTACAAAATTCTAAATATCAGATTTAAACATTGTCAAAATGCATTCCAAAATGAAACATACATGACTTATTGGTTATGTTTCAGATTATTCTTTACAACTCTTACTTTATAAATAGATAATTAAAAGTTACCTATTTATGGGCATGTATATATAATTATCCTTTGAAAGTGTGGGACAAGAGTCTGAATGAAATATGGTGGTTTGAAATAACAAAGCACCCTAATACAGTAGATTAATATCTACTGAATTTACATCCATAAAATGAGTAATTACTCCTGCTATGCCTAGTTTTTTCTCTCAACAAATATATGAACCTGTTCTACAAATGTACCATTCATTGTATCTTTAATGACTCACTTTCTAAAATACAGAAGACTCTCTCAAGGTAATGAAATAATATTGATAATAATATTTAGAATTAAAGCATTAGGCTGCTAAGTTTTCCTTTTCACCAATCTTGAAAAAGACTTTGAATTAGGAAACAAATAAGTTATAATGAAATTTGTTTTCATCCTTTGCTCCTCTAAACATCCATTGATCCCACACCAAAGCATTTTCTAACCAGGTTACAGTCCAATTCTGTATCCACATTTGGCTTAGATTCAGTTGAGCTAGAATTTTACGCTGCCTGCCAGTCAACCTTATCATGGACTTTCATTACGTGCATGTAATTAATTGGGTCCAACGAACAATATCAGTACTGAGTTATAGACTCTTTTCCCCCGACCATATAATTAGAATATAATTACCCACAGGATATCAGAATGATGCAAAACCTTTCCTCTCAATGCACCCTCATTAGGAAACAAGTCTCAATGTACATTTATTCAATCAGTGTGAATTAATTAAAATGTTACTGAAATAAAAGAGGGCAGCGATAAAAAGTATCTGATATCTATTAAGAGACTATCACTTGAGCTCTGCATGCAGTTTATAGTTAATCCCATTTAGCTCATGTAGGAACTTTGCCATGATGTTACATACATCCAGCATGGTAGGAAATCTGAGTAAATGAGTCAGTGTGTGCCATTATTTCTGAAAAGAGCATAATACAAAATGCATATACATATCTTAAAGAATCTGGATAAAATGCCAGAGGCCCCATTATTCCCTGATGAATCCATAAATTTGTTATCATCACATGAAACATATTGGGCAGAAAAAAGTTACTTTTAACTTGAAGTAGTCAGGCAATTAGGTGTTCATCTCATACCTTTTTATTTAATTCTCATCTATTATTCTAATCTGGCTTGGGAGATAATGGTTGATAAAGCCCTATTTTCTTTTAATAGAGAAGATATCCTCAATTACTCATGCTAGATCAAGCTACTTCAATTGTATATTTCCTTTAAGCAGAAGATCCTGTGTACCTAAGGATATATTCCTTGTAAAAGTACATATAATATCACACCACATATTCTGATTATACAAAAATGGAAAAAATAGTAAATGCATAAAGAAGCCACAGGACATATGATGCATATCCCACAAGAAGCTGCTGATTCACATAAAATCATTCTTCCTAAAAGCTATTTATCTTAGTTTAATATCTGGCATAATTTCATATACAATAAAATTTTACTGAATACATTAAAAGATAAATAACCATCACACAAAGGAATACTCAGCATTATTCAAGAGTAATATCATAAATAGCAAAAAATTTTAAAGCTATGTAGCATCTCTGTATATTTAAGATAAACATAAAAATTTAAACCTTCTATACTATGTAATTCCTCAGATACTTTTAGCTTTAGAAGTAGGTTTAATAAAGCTTTATTCTGGTAATCAAAACTCGGTACTCATATTTACAAATAAACATACAGAGGAAATTGTAGTGAAAATTCTGAATGAGCTCTAAAATAAACTAAGCTATCTACAAATTGCTCTTTTTCATTCATGCTTTAGAAGCAAACTCCAACCAATCTGTCAATATTGATAATTATAGTTTACTTTTTATAAGAAATTTTAACTTGATAAATTATTTATTTGTAAATGTTCTGAATGCATGTTCTATTTACAAAATGATATAATGCTTCATTCAAATATTAGATTGGTCTCAGGAAAACCCAAAACTGAAAGAAATAATGGACTCATTCCTGCTAAACAAGGAGATTATCGCATACTAATTTGTTTTATTTTGAACAGAAAAGTTTTTTAGAACTTCAGTTAACAGACAGGCAACTATGGTTGCTTATTGAAAATGCTGTGATTTGAGTAGCATTAACTAAAAGAGCACAGGTACTAATAGTAATCACCACAAAAAGAACAAAAAAAAATCTAATATAATACGAATAATTTAAAAATTGCATCTTGTAGTATACATGAATTTTAATTTTCTGGGAATTAGGAAAATATTACTTATAATATTTCACATTAACTACTGTGATACTTAAGCTATATTCTTAAAATCCAATTTAAATATAATCTAATATACAGCGGAAAACATTTTAATTCTCCCAGAATTTTTAACTGTGCTTAAACTCTCTACCTGCAATACCACTTTAAACATTAGGCATTTTACAGTACCATCTATTGGATACTTTATATAACTACAACAACATAACAATCACAAGTTTTTCAAAGTATAGTAATAATTATAAAACACTTCAAATGCCACTCCAGAAATACCATGCTAATTTGACATTCACTAGTATTATCATGACACACTTCAAACTCAGTTTTATTAGCTTATAATAATAAAATTCAACTAAAACTGGTTATCAATGATTTTTTAAAAATAAGCTTCGTTATTGCATATTCACTTTGATTTGTATTTAATACTTCTATCATTGTGTGATGTGTTTTCTTCTTGACTCAGGAAAGAGAGTGATGACTGTTTGGAATAAAAGAGCTGACTGTTATTCATTAACTCTGTAAATATTCGTTGAGCACCTATTATATGTCATATTGAATTAGGAGCTAGACATAAAGAGATGCACCATTCCTGGTATATTGTCTTTGAGGACTCTCAAAGGAAATTTAAAATGTGACATTGAGTATTTTGATCTAAACAGTGTAAGGTAGAACAGATATATTCAAATGCAGTAGCTGTGCTCATGAAATTGGATGAGGTAATTTATATAGAGCATAATGACATGAGACTATAACTTAAAATGGACATCTACACATATTTAAGAATAGAAAGAGGCCTAGGAATTTAGCGATGTGGATGTGTGGTGAGAGAAGCAGAAGAAAAGATAGTAGAAATGCCATAGTTGAGTCTGACAGAATATGACAACAGAGCATTTCAAATACTGTCAAATACTGTCGAGGATTCAAAAAAGACCACCCTTGGAAAAGGTGTCTTGTAGATGCTGCTAGCAGTCCGAAGCAGATCCACAGTTACGTGAACAGGGCATCGATCCCCAACTGCTCTGAGTATTGACTGCTGAGAACTCCCAACTATTATCAGAATTCTCCTTTGCTCACTGGAGCAGGCTCTCCAGGGAGCACCTCCTATTCTGCAGGAGGCCACAGCTAATAAATGACTGATACAGGTTACAAACGGGCTTCTCAGGTGGCACTGGTGGTAAAGGACCTGCCTGCCAATGAAGGCAGACATAACTAAACTCAGTTCCTGGGTCGGGAAGATCCCCTGGAGGAGGACATGGCAACCCATTCCAGTATTCTTACCTGGAGAATCCCATGGACAGAGGAGCCTGTTGGGCTACAGTTCACGGGGTCACAAAGAATCAGACACGACTGAAGCGACTTAACACTCACACACACGGATGACATAAGGCCACCCCCTTGTTTTAAGAAAAATCCTATGATAGGATTTTGTCGGAGAGCCTTCAAGATTTAGGCCAAGGTTTAAACTTTCTCTGTGACCACTTCCTTGCTCAAAGCCTGCCTCTTTCCTCTTCTGCTTTCTCCTCCCTTGAAGATTATTTTTGCTGAGTCATTCAGTCACATCCGACTCTTGCGGCCCCATGGACTGTCACCTGCCTGGCTTCTCTGCCCATGGGATTTTTCAGGCAAGGATACTGGAGTGGGTTGCCATTTCCTTCTTCAAAAGATTATTTTTAATAAAGAAATATTCCTCTTTCTTACATCAAACACAACTAAACCAGGTTCATGATCTACTCGTGGGAATCCAACTAAAAAGAGTGCCACTGGGGCTAACAAACACATGAAAAGATGCTCAACATCACTCATTCTCAGAGAAATGCAAATCAAAACCACAATGAGGTACCACTTTACACCAGTCAGAATGGCTGCCATCCAAAAGTCTACAAGCAATAAATGCTGGAGAGGATGTGGAGAAAAGGGAACCCTCTTACACTGTTGGTGGGAATGCAAACTAGTACAGCCACTATGGAAAACAGTGTGGAGGTTCCTTAAAAAGCTGCAAATAGTCCTGCCATATGACCCAGCAATCCCACTGCTGGGCATATACACCGAGGAAACCAGAATTGAAAGAGCCACGTGCACCCCAATGTTCATCGTTGCATTGTTTACAATAGCCAGGACATGGAAGCAACCTAGATGCCCATCAGCAGACGAATGGATAAGAAAGCTGTGGTACATATACACAATGGAATACTACTCAGCATTAAAAAAAAATTCATTTGAATCAGTTCTACTCAGGTGGATGGAACTGGAGCCTATTATTCAGAGTGAAGTAAGCCAGAAGGAAAAACAACAATACAGTATACTAACGCATATATATGGAATTTAGAAAGATGGTAACGAGAACCCAGCATGCGAGACAGCAAAAGGAACGCAGATGTATAGAACAGACTCGTGGAGTCTGTGGAAGAGGGCAGGGGTGGGATGATTTGGGAGAATGGCATTGAAACATGTTAATTATCATATGTGAAATCAATCGCCAGCCCAGGATTGTTGCTCGGGGCTGCTGCACCGAGATTTCCCGGGGGGAGGGAGTCGGGAGGGAGGAGCGAGGGGGTTCTGGAGGGGGAGCATATGTACACCCATGGCGATATCATGTCATTGTATGGCAAAACCAATAAAAAAAATAAATAAATAAAATGTAAAAAATAAATAAATAAAAATAAAAAGAGTGCCATTGGGTCTAGGAAGGCCAGAGCAGTTTTAGACCCATTTTACCCATTATTCTATTAGAATAATGTAGGTTGAGGAGGAAGGAGGAAATTTGATACAGTGAATGTGTCTTTACATCTGCAGATACCCATACACTGAATAGACACCTGCATATACCTATGGCTACCTTAAGAGGCAGGAAAAGACCACATCCATACATAAATATGGAAAACGACATTTCTCATATTTGTACATGAGAAATAACAGCCCCTTCATCTGATGTGGGCTCTTTCACAAATAAACAAATAAGTGTATAAACAGAGAAGTTCAAGTGCTGGGCTCAAATTATAGTGCTATTAAATGCTACCTATCATAAGCATGTTAAATTACACCTTGTTTGAGATTTTTTTCAATTGGAAGCTTGCAAATCAGTATATTATTAGATTGTGACTAATACCATAAAGGGAAAAAATTGGGGAGTTCTAGGAAAGAGGGGCAGACAATGCTTGAATGAAAGAAATTGGAGGAATATAGGCTTTGGCTAAGTCAAGGATGTTGGAGAACTGGTAACCATATGACATAATTTGAGAATATTAGTGGTGCGGATGAAATAAGAGTAATGTCATTGGAATAAAACTAGAGGTGATGAGCTGTATTCCTCTAGAACTTGGGTTTCCTTGGGCAAATGAGAAGGAATTGGTGAAAGTTCCTATCATTGTTAGGAGCAGAATTTAGAGTGATAGATTTTATCATCTAGACTGAAAAGCAAAGAGTGGGCATGGAGGTCTCCCACAGAACTAAACTATCCTTAGTCCTTATTAAGACAAAACTTAGGTTGAACTAAGATTGAGTTTAAAAAAAAATCACTGCACTATGCATTAAATTGATGTATGGACAGAAAGTTATATCTAAATCAATTCTGGCTTAGGTTTCAAGTGAAAGTTGAGAATAGACAAGTTATATTTAACAGTAAAACAGAATAAAGCATGTATATAAATAACTCATGAGTGCCACCATTTCACCTAGAATCATTAAAGCCACAAAAACTTAACCAACAAAGGTTACCTTTATAAGGTGGATTTATTCTTAAATGTCTAGTGGTTGAAGGGACTCATTTCTACTGAACTCAAAATTTTAAATGTAGAAGAAAGGAATGATATAAAGCATGTATTTCTACTGTAATGAAATCACATCTGTATATTTGCCCTGTACTAATCTTTCTTTGTGGGTGGGGGGATGGGGAGTGGGATTGGGAGAACAGCAGAAATATCAACACTAAGATGTATTTGGGAGCTTTTAGGACAGTTTGGGGCAATTTGATCTTACCAATGTTTAAAGAGAATAGCCAATTTTGTAATCCTTTCCAACAATGAACAATATCATGTCAAAAAGTTTATTTCATTTTTCAGTGTGATAGTCCTGAATATTTATAAGCTTTAAGTCTGAAAACTATTTTTTAGCTATTTGCATTAGTTTTACAAAACAGGGCTTTTTGTTACAATGCTTATGCTTATCTTGATTTGTAAGTTTTAGCCTTTACCATTTTCTAAAGAAAATTTTGATTGGCTAAGGCCGTCAACTTTTATTTTTTTCTTTAGGGAAAAAAAAAAGGCTTTCAAAAGGCAAAAATTAAATCCTCAATCCACATTTGATTTTGGAAAAAGGGGAAAGTAGAATTTCTCTTAATTTAGCTCACTCTATGGCTACAGAATAATCTCAACATGCATCAATTCCACTGCTGCTGCTAAGTCGCTTCAGTCGGGTCTGACTGACTCTCTGCAACCTCATAGACAGCAGCCCACCAGGCTCCTCTGTCCCTGGGATTCTCCAGGCAAAAATACTGGAGTGGGCTGCCATTTCCTTGTCCAATGCATGAAAGTGAAAAGTGAAAGTGAAGGCGCTCAGTCGTGTCCGACTCTTTGGGACCCCATGGACTGCAGCCTACCAGGCTCCTCCGTCCATGGGATTCTCCAGGCAAAAATACTGGAGTGAGCTGCCATTTCCTTGTCCAATGCATGAAAGTGAAAAGTGAAAGTGAAGTCGCTCAGTCCTGTCCAACTCTTTAGGACCCCATGGACTGCAGCCTACCAGGCTCCTCCATCCATGGGATTTCCCAGGCAAGAGGACTGGAGTGGGCTGCCATTGCCTTCTCTGATAAATTCCACTAGTCCCTTCCAGATTGTATATGCAACATTCATCATATACCACATGATTACATATATAGTTCAGTATGTTTTATACCTTCTTCCAGTTCTTTGCAACTCCCAGAGGTACTATTTCATACTTTTGATCACTGTAGCTTTAGTAAATATATTAAGATTTGTTAATACAGGTCTTTCCTTACTTTCCTTCTTCAGAATTTATAATATATTTGTGCACATTTATTGTTTCAGGCAAACTTTGGAATCATTTTGTAAAGCAAAAACTATAACATGTAAATTGCATTCGGTAGATGAGTAAATTTGAAGAAATGCAGGTTCATTTTCTAGATGGCACAGTGGTAAAGAATCCACCTGCCAGTGTAGGAAATGTAAGAGACATGGGTTCATTCCTTGGGTTAGGAAGATCCCCTGGAGAAATAAATGGCAGTCCATTCTGGTAAAATGCCATGGACAGAAGAGCCTGGTGGGCTACAGTACATAGGGTGTCAAAGAGTTAGACAAGACTGAGCACTCACTTTTTAGTTCAACTTGATTTTCTTCAATATATTTATGCATAAAGGTTTAACTTTTTGTTTAGGGGTAGCAAGGTCTCTTTCTATCTTTTCATCCTCCTTTTCATATAGGAGTTTCTTAACCTTTTCCTCCAAATTACTGATTCAGTTGTTCTCAATGTTGATTTTTCCTATGTAGATACTGATACATTTTAGTTTCTGCTAAGGCATTACTTTCATTCTCCACATATTTTCTTGACCTTCTAGATATTCGTTTCAAATCAGTATGTTGTGGAAGAGATGTTTTATTTAGTATTCTTGGCCATGTAACTCTATCAGCATTTTCATCTGTCGGATTGCTGCAATCAATCTTTATTTATTACATCCATCTAACTTTTAACTGCTATGCTTGTTTATTTACTTATTGCAGAATTATTACTATTTTATTTTGGCAATAGGTAGACTCATTTACACTAAAATGCACTTTGGCCACAAGCCATCAGTCTGCATTGACAGTTGTTATAAAAAGTGAAACCAAAGGAAACAGACGCTACCAGACCAATTACATCAATATTACTAAAGTGTAGTCCCATACCAATGTGATCTCACATGGAAGAAATTAATTTTGAGTCTTAGTAATAACACTAACAAAAAGAAGGGTTTCCTCTATTTGTTTCTAAGGTGTGAATGCTGTCAAATCAATATTTTCCCCCTTTTCTTAAGGCTACCAAGTAACTCAGCTACAAATTTTTTGAATTGTCTTTGTCAACTTTTTAGGATACTTTGACATAAATTTCTAAGTCTAACAATTGGGCACAAACATTACGTTTTATATTACTGCTTGCTGTATATTCCTATAAGTTGCCAAGAATGTTGTTGGTCATAAGTTGTAGAATAACAAATCACTAATAAATAATCTCATATCTTCACGTTAGAGTCAAGCATATACATGATTTTTTTTCTTTTGAGTCTTGCAGATTTTAGGTTTTGAATATTTTTAATGCTTCATTTTTGTCTACATGTTTTAGACTTCAATCAGATTTTCAAGTAATGAACTTCCAGTTAATGCCATATTAGTCAATTGTTTGGGGGGATTTGGGGGGGTGCTTGCTTGTTTTTAATTTTGGCTGCGCTGGGTTTTTGTTGCTTTGCATGAGCTTTCTCTAGTTGCAGCAAGTGGGGGCCATGCTCCAGCTGCGTGTGGCCTCTGGAGCATGGGCTCCATGGCTGTGGAGCACAGCTTAACCGCTCCGAGGCGCATGGGATCTTCCCAGACCAGGGATTGAACCCATGTCCCCTGCACTGGCAGGCAGATTCTTATTCATTGTGCCACCAGGGAAGTCCCAGTGTTTTGTTTTTGACAAAACCAAGGAGGTATATATTGGTTTCTTTAAAAAAATATTATAACTTGCTCTGGATCCAGCAATATTTTAGACATAAAATATCACAGAAACTTGTAGGAATATTTCTGTAGTCCTACTAAAAAATAAACTAAAAATAATTGTTCTCAGAAATAGAATTCTATCATAATCATTAGGTAAGAATATAATTAACTATGATATATTAACTTTTCTTCTATATTAGACCCTGCCTATGGGTATACATATTGTGTATAATATAGCCTAGGCTGGCATAAAGATGGGTTCTTCAGAAAACAATAAAACTAAGACAAAGTAATATATAAATGGTTAACCTCACAAGTACAGATGATGGAATCATCACTAAATGATGCTGGGTCCTTTTCAGCCTTCTAGTACTATGGCCCTTTAAAGTACATGAAGACTACGCCCAAACAAAATGGATCTACAGATATTTTATAAACATTATAGCTCTCTCCAATAATATATACTTCATTGGATTTTGAAGCAAAACACCACAGGCAAAAAATATAAGAACATTCAGAATTTAATTTTATATATGTAAAAAATAAATTTAAAAAAGCAGCTCTCCTTTATGAATAATACCATGAAATTGAGTCTGAGTTAGATTTTCAAAATATGCGGAAAAATGAGATTCCTTCTTGCCTATCATTACTCTGATGACAATTATGAATTGATCTATAATGAATATTAATTAAATGAATATTAAGTAATGACATTGATGAAACATTTATTGAGCACTGACAATGTGCTTTGTTCCACTCTTTAGACAAAAAATGAAAATTACATAGGCACAAACCTATGGTACCTTACATAAAGAATTTCCAAGGAAATAGATGACTTTAGTAACTGTGGTTAAGGTTAAAGAGGTAAATGGAAAGTGAAGCAGCTGAAATGATGTTAAATAAAACGCGCAGCAAGTCACATCCTTAGCCAACTGTTCACACCTCTCTCCCAGACTCTCTACACTTCTGTGCACTCTCTGACTAGTTCAGGAAATAAGGTTAATGAGAATCCAATATCGAACATTCGGAATCACGGAGAATTCAAATATCTCCCTCCTTCTTATAATGAGCTGATGTTTGGTATTGAGGTGGTTGCTATTCACAGTTACTGGTTAGGGTTAAGTGAAAGATGGGACAGGAAGAACTCAGAATCCTGGGACTGTGACAAAGAAAGCGTATGTGATACTTCCACTCCCTAACAGTCCTCTGATATCACTGAGGAGTAAACACATGCTCGAAGGAAAGATTTAACATACTCTCTGCTATTTAAGACTTCCCATATCTACAATGCATAATTTAGTAGAATTCTTATAATAGTGGAAGAGTAAGAAAGATCGGAATAAGAGGAAAAGTTAATAGAGACATATGGTTCTCTGAGGCTGTTATACCTAGAGATACACAGATCGCTGCCTCAGCAACACCAGGACTTGGCCACCTTGCAAAGTCACAGTAAAGAAGACAAAGGTAGAATTGGAACCGGATGAATCAAATCTAAAGACTATGTTTAAAACCTAAATTCTCTCAGTAGTTTTGCTTTCCTTTCTCCAAGCTAACAAGTTTTATTATTTATTGTATTGGCATTCGTCAAGGTGAATTTAAGGTATTATAGGATATTACAATGAGAAAATGTTCCAGGAAGAACACACCACAGCTGGTCCAAAGAAGCATGTTGCTGAACACATTCTTTGTTTTATATCACTTCCTGTCAATAAATACTATCTTTACAGTATATTCCGATAATATTATGTCTGTTTAAAAGTAGGATAAAATAGCCCCACCAAATTAATCTTTTAAATGTTTAAATAAGGAATCAGTTCAGTTTGGTTCAGTCACTCAGTCGTGTCTGACTCTTTGTAACTGTAAAATTAGTGTTTGACTTTAGGATGCATCTCTGTCCTATATTCCTGATTTGGAGGTATGTTCATAGTACAGAAAAAACAAAACAACTGTGAAATCTGATTCATTTGCAGAAGAAACTATGTTTGGGGAGAAAGTAATACTTTGTAGTTCTGATTAGAGGGCAACTTGGAGAAGCCACTCCTCATAAAGATGTTCACTAAAGTGTTATTTATAAGATCAAAGTAAGAATTTCAGATATGCTAAATATAAACACTGTTTCAACTGAACTATATCTTCAATTAGTGAGATATTATACAACCATTAACAGTGCCGTTACACAGTATGTAGAAATATACAGACACTTAATGATGTCAGTTTATATATTAAAATAAGATGGTACATGATATGTCAAGGCTAATTACAAAATTTCCAAAAAACATTTAATCATCAACAGGTAAACTTAAGTAGTGGTTCTATTGACATGTTAATAATTGTTCTTATATAACTATTTCAAAGACTTTTAAATGTGTTTCTAGTCATTTCATATTGTTTTTAACAAGTTATATACAATAAATGCATAGTTCTCATATAATAAAGGGTTAACACTCATTTTCTGGTTCAACATAATGGACTTTACCATCCTCTGAAATTAATTTATCCTGAAATCAAATCAATCCCTAATATTCTGTTCTCTGCTATGATCTTCTATCCTCTTTCCCTCATTTTCTTTCTTTGTTGCTGTTTTGTGATTTTTTTCCCTCACAACCTAGTAATTGTACTCTCATAGCTCCTCTGCTCCCTGTTTCAAATTTACTGTAATTGAATTATCTTTCTAAAACACAAATCTGATCATGCAGCCCCTTATTTATACTGGAAAAAGCCCACTTCCTTGACAAGAAAGGTCAGGCTTTGCAGCATCTCAGACTTTGTCTTGTCTGTCTCTCCACACCTTGCATTTATTCATAAAACTTAATAAACATTTTGCTGTTTCAAGAGCTCACACTTTGTTCTCTTATTTCTGAGACTATCCATATAAAGCTCACTTTGCTTTTTCTGGCCAAATCCGTGTTTTATTCAAGATTCAGCTCAAGCATTCTGCATTCAAGAAAACTTTCATTTATTCTTTGAATTACCCTCAGAATAGATGAAGATTCTCTTCACTGAAAAGCCCCAGTAAGCCAATATTTACCATACTGGAATATGTAATCCCCTTGCCTGTCTTGCCCAACAGAGTCAAAATTACAGTAAATAAGAGAACTGTTCTTATCTGAATTTTTAGCTTTGGTGACTTCAATAAAAGTCAGTGGAAGGAAGGAAGAAAGAAAGAAGGAAAGAGAAGGAAAAACAGGAGGAATCTGGCACTGCAGCTATTATAAATAAAAATAATATATATTGTTCATCAACAATGATCTGAAAAACAATTTAAAGGCATAGTCTTAACAGTTACATGAAGAATGGATAATTATATGTAATATATATCGAGATTTAAAGTAATCCACATTACATAGTCCCCATATTTTATCATCTTTACTAATATATGTTGATACAGAAAATTAGTAAATAATTATCTCCCTGTTAGTTAGAGAATAGAAGCTTGCTTTTAAATTCTAATGTAAAGTAATTATTTTTATAAAGAGAAAATTAAATCACAGAGCTAAATATAATAGAAGTGATTTTTATGATGATCTGCTTTTGCTGTTCAAATATAAAGTTAAAAAAGCTACCTCCTCAGGAGACATCTCAAGTATTCATTTGTTGACAGGAGCAGAATTAATTGAATAAAACCCTAACACAAACTGAAAAATTATTATAAAAACACATGTAATCATAGACACTCAGTTAGCCTGATCATTAGGAAAAAATACATAAAATTTATAATTCATGTAAGACTAGACCACAGCTTTAGGGAAGTATCAAATTTAAAGCTTCCACTATAAAATTATTCTGAAAATCAGATGGACTCTATCTGGACTATTCCATTGATTTCTGGGACCTAAACAAATTTTGTACTACCAAAAATAATTTGAGAAGTACTGAATGAGACCATTATAGTGAATAAAATTGATGAAATGGATAACAATAGACTTATAGATTAGCACAAGGAAATAAATAACATACAACCCAGCATCACAGTCAAACGTCAGTATAAATTTAACTCTATTCTTCTTAAAGATAAAAGATGAAACATGATAATAATAATAACATTCAGAGGTTATTAAACCATGATAAATAGAGTGGAAAGGGACTTCCGTTAGCAAATGAAGGCATCTCTAAAAACACACCTTTTTTGTTACAATGGGGCAGCTTCATATTTTTTTTTTTAAAGTCTTTCAGTGTAGGCTGACGACACAGTGGTCCAAAATAATTAAAGCAAACCTCTGAGGGACTAAAACAACATAGACTTGGGTTGCTCTTGGTAACTTGATTTGTTACCCCAAATCTGCTTGGGTTAGGGGTAAAACAAATCTATTACCCCAAATCTGCTTGGGTTAGGGACTAAAACAACATGGACTTGGGTTGTTCTTAGTAACTTGATTTGTTACCCCAAATCTGCTTGGGTTAGGAGTAAAACTCATAAAAGAGTGAGCAGTTTTCATGCTCAGCATGTCATGATTTATATGAAATTATTACAGTTTTTACACTGACATTTGATTGGAATCGAGAAGCTGAGATTTCTGAGTGTGATCCAAAACAAGAATCAGGAATGCATTTTTGATGGAGTCCATTAAAGGAAGAACATCTGTTTTGACTTAATGGATTTTTCTAGAATTTAAGCTGTTGACCAAGAGTCCTAACTAATTGGATTGGATTGAATTCACTTTCCAGTTGTTTGGAGGTGAAATGAGGAAAAGACCTTCAAGAAAACTACCTTTGTAAACAGTTCTGAATTATCTTCAGTAGGGAAGTAGAGAGACAACAGTTCTAATCATTTTTAATTTTTTGCTGGAAAATCCTCAGAGAAAGCACTTTAGGTACATAAACACAGTCACAAAGAACCTAGATAACTTTTACGTGATGAAGCTTCTCAAAATATGTTAGAAATCAATTTCAATTCCAGAAATCCATGATTATATTTGATATATGGAATCACTGATTACATTTTTATTTTAATTTCAGAGTAGTTGGCTTTGGTATATTTTTATGGAAATAGACACTATCAAGACAAATTAACTGTGGAAGTAATTTTTAGTGTACGCTTATAAAGGTATGTTATCAGTGCAAAGAACATGCTGACTTGGCTAATCTTCATAACAAGTGAGCACATATCTATTGAATCATTAAAGCTAATAAGTATCTGGGAGAGTTTGGGGGCTGAGAGGAGAGGTATAGACACTTTAAAGAATAAATGAAAATAAAATTAATACCTGAAGGGATGCTCTAAAATATAAGAAAATTGTTGCTACTGACCTTGACCTAGAAGTACACCATTAAAATGCTTCAACCAGAGATAAGATATCTAATCTGTAGTGAGTTTACATTGCTCCTTCAATAACTGACTCCTGACAAAAGAGTCAAAGACAGGGGATAAACACTTCAATAAAATGTATGTTTTAATTCTTCATTCCATATTTTCTAGAATGAGCTATAAATAATGTTAATGACCACACTGCTACTGATTTTGAAACTCACATGATTATGAGAAACTGAGAACTTATATTTTTTAAGAACTTATTATTCGAGGGTAAAAAATATTATGTGTGAGGACTAAGCATTTTCTTTCAATGAAAGTTTAAAAATTTCAGCAGCAGATATAGTGTGAAATCATTCCTGGGAAGTTATTGAAAGTTCATAAACTGAAAAGCCTCAGAGCCTATCAGTTGAAGCATATTAAGCAATTGTGTGTGCAGAACTTTATTAATTTGTTTAAAGTTTTAGTATTTAAATAGCTAATGGGTTTAAGAATCAAGTACTAAAATCCCATGATCAGAAAGTAAACTTTAATTTCTACTTATCAAGGCAGCAAGGCAAAGTGATTCAGGCCAATTTATTGATTTGTACAAAACCACAAAGGCTTTGGAGAGCAGGTATACTTAGAGAATTTCAAGTAGGTCAAATCCTTGATTTCTAGCATGTAAGATGGTGTGTAAGGGATTAGGTGGAGTGGTTCAGTTAAGGAGCCTTGTTTACCTTGCTAGATAGTTTGTAATTCAAATAGGAATCACTAAAAATATTTTAAGTATTTTAAAATATTTGAGTAGGAAATATTTTATTGTGTTTTTGAAAGTGGATCCAGGAAGCAGTGTGGAGAATGCAAAGAAGAGACAATTCTGTAATAATTCTACTAATATTAGGACAATTCTGGAAAACAATTTGCAAGTAACATATGAGACAGTTACAGTTGGGTTGAAGGCAAAAGAGAGAAGTAAGAACATCAGTATAGGCTGCCTAATGATAAATTTGATATTCAAGATGAAGCACCAATGATAATTCTTAGGCTTGGGAAGGCTGGAGAATGAAGGTTCTAGATAAGGCCAATAGGAGAAGATCTATCTTGGAACTTGGAGAAAGGCTAGAAATGATGAGCTCAGTGTACAACCTCTGGAATGACTGTTCTTGGGTTCCAATCTCAGATTGCTACTTTATAGCCTGTGAAACCAAAAATTTACTTAATCTCTCTTTTTCCCACTTTTCTCTTAGGTAAAATCGAGAAAGTTACGATATTTACTTTTTGGAATCACTGTGATGTTTAAATTAATTCATACCTATCATCATCAATAACTGCAACCCCTCCATAATCTCAATTATTATCTCACTCATTCTTGTAACTTGACACTAGTAAGGCTGATTTCAACAATCTTTGATCCCACTTGTAATCCACAAATGTATTTCCCTAACATCCCTTACTGTACTTAACTTCCCTTGTCTCCCAGCTTAAATTCCACAGCCAATCCCTACAATTACTCACTTGCACACACTCTCAACTCCTTTGCTTCCCTCTCTTTTGACCATATTGGGTAAAACACAGTTTCATTAAAGCTGATCCATGCCTATTCTACTCCTGGAGTTAACACTGAATATCACCAGAGAAATGTACCCGTTCAAGTTTACTGATTTTGTTCTAAATTCACTATTATTAACCCAAGAATGTTCCTTATTCCCTGGTACTCATCTGGTATTTCCTCAATCCACACAGCTCCCATTCTCCAAGTGACTGTCGTGTAATTTCTTTCTGATCTGCAAAACTCTCAAATCACCCCGCTTCAGCAATGAGCCAACTTCCTCCTTTTTAAAGAAAATCTAAGTGTCATCTCCTTTTTCCACTGTTAGCCCCTAAACACACCAGCTAGACTGATGTTTTTTTAAATATATAAGTCAGATCATTCTCGCATCTGGTCTGACTTCCAATTTTGCTCACAGTAAAGGCTAAAGACTCTAGAAGAGCCTAAATTGTCCTATGCATACGAAAATCTTAAGACATATTTGAACTTCTCTACTATTATTCACCCTGCAAAACAGACCCAGGCACTGATATTTCTGATGCTCTTCAGCTACGTCAGGCTTCTCCTGCCCGAGTTCATGCTTGTCCTCTTCCGTGAATCCCCTGTCTACAGAGTTCTGTCCCCAGAGAGCCCATTAGCAGCTCTCTCACATTCCTCAACTCTTTGCTCTACACTTTCCTTGGTGAACTCTTAAGTTGCTCTCTTATAATTGCAGTTCCAACATTCCTTCTTTTCTTTTCCTTCTGTAATTTTGTCCTTTAAACTTTAAATACCACCCAGTAATTTAATATAAAATTGAAAGTGTTTGTTGCTCAGTCATGCCCAACTCTTTGGGACCCCATGGACTGTAGCCCTCCAGGCTCCTCTGTCCATGGAACTTTCCAGGCAAGAATACTGGAGTGGGCTGCCATTCCCTTCTTCAGGGAATCTTTCCCACCCAGGGATTGAACTTGGGTCTCCCACATGGCAGGTAGATGCTTTACCACCTGAGGCACAAACAGGTACTAAATAACTTACTTATTGCTTTGCTTATTGCCTATTTCAGCCCACTGGAATGAAAACTTTATGAAGGCAAAGATTTTATTTGGGCTTCTTTCCACTATTAATACTATTGGGCACATACTAAACAATAAATACTTTTTGAATGGACTAAGATATTTAGCATAGTAGCTGGTATAATATATGTGCTCAATAAGTAGAAGTTACTGTTATTACTTATAATAATATATCATACATGTAAACAACATGGAACCTCCAGGTTGAAGCACTTGAGATTCATAAGCGGCGGTTGAACTTAATATAAATTAACACAATAATGAAACAAATGAATAAGCAAGATCTCACTGGGAAGAATGTTAAGAGCAGAAAGCCATGGCATGTGAGTGAGGGTAGGGCCTATGGATGGGAGCCAATATGGGGCAGGCTGAACTCTTGAAAACCAGGAAAGATATAAAAAGCAAGTATCCAGAGAAACACAAGAAGAATCAGGAGAGGGTGGGATAATGGGAGTCAAGGAAGGTAGACATTCATGAAGGATGAGGTGGTTAACAGTGCCTAACACTTCAGTTAGTACCAAGAAAATGATAATACAGCAAATGCTGAGATACAAATCATGATAAAAAAAAAACCTTAGGAAGATTTAATGAGAAAATACATCTTCAGAATCAAAAGTGTCTACAAAAGCAACGAAAGAGTCTGCAAGATTGTTCAAGATGAAGCCATTCACTCAACACATGTTCTTTACCATTGATTCTTTCAAAGAAAGGAAGGGTGGGATAATAAAAGAATCCATCTCATTTTTGAGCTTATAAGACTAGAGGCTGACATAACTAGGTCAAAGAAATAGTCCCCTGGCTCACTGAATTTAGTAGGGTTTTATACAGATAGCTGGATAATAGAATGACATAATAGATTTTTTTCTTAGAGTTAAAATCTGAGATTAAGAATGCATCTAAACCAGTACAAATTACCATATATTTTTTAAAAAAGAATGCAAACATATAAAAATTCTACAAGTTTTCTCTTTAAGAAAATACTACAAAAGAATAAAAAATTTAATATGGCTCTCATTAATTTTAATTAATCTTATTTACTACAGGATGTCTAATAAATTCTTACATGATGAAGGGAATTTTAGAATTGGTTATTGCTATCCTCAGCAATATGGAGGTATTTTCTCCTGCTTTTTCTTTGCAGTTTGAGAAAATAAAGAGTTTTTAATTCTTTTTAAATAAAGGCATTTAAATATATCCAGTATTTTACAGATAATTACAAAATGAATCATAAGTGGGTGCAAATTGAGTAATTTGATTAATTTCTAAGTTGACCTTTAGAAAAGTATTTGCCTAACATTTCTGAGTTGTATTTTTTTACATCAAACTGAAGTTCCAGCTAGTTAATTTCCATGTTGTTTAAAAAAAACGAGAACTGCATTATGGATATAAAATGGTTTGTTTTGTAAAATAACTGCTTCACTTTAGAAACAATTTGAATTTTGAAAGGTAATGAGAATATTATCTTTGAATAGCTGCTTCTCTTTCTATCAGGATTTGCTCTTATCAAGGTTACCTTACTTAGGCATTTTTTCTCTTGTATATTTATTGAATCAAGTAACTGTTTTGCAGGTAGTTAAATTTATCGTTCACTAACAAAAGATAAAATACCCCTAGTGGCAGTGCATAGGTCTCTTCTAGGTGTGTCCTCATTCTAAGCAGCCTCTGACTTCGGTGAGAGACTTCCCAATTGCAGGTACATAATGTGCATCTCCAGCAAAACTCCCCATAAGAATAACCTCATTATTCTGGGAAGCTCGATCTATAAAACATGTAAAATATGCAAGTGTTCTGCCTATACAATTTCTGGTAAGTACAACATGACTGAGTGATAAAACCTGAGTCAGCTTCAGTCAGAGCATACCTTACTGATAAGTTTATTGTGCCATGAAGGCCAAAGGAAATATAGTGGGCAAAGAGGTCTTCTCCGAAGTAAGGAGGTATTTTAGGTCTACTGAGCTCTGCCTTGATCAATGGAAAATGACCTCTGAAAGCAGCAAGTGGTAGGGTGCACCGGTCGGTTACAGAAATCCCGTTAGAGCAGAATGTTGAGAAGGCAAAACTCACCAGTACCACTGGACAGATTGTGGTGGGTGGTAAAATATGGTCCTTCAAAGGCCCGCAGTCACACTCAGGTTTCAGATGAGAAGCACATTTATTATGCAGCTGGGGAAGGAGAAAGAGGAAACTATCATTTTGCATAACAACGGCAAACATGAAGCAGAGTCTACTTCACCTGAGATGCAGCAAATACATTTAAAGAATTACAAGAACAAACAAAGAGGATCATAAACGGACCCCTATGACATCTGTTCTTATACAGTCTGCCTTAAGTAAACTGTGCAGCAGCTTCCGTGACCCAGCCTATATATTCTCTAATTCTCAGAAATGTTTATATTAGAAATGTCCTTTAGGTTTTTCGGTTTTTCCCCTGAAAAGCCTGACTTCTTTGACAAACACCCATTATCATCCATTACAATCCTTCCTACGCTTATCTGTTAGCATAATCTTGAAACCACTGTGCACCGGGGCTGCTTTTTTTTTTTTTTTGACCCTCCTGTTTTCTCAAAGTCATTCCAAAGTGCACAGCTCAGTATGGGGCATAATTGATCCCATCATTAGTTTTAACTTTCTAATTCAATATGTAAATGTAACCAGAGATTCATCTCAGTAGGAACAGGATATAAATATAAGAAGATGATTATGATTATAAAATTTTATCTTTATATTGTATTTATCAGCTCTACATTAAGTAAGTGTATAATCATAAGTGTAATTTACTTTTCAACATGTATGAATTTAAACAGATATTTTTATCAATCCTGGCCACAAATTTAAATTAAGGTATTATAAGTGCTTTTTTTTTTTAATTGATGTGATAATTCTTACTGGAGCCATATAGAATTGTTAAGGTAATAGTTGTTTAAAGGCACCTACAGACACCTTCATCTCCTACTCCCTATCAATGTGATATGAAATAGTCATGCTTTTAAAAAAAAATTACAGATGTTAATAAAATAACATGTTTTGTTCAGAACCAGAAAGGAGCTGACTTATTTTTCAATTCTGAACCAAAAGCCACCCCATTTAAATCTTGGTTACATTAATTTCCAACACAAGCCTACCTTTGTAACAGTTCATTAACAACCAAGCTTAGGAGTCTAATGAGAGTAGATGTGCTGCTGGCGATAATAGCTCACCTGAGTAGTTCACTACTGAAGGGGTATTTCTGTTGTCCTTGGATCTAAACCATCTATCATGGTAACACCCTGCCTTGGAATTAAGGCTACCTGTACTGTAATTAAATCACACTAGGCCACATTACATGAAATAAAAATACCTTTACACATTCATCCATAATTAGCAGTTTTGCTTCTCAGTGACAGGTAAACTCCTTATTAAAAAAGTGGTTTCATCTTACCAGGCTTTGCTTTGTCAAGAGGCGAGGGGTATTCAAGATAAAGAAGCACGTGAAGCCATATGCAAAATAGAACTAAATTAACAGGCAATCATTTGGCAAATGGAAATGCATAGTTTCCACAAAATAAAATTAGTGACTGGTTTAAATATATTATTAATATATTAGACTTCATCAGTTTTCTCAGAATAAATCATGATCCTGAAATTTGGGATTCAAACCAAACAGATTACCAAGTGTTACAGGTTAAATTGGGTCCTTTCCCAATTAATGTCCTAAATTCTAGTACCTGTAACAATAAGAACTCATTTAGAAATAAAATCTTTGTAGGCATATTCAAGTTTGGTTGAAGTTATACTGAAATAGCTTGGAGTTTAATCCAATGACCGGCTTTCTTATGAGAAGAGAGAAATCTGCATATAAAGAGACAGACCTGGAGGGAAGAGAGGTGACAACAGAAGCAGGGATTTGGTGATGGAGCCACAGGCCAAGGAACACCAATGATCGGGGGCCACTCCCAGACTCAGGGAAAGGTGAGGGTGGATTCCTCTCTACAGCCTTCAGAGGGAGCATGGCCCACTAACATCTTGATCTTGGGTTTCAAGCCTCTAGAACTATGAAAGGATAACTTTCTGCTCTCATTTTGAAGTGTTTCGTTATAGTAGCCCTTGGAAAGGAATGTACCAATTGCTATGAAAACTGAACCAAACATCAAAGTCAGGCTGTGTGTCTTGAAGGCTCTTTTGTACTGTGGTGTCACAGAGAAAAAGCTTCTGCTTTTTGATCCTGCGCTACCTATTTAAAACTGACAATGCAAGACTCTAAGATAAAATTTCTGTGTGCACAGAAGGAGCGAAAACTGAATTTTCACACTTGCTTGCAGTGACTGAAGTGTTACATGCAACTCTGAAGGGCAGAGAGACAGGGTACTGAGTTCATGCCTGCACTGACCACCTACACAAGCTGAGCAGCTCGGCCTCCACCCTGCCTCCATCCGTGGACTTCTAACAATCTGCAACTGATATGGGAGTGGATGACCAACCTCTCTATACAGTTATTTGAGGGTTACCAGATGTAATAAAAGACAACAAAAATAAAATGAATTTAATGATAGCTTTTTGGTATTTGAGCTAGTTTTTCCATCAAAACAAAAAAGGAACTGAGCACTTAGAAAGAATTTCAAAGTTGATAAGCCAAACAGAATATATGGAGTACCTCTTCATATTGAGGTCTGAGGGTTTCAGAGCATAGGAACTGGAACGGGTCCTATGACACACTGCTCCCTACATGTGTGTTGCATGCTAAGTCACTTCAGTCATTGTCCGACTCTTTGCAACCCCATGGACTGTAGCCCACCAGGCTCTTCTGTCCATGGGGATTCTGTCCAAGCAAGAATACTGCAGTGGGTTGTCATGCCCTCCTCCATGGCATCATCCCAATCCAGAGATCAAACCCACATCTCTTATGCCCCCTGCATTGGCAAGTAGGTTCTTTACCCCTACCATCACCTGGGAAGCCCTGGCTACCCTGCAGAGCTAAATAAAATCAGCATGGCACTGCCCAGTTTGATTGCCATGTGGTCCAGATGGCTATGAGGCAGAATCTTGCAGGAACATAAGCGTGTGGCAGGATCTACAAGGATGTCAGTAATCATATCATCATCAGTGAACTAGGAAGACATAGTGCAAGAAAATTCTCCTCCTCAAGAAGTCGATATTAACTAATAATGTGCAAGGTACCTTACACTTCTCTTAAGACTGGAATCTGGCAGCTGCTAAATATGTGTGGGTGTCCATCAACATCATGACATCACTTGTAGCTGGAAGTATCAAAGCTGAGGACACCACACTGGAAAACACTGATTTTTCCACAATGTGTATAACAGGTCTACTGAACCGACCATATTGCTCATAAACATACTTGAAGACAAACTATAAAATATGAAGGACAATGAGAAAATGGTTATGGTTCTCAAGACTATTAATCAAGATTAAAAGTGTATATCATTTTTGCTGAGAAACTAAAACTTTGCAACAAATGAAGTCTATTAAAAAATTAGAAAATATCAACAAAATAGAAACCGTACAATAGAATTTAAAAGCCACTGGCCCCTAAAAGTATCTTAGGTTACTGGTAATGTTTTGTTTTTCCATCAGGTGTTAGCTACCCATAGTGTTCATTTTTGCAAAATTCACTGAGCTCTCTCCCTGGGATATTTATAAGTTTCTGTATGTATGATATGTTTTAAATAAAAATGTAAAAAGGAATAAAGTGAGTATAATCAGCAATAATAACAAGTTGCTTAAACTCATCCCCATACCATTTTACAGAAAAAAATAAAGTCAAAGCTGAGTCCTTCTCAGTGACAGTAAGATAATGAAGTCTGACAATTATCTTAAAGATAACCCAGATTGTAAATCAGCAAAACAGAGAAAGAGCCTAATCAAGAAGAGCAATAAACTATAACATTGATGACTCCTGCCTCTTAAATGGAATGGCCAATGGAGCCCCAGAGTAAAGAAATTGTTACCTTTTAAATAGTGTTTTTATTTTTGTTCACAGTTGCCTCTGCATTTTTAGAGTAAGGCATAGAAATCATCAGGTCATTATTTTATTATATGTACAGAAACTTCCATTTCTCTGTAAGGGAATAAGTATCACAGCTAGAAAATTCATAAAATATAAACCAGCTATTTCTGGAAGTGAATTAAACACTTGGAAATAATTTCAGCATTTATAACATTTCTAATAGCACTTAATTTAGAGCCAGATCTATGTTTATTGAAAAAAGCTGTCTCAATTTAGGAAGAAAGAGAAAATGTGTGAACAAGTTTATGTGTATGTGTATATATGTGTATGTGTTTATTGGATGGAGTTGAGAAAAGAGTGAAGGTGTTATACTGAGAAGAAAACAGAATCTAAAAAGTTGAAAGGAAGAAAAATAGAGAATAAATTTCTGTAAGAATTTGGAAGAAAAAATAAATAGTTTTTCTGCAGAAAAATGAAGTGACCAGAATAGAGGAATATTTGTTGATTTATATGTATTTTTGTCTCTAACATTTTTCCATTTCAGGTGCTGCGTTAACACTGGCATTTGCTAAAGCATGACTCTTTCTATTGTAAAGCCACTGGAAACCTTTAAACATTATTGTTAGGAGTTGACTATTTTAAAAGAAGTAGTAGCCCTACATGACACCAAAAGTCAATAATCTATAGCCACAATATAGGCTTGCTTTTGCCAAGCTCAAATGAAAAGTATCATCAACCAATACTGTGAGTCCTGCCTGAGCATGGACATTTTACCACAACCAGGAGCAAATGACAGCCTATTTTAACAGAATGTCAAGAAAATACTTTCATGGTAGCAATTAACAGGTATAAAGAGTGAAATCTTTTTTAAAAAAATATTTTTAATTGAAGGCTAACTACAATATTGTGATGGTTTCTGCCATATATCAACAAGAGTCAGTCCTAGCTATACATAGGCCCTCTCCCTCTTAACCTCCCTCTGTCTCTCTCCCCATCCCACCCATCTAGGCTGTCACAGAGCACCAGCTTTGGGTTCCCTGTGTCATACAGAAAATTCCCACTGGTTATCTATTTTACATATGGCAAGGTATACATTTCAATGCTACTCTCGCAAACCATCCGACCTCTCCCACCCCTACTGTGTCCAAAAGTCTGCTCTCTCTGTCTGCCTCTCCATTGTTTCCCTGTAGGTAGGTTCATCAGCACCATTGTTCTAGATTCCATATATATGCATTAATAAATTATATTTCTCTCTCTCTCTTTCTGATTTACTTCACCCTGTTTAATTGGCTCTACATCTGTCCACCTCATTACAACCAACTCAAATGCATTCCTTTTTATAGCTAAGTAATACTCCATTGTGTATGTGTGCCATAACTACTTTATCCATTTATCTGTCGATTCACATCTAGATTGCTTCCATGTCTTAGGTATTCTGGTTTCCTCAGGGTATATGTCTAGTAGTAGGACTGCTGGGTCATATGGTAGTTTTATTCATAGATTTTGAAGGAATTTCCATACTGTTCTCCATAGTGGCTGTATCAATTTGCATTCCCATCAACAGTACAAGAAGGTTCCCTTTTCTCCATACCCTTTCCAGGATTTATTGTTTGTAGATTTTTAATGATGGCCATTCTGACTTGTGTGAGGGGATACCTCACTGTAGTTTGGATTTGCATCTCTCTAATAATAGTGATTAAATAGTGATATCTTAAGGATCAGAGAATGTCAGCAAGAGGAGGAAAAAAGAAGCAATGAGGACATTCAGCACAGCTGATTGAATTACAAAGCACAGGGAAATGGTTGCCTAAATGTTAGAAGGCAGTTTATATTGTTCTTTCTTAGGATTTTCCTGTTTTTATTTTTAAGTGGTGAGGCTTACAAAAGGAGATGAAACTCAGTTCTGAGAGCCTAACTTTCTATCTATATGATGGCAAAATTCTCTAACATCAAGAATCCACAGGTTCTGAATAACAAGGGGTGTTTTCCCTGATGGCTCAGACTGTAAAAAATCTGCCTGCAGTGTGGAAGACCCGGGTTTGATCCTTGGGTTGGAAAGATCCTCTGGAGAAGAAAACGGCTACCTCCAGTATTTATCCCTGGAGAATTCCATGGACAGAAGGGCCTCACGGTCTACAGTCCCTGGGGTTGCAGAGTCGGATGCTACTGAGCAATTAACACTGTTTTTATCTTTAAGTATATTTGTATATAGATACTTGTATATCTGATGTACATTTGAGGATTACAAGATGTTTAAAAAAAACCCAATTTAAGTCATACATTTAAAATTCACTATTTAGCAGTAAGAAGAATAGGATACCTGTTATGAAAGTGAAATTGTTGCTCTATATTCAGCACTAAATCAAGATGTAGGGGATTAGGGTGATCCAAAGGTGTATATTGGATCTGGAGCTGGATAAGACTGCAATCGAGCAGTACAGACAATGTTAGCATGCAGACATGACAGTTCTAGACAGCATTTCAGTCTTCTTTGGTGTAGGATAGAAGTTTGGAAAGTATTCATAAAAAGTAAACACACGGGATCAAGGAAAATCTCAAGGGGAATATGGAACTTAATTTGGCTCTTGAAGTGTAATTAGAATTTGAGGTGGGTGCATTCAGGACAATCCGAGTGAGTAAGGGACTTCCCTGGTGGTCCAGTGGTTAAAATCCACCAATGTAGGGGACACAGGTTCAATTCCTGGTTCGGGAAGATCCCACACGCCATGGGGAAACTAAGCCCATGTGCCATAACTACCGAAGCCCACTCATCCTAGAGCCTGTGCTCCAAAACAAGACAAGCCACTGCAGTAAGAGCCCGAACATGGCAACTAGAGAGCAGCCTTTGCTTGCTGCAACTAGAGAAAGCCCACATGTGGCAATCAAGACCCAAAACACAGAAAAATAAATAAATAAAAATTTAAACAATACTAAAAAATAAAGCAAAGTGAGCAAAATAACATGGACGAAGCATGGCTTTCCCTGGGAACTGTCCACAGACATGCTCAACTTATAGCAGGGCCTGGGCGTGGAGGGGAATATTATATATGTCATGTGCTTAGGCCTGGCTCCCATATTTGGGGAAATGAAAACCAGGTTGATGTAGGAAGAGGTGAGGGCTGCATTTATTTTCACAGAACTATTATGGGTTGCCAAAGATGGCATATGATAACAAAACAGTATTTTCAGAAGTTGATTCTGGAGGTGGTTTGCAGCCTGTGTTATAGGAAAAGTACCTTCTGTTAGGGAGGTAAGCCAAGATTTCTGACTCTAATCTAGTTAAGAGGTGCTAAGAGCTTGCACTTAGGCTGTGAATGGTGAAGACGAAAACCAAATCTGAGAGAGATATTTTAAGGAGGAAACTTAGAGGCTCAGTGATAGGTTGAATATATGAGATAGAGGTGAAAGACAAGGATAAGAGATTGACTTCCAGCTCTATTTCCAATCATTGCAAGCATGATGTTACTATGTTTCATAGAAGAGAGTTTGTGAATATAAATAAATCAGCTTAGTCTAGGCTTTAGTGATATTCAGGACCACATGTTTCTGGATGCTTTTAGAACATGCAGGTGTTATTCTTAGACTGGGAAATTAGAGATCCTTTCAGAAGGGAGAGAGATGGTTTGAGTAACATTCATGGAGCACCCTCTGTGAGCCAGAGGTTGGGTTTTGTGCCCCCACATGACAATTTACCTGGCTTTCCAGGTGATACTAGTGGTACAGAATCTGCCTGCCAATGTAAGAGATGCAAGGCATGTAGGTTCAATCCCTAGATTGAGAAGATTCCCCTGGAAGAGGACATAGCAACCCACTCCAGTATTCTTGCCTGAAGGATTCCATGGACAGAGGAGTGTGGTGGGCTACAATCCATGGGGTCGCAAAGAGTCAGACACGACTGAGCAAACACACACACGTGCACACAAACATACACACACATGTGACATTTTACCTGGCCTTCATTGTGAAAGTAATTGCTGATCACTAAGCACTACTATGGGCTTCCCAGGTGGAGTCAGAAGTAAAGAACGTGCCTGCCAGTGTAGGAGACTTAAGAGACTCGGGATTGATCCCTGGGTCAGGAATATCCCCTGGGGAGGGAAATGGCTACCCACCCCGGTATTATTGCCTGAAGAATCCCATGGACAGGGGATCCTTGTGGGCTACAGTCCATGGGATCGCAAAGAGTCAGACACAACTGAATCGAATTAGCACACATGCAAGCATTAGTATGTATGAGACTCTGCACTAAACATATTTACACAGATTTTTAAAATGTATTTAATTTTTATAAAATTCTTACAAGATAGGTGTCATTATATCCATTTTGACAATTAAGAAACTGGCCAGAGCTTGTATATACTTTGCCCAAGATTATACAACTACCTACTTAGTTGTTGAACAGAGACACTTACAGGAATATGGTCAGTCTAACTTATGACTAAGTTAAGACTCAAGCAATTGCCAAAAGTCCTATGTTTAAAGGAAGTGACAGCGTTTGTAAAACCACTGAAATGAAGCCAGGTTTCATTCTCTTTGTTTCTCTCTACAATCTATTCCATCCAGACTCCATTCAGATAGGCCTCCCTAACACTCAGCTTTGATGGTGCAAATCCCATCACTCTCACAGCTTCTGCTAGCTCTTCACTAGATTTATAGCACTTTCTGGGAAGCATCAAGATATAAGAAAGTAGATTCTGTTTGCTTAAAGGCAAGTAGGGGACCTCCCTGGTGGTCCAGTGGCTAAGACTCTATGTTCCCAAGGCAGGAGGCCCCCGGTTCAATCTCTGGTCAGAGAACTAGCTCACACGTGCTGCAACTAAAGAACCCAGGTGCCACAGCTAAGAGCCAGTGCAGTCAAATACATAAATGAACATTAAAAAAAAAAATAAAGGTAATCAGGAGTGTGTCAGTCAAGATCAGATCAACGTTAGGCTGAAATCGTCATACAAAAGTTCAAGAACAAAGTATAGACCATACTAAATATAGAAATGGTCTGAGGTAGATATCTTCTATTTAACCTAGGCAGAAAGTCAATAAATTAATAAATATATTCTTTAATTCCTTAAAATTAAAAATCCAAGAGTACAGAAGCTGAAGCTACTTATAAGAAGATTTTATGTGTGTGTGTGTGTGTGTGTGTGTGTGTGTGTGTGTGTGTGTGTGTGTATTTTTTCTTCTGGAAACATGAGAACTTTTTAAAAATTTTTTGAGTTTTGTTTCATGAACCAAACACTCACAGAAACCCTGGAGATCATGGCTTACAGCAAATAAAGCTGAAGTTAGCCAGAAGCCTCAGGTCTTGGGAGAGTTTAGGAAACTAAGATGCACCCTGAGAAGCTCCATTTCTCTCTGACTCTGCATTAAACCCTTCAGTACTCCCTGTTGGCCCATGCTCTGAGTAGAAGGTGGGATTTGAAGATGTCAGTAGCTTATATTGTGCTTTGTTGTAGCAACAAAAGAGTCATCTTCAGGTATACACTGACCTTAAGAATAAGACATTAGGGGCATGTTGTCTGAACCGAGTTGGACCTGAAATCCTCAGACTATAAACGCAGAGTTTATTCAGACACAGTGTCTTCTTTCCTATAAAAGGAAAGGCCTAATTTCTTGTAAGACTAGGACCAGGATCAAGACCAAAAATAAGTGTATAACTGGAGATTTACGGGGCTAGACATGTAAAATTTCAGTGTCAGATCACTGAAAAAACAGAAAGGAAACAAGAAAAGCAGAATGGAATATAAAACAAGAACGTTTCAAGATGCCTTGATTATCAGTAAGACACTACTAGCAATGGTAACCCTGAGGAGAGTAATTCCCATAGAATGAAAAAGGCAGAAGATATTAAATAGGGGGAAAGAGAAGAGGTGTCAAATAAAGAAACTTAAAATCTTCAAAAGCTTTTGTATCAGGAAAGGGGGCAGTGTGTAATTTTATAGTGTTCAAATTTTAAATACATAATTTAAAAAAATATTTCAATGTTCACTGCAGTACTATTTACAATAGCCAGGACATGGAAGCGACCTAAATATCTATCAACAGGGGAATGTGTAAAGAAGATGTGGTCCATGCATACAATGCAATAATACTCAGCCACAAAAGGAATGAAATTGTGCCATTTGCCAAGAAGTGGGTGGACCTAGAAACTATTATGCAGACTAACATAAGTCAGAAAGAGAAAAACAAATGTCGTATAGTAACACAAATACATGGAATCTAGAAAAGTGATACAGATGGACTTATTTGCAAAGTAGAAATAGAGACACAGACATGGAGAAAAAAATGCATGGATACCAAGAAGGGAAGGGTTAGTGGAATGGATTGGGAGATAGGAATTGACATATATACACTACTATGTATAAAATAGACAACTAATGATAACCAACTATATAGAACAGGGAACTCTACTCAGTGCTCTGTGGTGAAACGAAAAATCTGAAAAAGAGGGACTATATGTATACAGAGAGCTGATTCACTTTGCTGTACTGCAGAAACTACTAACACAAGATTGTAACGCAACTATACTCCAATTAAAAAAAAGAAATTAAAAATGGGAAAGAAAATAACACATTTGAAATGTATGAAGGGTGGGAAATAACTTGAAATAAAAAGAAGAAACAAATTCTGATATTCTCCAACTTCAGTTTATGGTAAAATAAAGATATAACTAACAAAAGATATACTCCATGGGAAAAATAAGAGGAATAGAGTTATATAAGATCTGAAACAAACATTAAATTTTTTGTAGATGCTTAGAAAAGAAAACTAATACTTTAATGAGCACAAGGATTTTAAGAAATAAAATAGTTATGGTCTTCTTAACACTGAGAAATCAACATGGTTAAGGAATTCACATGTATAGTTTAAATCATTGTTAGACATTTTATTATAATACCCAACCACTTCAAAAAAATAAAACTGTCTTTCATAATTAAGGAAATTTCAAATGTAAATATAATTTAACTGAGTAATAGCTGAAAATGATTGAAGAAAATGTGTTCATTTAAAAAAAAGTACTTAATTGTACTTTTGAAATACAAGTCACAGTTTGTTTTTTCTCATTATCCTGTGTGTATGTGTGTATGTATGTATACTTAAGAAAAATTTTAAATGGTGTGCATGTTGGGGAGGAGTGCTCAGGGACATGACACAGAAACTTATTTGCTTAACTGACACACTGCTCTCTACTGTTTAATCCCCACAATGCAAAGACAATTTGTCCTGTGAATAAGGTGACTCCTACACTAGGTGTAAAGAGAAGACAAAGTCAAGGGGGAAAATTCAGCCCCATAAATGCTTTTGTACTAAATGGCAAAACATAGTTATTCTTAAAAATGTGCATTTTTTTAAGAATTAATTAATTTCCAGAAATACAACATGAAATACTAGGGTTACCACCTAACAAATGTGTTTATCCCAGAAGTTATTTGAAGCAGATTTTTCAGTTAGGCAAGCCAGGGAGAGTGCAAAGATTTCCTAGGGAAGACCAAGTGAGCCCTTCTTTCTTCATTGTCAACGCCATTAACGGTTAGCATTTACATTCATGCCTGCATCCCTCAATTTATGACTTAACGAAAGGAAAAAGGCAACAGTACATTGTAAAGAAGGGTTAAGTGAGTTCTTAGAATCATCAAGAACTAAAATATGGACATGCTTGCATCTCTACTTAGCCGTGTGGTCATTAATCGTTTGCTTAAATTTTCTTGGTCTTAGTATCTTCACTATAAAATTAAGTCTTTGGGTCACATTATTCATGGTTCTACCCTTTTTAAGCCTGATAGATCCTATGATCAAAATAAATATAGAATATGTAGAATACAAAATTCTACCAAAAGAGAGTTTCAGGGCAGAGGGCTAGCTGAGCTCTACCCAGTCAGTGTTCCAAGCTCAGGGCCCACCCACAGCCACAGTGCCTTGTTACCTTTCTAGAACTCCACAGAGCACAGTTTGAAAGCCTCATGGCAGAACTATCTCTAAGGTTAGGTCTAAAATTCCGGACCCTCGGAGGTCAAATTTGACTCTGACCTTTGTCCCTTTGGGAGCCACACATGAGATGAGAGGCTCCCATTACGCTATGCTAAGTTGGACTTCGTTTAAATTCAAGCTGGCCTTCTAAGTTGCATCAGAGAGCACAGCATACAGCGTCTTCATCAAGGGTGAATGGCAGAGGTGCCTCCTCCAGTGCTACTCACTGTGATCTGACACCAAACACAGTGCAGCCCCGTCAAGCCCTGGTAACATTTGACCGTTTTGTGGCACTTGTCACACTTGGCTGGGCAGTTGCCTTCAACCCAGTAGTGATGCATCACCTAGGACAGAGAGCGAGCACTGCAGTGAGAAGAAGCATCCATAAAGAAGACTCTCCAAAAGCCGACGCGGCCAGGCACTCACATCAGTGTTCTTCTTGGACTTCACATAAGTCTTGATGCATGAAGGAGGCGCTCTAGCCACGCAGCGCTCATGGACCGTGTACTTGCAAACTGAAAGAAAACATGCACACAGATTCAGAGCTCATTCTGGCCCAGACTGCAATTTTACAGAGAAAGAATGACATTACCAGAACCCTGTTTCATAGCCACCGCTCCCTAATCAATCTAATCAGCGACATCAAGAAAAAGTCCAAGTCTACTGTTTTCACCATGAAATAAAAAAAGCCAATTAGTACAGGAAATATTATGCATGTGAAAAACCAAGACTCTTCTATCATGGCATAGCAGGAAATGCTTAATTAAATCAGGCCTCACTCAAATTTTTCACAATAATTCCCAGATGACAAAAATATTAAAGACAAATTGATGACTGCCAAATGGCTTGGTGTCATTTGTTAGAAGGAAAAGATCTATATTTTACAGAGTATAGGCATGAGAGCAGCTGGCAGGCATGGGAGTAAAAGCCCATGAGTTTATGCTGTTTTGTCTATTGATTTATCTAAATCTTAAATAGCTGGTTAGTCTATTTCTAGAGAATAGATTTCCTCATACATGCCAGGCCTTCAGTTAAACTTCATCCCTCATAGCCATCCTGGCAATCTGTCTCCAAAAGGAAAAACCTTTGCTAGACACCATATGGTGTATGTGTGTACATGTGTGTATATGTATTTCATGATATATAGATACAAAATTTATATGTACAAATGTGTATATGTACATATATACAAAGATATACATGTATATGTATATATGTATTTTATGGTGTGTATATATATATATATATATATATGTACACACACAAAATTAATATGTATATGCAATATGTATGGGTTTCCCTGGTGGCTCAGATGGTAATGAATCCATCTGCAACGCGGGAGACCTGGGTTCAACACCTAGGTTGGGAAGATTCCCTGGAGGAGGGCATGGCAACGCACTCCAGTATTCTTGGCTGAAGAATCCCCATGGACAGAGGAGCTTGGCAGGCTATGGTCCATGGGGTTGCAAAGAGTCTGACACGACTGAGTGACTAAGCACAAACATGCATATATGCACAAATACAAAGATATATATGGGTGTCCGTGGGTGTAAAATGTGACATGAAGCCAACACATACACTTTATTGGCATCTGTAAATCACTACATGGCTTGATTTTGAGTATAACTCAGGGTCTTATAAAGATATTCTTTAATAAAATACTGGTTTCTAATTAAAAGTAAATGTATAAATACAGGGAATAAAAATTAAGTAAAAAGCCACCAGGTAGCTCTCTCAATAAAACAAAAAGAAATTAACCACTGCATGGAATTAGAATGAAAAAATAATAAGTTCACATAATACTTATACAACAAAACTCTTCCCCAACAGCCACATCTGTGACTTCCTTTAGCAACAGTGAGGAAGAAAGCAGAGTTCCTCTTCTCTTCCCTAACCGTAATAATGTTGTCTATTATGTTTACTACACTTACCAGTTAAAATTTGTGAATAAGAGTCTCACTCTTACATGACACTGCCCAGATCATTTGAGAATTACCATTTTGTTTCATAAACTCCCATCAATAGATAATACTCAGAAAAAATTTTTTTCCTTAAAAATAATAAAGCCTTGAAAACAAATTACTTCCTTTGTACATGAAGAACGTTCTGGGGTAATCAGCCTCTCAAATGTGGTCACCAGAAACAACCCTCGCATGAAGTAATTTTATATTACTTTATTAAAATCCTTAAACACTTAAAAGTGGTCCTACAATATGGTTTTTAATGTCAAATAAAACATCTGAAAGTCTTCTCCCAAATATGCTACCGAAGAAGCCATTAGCTAAAATTAACATCTGAAAATTATGTATTGTAGGGAAGCCAGGTGGTGATTAGATTTATTATAAATGCACAAAAACAGGATGTATCCAATCAACCTGACCGGTTCAGTAAACACACTGCAGAAAAGGGTATGGTTGGACAATGTGCTGGACTAAGGCAAAGTCACCCTTAGTGAGGAGGACTCAGTATTCCCCCTGTTTTAGCAGAAGTATCACAGAAGGCAAAAGTTCCTCAGGTGTACATGCTGTTGGTTTAAAAATTCTTAAGCGCCTTTTATAAATTGATGCAAGCCCTATCCAAAAATTCTAGTGGGCAGTATGCCATAGCATGAAATAAATATTGCAAAGATAAGTGCGCTGAAATAAAAATAATGACCGCAATTCATGAACGGGCAAAACTTTGCATTCTAATACCCATTAACTATATATGAAGAACTTCTCCATGATAGAATTAAAACTCATGTGTCTGAGGTACAAGATTAGCTTTTATTCCTTGTGATTTCTTAATCTGAGTGCAAACTGATCAAGTAATTATTTTTAAAAGACTGAAAGGAATAAGCTCATTATAGGCAAACAATGTGAATAAAGCAACTAACTTGGGGGAAAAAGGACAAATATGCATAAATGTAAGATATAAGTATGAAAGGCCAGTGGATATTTCCCTAATACTCGCAGAAGCAATGAGAATCATGAATAAACTAAATTACAGCAGAAAACGGCTTGTGAGTTGGAAAATGTCCTTATTCCCTTCCCAAGGAGAGGGTTTTCCAAAACTGAAGGAAGTTAAAACTAGAATGACCTACACCTTCAGAAACATACTACAGGGAGACATAACTCATCGGTACAGGAAGGGTCAGGTTAATTTCTTCACTCTGTCTGCAAACAGGACTATGCCATCAAATCAACCTTTCCTCACCGGAGGTGATAATGTCCAGGCCAGGGACACATACTCACAGGAGCAGCAGAGGCCCTGCTTCCCTACACCGATCAGCATGTTCAGGCAAAGGTTGCAGTAGGCCGGCTTGTTAAAGTGCTTGAGTCGCCACACATGCTGTCCGTCATCCTTCACATTCTGCACGGGACGTACGAGAAACAGATTTCACTTAATGAAATAAACAGTGGAATAAGGAAATGCCAATAAAATTCAGAGCTGGACGGCAGCATTTGAAGACAATCTGTTATTTCATCCCTGACTTTCTCCAAGATCGCCCCAGAGTCTAGAAAAACACATGTGCTCTAGTGGAATGAGATCCTGCTAACAAATCTCAGATGCTGCAGCAACCCACAGATTCTCGTCTAATGTCAACAGTTCAACAGGAGGTCCCGAACCAGCATCACGGCTGGTCCAGCTGAGCACTCCTGAGAACAGAGGCGTGTCTGCCTCACCTCTGGATATTTTATTTTTAGGACAATTCCATAAACAAATAGGTGAATAAAGAAAGACAAAATATTCTTGAGTGGAAGATTCTGAGAGGTGGAAAACTAGACAGAATATATTAACACTTGATCTTCCAGACCAAAGGATCAAACCTGGGTCTCCTGCACCGCAGGCAGATTCTTTACAGACTGAGCTACCAGGGTAGCTCCAAACCCTTGTTTAACAGTAGGAATATACAAATTTCATGATGGTGATTAGGTCTTATAAGGAAGCAGAGGGGGAGGATGGGATGCAAACATAAGACTTAAAAGTAAGTTACTGATGGCATTCTAAGGCTTCAGTTAGGGGGATTCCTTACATGTTATAATTTACATTCATATATTTTTGTATGTCTCCAATAGTTAAATTTTAAAAAATAAGTATTATAAGGCTCTAATTAATTTTTTCTTTACTTCTCTTTTGTGAAACATAAATGATTATAAGAAAAGAAAAGAAAATAGGAATGAATTTAATTTCATGGAAAATGGCAAAATATTAACACTGTTATTGCCTTTATTTGTAACAATCTCTATCATTCTTTGCCACAATAAAATCTTGAGTTTAATTAATCCGCATCTTGGCAAAACTGTAATTATCACTTATTCTTCTAAAATTCTATATAATATCATAATAGCTATTCTCTATCAGATACTTAATTATATCTGCATTGTCCAACATTGAAGTAAAACAAAATAATAGGATGCTTACAAATCTCTTAAATTCCTTACAAGGAGGTCAAGATATTAAATGAAGTTACTATATATTTATTACTTTTTTCACCATCATTTTCTGTATTAACATGTACTCCTTGTACATCATTCACCAAACTGTATCCAACTCAGATTTTTCGATACCATTTATTGGTATTCTATAGTAACCATTGCAGGTCTTGGTGCTTCAGGTCAGTCATATTTGGCATCTTCAGGTCAAGTTGCCGTATTTCTTAGAACACACAGACCTAACAATTTTTTGAGCACCTATTATGTGCTGAGTCATTAATACAAATTCTGTGGGAGTGAGATAATCTAAACATGTCCCGATCATCTTGTTTCTCTAAATAATAAAATATTAATAGTAATGCTTCTTAACCACTTTTTCCTATCCCTAATCAAGACATAAACCACCAGATTTGAAGCACTCAATTAAATTCATAGTAACTAATTCTTACATTAGAACCAGAAATGTCAAATTTGCATCATAATATGAAACATTAATGAAATGAAGAAAATGCTTCCTGGGAGATAGTTCTCCATGGGTCTCTCGATCATCTGCACATTTTGTAAGCAGAAGAACCGTCCTCTTTCAACAACACACAGCCTTGCAGGAGGCATATCTCCCTCCAGAGCAGAGGGCAGGTTTACTTACAGTCTGATACAACGAAAATAATCTCTCTTTTATAGGCAAAGGTTAAGCAAGCTTGTTTACTGTATATGATAGTAGCTTCCCTAGTGGTCAGACTGTAAAGAATCTGCCTGCAAAACGGGAGACCCGGGTTTGATCCCTGTGGGGAGAAGATCCCTTGGAGAATGAAATGGCTACTCACTCCACTATTCTTGCCTGGAGAATCCCACGGTCAGAGGAATCTGGCAGGCTACAGCCCACGAGGTTGCAGAGTCGAACATGACTGAGTGACTAACACTTTTCCCTTCACTTTAGTTACCCCAAGCCAGAAGGTTCTCAGCTCTGATGCTGTGTTACTTGGGCCTCTCTGCATCACCCCGAGAGACTTTGCAGGCCTGGAGAACTAGCTCAGCTCTGAGACTCCTACTGCTTCTTTGCCGTGAGAGAACAATCTTGGTTTCTGACCCGGACACTCATGTCCTCTGCCAGGACCCACAGAACTGTGGCAAGTTCATTTGTTCACATACAAGTAGGTAACTCTCAGAACCTTCACAGTTCTTGATAATACTCAGCTTCATTTTCCTGACAAAAGACTCACAAGTTCTCCACAAAAGCACTTCTGCAGAGGGTGTCATGGAGAGAACATCTCAAGACAATGGGGTTTCATTTTTTTCCCAAAAACTTAAGAAATAGATTTTATGGTAATTTCTGAATCCAATTCTGGTTTGCTTGAGTCATAAGATGTCTAGTATCTTCATTATATGAATGGAATGCTTTATGCGGGTGTGTGCTTAGTCGTGTCTGATTCCTTGTGACCACCACGTAGCCTGCCAGCCTCCTCTCTCCTTGGCATTTCCCAGGCAAGAATACTGGAGTGGTTTGCCATTTCCTTCTGCAGGGGACCTTCCCAACCCAGGGATCATCTCCTTCATTGGCAGGCGGATTCTTTACCAAGTCACCTGGGAAGCCCAGGTGGGAAGGCTTTATGTATTTGCTTAATTCTGCTATAGTTTATAAACTGTCTATATTTAAAATTTTCCTATTCCTTCAAATAAGAATAAGGTAGCCTGATACTAAAGGATTAAGAGGCTAATTTTTTTAAAAAATATATTGATAAATTTAGCATCAAGCATTATTCAATCGATGCTTAAAATATTTTTAAGTGAAAAAGAGAAAGGAAATTTTAATTCTCATATGTATTACTGTTCTCATAATCCCTGTCATTTTATTTTTAAATGAGTGTCCATTACATGTGAATAAGCCTCCTCCCATTGAAGAGCACATATGGACTAAGTTAGCTGGCATTTTCCTTATCAAAAAATAAACAAGTCTGAATGTGGGTGTTCTGTCAATCAGAACACTTAGCCATGTTACAGGCTGCCACTGATGTACAAATCCATTATCCAGACATAAAACGCTTTACCAAAAAACAAATTAAATAGCTTTATAGCTCTTGGCCGGATACATTGCCAAACTATGCAAAGGATGAAATATGTATGTGACTTCAAGAGAAGAAATTGAAACCAGGAGCCAACTACTTCTCAGCAGTGCAAATTACACTCCAACGCTCTGTATTTTCATGTCTTGTCTTGTTTGTCTTATTTAGATGGTAAACTTGGTGGGGGAGGGGGAGGACGGGTCCCTTACTATATTCCATCAGCGGGGACAACATATGCCTCTTAGTACTTCTATTGCAAATAAATATTTATTGTTATAGAAAGGAATTCATTTTTCTAAAAAAGCAATGAAGAGCAAATCTGGATGGCTTGGTTCCTGGCCTCTGATGAAAATGTGGATAAGCCATTTCACCTTTATTTTCCTCTCTAATAAAATGACAGTAACCACTTTCCTCGCCCAGACAGTGGTGTGAGGTTTCATTATGCAATACCTGTGAAGTCAGTTTAGCTCCTCAGAAGATTGGTGTTACATAAACAGCAAATATTATTACCATCATTGGGTTGAGTTGTGTAACATCCCAGCATTTCAGCTAAAAGATTTGAGAAGGATGTTTATAGATTTAAAATGGTTTATTTCATTAAAAACTGTGTTCTCCTATTTTTTTTTCCATCACTAGACATTACTCTTAATAAGACTGTATTCTTGACATTTAGTAAACACTGTATTTTATAATGAAGCAGTTCAGTTCTGTGCTGATGTCAGAGAAATGGTTAATGAAATCCAGGAAAATTCAGATCGACATCAGGGTCTTCCTCACCTTTTAATTTCCTGTAAGTCAAAAGGAAGTTTCAAAGAGAAGAATGCTCTTTGGAAAATATTGAAAACTATTTCTTTATCTAGTGATCTGTAAAGTTTTAGGTTTTTTCCCTAAATACCTCCAGGATTGCACGCAGTGCTCAAGTGAACTAGGGATGTTATAAATATCATTATTTTCTAAAGGTGGAGAAGGAAATGGTAACCCACTCCAGTGTTCTTGCCTAGAGAATCCCATGGGCAGAGGGGCCTGGTGGGCTACAGTCTATGGGGTTGCAAAGAGTGGGACACGACTAAGCAACTAACACACACACACACGCACACACACACACACACACACACACATTTTCTAGAGATGTCATGGAGAAATTTCACTGATGCCAAAGCCAGAATGCTCCCACTCCCCTGCCAGGCTCATTTCAACTGCCTTCTATTACAACACATAGAGAGCTAAGGTTGCAAATGGATTCCAAGTCAGTCAACAATAAGCACCATTAAATTAGCTTACTTTTCTGTTCAAGGTCTCCAAAAAAAATATAACAATACAAAAGAAACTGCTCTTTTAGACAAAAAGAAAATGTAGAGAGAAGTTTGAAAACACTAAGCAGAGCTACAACCAACTGTCCTTCTCCAGATTACACTTTCTGAAGTCAGGCTCAGACCCTGATAATCTTATGGTTCAAATGCTGATTCAACAGACTGTAATATCGCATGGTTATTTTCCTTGAATGACCCGATGTGGAATCTCAAGAATGGCTGCATTTATCCAGCTTCATAACTCCTTTCCTGATTGAGCAATACATAAACAGCAGAGCAACATTGCAACCAAACTTAAAAAATAGAGTGTGAAATATTACTTTTCCAAATACAGCTTAGAAGAATACATCGTCTTCTGCTCTCCATTCATAGTCACCAGGGGACAAATTTCATCAGAAATCAAAGCAAACAATACTTTTAATCTTACTGAACCAGGCACAAAAATATATATTCCAAAACATTTCAAACAATGGCAAAGTTTAAACTGTAAACTGCCTATAGGGTTTAAACACCACGACTCTGAGCAAAAATAAAGAAATCAAAATAAATAACCATTCAAAAACCACACAGGCCAGATTTGGCACCAACAATCCAAGACTAAGAATTTAAGGTATCCTTATTTTAAGTCAGGCTTCTATTTAAATCTGTATTCCAGTTTTTACGATAGTATGAATTTAGGAATTTTCTTTGAAAAATCTAACAATGATCCCAGATTAAAGATTTCAGGAACTGGAGCATCATTAATCGGGGCTTCCCAGGTGGCGCTGGTGGTAAAGAACCCGCCTGCCAATGCAGGAGACACAAGAGATGTGGATTCAATCCCTGGGTTGAGAAGACCCTCTAGAGGAGGAAATGGCAACCCACTCCAGCATTCTTGCCTGGAGAATCCCATGGATAGAGGAGCCTGACAGGCTATGGTACAAAGGTTCGCAAAGAGTCAGACATGACTGAGCAACTTAGGACGTGTTCACAGCATCATTAGCTATCTTGTTCATCTCATACCACAAACGTTTGAACTGAAAGAATATTAGAAAAGGAAAGGTTTATTCCTGGCTAACTTCTTTAACATGTCCAGAGAAGATGACTGTCTAGCACAAAATCACCTGGTTAGTTCATAATCAAGCCAGTCATTGCTGTTTAATCGTCAAGTCATGTCCAACTCTTTGTGACCCCATGAACTATAGCCCACCAGGCTCCTCCCCGTGAACTGTAGCCCACCAGTCCACGGGATTTCCCAGGCAAGAATACTGGAGGTGGGTTGCTATTTTCTCCTCCAAACCAAGGCAGGGTGAAGACCAATTTGATAATGTTAACTGCCATTCTATCATCTCTTGATTGATCCTTACTGGAATGATCTAATTGATCTAATTTTTTTTTTTAAATCAGACTTCTCTTTCCTAATGATTTAAAACCAGTTAAAACTCATTGTGTTTTATGACAGAATATATAATATGCAATTTGTGATATGGCATAATAACAATAAAATAAATCAGGGGTCAGCAAACTACAGCCCTTGGGTCAAACATAGCCAAGAAGCTATTTCTGTAAAGAAAGTTTTATTAGGACACGGCCTTGTTCTCCCAACCAGGCGCTGTCCGTGGTTGCCTTTGCACCGCAGTGGCAGGGTCCGACAGCTGCAACAGAGACTTTATGACCCACAAAGTTTAAACTATTTGCTATCTGTCCTTTAATAGGCATAGTTTGTCATCCTTCAGAGTTTACTGCTAGACACGGTTATTTTAAAAAAAGTTATTCATCCAAAGTAAGATTAAAAATATATATATTCTTATTTGAGATGAATGCTGAAGCAAGAATGACTTAGTCTCATACATAAATTTGTATTGTAATCAAATGCTCCCCCCACCCAAAAATGAGAGACTATACCATTGTATACTGAGTCTCAAGAAATTTGAAGGACTTCTAAGGGAAAGAAAATGACTCTTACCCTCTAGCATTTGATTAAGAACAAGGTTCTGACAAACTGTGATTCTGATTTTAGTACCAAGATAGGTATAACGTAAAACAGTATGGTGTCAAAGATCCTGTTGGTGGAGAAAACTGAACTACAGTAAAATCACAACTGCTCTGCCTAACACTACAAGGGAGGACCGCTCTCCCAGGACAATATTCTGTCTGTGTAATTGGGGTAGTACACCACGGTCATTTTCAAATACACTGTGGTATTTAACATGCACTATCAATTAGCATCTACTCCCCGAGCTCATAATTGACAATAGACAAGAATATATAGGACAACATAATAAGACAGGCCCCATAATAAGTGGCTGAATTCAACCTAAAACTTCTAGATTTCTAATCTGATAAGTAAAAGTAGGGGGTAGGGTATGGGGGAAATGGCTCCGTGAATTAAATATAGCACATTAATTGCCTACAGAAAAGGAAATAAATCTCAATTACTAAAAAGAAAGGGCCCTCATCACTCAGTTGTCATTGTGTCAGCCCTGGTTTGTAAAATACTTACCATGTCTGGGAATTAAAAAGCTCTTTTTAATAAATAGATGCTCTGATTTGTGAGTATAATTAATGGCTTATCCATTTTATAAAAGATAATTTTAAAAACATTATCAGCTTTTTTTTTTTTTAAGTGAAGAAAACACTCAGAATTGTTCTTCACAGGGAAAACATCCAACCTCATAGTCCATCTACAAATGTTAAACAATGTAGCCCTGCCATCTAGTGGCCGTCACCGGGAACGCAGCTCAGGTTTCTGTGAGCCCTGAATTAATTTCTCCCGTTAAGCACCCCCCAAAAAAATCTTTTAACAAAACACATACACTATAAACCTAAGAATATCAATATAAAGTAAATTATGTGACATTAACATGATGGACATTAGTGACAAAGAACTTTCATTCCGCTGAATTAAAGAAGTTGCTGCTAGAAACTGGAAGGAAAGGAAAGAGAAGTCGCTCAGTCGTGTCCGACTCTTTGCGACCCCATGGACTGTGGCCTACCAGGCTCCTCCGTCCATGGGATACTCCAGACAAGAATACCGGAGTGGACTGCCGTTTCCTTCAACAGAGAATCTTCCCGACCCGGGGATCAAACCCAGGTCTATTGCATTGCAGGCAGATTCTTTAATGTCTGAGCCACCAGGGAACCCCAAGTCCAAAATATACATACACTTACATGTATATATAGTCAACCACCTAGATTATAATTGGCTCCTCCACTTATGGGTTTGTTTATCAAAAAACTAGATCATCTTCATGGGGAGAGGAAGTATAGAAATGGATGGAGTGTGGTAAGAACCACAGCATGCAATCATACTGGGATGTTTCTTCCATTACATAAAATGAGGTCAATAATTTTTAAACTAGATTGCACTTTAGATAGTGGGCAAAAGGAGCAATGATGTATTAAATAATAAGGTAATACCTAAACTGAACTAATATATTCATGACAAGTATTACTATACATGGAGCTACTGTTAAATTACACAGTGTCATACATATTAGCAGGATCAGGCAGGCACTCAATAAATACTTAATTGTAGAAAACAGATGAATTTATAATCAAAATGTATAAAAGAGAACTCCACTGACTTACCACCAGGTTACCCCTCTACGTAAACACTTACATTTTCTAATCCCAGGAGCACAAGGAGTGGAATTGTTGTCATGCCTCCTTGAATCCATTCCTCCAGAGAGACTGTTCCATCATGATCATAGTCAATTTCTTCCATCATTTCATGGAGGATCTGGAAGAGAGGAGATGAGGAAATATTTGAAAATGAATCAATAAAATAAGTTTCATGTGATACAACCTAGTATTACAATGAATTGATTATAATAAACTGTGTGTGTGTGTGTGTGTAAGTTGCTTCAGGAGTGTCCGACCCTTTGCCACCCTATGGAGTATATAGCCCTCCAGGCTCCTGTGTCCACGGGATTCTCCAGG
>ML661346.1:16292452-16334653 GCA_007570785.1 Antilocapra americana
CACACACACACACACACACACACACACACACAACCCCAGTGGCTAACTGGAAAGTTGAGGTAACTCTCTAGATAACTTGGTACAATGTTAATCCTGTCATTGAGAATAATAGTAGTTTTGCTATGAGTTCTAGAACATGACTACTTATATCGATCAACTTTTAGACATAATTGCTTAACTTTTTAATATTTTGTCACTGAATGGCAGTGCTCAAACAAAATGTTATCTTTAATTTATGGATGAAAGTGATCTTTAACTGCTGTCTCTAGATTATTTTTTTTAATTCAAATATATGGCAGATAATGACTGAACAAATTAACTTCATGGCAAAGAGCTGAAATAATTCTTTGCTAAGTGGTATGGGGCAGGGGAATTAAGTCGCTTTTAATTGCCTATCAGAGCTTAATAGGGCCAAGAAGTTTAACAATGAGACCATTTGGATTAGATTTCTTTTCTAAAGATGGCTTGCATACAGTGTCCCAAAGTGTTCTCCACTGTATGTAATACATTTACCTCTTGGCTGCAGAGTGCCAATATGTGTTGGTAACTCCAAGGGTTGGTGTGAGGGTTAGATGTGCTAATACATTATAAGTATCTTTGAAGAGTATCTAGCATACACAGTAAGTTTAATACAGGTGTTGTTAGTGTTATATCGTATGTTCAGTGGGTCGGTCATGGGCAACTTTGTGGCCCCCATGGACTGTCGCCCACCAGGCTCTTCTGCCCATGGGATTCTCCAGGTAAGAATACTAGAGCAGGTTGCCCTGTTTTTCTCCAGGGAATCTTCCCAACCCAGGGATCAAACCTGAGTTCTTGTGTCTCCTGCATTGGCAGGTAGACTCTTTACCCTAGTGCCATCTGGGAAGCCCCATGTTACATTAGCAGAAATTATATTTGAGTCCCAAACATATTACCCTCAGCTGCTGGAAAGGTGTAGTACCGCCTATCTAATGACACCAAAGAGGAAAATGTGGAAGAATCCAGTGAAGGAATAACGCACCACCTTTATCTAATATGGAAGTTTTAATCCATTCAAAATAAGGAAGAAACACAGAGCACATTAGGAGAAAAATTAGAAAAGGTGCAATAAATGGAATACTTGATATGTTTGTTGATAGAAGGATCATTTGCCTCAACATCGCTGAACTTGGTTGATGAGTGTTTTTCTTCAAGAATTATTTTAAAAATCAGATTATTTTCCTTCATAGAAACAAATGTATCTATAGGCATTGGGAAGAGTCTTGTTGGGAAAAAATGATGCTGTAGCAGTTTCATTACTCTCAAAATGAAGGACAAAGGAACTCATTTAATATTGGGCATAAGGTCTGATTAAAAGGCCCTACCTCTTGAAGGCACTCTCATGAACTAACAGAAATGAACAAATAGGAAGATAACTAAAACACAGAGCATTTGTTTCAGAGAGCTGATCCATTCATTTTGTGCTTAGTAAATCTAATGGGAGAGCCTGGGTTAGTTTTTAAGAACTCTGTTCAAGGACATCTCATCTGCCCTACTAACTGCCATCAACATCAAATGTATCCTTCTCAGTATTTATCATGCCAACTTAAGAGTCAAACAATGTGTATGAAAGCACACACGCGCTTGAAATGGGGAGAGCTGCTGAATCATCACGCAGGATGAGGCAGTTGTTATGTCAGCAACTACAGACACAGGCAAGGCTTTTATCTTGACACTCTATACTGCCCTCAGAAAGGAGAGACTTATAGTATATGCCACAAATGACTAATGCTGCTATGTAGCTTATTAATCACATTTTCCAGTATGTATTTGCTCTAATTAGACCACCCAGCCACCACTGTCCCTTCCATAGAGCATCCAGATCCCCATTTTCTCAAACCCCGCCACCACCAAATACTTTTGTTGTGATGTGGTGGTGTTTCCGTCTGCTTTGAAAGCTGACTAACAAAAGGTTCTCTTCCCTTTATTACTCCAGTGAGCACCAGAGGCTTGATTAATAAATTATACTCACAGGTATTAAGTACGATGGAGAAAGATGTTTTACATAAACACAACCAACAAAGGCAGCAGAACTTACAAGAAGTCCTTTGATTTCAGTGAAAACAGTATCACAGTGAATCAAGAGATATTCTTTGAATTAAATAGGTGTTACCATCTCCTTCATTATTCCATATGCAAACTGAAATTTTGTTAATGATATCTGCCACTTATTATGTGTACAGCATATGCATTTCCACACTCAAAAAGGAAAAAGAAAAACCAGCTGAGTTAAAACTTGGAAAACCCTAATCCCAGAAAGGATGGTGCTGGCCCCATACACAACATTGCACTGATTTGGTTGTGCTTTAACTGCATTAGTTTGCAATGCAAGGAAAATGTGATTTGAGCTCTCCTATCACATTACCATGCCATTACCATGGTGCTGACTGCATAAATGGGAATTTATGTGGTTAAATGGGCTCTTTGAATTCATATAAAATGTAAACCATTTAAATTAAATTGATTTATATTTACTTAATTAATGTACAATTTGCTAAATTGAGTTGGTTTCAAAGTGAAACTAAAATCAATAAGATTCATTAGCTCTCCCCAAATATTACCTGTGACTGAAGTAAAAATTTCAAACCACGTATGTTTTAATACACATTTGAATAATATTGGTAACTTGGATATAAATCTATGGAAAGCAGGTTTTTATGCTCTCACAGGCACTGTTTGATACTGTTTCTTTAAACAATTTGATTAATGTTTCCTAGCTTGATCTTTAACAGCTAGAGAGTTTGGGTCAAGTCACTAACATTTTGGGGTCTCCCTGCAACCCTGAGCATGTATCTGGAGGAAACTATGATTCAGAAAGATACATGTACCCCGATAATATTTACTGCAGCACTTTTTACAACACCAAGACATGGAAGCAACCTAAATGTCCATTGACGGAAAAGTGGATAAATAAGACCTGTTACATAGACACAATGGATTATTACTCAGCCATAATAAAACATAATGAAATAATGCCATCTGCAGCAACAAGGATGGATCTAAATATTATCATTTAAAGCAAGGAAAGCCAGACAAAGACAAATACCATATGATGCCACTTCTATGTGGAATCTAAAACATAGTGCAAATGAACTTCCCAATGAAACTGAAACACACTCACAGCCATAGAGAACAGACTTGTGGTTGCCAAGAAGGAGGTGGATGGGAGGGATGGGCGGGGAGTTTGGGGTTACCAAACGCAAACTATTATATATAGGAAGTGTAAACTAAAAGGTCTTAGGGTATAGCACAGGCAGCTATACTCAATCCTGTGATTAATCATAATGGAAAAGAATGTGTAATAAGTATAACGGAATCATTTTTCTGTACAGTAGAAAATAACACAACATAGTAAGTAAATCAACTATACTTCAATAAAATAAATTAAAAAAAACTTTTGGGTCTCAATTTCCTCATGTGTAAAATAGAAGTATCTAACCTCTTAGGGTTGTGAGTCTTAAATAACAGATGGAAAGATAACATTGCACTGTGCACAGACAACCCTCATTATCATCTTCATAATCACCTTCATCCTCTTTCAGATTGACTACTCCAGCTATTTCCATATAAGGAAAAACATGGAGATCATAAAATACATATCTATTTTGACTTTTTGATGGCGTGGTATGACCTTGGTAGTGTCATCAACAGCTTGTTTACTTACACTTATTTAAGACATCATTCGAATTAATTTCCATGAGAAAGAAAAGCAAGATATTACTGCTAAGAACTTCAGAAAACCACATACCTTATTTTATACTCAGAATCCACTTTGACTACTGATTATAAATAGTAACTTAAGAGTTATGAAATGATAAAATCAAATGCCAGTAATATACTAGGATGGCCAAAGAGATGAAATAGGCTAGTGCCTTCTAGGAAGTAGCCAACGTTAAATCATCCCTATACCTACTGGATTCAGTTCAGTGACATCCCATTCGAGGTACTCAGCCACGTGCATCATCTGACTGATGATATTTTCTAGTTCCTGGAGGAGAGGAGGGGAGGGAGAGAGGGAGAATGAATGCAAGGTCTTAGTAAGTTCTTCAGCTTCAACTTATAGGAATTGATTTGTTCAACATGTAGCTCAAACACTAAAAGAGTGCAATGATTACTTTTATTTAAAAAGTAAACCTACGCATGCATGCTCAGTCATGTCCAACTTTTTGAGACCCCATGAACTACAGTCCTCCAGGCTCCTCTGTCCATGGGATTTCCCAGGCAAGAATACTAGAGTGGGCTGCCATTTCCTCCTCAAGGATATCTTTCTGACCCAGGAATCTAACCAGCATCTCCTGTGTCTCCTGCACTGGCAGCAGGATTCTCCACCATTGTGCCAACTGTGAAGTCGACTATACTAAATACCTGCTCCTTCTGGACTTTGTCTAGAAAGCTTCACCAGGAGAGGGCACAATTATACAAAGAAAGATTTCCTTCCAGCAGAAGATTTTCAAGAAAAGTTTTGTTTGGAAAGCAGTATCTGATGAAAGTAGGAGCACACATAAATTCACAAGCTGTCATTTTTTTAAATTTATTTGTTCTTTAATTAAAAGTTAATTGCTTTACAGAGTTTTGTTGTTTTCTGTCAAACTTTGATAAGAATCAGCCACAGGTACACCCATGTTCCCTCCGTTCCAAACCTCCCTCCAAGTATCCTTACTCCACGGCTTGAAAACAGGGGAAGGGTGGAAGGAGGTGTCTGAGGGTAAATCTGAAGTTTATTTTTATTCTGATATAATGAGAATGTATATTGACTATTTTAGCCATTTATTGGTATAATTTGCTCTGCTATAGATAGGTGTGTTCAGATGAATGTTTGGAGGCTAAGGCATGTAGAACTTATTTTATGAGGAGAGAGAATTTTAGTTAGAATTTTCAGATTCTTCCACTCAATGTCAACTTTGTGAAGAACTGCTGGTTAATATAAATTCCTTGGCTAAATAACTTGAAATATATTTTCATACTGATTTATTTAATGTTTTAATTCTTCTGTATCTCTAGAACACACTAAATGTACTTTTGTGAATGTTAATAATTTTAATAGTCAGTAAATGATATAATTAGAAGTAGCGTTTTATAGTATGATAATTTAAAATATATAAGAAGTATAAAAGAAGAAAGCTTGAAAGCATATTAATAAAATATATTCTTCTCTAATCTAATATATATGGTTAATATAAAATGAAGAAGGAAACATGGTTAAAGAGGTTTTCTTGATAGAAGGATTTGTGGATCCTTCTGAGAAACTGAAAAATATAACACTGATCATAAAAGCATTCTTTTTATAACATAGGTTGTCTCAGTAACAATGCAAATAGAAATGTGTTTATTTATTACAGCTAAGAAAAAAATTTAAACACATTTGGCCCCAATCAAGTGTAGTATCAGCAGTTCTCTATAGCTCTGATGGTAAAGAATCTGCCTGTAACACAAGAGACCTGGGTTCGATCTCTGGGTTTGGAAGATCTTCTGGAGAAGGGAATGGCAACCCACTCCAGTGTTCTTGCCTGGAGAATCCCAAGGACAGAGGAGCCTGGCGGGCTACAGTCGGTGGAGTGGCAAAGAGTCAGACACGACTGAGCATTTATCACTACTACTTTGGAATTAGAAGCTAGCATTTGTGTGTCTGTGTGTGTGTATAACTAATCTTCCAGGTACTTTATCTTTGTGTATGTACACCTTCCTACTTCTAACAGTCCCCTCATTGGGCTTCCTTGGTGGCTCATTGGTTAAGAATCCGCCTGCCAATGAAAGAGACGCAGGAGATGCGGGTTCCATCACTGGGTCAGGGAGACCCCCTGGAAAAGGGAATGGCAATCCATCCCAGTATTCTTGCCTGGGAAATCCCATGCTCAGAGGAGCCTAGGGGGCTACACCCCTTGAGGTTGCAAAAGTGGACACGACTTAGTGACTAAACAGCAATGATTTGGGACCATTGAAGTCTCCGGATATATTTTGAGAAATTGAAACTATTTTGGGTATGCTATTGTATGGGCATGTGATATCAGATAAGTCATTTAACCTCTCAAAGATTCAGTTCCTTCAAGAGTAAAAATGGATATGCTAATAGTACCTAGTTCATAGAGGTGCTACAAAGATTAAATACATTATATAAAATACATTGATCTTATCTGACACAAGTAATCAATAAACATTAACTAGTATTATTAACATATTGGTCATTTCTCAAAGTATTAACTTTCTTCTGCTGTATCTCCAATATATGAACAGCTAAACCTTTAAATTTCTAAGAAAATGACATTGGAATGTGCAGTTCCAACCTGGTAGTGAAGGAAATCCCCTGGGGCAGAAAATTGTGTGGCCAAAAACCATAGAGCTTTATTTACAAAAAAGACTAGTTCAACCATAAGCAAATGTTTCTACTCAGCTTGCTGTATAATATTCATAATATAATTATAAATATTGTTAGTAATCTACTATATATTAACCAAATAATGGCCAGAGACCAAAACAAGCATTTGACTGGATTTTCAAATCAGTTGCCAACCCATGGCTAAAAATCTAATAAAGACACATCCTTTAATTAAAAAGAAAATTATTTAAATAAATTAATTTAAAAAAATAAAGTAGTAGAACTATTAAAAAAGAAAAATTAAAACAAATCTGATTTGAAAATAAATTTGCATTAGTATAGTCAGAAGTGTTACAATAAGCATATTGACATATGTGGAAGAAATCTAAAAGCCTAGTCATGAAATGTCACCAGAAAATGAGCGAATGTATCATGTAGCTAAGTGGAAAACTGAACACTACTAGGCACTAAAGATAACAGCATTTGAAAAATTAGAAATACCCTAACATAAGAAATCCCACAATCACAGCATCAATTCAGATTGGTGGTCATTTTTTAAATGAGGAATTATACATTTTTGTCTATCTCTGGAGAAGCTAATGTACCCTTATCCTACTCAATGTTACATGAATGTGTGTCCAACTTCATTGCTCTGCTTGTGAAAATCTGTTTGAGTTCTGCCATTAGGAAGTACATCAGATGATGAGAAAAACTCATTGTCAGAAGTGTTTATTTTATTCAGTATATCTAAACATTTTTATATGTATCTATGTACTTCAAAATTTCCATAATCTGACACTTATCCTTTTAGTAATATTCTTATATTTTCTTCATACAATAGGACATGATATAGAAAATATATCTGAAATACATATCTACATACATCTGTTAAACAAATATATTTATAAGGCTCTGATTTGAGAACTAAGAAGCTAACTACTCCTCTGAAAGCTGTTAATGATATGCCTATATTATGAATAAAATAAACATTTATTTATTGCTTTCTGTAAGATTATATTTTCTTCTATTTTTTTATAACTAAAACTATAGATAGAGTGTAAGCTGGATTTAAAATTGAATAAGGTGTTTTTCAAAGGGAAGTTTACCAAAGTAGTTTTAAAGATAACTGCCTATTTTATCAACATACATGACTAAGAGTACTTTTAAAATGTGTGTGGGTGCTATGTGTTGTCATGCCTAACTCTTCACGACCCCATGGACTGTGGCCTGCCAGGCTTCTATGTTCATGGGATTCTCCAGGCAAGAATACTAGAGTGGGTTGTCATGCTTTCCTCAGGGGATCTTCCCAACCCAGGGATCAAACCTGTGTCTCCTTCATTGGCAGGAGGATTCATTACCACTGCACCACCTGGGAAGCCTCTTTTAAAAGTGGGAAAATAATAAAATGACTGAATTGACTTCATAATTCCTTTAAATTCTACCTGTATTCTTGACATTTTCCTAAGTGTCAAATCTCATTGATATATATAGATATAGATACCTTTTTAGAGCATTGCCTTATCTTTCTCTTACACTTTATTCAGACAGGGCTGGAGTCTTTTTTATCTTTCTTTGTATAAAAAGTCACTCTTTTGTAGTAAACATATTTAATAGAACAATTATAATCCTAAAAGTTTCCTCAGATCACTTGCTTTCAAAAAGTCAGATGATAAAAATGTTGTATGAGTGCATGGAAATTATAGTGTGTCTTCTGTGGTAATAGCTATAAATTTATTCATTGCATTTTTCAGAACAAACTACTCTGAAATTTTCACAGAAAATTTGAAGAAAAAAATTACCGAGCTGTCCAGGAAGCCATTTCCATCTGTGTCATAGAGGCGAAACATAACTAGAAATAAAAGAGGTGTTGAAAAAAAGATTAGAGGTGAGTAAGATCAATGCTAGAATAAGGCATACTTTGGAAAATTTATTTTCTGTGAGAAATAAGTACTACTAAATCCCTCCCCACCTTAAAGTAGTTGATTTATGGGATCATTTCTCAAGCTTTCAAGATGAATTAATCATTAATAAAAGTACTGGATATCAGATATAAGTTCTACTGATTTTTGTCATTCAGAAATCACGAAAAACTGCTATTGTTTGTTCAATTTTTTTTACAAGATCATTAAATGGAAATTCAAAAATAACGGACGAGAAGGAGATTAGACATTCAGAGTCTGGATATTAAAGAACAGTGTGGATAAGGAGAAATAACTGATTGAGAGGTTTGGAGATCAATGATAATCTGAAAACTGTCACTCACTGTTATGTGAGCTTGGTTAAACACTGCTTTCTTATCTATAACATGAAAATCATCACCATGTCCTGATTTGTTGTAAAAGTTAAGCAAGGTGACACACACAAACATATATCACATATAAGCCATTGATCTGACTGATCATTAGTCAGTATGTGAAAGGAAAAATTAAATAAGGGAATTTTTCTGACAGAAGATGCAGAAACAAAACTGTGTTACTGTCTTGGGTATAATGATATATTTGTTTAAATCTGAGGTATAGTTTCATAGGGTAACCGATTTTTGAACTAATCACACATGAAAAAGACGCTATTGGCTCCACCACAGAGAGCTCAGGAAAGCAGGATGGCAGAGGTCCACGGCTGGCCTAAGGACCCCTTCCTTGAAGGGCTCACACACCACCGGGGAAGGCTACAGAAACGGCTGCAGGTGCTGGGCTGAGAGAAACAGAGAAGAATGCCACAGCTGTAAAAATAGAGGCGTGGAAATGAGGGTTTGGGTTGGGTTTGTATAATGTCCTGAAGAGTCTTGATATCTGAGGCTATAACACGAACTAATGACAGCAACAACTAGGTAACATAGTTATGAAATGACTTTAATCTCTAACTCATTATTTTTCATGTTTAAAAATAAGTATTATATTTCAAAAATTCTAAGGTATTTATAAGATGCAAAACTAGCCTGCTGTTGTTGTTCAGTTGCTAAATCATGTCTGACTCTCTGTGACCCCAAGAGCTGCAGGACTTCAGACTTCCCTGTCCTTCACGATCTGCTGGAGTTTACTCAAACTCATGTCCATTGAGTCAGTGATGAAAACTAGCCTGCATATCACTAAAGGAAAAAAAATGCTACCAACCTAGCTATGATGTCCTATTTATTATAAAATGGAAATAGACTTTGAAGATGTTGAAAAGTAAGGGTAAAATGTATAGCTATTGAGTTAAAGGATACAATGCTAGGCTTGCTAAATGACATAAATATCTTGTAAACCATGATAATTGTTCTTATATGCTAAATAAGAATAAAATTCAGGAAGGAAAAAAAGAACTTATCACAACATAGATACTATGCATTTCAATATTTTCTAGTATACTACAAAGCTACAGTCATCAAGACAGTATGGTACTGGCACAAAGACAGAAATAGAGATCAATGGAACAAAATAGAAAGCCCAGAGATAAATCCACATACCTATGGACATCTTATCTTTGACAAAAGAGGCAAGAATATACAATGGAGAAAAGACAATCTCTTTAACAAGTCATGCTGGGACAACTGGTCAGCCACTTGTAAAAGAATGAAACTAGAACACTTTCTAACACCATACACAAAAATAAACTCAAAATGGATCAAAGATCTAAATGTAAGACCAGAAACTATAAAATTCCTAGAGGAAAACATAGGTAAAACACTCTCTGACATAAACCAATGCAGGATCCTCTATGACCCACCTCCCAGAGTAATGGAAATAAAAGCAAAAATAAACAAATGGGACCTAATTAAACATAAAAGCTTTTGCACAATGAAGGAAACTATAAGCAAGGTGAAAAGACAGCCTTCAGAATGGGAGAAAACAATAGCAAATGAAGCAACTGACAAAGAATTAATCTCAAAAATGTACAAGCAACTCCTGCAGCTCAATTCCAGAAAAATAAGTGACCCAATCAAAAAATGGGCCAAAGAACTAAACAGACATTTCTCCAAAGAAGATATACAGATGGCTAACAAACACATGAAAAGATGCTCTACATCACTCATTATCAGAGAAATGCAAATCAAAACCACAATGAGGAACCATCTCACACTGGTCAGAATGGCTGGAGAGGATGTGGAGAAAAGGGAACCCTCTTACACTGTTGGTGGGAATGCAAACTAGTACAGCCACTACGGAGAACAGTGTGGAGATTCCTTAAAAAACTGGAAATAGAACTTCCATATGACCCAGCAATCCCACTGGATTGCCAGGACATGGAAGCAACCTAGATGTCCATCAGCAGATGAATGGATACGAAAGCTTTGGTATATACACATTGGTATATTACTCAAATATTGAAAAGAATGCATTTGAATCAGTTCTAATGAGTTGGATGAAACTGGAGCCTATGATACAGAGTGAAGTAAGTCGGAAAGAAAAACACCAATACAGTATATTAACGCATATATATGGAATCTAGAAAGGTGGTAACGATGACCCTGTATGCAAGACAGCAAAAGAGACACAGATGTATAGAACAGACTTTTGGACTCTGTGGGAGAAGGTGAGGGTGGGATGATTTGAGAAAACAGCATTGAAACATGTATATCATATGTGAAATATATATATTATATGTGAACCAGTCCAGGTTTGATGCATGAGACATGGTGCTCAGGGCTGGTGCACTGGGATGACCCTGAGGGATGGGATGGGGAAGAATGAGGGAGGGGGATTCAGGATGGGGGACACATGTACACCCATGGCTGATTCATGTGAATGTATGGCACAAACCACCACAATATTGTAAAGTAATTAGCCTCCAATTAAAATACATTTGAAAAACAACAACAAAAAGATTTTCTAGTATAGCATAAAATGATAAAAATATCTTTTTAAGTGGCAAGAATTCTTGCACCACTCAAAGAAGGGGTTAAATACCAGGAATGAGGCAAGGACTTCCAAAAGCCTAACTATATTTTAGAATGAGGGACAGCTGTGACTCTGTTAATCCTTACTGGAATAAGGATTAAGTAAATGCCAAACAATTTCATACAGCTCAGCTAGGTGGAAAACCTATGCCTACTGGCAAGTTTTCGTGAAAATATGAGCTCAAAGACACACACACAAGCGGTGTGAATATCTGTCACTCATTTTGGGCAGCATCTGAAACTTCTTCCTAGATTCTAAAAGCCAGACTTTATAAAGCACCATAACAGATGAAAAGTCAGATACCTTTTGTTGACTAGCCTGACTGGAAGATAGTTTGCACAAGAGGCAGCCTCTACCAATCAGAAGCACAAGCCTAGAAGATCAATCAGACGGTAGTGACCCAAGAAAAAAGGGTCTTTACATACTCCATGGTGATGACAGGCTGATGCAGTAGTGACTGAAGAGAAGGGCGTGTGACGGGGTGCCGCCACTGCAGGGTGCTGTGTGTGCACAGAGAAGCAGCAAGCGGTTGGCACATATATAGGAAAAGAACTGCTAAACCTATCTTTAATTACAAGTCATGTGGTTGTATGTTTAGAAAATTCTATTGAATCATCGAAAAGAATTGGAACTTATATATGAAAATATATATTTTGTATATATGAGAACTTATCTATGTATTAGAACTTACGTAACAAATATGTTATATACATACACACATACATATATATATATATATATATATATGAAAGTGAAAGTGTTCGTCCCTCAGTCATGTCTGACTCTTTGCAAACCCATGGACTGTAGCCCACCAGGCTCCTCTGTCATGGACTTCTCCAGGCAAGAATACTGGATTGGGTTGCCATTCCCTTCTCCAGAGGATCTTCCCAGGGATCTAACCTGGGTCTCCTGCTCTTACCATCTGAGCTACCAGGGAAGACCCATCATATATATATATATATATATATATAGATAGATAGATAGGTCTTACATTAAAACATATATATCATATTTATTATATCTATACTAGAACTTATATAACTGTATGAAGTAGTACATCTTATATAACATATGTTATATATTATATTAGAAATTATAATGTATAAATACTGATATATATATTTACATATAAATATATATATGTATACATATTCAGTGATGTGGTAAGATAAAAAGGCAATTGCGGTTTTATTACTTGCAAAGAACAATTAGAAATTTAAACATAAAATATACCTTTTACAATAGTATCCAAAAACCTAAACACATAAGAAAAATTTATCAAGAGTTGGACAAGACTTTTGTGCAAAATGTATAAAACTTCACCAAGAAAAACTACATAAAACCTATATAAATGAAAAGATATATCATATTAATGAATTGGAACAATTAATATCATTAAAATGTAAATTATTCACAGATTGTTCCATATAATGGAGATAATCTCAACAAAAATAACAGCAGCATTGTTTTAAATATTCACATGACTGATGCCTCAGCAGGTAAGAATCTTCTGGCAGTGCAGAAGACACAGGAGACTTGGGTTCAATCCCTGAGTCTGGAAGATCCTGTTAGGTAGTTAGAATAGGAAACAGGAGTCCAAAATGGTGGTGGCTAGAAGACAAAGAAGGGAAAAGCCCGCAAAAATAGAACAAGGAAGGTCCAAGGACCTGAGTGAGAATTGCAGGTAGAACAGCACTCCTGTCTAAGCCCAATTTGTATACGACAGGCCCAGGGGGCAGAAATAAACATATAAAATGGGAGCCAAAGCGCTCAGGCTCTCTCTCTCTCTCTCCTGTGCCTGGAAGATGGACTCTCCCTTTCTCTCCCACGTGCTGCGGTGTTCTTCTCTTCACCATGCCTTGGACTGGCATGCCCTCATGCTTCCAGGATGAATTATCTGGCTATCATTTTCTAAATAAAATAGAGCTGTAACACTGAGCTGAAACACTGATTTATTTAAGAGCTATAACACTGTCTGTCCAAGACCCAAGAGCTGTGGCCCGCCAAGGGCTTTAATGTCCGTCACTCCAAATCTTCGTTGTGAGGAGACAAGGACCGAGGAACATACCCTCGCGTGACGTCTACACTCGCCTGACAATCCCATCGAGGAAGAAAGGGCAATCCACTCCGGTATTCTTACCTGAGAAAGCCCATGGACAGAGGAGCCTGGTGGGCTACAGTCCAAAGGGTTTCAAAGAGTTGGACACGACTGAGCGACTAAGCACTTGAAAAAAGAAACTTGGAATATCCAAACAGCTTTGAAAAGAAAAAACACATCTGAAGGATTTACATGACCTAACTTCAAGAGTTGATAAAAATCCAAGGAATCAGGACAGTGGCATACTGACTACGCAAATAAAACAATAGGCATTATGGAGGACAGAGAGAGATCCATACATGTATGGTCAATGAGATAAGAAAAGTCTTTACAAAAAATGATGATGGAACAGCTGGATGGATATTCATACTAAAAAATTACCATGACCCTTGCTTCACACCAAGTATGAACATTAGCTCAAATTGAATTGCATTAAGGCAGAGCTTTAAAGATTCTGGAAGAAAATATAGGACAACATCTTCATCACCTCAACGTAAGGCAATATGAACCATCAGAGACTGTATTTTTTGTAGGCAAATTAAAACTCATCAAAATTAGAACTTCTGTTCATCAAAAAAAAAGACTATTAAAAAAAACAAGTCAGCTGCAGATTTGAAAACTTATTTTCAGAACAGACATATATAGCTTTCTAGAATATTATGAACAGACCATATAGCTCAGTAATTTAAAAAAAATGCATTTAAGAGAGACAAAAAAAAAGTCAAGCAGATGCTTCAAAAAAAGATGAGTAGTTGATCATAACAAAGTTCTCAAAATTATCCATTGTAAAGAAACTGGAAATTTAAACCACACTTAGAATACAATATACTTGCTAGAAAGGCTCCAGAATTCAAGTTTTTCTTCTGGGATCTGTCTACCAAAGCTCCTTACCTTTTCAGCCTCTCAGCCATGAAAGAAATTACAGTTTAAAAGTAGTGGCAAAAACCTGGCTCCCTACTCCCATGAAACTGACCCACAAGTTGGACAAGTTTGTCTTGATAAGTGTCATAAAATTTACAATTTTTTTTTAGTTTAAATGTTCTAGTAGTTTTGAGCAGGAAAGTTAATCTGAAAACACTTTGTTGCAGAAAAGAAGCCAATTCTGACTCCATGTTGGAATTTTCTTTGACTTGCTTTTAGTTGCTTTTGTTATTATTATCATACAGAATGGCCTGCCTCAGAGAATCCTGCCCCTCTACCTGACTGTTAAAGCGCCTTTGTTCACAACTAGGCCCATCTGTAATTGGCAGGAGAAAGAAATTAACACATCCCCTGCCAGAAGCTTGCCATTCTAGAAGATGTTTGCAAGATGAATAGCTGTTTTACTTTGCTTCCTCACCTTCCTCCCCCATCTCTCTCTCATCTATAAAAAAACCTGGCATCCAGACCCTGATAAGATAGTTATTTTGAGGCAGCAGCCTGCCATCTTCTCAGTCACCTGGCTTTCCAAATCATGTCATTCTCCTTGCCTCAACACCTCCTCTCTCAGATCCACTGGGCTGTCACGTGGCGAGCAGAGCAAGCTTGTACTGAGAAACAATTTTACTACTGAATGAAATAGAAGTCCTAGTATATTTTTAGCGCTGATTTCTAAACACATTAACAGGAGTTAAGGGCTGTCTACAAATTCAGATTCATCAGGGAAGAAAGCTGGAGGACTTCAAGTTTTAGTTATTACAGCAACAATAAAAATAACATACATATATTGAGCACTCAGTATCCAATAATCTAAATCTCATCAAGTACAAATCAAAGACAAAAATTTTCTTTGATCCTGAATGAGAGAGAGAAATTCTAAAACTTCTATTTCCAAAGGTGAGTCTACTTTCCTAATTTAAAATTGTAGTGGGGTTGTGCACAATATGAAATATTAAACATGTGTATTTATGTTACTTTCTATTGAAAGTCCACTAGCAACAATTAGAGATGAAACAGTCGTAAACCCACAAGTACAAAGAAAACGTGAGGGGAAATAAGAATCATAAAATTTTAGAAAATGGAAAACACATGATGACTGACTGAGAAACCTAGGAAATATAAACGTAAGTTGGTGGTGAAGAGGAGGCTCAGATTCACACAGAAAGGGAAACTAATTAATATTTTCATGAAGAGAAATTAGTCCTTTAAATGCAACCTCTCACATCTTGGACCTGAGGGTATGCCAACCCCCCTAACTTATAGGATACTGGATCTTTGACCTTTATGGCAGTCAATCCGCAGGGACTCTGAGCTTAGGGTATTCAGGTATTCTGATGGTAGGTGTATCAGACCAAACAGACTGTAATGACAGGAAAGTGTATACACTGAACACTGAGAAAAGTTAACTCCCCCTTCCTCATCTCTCATGAGTCAGACTTAAACCTCACCCACCCACCCTCCTACCCACAAGCACCAAGCAGTTGTTTCAAATCAAAGTATTTTGGAAAAAACCAGAAAGCAGGAAAAGAGGAAGGGGAATCTTATAACGGAGAGGAAAGATTCAAGCTATGAAATAATAATAGAGGTAAATAAGGATGGTGCTGAGAACAAAATGGATTCTCTGTGAAGTGCAAATTATGCTAGGAAGAGTAAAAAAAAAAAGTCATCACAGATGTAGAAGATGTGTTCAGTCATGCCCAACTCTTTGGGACCCAGTGGACTGTAGATGGTCCACAGGATTTCCCGGGGAAGAATATACAGTGGGTTGTTGTTTCCTGCTCCAGGACATTTTTCCAACCTGGGGATCAAACCCCTGTCTCTTGTGTCTCAGCTCCTGCATTGGTAGGCTGTTTCTTTACCACTGTGCCACCTTGGAAGCCTGCAGCAGATGTCTTAGGTGTCAAATAAAAGATAAAAGACAAGTTGAAAAATTTAACAATATTAAAATTCAAATATTGGAACTCTAGCGTCTAAAAATAGTGATTTCAAAGACTGAGCAACTAAGATAAAGGGGCAGGTAACTAACAATGAAAAGATGCAGGAATGGATGAAGAGCGTAAGTTTCTTCCTATACAGGAAGAGCGAAACTAATCAAATAAAGAAAATGAGGCAGTTATTAACATCATGGAAGATAAAAATTATTTGGCTTGGTAAGCCTACAGAAACTTTCTGTTCTAAAATCATATCTGAATAATATTGGTAAAATTAATACCTATCCTCAAACATTATAATAAGCCTATTTTTTTTTAGAAATTAAAAATACAATTAGCCTCCAAGGTCAAGTGAATTGTTGAACCAATAGGTGTTATTTTTAAAGCCAATATATAATGACATAGATTTTTAGGTGCAAAAATAATTTAAGCTCAATATTAAAATGATTCTGTCAACATGATAGCTTCCAAAGATGGGCACCTGTTATGAAATCACAAACTCATTTAAACCACTTTTTTTTTCTATTTTTATGCTCAGGCAATTATACTTTATATAGAAACAATTATGTGCCCACACATGAATTTGGTTAAAAGATCAAAGGAAAGGCACATTATGTAATATGAGGATAATTCTTTCTATCTAGAATTAATTTGTTTTCCAAAAGATTTGCAGGTTTTTAATCTACCTTTGCATTTGATATGTCTTTGTTTTTTGCATAATATGTTATTGATTTGAAAATATTATTATGGAAATTGTTTTTAAAGATTACAGTCTATATTTTAAAAGACATTTAAGCCAGAATTTCTTTAACTCATAATTTGTTTACTGTTTTATGTATTTCAAGATCTACTTAATAAACCATAAGGGCAGTGGCAAAAATAATACTTAGATTTTGGCATCTAAGGTAATGGTGTTATACTTTTTCCTAATTTCTACAATAGAAACAATAACATAAAAAAGGAAAGACAGCTTTGTAAAATAAAAAGAACATCAAGTCAGAGGGGCTTCCTTGATGGCTCAGACAGTAAAAAAATTTGCCTGCAATGCAGGACACTTGGGCTGGTCCCCTGCAGAAGGAAATGGCAACCCAATCCACTATTCTTCACTGGGAAATCCCATGGACTGAGATCAGTGGACTACAGTGGGGTTTCAGAGTCGGATATGAATGAATAACTAACAGACACACAGCAATCATGCATTTTAGTCACAGGCAGCTAAACTTGTGGTATAATAATAGTCAACCTTTCTGGGCTTTAGATTTTTCATTGACAATACAGGAAGGTTAACTAGATGATGTCTAAGGTCTTCTCAATGTTAATTTTCAGCAGTTCAAAACTGATACTAGACATAGCAGTAACTTTAACATACAGGGTAGTTCTTATTATCAGTATGTCAATTATCTATTTTCTGGATATTTTTGTATTGATTTCTTTTTCAGTAACTGTAAGCTAACTTAGAACTTATTCTAGGTAAGTCATCAATAATTTGATAAACACTAATTGAAAAGTAAATGGCAAGTATTTTAAATAAAAAGTGTAAAGTTAATATTATTTCATAACTTCAATCAGTTCAATTCAGTCACACAGCTGAGTTTGTCTCTATGCGATCCCATGGACTATGGCACACAGGCTTCCCTGTCCATCACCAACTACTGGAGCTTGCTAAAACTCATGTCCATTGAGTTGGTGACGCCATCCAAGCATCTCATCCTCTGTCACCCCATTCTCCCCCACCGTCAGTCTTTCCCAGCATCAGGGTCTTTTCCAATGACACAGTTCTTTGCCATCAGGTGGCCAAAGTATGGGGATTTCAACTTCGGCATCAGTCCCCCCAATTAATATTCAGGACTGACTTCCTCTGGGATGGAATGGTTTGATCTTGCAGTCCAAGGGAATCTCAAGAATCTTCTCCAACACCACAGTTTAAAAGCATCAATTCTTTGGCACTCATCTTTTTCTTTATGGTCAAGCACTCACATTCATACATGACTACTGGAAAAACCATAGCTTTGACTAGACAGACTTTGGTTGGCAAAGCAATGTCTCTGCTTTTTAATATGCTGTCTAGGTCAGTCATAGCTTTTCTGAGAAGGAGCAAGCATCTTTTAATTTTATGGATGCAGTCACCATCTACAATGATTTTGGAGTCCCCAAAAATAAAGTGTCACTGTTTCCATTGTTTCCCCATTAATTTGACATGAAGTGATGGGACCAGATACCATGATCTTAGTTTTCTGAATGTTGAGTTTTAAGCCACTTTTTCACTCTCCTCTTTCACTTTCATCAAGAGGCTCTTCAGTTCTTCTTCACTTTCTGCCATGACGGTGGTGTCATCTGCATATCTGAGGTGATTGCTATTTCTCCTGGAAGTTTTGATTCCAGCTTGTACTTCATCCAGCCTAGCGTTTCTCATGATGTACTCTGCATATAAGTTAAATAAGCAGGGTGACAGTATATAGCCTTGATGTACTCGTTTCCCGATTTGGAACCAGTCTGTTGTTCCATGTCCAGTTCTTACTGTTGCTTCTTGACCTGCATACAGATTTCTCAGGAGGCAGGTCAGGTGGTCTGGTATTCCCATCACTTGAAGAATTTTTCACAGCTTGTTGTGATCCACACAGTCAAAGGCTTTGGAGTAGTCAGTAAAGAAGAAGTAGATGTTTTTCTGGAATTCTCTTGATTTTTCAATGATCCAATGGATTCTGGCAATTTGATCTTTGTTCTTCTGCCTTTTCTAAGTTCAGCTTGAACATCTGGAAGTTCATGGTTCATGTACTGTTGAAGCCTGGCTTGGAGAATTTTGAGCATCACTTTACTAGCATGTGAATTGAGTGCAATTGTGCAGTAGTTTGAGCATTCTTTGGCATTGCCTTTCTTTGGGATTATAATAAAACTGACCTTTTCCAGTACTGTAGCCACTGCTGAGTTTTCCAAATTTGCTAGCATATCAAGTGCAGGGCTTTCATAGCATCATCTTTTAGGAACTAAAATAGTTCAACTGGAATTCAATCACCCCCACTAACTTAGTTCATAGTGGTGCTTCCTAAGGCCCGTAAGACTTCTGACTCCAGGATGTCTGGCTCAAGGTGAGTCATCCCACTATCGTGGTTATCTGGGTCATGAAGATCGTTTTTGTACAGTTCTTCTGTATATTCTTGCCATGTCTTCTTAATATCTTCTGCTTCTGTTAGGTACATACCATTTCTGTCGTTTATTGTGCCCATCTTTGCATGAAATTGTTCCCTTGGTATCTCTAATTTTCTTGAAGAGAACTCTAGTCTTTCCCATTCTATTGTTTTCCTCTATTTCTTTGCATTGATCACTGAGGAAGGCTTCCTTATCTCTCCTTGCTATTCTTTGGAACTCTGCATTCAAATGGATATATCTTTCCTTTTCTCCTTTGACTTTAGATTCTCTTCCTTTCTCAGCTATTTGTAAGGCCTCCCTAGACAACCATGTTGCCTTTCTTTTTGGGGGGATGATCTCGATCACTTCTTCTTGTACAGTGTCACAAACCTCCATCCATAGTTCTTCAGGCACTCTATCAGATTTAATCCCTTGACTCAATCTGTCACTTCCAATGTATAACTGTAAGGGATTTGATTTAGTCACACTTGAATGGTCTAGTGGTTTTCCCTACTTTCTTCAATTTAAGTCTGAATTTGGTAATAAGCAGTTCATGATCTGAGCCACAGTCAACTCCCAGTCTTGTATTTGCTGACTGTATTGTGCTTCTCTATCTTCAGCTGCAAAGAGTATAATCAATCTGATTTCTGTATTGCCTATCTGGTGATGTCCATGGGTAGAGTCTTCTCTTGTGTTGAAAGAGGGTATTTGCTATGACCAGTGGGTTCTCTTGGCAAAACTCTGTTAGTCTTTGATCTGCTTTGTTTTGTATTCCAAGACCAAAACTGCCTGTTACTTCAGGTAATTCTTGATTTCCTACTTTCACATTCCTGTTCCCTATAATGAAAAGGACATCTTTTTAGGATATTAGTTCTAGAAGGTCTTGTAGGTCTTCATAGAACCATTCAACTTAAGCTTCTTCAGCATCACTGGTCAGGGCATAGACTTGGATTACTGCGGTACTGAATGGTTTGCCTTGGAAATGAACAGAGATCATTTTGTTGTTTTTCAGATTGCATCCAAGTACCACATTTAGGACTCTTTTGTTTACTATGATGAGAACTTCTTTTCTTCGAAGGGATTCTTGCCCAGAGTAGTAGATAAAATGGTTATCTGAGATACCTTCAGTAAATTCCATTACTATGTCAAGCACCCAGAGTCTTCAGTTCCATTTAACTATCCTTAATCTAGCATCTGTCTTTTGAAAAATACTCAGACACAAGTTGTAGGTACTCGAGTGGGAAGCTATACCCAGCATAAAGGTGCAAGGAAGGAGAGTGAAATATTTCAACTAGAGATGGCAACACAATTCATGGCGTGAGCAGGGCTTTAATTGCAGACTATACCAGATGGCGATAGTGGTAAGGAACCCATCTGCCAATGCAGGCAACATGAGAGACGCAAGGTTCAATCCCTGGGTTGGGAAGATTCCCTGGTGGAGGGCATGGCAACCCACTCCAGTATTCTTGCCTGGAGAATCCCATGGATGAGGAGCCTGGTGGGCTACAGTTCATGAAATTGAAGAGTCAGACACAACTGAAGCGACTCAGCATGTATGCACGACTGGATCTAATATACCGTAGGAAACATATACACATCTAGCAAAGACACATTTTAAGCAAAGTCATGAAGCTGGAAAAGCTCCGGGTTTGTCCAGTGATTAAAAAGTAGATTCATGAGCCTGGAACTGTTTATGCAAGTCGAAGCCAAATGCAAGATGGGCCAAGTAGGTTGGGGTCAAATTGTGGAGCTAGATTTATATATGGATACTAAGTTAAGGGCTCACTTTTGTGTGTTACTCATAAGGGAATCATCAAAGGCACACATTCATCCTGAATCAGAAAAGAGGAAAGTACAGGTGTAGAGGCTGACAAGTTTTAGGCAATATGAGAGGAAGCTATAAGAATTCACAGCTCAGTGAAATAGTGATTATATAGTCGGTGGTTGAAGTAATGGAACACCTAAATGAACTTCTAACTAGAGTAAAATCAATGATTAGAGAAACACTAAAGGCGCTGAAGGCCAGCTGAGGTTTGTGAGTAGTGTTATAATCCATTGATTTGTATTTTTATTTCACAATATCTCTGGCAGCTTAGTATATTAGCAAATAAACTGGACTGTTCGAACCTAAGTGATAAGGAATGGTTGACCTCACAGATTATGCATCAGTCTTTACATGATGGGGTGGGAAATGCAAATAAAGCAGGCAAGCTCAGGAAGTGGTCAAGGGGTGAGAATTCTCATTTTTATTTCACTTAACATTCACATAAAGGAATGGATGTGAGCAAATGTAAAGGAATTTGTGTGAGCAAATAATGGTTCATTTAATTCTTGTAGGAAACATACAAGATAGACATTATTATTATATCAGTTTTACAGCTGAGGAAACTAAGGCCTGAGAGGTTTTACACATGTGCCCAGATCACTTAGACTAGTAAGGGTCAAAGCTAAGACTCATTCAATTAGTGAAATGAAGGGTCCAAGTTCTTGAGAATTGTGCTATAAATATTTAATTTAAAAGTTGGAAAGTCAGTTAAGTGAACACAGGTTGTGGTACAAGTAAAATCCTAGAATTTAAATTTTTAGAATAAGAGGAGTCTTTGGAAATTACAAGGCTTGTGCATGTGTGCTAATTCATCTCAGTCGTGTCTGACCCTTTTCGACCCTATGAACTGGAGACCACCAGGCTTCCTCTATCCATGTGATTCTCCAGACTGGAATGGGTTGCCATGTCCTCCTCCAGGGGAATCTTCCTGACCCAGGGATCGAACCTGCGTCTCTTCTGTCTCCTGTATTGGCAGGCGGGTTCCTTACCCACTAGCACCACCTAGGAAGCCCTACAGGTTTTAGGGTATAGCAACAAAGGTGAGAGGCTGAAATAAAATGGAGGTGAGGTTACAGAATTTGAGGAATGTAAGGAGACGCTAAGAGGGATGTACCGAATGACTCTTCCAAAGCACTGTTGTGGGCTTAAGGGGAAGAGGGCAAGTCGACCCTGGCACAATGTTCTCATCTATGTGTCTGGATGGTTGGTAACTTGTGCCAATAAGGAGACATAAAAATAGAATTCCTTCACAACTTCAGGACACGCATGCATGCACAGATACCTTCCAAAGTGCATGGGAGCAGGTGAATAAATACCTTGTACTGATCGGGGGGGTCTCGGTACCTGTAAAGCCCCCATTTGGGCATTAGGATTGAGTTAAAGACCAGTGACAGAAACCAAGTTGAAGATGATGTAGTCAGGGAAAGTTCAAGAGCTTTGGTTTGTTAGTTTCCTATCAATGGAAAAAAAAAAAAAATTGCTTTCAGTGCCTGGCAGAGAAAAGAGGTGGAGAGATTAGAAGTGGCAGCAGTCAGTGAGTAGATTTATAAACCATTGTTTTGTGGGGGGAGGACATTTAAAACAGTGCCATTCATTTATGCAATACCCCAGGCAAATGAAGTGAAAGTCACCCAGTCGTGTCCAACTCCCCATGCACTGCAGCCTGCCAGGCTCCTTTGTCCATAGGGTTCTCTGGGCAAGAACACTGGAGTGGGTTGCCATTTCCTTCACTAATAATTCAGGTAAATGGATATCAAATACTGTCATCAACAATTCCCAGAAACAATTGTAGTTTCAGGTGATTTGTGTGTCTGTGTATGTGTGCGTGTGTGTTATGTATTTTCATTAGACAAAAGGAATTGCATAAACCAATGCTTCTCAAAATGTGGTCCCTGCCACACAAGCATGGCCTGAAACTTCTAAAATCCCATTCCAAGTCTGCTGAATGACATATACCGGAGTTGGGGCCCAGAGAGCTGTGTTCATAAGCCCTGCAGGTGATTCTTCCATGTGATAAAGTTCAAGAATCTCCAACCTAAGGCAATGTGTCTCTACTCCTTAATTGCTTAGCTACCTGAAAACTGAGATGCCAAAACAACAGCTGCAAAAGTTAATTATATCAGGTGCTTCACCATATCCACTTTTGTGTTAACTTTAATTTTCTTAGTTTCTTCTCTCTAGTATATATTGTGTTTAATAAGTCATAACCATTTTGGAAATTAGTATGTATTAAATTAACTACCAGGGGTTTCCTTGATGGTTCAATGATAAAGGATCCACCTGCAGTGCAGGAACTGCAGGAGATGCTGTTTCAACTCCTGGGTTGGGAAGATTCCCTAGAGAAGGAAATGGCAATTCACTCCAGTGTTACTGCCTGGGAAATCCCATGGACAGAGGAGCGTGGGGGCGTTGCAGTCCGTGGGGTCTCAAAGAGTCGGACACAACTGAGTGACTAAGTACACAGGCATGCAAATTAACAACCATTAAATTAACAAAAAAAAACACTTATTGAAAAACTTTTCAGAATCTGTAACTGTAATACAACATACAAATGTTAGGAATTTGTAAGTGTGCAATTGTAAAAGGGAAAATGTATAAGTACATGAAAGAAATGATGTCTGATTTATGGTAGAGCAAAGAGCCAAGTGCTGGCATTTAAACAACAGATACAAACACAAGTTCCAGATGAGTGAGAACCAGGTTAAGGTCCTCCAAAGTTGAGGAGGGTAGAGAAGAAAACCACAACATAGCTGATACCTTCACGTGCTTTTGAAATTGAAATGCATTTACTTTGCAGACCTGGTGAAAACCACAGCAATAATGTCAGGAGCTAACAGGTCTGTCTATGAGGAAAATCTAAAGATAGGGTTAAGACAAAACGAAAATGCAACTGAATGTTATAAGCTTGAAAAAGAGCTGGGAAACTCAAAGAACAGCAAGAAGGGGATTGATAACACTGAAGAAAGGTAAGCGGCAGGTCAGGTTTGACTTGATTCATCAAATGTTTTTGAATCACTCCTGGATTAACATTCTGCCTTGCAATAACAGACAAAGACTATGGAGTCAAAGATTCAAACAGAGAACTTAAAACATACCAAAACATACCTCTTAGGAATTCTACCTTAAAAACAAAATATTTCCAGTTGACCTAAAAATAATTAAACTGGAACACAAAGACCGTGTTGGAAGAAGTGATGTTGTTTTTATTCATTCTCAGACCTGGGATAGAATATTTGTCTTTGGATTTTTAAAATCATCCCAAACCTGGTCCTGATAACACCTGAGAAAACTTTCTTGCTGGCCTTTACTTCAATAGAAATTCACTAAACATTAATATTTATTTTGGAATAAGAGAGATTTCTATAGGTTCTTAGGAATACAAATAAATCTTGAAATGAAATCAAATATTCAACATTTAGAACTAATAAATATGTATTTTAAGAATGATGTTAATATGGTTTATTCATAACCTAAGCAGGTGTGACTTAAATAATCATATATTAAATTCTTTATTAGTAACAGAAATATTATAAAAAAGTTATTAAATTTAACCAAGCATGCTACCTAACCATAATTCTGGGCTATTATAATATTTTATATTTGAGTTAGAAATATCAAATTTAGGATTCATTGTCTTTACTATCATTCCAGTAGCAAGAATGTTTAATTCATTTTAATGCTATCTAATATAACCAGGCTAATCAGATTACCAAACAAACCACCAGCCCTTTATTTAGCAAGGACTTTAGAGACAGAACAGATTATTAAATGATTGGGCTTACAGCAAAGGTTTAAAAAAAGTATTTTCCTGCCTTGCAATGAGTACAGTCCACCACCAGAGAGAGCTCAGTCACTGTATTTTATTAAAGAGATCACCTTTCCTTTCAACTAGATTGAAATTCTCTATCAGAAATGCCTGCTACATGCTAGGAGGAAAATAGCTATTCTTTAATTATCATATTCAGTCAGTTTCTAGAAATGAAACACTCATATCTGGCATTTAAGAAATTATTTGTTCCTGGCAAAGAAACTTAGTGCAGAAGGTTTCAAGGAAGATTTCCAAAGGGAAAGGCTCAGGTTGACTGTGTATAATGAACTGAACCCTCTTTCTGACTAATGAGAAGATCTTTCATATATTAGAAGTAAGCATTTTTTCAAAAGAACACAAATGATACTTTTCAACATAACCTGGTTAACAAACTGAGAAAATTTAAAAAATAAGTCAGTTGATAAACATATTCAAGAAATACTCAGTAATAAATAAACCTTGATCAATAATAACCTAAAGTTGATAGATTCTTAAATCTTTAACTGTCTGATTATCAGTTGGAGGACTTTTTATTGTTAATAACCAAGGTCACTTCATTTAATAAGAATATAGACAACCAACAGTAGAAACAATTCTAAGTTTGTCAATATCCAGCCCCTTCCCCCACCCCAATCATGATAAGTAAATTAAATGAGGAAGCACATACACTCCAGTTTATCCTCAGGTCTTCCTCTTTCAAGGAGAGACAGGTAACAGACTATATCCTTCAGATGGATTACTTCTGGGGAACATGTGTTTGCTGGAGAAGTACGAGGAGGGGTGATGGCACCTTTATTCATTTTCAGACCTGGAAAAAAATAATTTGTCTTTACATACTTAAAGAAATTCACAGTGCTCTCAAACAAGAAAAAAAACAAAAACAAAAAAGGAAATGGAGAGATAATGCATAGACCATATAAAGAACTGTATATTTCTTTATAATTGTTTTTTATCCTATAAACATGCATAAAATAACCCAAACCTCTGGTGCTAGTATAATGGAGACAGAGTTCTTTGGCATTCAGGGACACAGAGGCTGCTCTGCAGACTTACTGGAGGGTATGTGGGTCAGAATTCTGTTGCCCAGGCTTGGTTGGTAGACAGAATCCAAAGCATGAAGAATTATTTCCCTATTCCACCTTTCTCCACTTTAGGCAGTGACAGCTATAAATCATTTGGGAAGACTGAAAAATGGTCTTTCATTAAAAAAAAAAAAGAAAACCTGAGGAAATGTGAGTCTGTCACAATATGATTTATATACTGACAACCAAGTATCATTCATACATAAAAACATGTATTTATGTCCAATCATGCAAAAGACATCCTTTTTGCCATCAAGGAATCTTCCCATGGGTAAGAGAGAAAAAGAACATACAAAAAACCTCGATAAACATGACAGATTTACTTAGCAAGGTAAGACTACACAACCGTAGTTTAAATACAGTCCATACTTTCTGACATCTCTTCATCGTGCCTATGCCAAGACAAGGGTAGTGAGCTTGAATGCCTATTTGTAAGAGCTGATGGCTGCAGATTATCTGGATGATGATAATTAAGCCGCACCTTTTCACAATAAATAGTTCCATCTTATGAGAGAAGCCTCTGAAACAAGACCATATGCATCTGACAAGGTAAACCTCGATTATCCTTTGAGGTCTGTTTGATCATATGAAAAGTAAGAAGGTAAGATGGTTAATGGGGTGAATAGCTTCGTGGTTCCTAATCAACCAGGAGTTACTGGAATGGAAGGAATAACCTTAACAAAATACAGTCTAAATGCCTGTCATTCATCTGTCATTCACCAGCACACCTCAACCTAAGGACATCTCTTGCTCTAGTTTCCTTCCTTCCATGTGTAACTTTGATAAAATATCTGTCATTTCCTTCCGCCATTTCGAGATATCCAGGAATACAATTTCATGCATTATGAAAAGTCAGAAGTTAGTTTGGTAGTCACAAGGTTACTACTAAGAAAATGTGTCATTTACTGAGTGTATATATGATATGTGGCAGGAACCATGCAGGGCACTTGAACATGGAACATCACCTTACTTAACTCTCCCATTAGCCCTGTGAAGGAGACTGCGTTATTACCATTTTACAGATGAGAAACAACCTTAGCGAAATTAATTGCCAGAGTTTCATAACTAGCAAATTTGTCCTCTTTAGCCTACACTAATAGCTCACAGACTATTTTTGTTCAAGGTCAATAGGAAGAAAAAGTAAGAAAAACAATTTACATCTTAATCCAGCACAAATACAAACACACACACATATTAGTAGGTTTCCTAAATGTGCCAATATTTTCTTTCCTCTGTTAATCTATTCTCTTCTATTTCATTCTTAAAATTCTTTTGTCAAAGACCCCTTGAGTTGAATTCATTATGGGTCACAACCCATATTTTGAAAAACAGTGCTTTACAGCTTTCATTTTTACCAAAGCCTTATTTCAAATATACCTCTATGCTTCACATTAATGCTACTTCTGTTTACTGTTATTGAAAAAGATACACACATATACACATACACACATTATAAATTGATTTCCCCCCTTGACAAAAGTGTCACTGTATATCTAATACAAAGTAATATGGTCACTTTTATAAACCAATGGCTGAGAATAGAAGACAATCCTGAGCTTTAAAAAGAAAATACCTGACTACTTCTAACTACCCATCTAAAGCCTAGCCAGCTGCAGGAATAAGCAGTTTCAGTCTATGATAAAAGACTTTTGGCACTGATCCTTCACACGACCATAACTCCCAGACTTGGAGAACACAGCACTTGAATTATGGTTGGATAAACTATGACCTAAGTCATCCTGCATGATGAGCTAATCCTCTCTTCCATGTTCCCCCTTTATGGCACTGAAATGCTTTAATCAGTTACATTTAACTCTTTTACACTACAACTGAGCACAAAACAAGAAAGAATAAAAAGCGTGTGTCGTCACATTCATCTGGAAGAAAGCCAAAAAGTATCCATTTTCACCTACATATTTGCATTTATGATCATCTGTATTTATAAAATGAAGGTTATGGTATCTCAGTATTAGTTTTCATAATACTGAACACAAAAATTTGGAGAATATGATTATCACAGTTTCCTGCTTGCCTTTCTTGTATGTCATGTACATACTGAACATGAACATAAATGTATAATTTAAATTTAATACTACTTTTGGTCAAGAAACACTACTAAGATTGTTTCTGCCTGACAAAATGACTATTGGCCATTTGCAATTCATGATATGTTGTAAACTAAAAGTTTTATGATGCCTTGAATTGCATCATAATTTGACATTTAAAAGAATTTAAAATTTATTAAAAAAGAAATTATGGGCATATATGACAACACACAATGAAGAACTAATCCAATTTCCCTTAAGCCCAATTTCAGCTAAATTTGAGAGGTAAAATGTATACTTTTTGCAAAGATTTATTGGGTGCATCAGAGAAAACAAATAAAATGTCAAAGGCCTTTTTCACAGTTACTTTATTTTTTTATTTTTTTAATTATTTTTTTTTAATTGTAACAAATTCAAGAAAGACTATTTTCTTTAAAATATTGTGTTGGTTCTGCCACACATTGACATGAATCTGCCATGGGTGTACACATGCTCCACTTCCAGAACCCCCCTCCCACCTCCCTCCTGATTCCATTCCTCTGGGTCATCCCAGTGCACCAGCTCTGAGCACCCTGTATCATGCATCAAACCTGGGCTGGCGATTCATTTCACATATGATAATTTACATATTTCAATGTCGTTCTCCCATATCATCCCACCCTCGTCCTCTCCCATAGAATCCAAAAGACTGTTCTGTACATCTGCGTCTCTTTTGCTGTCTCGCATACAGGGTTATCATTACCATCTTTCTAAATTCCATATATCTGCATTAGTATACTGTATTGTTGTTTTTCCTTCTGGCTTACTTCACTCTGTATAACAGACTCCAGTTTCATCCACCTCAGTAGAACTGATTCAAATGTATTCATTTTAATGGCTGAGTAATATTCCATTGTGTATATGTACCACAGCTTCCTTATCCATTCCTCTGCTGATGGACAGCTAGGTTGCTTCCATGTCCTGGCTATTGTAGCCAGTGCTGTGATGAACATTGGGGTACACGTGTCTCTTTCAATTCTGGTTTCCTCGGTGTGAATGCCCAGCTGTAGGATTGCTGGGTCACATGGCAGTTCTAGTTCCAGTTTTTTAAGGAACCTCCACACTGTTTTCCATAGTGGCTGTACTAGTTTGCATTCCCACCAACAGTGTAAGAGGGTTCCCTTTTCTCCACATCCTCTCCAGCATTTATTGCTTGTAGACTTTTGGATGGCAGCCATTCTGACCTGTGTGAAACGGTAACTCATTGTGGTTTTGATTTGCATTTCTCTGATAATGAGTGATGTTGAGCATCACTCATTTGTTAGCCATTTGTGTGTCTTCTTTGGAGAAATGTCTGTTAAGTTCTTTGGCCCACTTTTTGATTGGGTCGTTTATTTTTCTGGAATGGAGCTGCAGGAGTTGCTTGTATATTTTTGAGATTAATTGTTGGTCCATTGCTTCGTTTGCTATTATTTTCTCCCATTCTGAAGGCTGCCTTTTCACCTTGCTTTTAGTTTCCTTTGTTGTGCAGAAGCTTTTAAGTTTAATTAGGTCCCATTTGTTTATTTTTGCTTTTATTGCCAATATTCTGGGAGGTGGGTCATAGAGGATCTTGCTTTGGTTTATGTCAGATAGTGTTTTGCCTATGTTTTCCTCTAGGAGTTTTATAGTTTTTGGTCTTACATTTAGATCTTTAATCCATTTTTAGTTTATTTTTGCATATGGTGTTAGAAAGTGCTCATAGTTACTTCATAACAACAAAAAATATAGAGAGCTGGACTATTAAATCTTGAGGTATTGCATTAAAAAAGCTTGGGATGGTTCCTGCCCCAACCCTCTCTCTTAGATCAGCGCACTTTTTCTTATGTGTTGAAAATGTTTATTTTTTCATTTGATATTTTGAAAACAGGTCTTAGGGCTTCAATCTGTCTTCATAGAGGTTATTTTTACATCTGTACTCAACCCTATCAAAATTTTTTTCTTGCCCCTAAATTTGACTGTAGGTCTTTCCCAATATTTATTCCTCTCTCGGAAAGTTCACTTCCCTGAAGAAAAATCTTTTTCCTTTTACACAGTTTGTGCTAAGGGTTATACAGAAAACAAAGGAGACTGTGCAAATGGCAAATGAACATAGTAAGCCTGGTTTCCTGCATATAGCATCTCAATGAAGTGAGATGGTAAATGGAAATCTACACTTCTCTTTAGCAGTAGTAGCCTCTAAAAAAGAGGCTCAAAAGTCTATTTCCCTTTAATGAAGCCTATTTTAACCCATCCAATCCCTGGTGAGACTCTCTCTTCACAATGGGAACTGTACATGAAGCTAGGTATAAAAGCAAAGTGTGTTTGTTTTGCCTCAAGTAGTCAATATTTGGTTCTGAAGATCCCATGATGGGCACCCAAATTTGCACATTCTCTGAGTTGCCCAAGGTTTGCTTCTTTAAGTATTTCCCCAGAAAAGTGAAGTGTATACACCTACACATGCCATTTATGTCCAAAGACCTATATACAGCTATACACATATAATATATATTACAAGGTACAGCAAAGTACAAAATAAAATGAAAAATAGGCATAGTAATTTGAGTCTATTAGTTTTACTGGGAATAATTAAATTGTACTCTGATGTCATTTTTCTGCTTTTATGATGATTTTATATATATGTATAGATACACATGTATATAAACATTCTTCTCTGCAAAGTTTCAAATAAAAAATAATTAGCATTAGTCAAACTGAATATTGTTTATAACTAACAACTTCTCCAAACACCTTACTTTCATTGTATTCTGATACAGATACTCCATTTCTTGAAGCAATGACTTTAAAGGTTCTGTTCTAATAGATACATTTAATTCCAGTCTCAAGGTTCAATTATTAACAAATGAGTTTTGGTACATGTTCAGTTACTGTCTCTGCTCCTGTTTATTTTATTTTCAAACACTAGCATTCCACATATTGAAAACCGTAGTGTTATCTCCATTATTTCTCTTCCTCTATTAAAATGAAATATTCAAAACTAATAGCACAAATTAAAATTCTGAAGTTATCACGCAAGAAAACACTCTGGTCATTTGGTTTTTCTAGTTTTTATACTGGTTTCAATTTGCAGAAATTTGTCAGGCTTCTCAAGCAATTTGTCACATAGTATAATCACATACCGAGGCTTCCCAGGTAGCTCGGTGGTTAAGAATCTTCCGGCCAATGCAGAAGACACAGGAGACGCGAGTTCAGTCCCTGAGTCAGGAAGATCACCTGGAGGAGGAAATGGCCATCGACTCCGGTCTTTCTGCCCACAAAATCCCAGGGACAGAGGAGCCTGGCAGGCTACAGTCCCCGGGGTCACAAAGAGTCAGACACAACTCAGCGACTAAGCATGCAAGCACATCTAATTTCAAACTTCGGGCTCTTTTCAAAAAGCAGTAAAAGCAAGACTTTTCCGTCAGTCCTGACCAGTATAATATTCTTCAGTGATAGAAATATTCTATACATTGCATTGTCTAATACAGTGCTATTAACCACACACAGTCGTTAGGAGCATGAAATGTGGCTGGTATTTGAATAAAGAACTGAACTGTTTTAACTGATTGTTACATTTAGCTGTAAATGCCGCCTTGAGCTAGGGGCAACCACAGTGCAGGTGACACAGTGTCTGTTCGCAGGCAGCGTAGTGAGAGTTGCTTGAATTAATCTCAGTTCCTTAAATATACTCTAAGTGTGTGAATTAAGCCACCTCATGTGAAAAGTCATGCTACCAAAATTCCTATATTTCTCACATTAAAACAAAATCTCAATGATACTTTTCATTTTTAATTAAATAGTTAATTAATTTTGCTGTGCCGGGTCTTCATTGCTGCACGCAGGCTTTTCTCTAGTTGAGGTGAGTGGGGGGCTACTCTCCAGCTGCGGTGTACAGGCTGCTCATGTGGCGCTTCTTTTTTGGCTAAGCATGGGCTCTAGGGCCCACAAGGCTTCAGCAGTTGTGGCTCTCGGTCTCTAGAGCACTGGCTCAGGATTTAGGACCCATCGGTTTAGTTGCTCCATGGCATATGGGATCCTCCTGGACCAGGAATCGAACCCATGTCCCCTGCATTGGCAGGCAGAGTCTTATCCACTGTACCACCAGGGGAGTTCCTAATAATACTCTTTAAATTTTACTATACTTACAATATTATTGTAAGGGGGGAAAAACTACACTGAATTTGATTTTTATTCTGTGTTTGCAAACTGAAACACAGAAAAATGACCTGTTTGTGAATAACAGTAATAGCTGGCATTGTTAATGTAAATTACATTTTTGAGTCTCACACGACTCGGTAAGACAGACATTACTTCCATTTTGCATTCAAGAAAACAAAGACCAGTCATGCACCCACAATTTAAAAGGCAACCTGCTGCAGGATTATTTTGAGCTTTAAGTATACTTTTGTGGCGCTAGAGAGCAAAAACCAAATCAGTGAAATCTGTCTCCTGCTTCTCAATAAATGACCTTTTAAGACTCTGGTTTTCAAGACTCTCGAGAGTACCTAAATTGATTATTTCATAAACTTCTGGAAGGAGATTAGAAATCCTAGCCATGGCTGAGAGCTCTTAAAGGTTCACCTTTCATTCAGATCAGTCCTTGGGCCATCCACTTCATACACAGTGAGAAGACTGTGTATACCCTGACTTGCATGTGGAAGCATGCACACATAAAAACACATATTTACCAAATCTTTACCTGCATTTTCTTATAGGGAAATGGATTATGAATGATTTTTCTTTTCATGTAACTGTGATTTTTAATAGGTATACAACTAGCATACCCTTTATAAGCATGTTGCTGTTATCTAGTCACTAAGTCACATTTGACTCTTTTGCAACCCTGTGGATTGTAGCCCTCTAAGCTCTCTGGACTTCCCAGGCAACCATACTGGAATGGATATTTCCTTCTTCGGGGGATCTTCCCAACACAGGGATCAAAACTGTCTCCTGCATTGGTAGATGGATTCTCTACTGCTGAGCCACCAGGGAAGCCCCAAACCAAAATAGATATTAAGGTAGTGTTATTCATGTAAAACTAGGTTCTAGACACTGGAGATCAAATATTGAACAAAGCAGATGAAAATCCTATTTTCACAGGGCTTTTGTTCTGGCAGATAAACGCAAATACCTAATATCATGGCATACTTTCTAGCTTGCTACTAAATATTTTTAGAACACATCACAAAGTAAATGATACCCATGATTGATTTGAGGCTCTGTAAACTAATCAATATTATATTGCCCTTATAGGGTTTCAGGATAAAAGATTTATTGGAGTAAAATAATGTAAGCATTACTACTACTACAAATACTAATTAGAAGTCTGAATTTGCTACTATAGAGGTACAAAAAATGTAATGGTTGATATATAAATGCTAGTTGGCCAATGGATAAAAATTCTTCTATCTTTATTTCTAAAGCATTTGTATGTAGGCACATAAACTGCAGACTATAATCATTATTATCCATAAAGTATAACTACATTAATAAATGCACAAATATATTTAAAATGGCCTACTGTGTGCCAAGAATCTACCCATCTCACAGTTATATCCACCATGTACTGTGTTCAGTTTGTGTTTGGGGGCAACTGCCCTGCCTCTGTTTGCACGGTGGAAACCTTTATTAGACACAAAAGGTCTATAAAACTACTCTACAGTAAACACACACACAAAAACTGAATATCCTTAAGACAGTCCTGATAGGAGAAATACTTTCTTCTCAGCACAATTAATAAAGAGCATCTTCTAGCACGAACATTCAGCAAGATCATTTGGCAAAGGGATACTTTCCCAAAGTTTAAGTACCTCATTTTCACTATACAATTTTCTGTTCTTAAGTTGATTAACTTCCTTATGAACAAAAAGGATTTGCTTCACCTTTTCTGTCTAAAACAAGCTCTTGTTGTATGACTCTTTGGTTATACAGACAATATGAAAAGAGCAAAATACCATTATTGATAATGGAGCATCACAGCACAAATGTGCTAACTGTGGCCACATCAAACAGGCAATGAGAGGGGACCCAAGATTAAAACTACCTTAACATTTGTCAGAAATGGTTTTCATTATTCTCAGTCTTTTTTATACTATCAACCTCATCTGCCTTCATGATAGCTTCCACACACCTGACAGTGGTTATTTTCTGCCTCACATCCTTTGTATGGCTCTCTATTTTCTTCTGGATAAAATTCAAAATGCAGCATGATGGACAACCCTGTCCACCATGGGATCATGGCTACCCAACTTATCTGTGCTCTGGTCATGTCAACTGCCCTAGTCTAAATGAGTCTAGGCCCAGACTAGGTCTCTCCGGATGCCCAAAAAGCCCACCTTCCTGCCCACTCCAAAGGCCATCAAGACTCTCTGCCAGAACCCCTCCCCCAACCCTATTTCCAGGCTGAGACCAATACTTCCAAAGTCATGACTACTATCTACTCTGGCACCATCAAAAACTACCTCCTCTCCAAAGAAGACATAAAAATGGCTAACAAACACATGAAAAGATGCTCAACATCACTCATTATCAGAGAAATGCAAATCAAAACCACAATGAGGTACCACTTTACACCACTCAGAATGGCTGCAATCCAAAAATCTACAAGTAATAAATGCTGGAGAGGATGTGGAGAAAAGGGAACTCTCTTACACTGTTGGTGGGATTGCAAACTAGTACAGCCACTATGGAAAACAGTGTGGAGGTTCCTTAAAAAGCTGCAAATAGACCTGCCATATGACCCAGCAATCCCACTGCTGGGCATATACACCGAGGAAACCAGAATTGAAAGAGCCACGTGTACCCCAGTGTTCATCGCCGCATTGTTTACAATAGCCAGGACATGGAAGCAACCTAGATGCCCATCAACTGACGAACGGATAAGAAAGCTGTGGTACATATACACAATGGAATATTACTCAGCATTAAAAAAAAAATTCATTTGAATCACTTCTACTCAGATGGACGAAACTGGAGCCCATTATCCAGAGTGAAGTAAGCCAGAAGCAAAAACAACAATACAGTATATTAACGCATATATATGGAATTTAGAAAGATGGTAATGAGAACCCATCATGCGAGACAGCAAAAGGAACGCAGATGTATAGAACAGACTCGTGGACTCTGTGGATGAGGGCAAGGGTGAGATGATATGGGAGAATGGCATTGAAACATGTTAATTATCATATGTCTAATCAATCGCCAGCCCAGGATTGATGCTCGGGGCTGGTGCAACGAGATTTCCCGGGGGGAGGGAGGAGGGAGGGGGGTTCTGGAGGGGGAGCATATGTAAACCCATGGTGATATCATGTCATTGAAAGGCAAAACTAATAAAAAATAAATTAATTAATTAAATTAAATTAAATTAAAAAAACTATCTCCTCCTGACCCTCATCCCAGTTTCAATCAGCCATGAGAAACCTAGGACTTTAATTCATCCTCAGTCTCTACCCGCAGTTTCTGATTCATTAGTGCCAAAAGCAGTCATTATCATCCAACCTGATATAATTTTTTTAACTTTTTTATTAGTCTTTCTTTCCCCACTAGAATGTAAGTGACTATGGGAGGGTTAGTTCTATTCTGGTCACTGATGTACCCCAGTAATTTTAATAATATCTGGCACAGTGTAAGTGATCAATAAATTTGTTTGAATAAATAAATATTAACCATTTTAAAGGTTGTGCTCTGTACTGTGATGTGACATGATTTTAATATTTAAAGAGAAAAGGAAGTCCCACTCCCACCCATACCTACCCCTACTTCTAGCTAACCTGGATATTTTAAATTTATGGTTCAAATCTCAGACACTCCTGATAAATATAGTGCAGCACTTATTTTACTGTTAGATAATTGATCACCTAACTATCTATTTTTCTCCCTGACTCTAAAGGATCCTCTGTTTTCTTATGGAATTCCTGATACATAATATGTTTTTTAAAAATGAATGTATGCGTGAATTAATGAATGGTAAAATGAATAATTAAATGACACAACTGGTCAATTCACCACATGATCTGATTTAAAGGCTGCTAGGAAAATGTTCTCTTTGTACCCTATAAAGTTTTACACTGACCTATGGCTAATAAGCCATAGGTCCCATCATTTCATGGCAAATAGATTTGAGAAACAGTGGAAACAGCGGCAGACTTTATTTTGGGGGGGCTCCAAAATCACTGCAGATGGTGACTGCAGCCATGAAATTAAAAGACACTTACTCCTTGGAAAGAAAGTTGTGACCAACCTAGATAGTGTGTTAAAAAGCAGAGACATTACTTTGCCAGCAAAGGTCCATCCAGTCAAGGCTATGGTTTTTCCAGTAGTCATGTATGGATGTGAGAGTTGGACTATAAAGAAAGCTGAGTGCCTAAGAACTGATGCTTTTGATCTGTGGTGTTGGAGAAGACTCTTCAGAGTCCCCTGGCCTGCATGGAGATCCAACCAGTCCATCCTAAAGGAAATAAGTCCTGAATATTCTTTGGAAGGACTGATGTTGAAGCTGAAGCTCAAATACTTTGGCCACCTGATGGGAAGAGCTGACTCATTTGAAAAGACCCTGATGCTGGGAAAGATTGAGGGCAGGAGGAGAAGGGGACGACAGAGGATGAGATGGTTGGATGGCATCACCGACTTAATGGGCATGAGTTTGAGTAAACTCCAGGAGTTGGTGATGGACAGGGAGGCCTGGCGTGCTGCAGTCCATGGGGTCACAAAGGGTCTGTCACGACTGAGCAACTGAACTGAACTGATGGCTAATAAAGAACGTTTACTGTTATAAAGTTAATATTTTGGATCCTGGGAGGCCAACAGGAATATATAGAATGAGTGTTTGAAGCATCTAATAAACCATACAACCTCCTCTTCTAATTGCCCTTTTCTTAGAGAAAGGAATGCTACAAATGTTACAAATATCTACTGTGAATTGCTATCTTATACGAAAAGAAAGAAAATTTATCTGAAGTGGGTTAATTCTAGGACTGCATGTGCGACAACAGCCACAGGTGGGAACCGGAGATGAGCAGGGATATGCCAGCTGTCCTGCAAGCGGCAGATGGTGGGACTTTTACAAAGGTGCCCAGGGTGCATCCCAGCTGCATTCTCTAGGGACCCCATCTCTCCCATCACTGCATCCCTAATATGGAACATAGCACACCCTCTTGAATTAGAATGAAGCACTCTCTGAGACATGAAGGAACTGGGTCTGCTGTGAAATAAGGGCAGAGGAAACATCATGCAGAAACGTTCAGAGTCCTAAGTAAGCAAAGCACATGTCACAGCTAAGAGTTGGATATGAAAAGGATCTGAGTGCATGGGGCAAGGAGAATAAGGGCTGGAGGCAGACTATGCAAGCTGCATGAGTGCGCTGTCACTCAGTCATGCCCAACTCTGCAACTCCACGGACCAGGCTCCTCTGTCCCTGCGATTCTCCAGGCAAGAATACTGGAGTGCCTTGCCATGCTCTCCTGCAGGGGATCTTCCCACCCAGGGATAGAACATGTATCTCTCAGGCCTCCTGCACTGGCAGATGGGTTCTTTACCACTAGTGTCATCTGGGAAACCTCCTACAAGCTGCATGGCACAGGCTGGAAGTGAAGTGAAAGTCGCTGAGTTGTGTCCGACTATTTGCACCTCATGGACTATACAATCCATGGAATTCTCTAGGCCAGAATACTGGAGTGGGTAGCCTTTCCCTTCTCCAGGGGATCTTCTGAACCCAGGGACTGAACCCAGGTTTCCTGCATTGCAGGTGGATTCTTTATCAGCTGAGCCACAAGGAAAGCCCATGGCATGGGCTTAAGGCTATGAAACTCAGACTTTATCACATTCTTAACTGTCCTGCCCAGGCCCTGGAGGCTCAGCAAGGGCACTTCAGGAGGAGTGTATGCAGATGCGGAAGTGGGGATGAGAGGATAGGAGGGAGGCAGAAAGATTAGGACTTCCCTGTACTCAGACCTCTCCTGTACCATCCCCAAAGCAAAGGAACTCTGCTTTAATTGACTTTAAATAACTAGGATTTACATTTACTTGGAAAATAAAGGTTTAAAAAGCATTCCACCTGGTGACAGTGAAAGCCAGAACCCCAAAATAATATTATCATGCTACTGTGTTACAAAAACCATTTTGCACCCAGAAGGGTAGGGCCTGGCTGGGAGTCATGCTAACTAAGTCTATGACACAATGATGAATCAAATGACAATGGCAGGATGTTTGAGAAGAAGTTACAACAAGTAACAGAGGGCACTTTTCAACTAATTAAAAGTGAGGAGAAAAGCAGTGAAGGGAAAAAAAAAAAAAAAAGCAGTGAAGGGTAGGGCGAGTCCAAGATGTTCCGGTAGGGAAATTGATAAATATTCAGGTTCCATTCAACAACAAAGAAGACAGGCATGGAAGTAGATCTGGGTAGAATTTAATTATTTAACTTTGAGATACAATTAGTTTGATTCCTTATGGAACACTCAGATGAAGGGCTCCATCTGGAATATAGTAACATATATTCTCTGAAAGGGTAATAAAAAGTTTTGGATTGTGTGAGAAATAATTGAGGCATTTTATGTTAGACGACGCCTGTTGTGTATATGTGTGTGTGATGCGAATAAACAATGTCATCTGTTGAGAGTGAGGGGAAAGATACGAATAAACTAACTGATGTTTCAGTGGTTTAAGCTAATCATCTAACAGACAAGAACAAAAATAAATACTTTACAGAATAGTGTTGTTGTTTTTTTTTTTAACTGAAGAGGTATTCAGTTCAGTTCAGTCGTTCAGTCATGCCCGACTCTTTGTGACCCCATGAGTTGCAGCACGCCAGGCCTCCCTGTCCATCACCAAATGCTGGAGTCCACCCAAACCAATGTTCATCGAGTCAGTGATGCCATCCAGCCATCTCGTCTTCTGTCATCCCCTTCTTGTCCTGCCCCCAATCCTTCCCAGCATCAGGGTCTTTTCCAATGAGTCAACTCTTCACATCAGGTGGCCAAAGTATTGGAGTTTCAGCTTCAACATCAGTCCTTCCAATGAACACCCAGGACTGATCTCCTTTAGGATGGACTGGTTGGATCTTCTTGCAGTCCAAGGGACTCTCAAGAGTCTTCTCCAACACCACACTTTAAAAGCATCAATTCTTCAGTGCTCAGCCTTCTTCACAGTTCAACTCTCACATCCATACATGACTACTGGAAAAAACATAGCCTTGACTAGATGGACCTTTGTTGACAAAGTAATGTCTCTGCTTTTCAATATGCTATCTAGGTTGGCCATAACGTTCTTTCCAAGGAGTAAGCATCTTTTAATTTCATGGCTGCAATCACCATGTGCAGTGATTTTGGAGCCCCCCAAAAGAAAGCCTGACACTGTTTCCACTGTTTACCCATCTATTTCCCATGAAGTGATGGGACCAGATGCCATGATCTTAGTTTTCTGAATGTTGAGCTTTAAGCCAACTCTCTCACTCTCCTCTTTCACTTTCATCAAGAGGCCTTTTAGTTCCTCTTCCCATTCTGCCATAAGGGTGGTGTCATCTGCATATCTAAGGTTATTGATATTTCTCCCAGCAATCCTGATTCCAGCTTGCACTTCCTCCAGCCCAGCATTTCTCATGATGTACTCTGTATATAAGTTAAATAAACAGGGTGACAATATACAGCCTTGACGCACTCCTTTTCCTATTTGGAACCAGTCTGTTGTTACATGTCCAGCTTTAACTGTTGCTTCCTGACCTGCATTCAGGTTTCTCAAGAGGCAGGTCAGATGGTCTGGTATTCCCATCTCTTTCAGAATTTTCCATAGTTTGTTGTTTAAAGCAGAAATAGATGTTTTTCTGGAATTCTCTTGCTTTTTTGATGGTCCAGTGGATGTTGGCAATTTAATCTCTGATTCCTCTGCCTTTTCTAAAACCAGCTTGAACATTCGGAAGTTCATGGTTCACATATTGCTGAAGCCTGGCTTGGAGAATTTTGAGCATTACTTTACTAGCATGTGAGATGAGTGCAATTGTGCAGTAGTTTGAACATTCCTTGTCATTGCCTTTCTTTGTGATAGGAATGAAAACTGACCTTTTCCAGTCCTGTGGCCATTGCTGAGTTTTCCAAATTTGCTGGCATATTGAGTGCAGCACTTTCACAGCGTCATCTTTCAGGATTTGAAATAGCGCAACTGGAATTCCATCACCTCCACTAGCTATGTTTGTAGTGATGCAAGACCATGTTAATAATGGGTGTTAGCCTGTTGTTTTTTAGTTGCTAAGCTGTATCCATTATCTTTGAGACCCAGTGGACTATAGCCCACCAGGCTCCCCATCCATGGCATTTCCCAGGCAAGAATGCTGGAGTGAGTTGCCATTTGCTTCTCCAGGGATCTTCCCTAACCAGGGATCAAACAAGCAACTCTTTCACTGGCAGGCATATTCTTTACCAGGGAGCAACCAGGGAAGCCCGTGGATAGTAAAATAGATAGTAAATAGATGAGTAATAGGTAGATATTCACCATGAGTAAAACAGATAGCTAGCAGGAAGCTGTGGTACAGCACAGGGAGCTCAGATCTGTGCTCTGTGATGACCTCGAGGGAGGGATAGAGACTGGGAGGGAGGCTCAGAAGAGAAGGGATATATGTATACTAATGACTGAATCATGTTGTTGTACAGCAGAAACCAACACAACATTGTAAAGCAATTACACACCAGTCAAAAAATAAAAGAAAAAAGATACCTGGTGGTAGGAATTTATAGTGGCAAAAATCTGTGTATTTATGAGATTTCTTCCTGGTTACCCTGTGTTCAAATTGCAGGGACTGAAATATGGGATCATAATAGTGATCCATGACTGTGGTTTGTGAGCCTCTTGCAGGAAAAAAAAAAGGATTTGAAATGATAAAACCATTTTGTAAAGGTAATAGCTCAAGTGATAGATTCTAGAGAGGATAAAATGAGAAATGGGTCATTGGATTAGTAAAGAGATTTGGGATTAAGGATTTGGCATTTACAGTGAAGCAGAAGAGGCTATGGGAAAGGTGGAAAGATGGTACACAGGAGATACATTCAGTAACTAAGAGTCCAACATAAGAACAGTAGAATTAACCATCACATATTTAAATAGGTAATAAGAGGCACTTAACGGCAAGAAAATGTTCCAAAATCATCCGCTACATGAAATGCCAGGTGGATCATTAGGCTTTACAAGTTCAACAAACACAACTACCTACACACTCACAGCATTTATACCTATTTATGTCTATCTTAAAATATTTTATTCTATAAAAACTAAATATTTTATTTTTACCAAATACATGATCATTGTTCATTAACAAGAATAATATTTTTTCCTTTTAAAATGTATGTCTTCTTGTTAAGAAGCCCTTATTATCCAGTCTATATATACCATCAAGAATGGCTATCATGGTTCCACTTTACACCAGTCAGAATGGCTGCCATCCAAAAATCTACAAGCAATAAATGCTGGAGAGGATGTGGAGAAAAGGGAACCCTCTTACACTGTTGGTGGGAATGCAAACTAGTACAGCCACTATGGAAAACAGTGTGGAGGTTCCTTAAAAAGCTGCAAATAGACCTGCCATATGACCCAGCAATCCCACTGCTGGGCATATACACCGAGGAAACCAGAATTGAAAGAGCCACGTGTACCCCAATGTTCATTGCTGCATTGTTTACAATAGCCAGGACATGGAAGCAACCTAGATGCCCATCAACCGACGAATGGATAAGAAAGCTGTGGTACATATACACAATGGAATATTACTCAGCATTAAAAAAAAATTCATTTGAAGCAGTTCTACTCAGGTGAATGGAAATGGAGCCCATTATCCAGAGTGAAGTTAGCCAGAAGGAAAAACAACAATACAGTATACTAACGCTTATATATGGAATTTAGAAAGACGGTAACGAGAACCCAACATGGGAGAGAGCAAAAGGAATGCAGACGTATAGAACAGACTCGTGGACTCTGTGGATGAGGGCAGGGGTGGGATGATTTGGGAGAATGGCATTGAAACATGTTAAGTGTCATATGTGAAATCAATCGCCAGCCCAGGATTGTTGCTCGGGGCTGGTGCACCGAGATTTCCCGGGGGGAGGGAGGAGGGAGGGAGGAGGGAGGGGGTTCTGGAGGGGGAACATATGTACACCCATGGCGATATCATGTCATTGTATGGCA
>ML661346.1:16334753-16525936 GCA_007570785.1 Antilocapra americana
TACCAAGGTCACTACGCACCTATGTTTTAAAATTGCAGGCCATGCTTTGCAGGCATCATAGTTTAATTTATTCTTGTGGTATGAGCATTACATAGCCTACCTTATAATTCCTTTCAAGTGGGTCTTTGCAGAATGTGTGATTATCCCAAATGAAGTACAAGCTGTTAGTCCTTATTTTTCCCCATTTTGAAACCCCATTTGATCTCTACTCCTTGTAAATTTGGCATCTTATATGTACTACTTACTATATGCTATCTAAAGAAAAGATGGTTTGAGACTTGAATTTCTTATGAAGCTACCAAAATAATTCAACTTGTCTCTTTCTTCCAAGTCTGACACAATTAGTCTGAATCTGTTGACTCAAGAGAGAGAACATATCAAAAAATGTTCCCGCTTCTTTTTCAAAACCCAAGGACAGTATTGCTTGCTCATGTAAATTTAAATAAGGGACAACTTTGCTATGTCTGAATGTGCAAACCATTTATAGAATGAAACAGAGAATACAGAAGTTTTAATCTCCAGATCCAAGTAAGAATCTGTACCATTTAAAAATATTCAGCACAGAACACTGGTAAGCTGAAACCATACATTAAAATAAACTAAATGAATTTCACTCAGAGAGCCAGCAAGTGTGGGAAGTCCTTTCAATTAACGAGATATGGGGAATTATTTCAGGAACTAAAATATTCAATGGGTAAAGGCTATAAGCATATTAATTGTTCAATATTTTGAAGGGATCAAAATATCACATATGAAAGGTGTACATCTGTTTTAAAAAGCAGTTGCTGCTGCTGCTAAGTCACTTCAGTTGTGTCTGACTCTGCGACCCCATAGATGGCAGCCCACCAGGCTCCTCCATCCCTGGGATTTTCCAGGCAAGAATACTGGAATGGGTTGCCATTTCCTTCTCCAATGTATGCATGAAACCCCATAGACGGCAGCCCACCAGGCTCCTCCATCCCTGGGATTCTCCAGGCAAAAATACTGGAGTGCGTTGCCATTAAAAAGCAGGGAACAACATAATTAGCCAAGGAAAAATATACGACTTCTTTAAGAGAAAGTGAAGGAGTACAGCATAAGACTTAACAGTGTGGACTCTTCATCAGATTGCCCAGTTTTGGTTTATGAGTCAATCATCTATTTCTTAATTACATGTTTTAAACTTTTTATTTATTAGAGTGCTAGCTAGTAAAATTCCCCTCACTTCTTTACCCACACTTTGATATTCTACATTGTGATGCCAGGGCAGGAAGTCTCTAGACCTGTGGCTCCCATAGGGTACATGAGTCTCGGGGGATTTGTAAAGTCAAAATGGTATAAGTCTGGATTCTGAGCTATCATTTGTTTTTCTCACTCTCATTTTCTCATGAGAGTATGGTGGAGTTTTCAAGGAGTTACATGACATATGATATGTCGACACAGAAGGAAATGTGGTTACTCAGCTGTCTTCCATGTAGCTGGATGTTAGTCATTTGTAACAATGTAATATAATGTTCACCTTCTCATTATATAGTTCAAAAATAATCATTTTTCATAAAGATGATATTTTTGTCAACACCTACGAGGTTTATCCAAGGGAATATTTCGTGCAAAAATGGGCACAATAAAGGACAGAAAAGATACGGACCTAACAGAAGCAGAAGATATTAAGAAGAGATGGCAAGAATATACAGAAGAACTATACAAAAGAGATCTTAATGACCCTGAAAATCAAGATGGTGTGATCACTCACCTAGAGCCTGACATCCTGGAGTGCAAAGTGAAGTATGCCTTAGGAAGCATCACTACAAACAAAGCAAGTAGAGGTGATGGAATTCCAGCTGAGCTATTTCAAATCCTAAAAGATGATGATGTGAAAGTGCTACATACAATATGACAGCAAATTTGGAAAACTCAACAGTGGCCACAGGATTAGAAAAGGTCAGTTTTCATTCCAATTCCAAAGAAAGGCAATGTCAAAGAAAGTCTAACTACTATACAATTGCACTCATCTCACATGCCAGCAAAGTAATGCTCAAAATTCTTCAAGCTAGGCTTCAACAGTACATCAACTGAGAACTTCCAGATGTTCAAGCTGGATTTAGAAAATGCAAAGGAACCAGAGATCAAATTGCCAACATCTATTGGACCATAGTAAAAGCAAGAGAATTCCAGAAAAATATCTACTTCTGCATCATTGACTATTCTAAAGCCTTTGACTGTGTGGATCACAACAAACTGTAGAAAATTCTTAAAGAGATGGAAATATCAGAAGACCTTAACTGCCTTCTGAGAAACTTGTATGTAGGTAAAGAAGCAACAATTAGAACCAAACATAGAACAACAGACTGTTTCCAAATTGGGGATATCAAGGCTATATAATGTCACCCTGCTTATTTAACTTATATGCAGAGTACATCATGAAAAATGCCAGGCTGGATGAAGCACAAGCTGGAATCAAGATTGCTGGGAGAAATATCAATAACCTCAGATAAGTAGATGATACCACCCTTCTGGCAGAAAGTGAAGAGGAATTAAAGAGTCTCTTGATGAAGATCAAAGAGGAGAGTGAAAAAGTTGGCTTAAAACTCAACATTCAAAAAACTAAGATCATGGCATCTGGTCCCATCACTTCATGGCAAATCGAGGGGGAAACAGTGAAAGACTCTATTTTTTTGGCTACAAAATCACTTAGAATATGACTGTAGCCATGAAATTAAAACACGCTTGCTCTTTGGAAGAAAAACTATGACAAACCTAGACAGCATGTTAAAAAGCAGGGACATTACTTTGCCAACAAAGGTCCATCTAGTCAAAGCTACGGTTTTTCTAGTAGTCATATATGGATGTGAGTCGTGGACCATAAAGAAGGCTGAGCACTGAAGAACTGATGCTTTTGAACTGTGATGTTGGAGCAGACTCTTGAGAGTCCCCTGGACTGCAAGCAGATCCAACCAGTCCATCCGAAAGGAGATCAGTCCTGGGTATTCATTGGAAGGACTGATGTTGAAGCTGAAACTCCAACAATGGCCACCTGATACAAAGAGCTGACTCATTGGAAAAGATCCTGATGCTGGGAAACCTTGAACACAGGAAGAGAAGGGGACAAAAGAGGATGAAATGGTTGGATGCCACCACTGTTGCAATGGACATGAGTTTGAGCAATCTCCAGGAGATGGTGAAGGTCAGGGAAGCCTGGCATGCTGCAGTCCATGGGGTCACAAAGAGTCGAACATGACTCAGTGACTGAACAACAGGAGGTTGATCATTATCATTTATAGAATTTTGGGGGGTCTTTAAGGATTTTTCAGAAGCCTAAAGGAGTCCTAGATCAGAGTTTGAGACATACTGCTGAAGATTACATTTCTCTATTGACCGATGGAAACTGGCTGGGTTCAGAGAGGGCATGAGAGAGACCTGAGAAGGGAGCAGAGAGAAGGGCTTGGCTCCTGCCATACCTGCACTTCCTCTTAGATCTCTCCAACATCTCACTCTCACAGAACCTGGTTCCAGCAGCAACTGGACTCTAGTCTGCAGCTGACAGACAGCCAGTCAGTCCTGCAGAGACCATGGTGACGTTGAAAGAGGTCTGACTTACAGGGCTGTGGACTCCTCCCTGAGTTCCTGAGCTACCAGAGCCTGTCAGGAAGGATCTTCTGCACAGGAGTCTGATGGTGAAGTCTGCCAGGCAAAATCCGCCACCTTCAAACTCTGCCTTCCGGCTCCAAGAGGTCCTCCCTCCTAGCTTCTGGGTTTTGATGACTCCAACCTGGGGGAGACATATGCTTCCCATGGTTGTACCTCCGCATGCCTCAGTGTTCATCTTTGCTTTTCAAATGCTCCAACACTGTCTTACCAGTTTCCTATTTGACATTCCCTAAAGTAATATAGTGAGATTTCTGTTTTCCTGACTGTGTGGAGAGTGACAATGAGTAACAGGTCGTAATGCATTAAAAACCTAGACCTAATAAGAGAACTAACCATCTCCATGGTGACAAAATTGAATTAAGTATCTAAGAGGAAAAATTAATACTCTGAGCTTAAAAATCTAAAAATGTGAAAGAATACTGGTAATTTGAACAAGTGATATTAAATACTATGTTTTCTAGACATAACTGATATATGATATATGATACATGGTATATGATATATGATATTATATATATTCTACTCATTTAAAAGAACACTTTTCTCAAATCTAATGGAAGTATCTCTTAAAATTATTACCTAAACATAGACTTCTCAGACATTTTAATGACGAGTGATGAATAATGATAAAGTATATTTTCTCTAATGTTTAGTTGCACAATCTTAGTATGAAAAGATAAATCCTGCAACAAAGGTAATTTCTAAGCAAATCATCTCATCTTACAGAGAACTTATACTGACATTTCCCTTTGAGGTTTTTGCATTATATACATTTTTAGTAAATACTTAAGACTTACCACTTGAGAGGAGAGCAGGCTTACTTTTTACCATTGGACTAGAATGAGGAAACTTGTTGCTAAATGACATGAAAAGGTGTGTTGTGAAATCATCAGGAAGCTCGGCTTCCAGGAACGTCTTCATAAATAGCTTGAAACCTTCAAAATCTATTGTCTGAAAAAAAAATGTAAATACATATTTTAAGACTCAGCCAATGTTAAGATTGTTTGCGATTTTCAAAAGCATTAGCAGGAGAAATGATCCCAAACATTCTTACATCCAAGTCTACAAAAGGAAGGTAACTCTTTGAGAAATAAACCAGGCAGTCCTACACTGACGCTGGTGGTTAGATTTGGATGTCTTACCTGCAGCAACGGAGCAAGAAACACAGGAGCTCTCCAGGCAGGCATCCCTATTTCCACAGTGTCTGTGTGGCCTTAAAAACTTTACTCTTTGAAAGTTAATTTCCTCCTCTGTAAATTGGGGAGAATATTCACAATTCCATGGAGGTATGATGATAAAATCAGACAGGTATGAGAAGGTGCTGATGTAGAATCAAGAACACAGCATGAATACAGAAAGTTATCCCTCTTGTCTCCTTTCTTTGTCTCTAATAATAAATACTGTTTTCAACCACTGGAGAAAGTGGTTGACATGAAAGTTTTACCTTAACACCAAGCCCAATGGATATAAAATCCTAAAGTGAAATTCTAAATCTTCCTAGGCAACTGCCAAAGAAATCTACTTCAGGATCTTTGCCCACTTGCTCCGTGCAGAGCTATAAAAGAGTTGACATTTGTTTGCAAAGAACCATTGCTACACTGAGAATCTCCACGTCCACTTGGGGAAATGGTGATGGGAGCTACCTTCTATTCTCAAGTTCATGGGAGAATTTCACAGGAGCTATTGAGAGAGCTTGTTTTCTGCAAGCAGATGAGAACAGCGGACCAAGATCTGACTCCTGCCTGGGAAACTGAGAACAAGGGTGCAGTACTTTAGGGCCAAGACAGGACAGTGGTATTGCATTGGGCTTGGCCAACTCTCCTCATCACTGCAGGGTCACTAGTGCATAAATGTTGCCTGGGAAATGGATGTAGACTTCATGGAACAGAAGGCCTCTGGGGCTGTGTTGGATACTATCTACTAGGCCATTTGAAGGGACTAGGAGACCTACAGAGAAGAAGCTGAAATGAAGCCACATCTGTCCAGATCAAAGGACTACAAGTTCTATAGGCCTCATAGGAAGCCCTTGAAAGGTACTTTTTTCCCCCTTACCACTTAGTTCAATATAATGGAGATGAAACTAAAAATAAGGCAAAAACAAAACTTGACAGATTAATGCTCCCAATTTTTTTCAAACTCCTGGCAGATGAGAATAAGCTTAATTCCATAAACTGCAAATTTTGGATACAAAAAGCTTATTTTTTCTCGTAAAAATATTGGGATATGGTGTTAGAGAATGACCAATTTTATAACTGTACTGTTTTGAATAAACCTAAAATGGAATAAGACATATAAGGATATCAATATGAGAAAGTAAAATTTTGCAGATTAGATCATATAACATTTAACTATACATACTATGTATGCTTTTGTACCTAATATTATCTCAAGCCAATTAAAAAAAACTTATTTTCTTTATTAATGGTTCTAAGATCCTGTCTGCAACTTAATCTGACATTTTAAATTAAGTTTTGCTTTGCTTATTCATTCCCAGTGGGGCACTCCAAATATTTGTACATATATATGTGTGTGTATTTATATATATATATATATATATATATGGTGATGATGGTTTAGTTGCTAAGTCGTGTCTGACTCTTGTGATCCCATGGACTATAGCCTGCCAGCCTCCTCTGCTGATGTGATTCTCCAGGCAACAACACTAGAGTGGGTTGCCATTTCCTTCTCCAATATATATATACATATATTCTCTATTTTATATATACATATATATATATATATATATAGTGGGTTATATATTGTTGGTGGTAAAAGACATCATTTCTTTCCATGTTCAATGAATCACCACCACAGAATATTACAACTTCTACTAGTAGCTCAGTTCAGTCTCTCAGTGGTGTCCGACTTTGTGATCCATGAACTGCAGTCTACAAGTAGACTGAACCACAAAACTAAAATCTATAAACAACATGAATATATAAAGCACAGCATCAATCAGCTGAAGTAGTTTCAGAAAGCATTTGCTACTGAATGCTTTCTGAAACAAGTGAAGAAGGGAACCAGGGGTTAATTCAAAAAGTTATAGGAAATTCGTGTGATAAACATATTCACAACTATCATGACTAAAATCAAAGTTACTTATAGTATCTCTTCTCTCTGTACCTTTTGGTAGTCAGCATTATATTTGGAAACACAACAGATGATAGAAGCATGGTCTTGAAGTCAGACACTTTGGATCAACTCTTCACCCAACACTATCCAGCTGTGTGACAGTGGGCAATTTATTAATCTCTCTGTGACTCAAGTTCTTCATCTATAATAACAATCTCTTAGTTTGTTAGGAAAAATTCCCAACAATATTTGAAGAATGAACCTTAAACCACATTAACATAAATGTTTCTATTTGCATTTAACAGATCATTACATGGTCCACTTTTTTTTGTTGCTGGGCATTTTTGTTTGTTTGTTTATTTGCTTTTCCTTTGTTCTTGCTTTTGAGAAACCTGGTAATTAAATGTGAACAAAGGACTATAATTACTGAATTTTTTTCTCTGGGTCATCCTTTACAGTAAGATTATATTTTAAAACAGAATTCTTTCAAGTCAAGAGTTTAACACAGGGAAAACAACAACAGCCAACCAACAAAAACAACAACAAGGACTTCAGAATAAAACAATTTTGTTTTATATTCCAATACCTCCACTCACCACCTGAGTGATTTGGGGCAAGACATGCATCTGCTCTTTTAAGGAAAAATCTGCCTCATCCCAAGTGTATTTATATCCTTTACAGAGGGCTACATAACCCACAGAGAACATCCTTGAAATTGGTGCCTAGGATTTAATGAGGAAAACAAGGAAAATAGCCAGTCCAAAGGAAAAAAAAAAGTGAACTTAATGTATGACATCTCTCTTAATAAGGAATACATTTCTCCTTGATACTTTCTTTTACAGGTCTCAGGTAAACTTTTTGAACTTGCTCCAATGTTGTAGCTCTCCCTTGCTCAGCAAGCAAAAAAATAGCTTAGTTTTATTATCTGACACCTCTACATCTTAATTTCCTCCATATAAGATAAACCATTTAGCAGTGCTGCCTAAACATAATAATAAATTGATGTAAAGCACTTAATGTACCCTTGGGCACAAAGGAAGTAAAAGAAATAAAATAGTTTAAAAAAGAAAAGGGAATAAATAAAAAGAAGTACTGATTTGAAGTTAGACTTTTATAACCTTAATTTGCCCTAGTCTATTGATTCAGAAAATTAGAAAATTCATTGCATTTTTTCAAATTTAACCCAGAGTTTTTGTGTCTTAGATATTGTGCTGTAATTGTTCTGGGTCAGGCAACATTGTCAAATGATTGCCTTCAGAAAGCAAGCCTTTAAAAAGAGATTAACTTACTCTAAAATAACTAAAAGCCTTTCATAGACATAAGAATAGAATAAGAATTTCCTTAGTTCTTAAATGACTTCCACGAGATGATGTCATCCTATTTATGACTGAAGTTTTAGTGATGATGTCAACTTCTTCCTCTAGCATCTCTAGTGTTGGTAGGAGCAAACTTCCTTTCTCTTACATTTCCTGTCGTTACACACAGCTTACAATGTTGTAAAACCCAAACTTCTTCAAAGCCAAAAGGCAGCCGCTTCAGTGTTTCATGTATGTTCATTGAGGAATTAATCTTCAGTGCCTTTCCTGGTTAAGTCATTTACGTCTCATCAGCAAAAGATTTTCCAATCTTCTCTAAAGTTTTGTGTTTCTTAGAATATTAACACTTCCATAAATTGGTACTATCCTCAATCTGCACATTTTTTTATCTCACAATTTAGCAGAATATTTCCAAATTTACATCTCTTATTTTCTACTGCTGTCATGTAGCAGCATTAGCATTGGTTGCTGAAGATTGTGACCTTTAAATAGAATGAAATCATTTATATGCATAGCGATAGAAACACTAATGCAAAAATCACGATCAAACAACTAAATGGGTTCTCAAAAATCAAATTGGCTAGAAGATCACAGACACACAATCCAAATTATATTTAAGATTTTTGAAAACTGTTGTTTTTCATTTTTTTTTTTCTTGAAGGAGCAGCCACAGACTATTTAGGGAGATAGAATCTCTAAAGAATACAAACTCGGGAAGCTGCTCAGAGCTTGCTGCCAAGTTGGCACACATTCAAAGCACATCTCTATGTGCCTTTCATTATTCTATCTGACCATCTGGATTCTTGATGTTTAAATTCCTGCTAATACTAAAGAAATAACTCTAGTATTCATCCAAGTAGTTTCAAAGTGAATGAAAACAAATGTCGTCACTCTATCACTAATTTATTTTGGCAGTTTCAGGATGAAGATTTTCTCATATTCAGCAAAGGTACATTATGCATAAATCCACTTTGTACTAGGCTCTGCTCTAGGTGATGGGGTAAAGATACCACTGATGGATGCAAAATCCTTCCATCAGGGGGCTTATCTTCTAATCAAGGGAATAAGAAAAAAAGAATAAATAGCTTAGATGTACAGTGTCTGAAGGTATTAAGTAGTGTGTACGTTTGTGCTAAGTCATGTCTAACTCTTTGTGACCCTATGGACTGTAGCTCACCATGCTTCTCTGTCTGTGGGATTCTCCAGGTAAGAATACTGGAGTGGGTTGCCACTGCCCTCTCTCCAGGGGATCTTCCCCACCCATGGATCAAACCCCTGCCCCCTGCCTTTCCTGTATTGCAGGTGGATTCTTCACCACTAGCACTGCCAGTGTTAAATGTTGTATAAGAAGTAAAGAAGGAGGATATTTATATACTGGGGGTGACGCTTGTAGTTTTAAATCTGAGGATTAGGAAATGAGAATCTGTTCTTTGAATAAAGGCTGAAATGAGGTGAAGGAGCGAGCTTCACACATATTTGGAGAAAGAACATTCCAGAGAGATTAAAAACAGGCGGTGCAAATGTCCTGAGGCATTAAGATGTTCTAGTTTTAGAGGATTTTCTATAAGAGATAGTGAAGAAAAGCAAGAGACTAGAGCAGGAGTGAGGAAGGACTAGAATTATAGAGAGGAGGTAAAAGACAGGATCTTTGGTGGTGCGTATATGGGGGCAGACGCTGTAAAAAATATTTTAGACCATCATTGCAGTGCTATGGTGGGGCTTTCCTGGTGGTCCAGGGGTTAGGACTCTACACTCCCAATGAGAGGGCCCATGTTCAAACCCTGGTAAGGGAGCTAAGAGTACACAAGCCACACCTAAGCTTGGCACAGACAAATAAATAAGTACATAAAAATAAATAAATTGTAACAATAAACCATTATGGCTTTAAAGTCGAGTCAGAGGAACAGTTATTGAAGGGTTGCAGCAGGAAATCATGTGATCTAAAATATATTAACAGGATCATATCATCATAATAGGGCTTCCCTGGTGGCTCAGATGGTAAAGAATCACCTGCAATGCAGGAGACCTAGGTTCCATCCCTGGGTCTGGAAGAGCCTCTGGAGAATGGCTACCCATTCCAATATTCTTGCCTGGAGAATTCCATGGACAGAGGAGTTTAGGGGATTACAGTCCATGGGGTCACAAAAAGTTGGACATGACTGAGCAACTAACACTTTCATGATCACAATAGGATAGTAAGACTAATAATAATAGGATCACTTTATATAACAGGATCTTATAACTTTTATATCAGACAAAAGACAGTCCAATTTTCACAATTGCTAATGAACTTGCATACACAGCTGATTAATAGGTGATCTTTAAAAGACAAAAATGAATCATTGACATATCAAAGATTAAGTAGCTAAAACTATTAACAAAGAAATTACTTCAAATTCATTTATCATTAAGTGTTGACTGAATGCCTATTATGTGTACAATACTGCTGGCTACCGAGCAAAAGAACTCAAGTGAGGCAGGCAGTAATTTAGGTTAGTCAGAAGCTTTCTTTCACCATTTCCATATCAATTTTCCTAGTTTGTATCATTATATGTAAATGTATATCTAATTTTTATCATTAACTAATTATGTTAAATCAAACACTGAAATAAGGTTACTGAACCAAAACATATACATTAATATAGTATGGCTAATTTTCTGAGATTCCAAATATATAATTTTGATATTAAAATATTTTCAGAAAAGAAAATCTACATTTTAAATGTCTCAATGCTTAGGCTTATCTTGTACTGAAATTGATTCTGCAACAGACTGTACATTACTTCAGATTTCAGACTATCCGTGATAGTCTCCCACACTGCTGTGGAGAAACTTCCTTTAAAGAGAAACAGTGAAAGTGTGAATTTCACATTGGATATTGAAAACTTAGTTTTGGCAAATGAAATTACCTTCACTACCTCAGAAGTGCACAATTTATTAATTGTACCAGTCTTTACCTAAAACTAACATCTATTAAGTCTCACAGAGAAAAACAGGCATGTGTTTTTCAGTAAGAGATGACAACTGGCGAGAATACCAACAATGATACCCCAAGTTAGTTTAGTAATTATGAAATGCACATAATCGATTAGAAAAATTTTAAGCAGCTTGCTTTTATTGTGATTTTCAGTATATCTTGTGATCAAGAGTCTGTATCCAACTAAAATTTGTACTTCAGCTGAAATCTATTTTAAAAATTTTTTACTGGAGTATAGTTGATTTACAAAGTTGTGTCAGTTTCAGTTGTATAGCAAAGTAAATCAGTTATCCATATATATATACACACTCTTTTTAGATTCTTTTCCCATTGAGACCACGGCAGAGCACTGAGTAGAGTTCCCTATGCTATACAGTAGGATCTCATTAGCTATCTCTTTTATACATAGTATATATATATATATATATATAAATATATGTCAATCCCAACCTTCCATTTATGCCTCCTCTTCTAACTCCATTAACCATGAATTTGTTTTCTACATCTGTGACTCTATTTCTGTGTTGTGGATAAGTTCATTTGTACCATTTTCTAAAAACAGAATCCACCTTCATCTCATGGGACGCTGTCTTGCCTATGATTCAGTGCTGTCACTAGAACTGGTGTGAGTTATTACTGAACCACACACCAAATGCTCGAAAAGTTATTTCTCCTCGAAAAATAAAATAGACTAAAGATTTTGTGAATAACTAGGCATCTCTAATTTTCATTAATAATGACAGTTTTTAAGGATTGCATACTTGCATCTTCATGGAGGGAGGCGGGAGGGAGGTTCAAGAGGGAAGAGACACATGTACAACTGTAGCTGATTCATGTTGATGTTTGACAGAAGATAACAAGATTCTGCGAGGCAATTATCCTTCAATGAAAAAAATAAATTACTTTTAAAAACTTCCCAGATGAGTCCCTTAATGCAGGTATGTGTACAGGCAGAATTACAAGCATTTCTTGTTCCCTGCTAGACTATACGATCCAACACAACTCTGCACCATATAGCGCTTAATATAATCCTTTTACATTATATTACATTCAAATATACATGATATATTTGAAGTACAGACACTGGAGTGGCAAAAAAAGAAACACAATTTCACTAAATACCTAGCAAGAAAGAAAACTGATTCAGGTAGGATGTTAAGAATTTGTGAAACAGAATAAATACAAAATGTTTTGACCAGGAATATATTGTTGAAATAAATCTCAAATGAGATTATTTTAAAGCATGATAGCATATGGCTATATATGTAATATCGTAGCAAATTAAAACAAAATCAACAAAATTATTGATAACAATATAACAAAAAACGTGGAATGATTTCAAATACATATTATCCTGAAAATTCTCTTCTTTCTAGTCCATCAAGTCCCAAATATGTCTGGGTTATTATAGGGAGAAACATCAAGATGAGAAGTATAGAAGACAGATCAGGAAATGCTCAGCTAGAATGTGAGAGTGAGGGATTGAGAATCTACAGCGGGGTCAGGGAATTCATTGATTATTTTCAGGACTTAAGAATTCCTTAGTAGTGTAGTGTTAGTCGCTCAGTCATGTCCAACTCTGCGATGCTATGGACGGTGGCTCACCAAGCACATCTGTTCATGGGATTCTCCAGGCAAGATTTCTGGAGTGATTGTCATGTCCTTCTCCAGAGCATCTTCCCAACCCAGGGACCGAACCCTGGTCTCCTGCATTGCAGGCACATTCTTTACCATCTGAGCTACAGGGAAGATTCCCTAGTTGAAGTATTTTGCCAGCAATTTGTAAAATATATTTAATTGCTTCATACTTCTTGGTAGAAAAGGTCATCTTGACTATTTCTGTTTTTTCCACATGTCCAGATACAATGAAAGTAAAAGTGAAAGTGTTAGTCATTCAGCTGTGTCCAACTCTGTGCAGCCCTGTGACTGCAGCCCACCAAGCTCCTCTGTCCATGGGATTCTCTGGGCAAGAATACCCTAAAGTGTTGCCACTTCCTACTCCAGGGTATTTTCCCAACCCAGGGATTGAACTCATGTCTTCTGCACTGCACACCAGTTCTTTATCATCTGAGCCACCAGGGAGCAATAGCTGATACATAATATACATGCATTATGTGGGATGCAACCCAATAATTTTTATTCCAAGTGCTTTTCTAACTTTCTATATGTTTATCCTCACTGGTAGATGTTTTTATGCCAAACTACTTCTTAAAAACTTCAACCTCCCCTTTCAATCTTTATAGTCAGTAATATGCTCTATTATCTATAAATGGAAAAAATAAAATTAGAATTTTCTTAAAGTGTTTGTTGTATATAATGGAAACTATCTAAATGTTATTGTGTTTTAGGAACTGCACTAAGTATGTTATGTGTATGCTATACTTTGATCATCACAAAAATTACATAAGCAAATGCCACTATCACTCCTATTTTATAGACAGGAAGGCTATAAAATGATTTTCCTGAGGCTCAGAAAAATTAAATAAAATGCCCAAAGCCAAAATTTTCTATTTATTGGAAGGACCTAAATATTATATATATATATATGTATATATATATATATATAATATTATATATACATATATATATAATTCTATAGGCACATTTTGATTTTCCAAGATCCATATCTAGTACAACTGGTTTGTCAACATCAACTCTGTTGCCTAGTCTCAGTTCAGTTCAGTCACTCAGTTCTGTCTGACTCTCTGCGACCCCATGAACCACAGCATGCCAGGCCTGCCTGTCCATCACCAACTCCCGGAGTTTAACCAAACTCATGTCCATCAAGTCAGTGATGCCATCCAGTCATCTCATCTTCTGTCATCCCCTTCTCCATCTGCCCCCAATCCTTCCCAGCATCAGGGTCTTTTCCAATGAGTCAACTCTTCGCATCAGGTGGCCAAAGTATTGGAGTTTCAGCTTCAACATCAGTCCTTCCAATGAACACCCAAGACTGATCTCCTTTAGGATGGACTGGTTGGATCTCCATGCAGTCCAAGGGACTCTGAAGAGTCTGCTCCAACACCACAGTTCAAAAGCATCAATTCTTCGGCGCTCAACTTACTTCACAGTCCAGCTCTCACATCCATACATGACTACTGGAAAAACAATAGCCTTGAGAAGATGGACCTTTGTTGGCAAAGTAATGTCTCTGCTCTTTAACATGCTATATAGGTTGGTCAGAACTTTCCTTCCAAGGAATAAGCATCTTTTAATTTCATGGCTGAAATCACCATCTGCAGTGATTTTGGAGCCCAAAAATATAGAATCTGACACTGTTTCCACGTTTACCTATCTATTGCCCATGAAGTGATGGGACCAGATGCCATGATCTTAGTTTTCTGAATGCTGAGCTTTAAGCCAACTTTTTCACTCTCTTCTTTCACTTTCATCAAGAGGCTCTTTAGTTCCTCTTCACTTTCTGCCATAAGGGTGGTGTCATTTGCATATCTGAGGTTATTGATATTTCTCCCAGCAATTTTGATTCCAGCTTGTGCTTCCTCCAGCCCAGCATTTCTCATAATGTGAGTTAAATAAGCAGAGTGACAATATACAGCCTTGACGTACTCCTTTTCCATGTCCAGTTCTAACTGTTGTTTCCTGACCTGCATACAGGTTTCTCAAGAGGCAGGTCAGGTGGTCTGGTATTCCCATCTCTTTAAATATTTTCCACAATAGGTTAATTATTAGACAAAAAAGAGAAACAAGTATAAACAGTGATGGTATAATTATCTCAGTTACACAATCTTGAAAGCTTTGAGTTGACTATAGTACTTTTTGATATTCTAAATGTTACCCAATATTGTGAGCACATATCTGAAATGTATTCTAAACCTGCCTTCAGGCTATATTATAACCCTCCTTGCCATCCCAGGTTTCATAATTTGATTGAACTACTTCAATAATTTATACCTGGTCTTCACTTCAGTACAAGGCTATTGATCCCATTGACTTTAGAAATATTTTCCAAAATGGAACATTTAACTTGTTGATCTTCAATTCAGTTGAGTCACTCAGTCACGTCCGACTCTTTGCGACCCCATGAATTGCAGCACATCAGGCCTCCCTGTCCATCACCAACTCCCGGAGTCCACTCAAATCCATGTCCATTGAGTCAGTGATACCATCCAATCATCTCATCCTCTGTTGTCCCCTTCTCCCCCTGCCCTCAATCTTTCCCAGCATCAGGGTCTTTTCAAATGAATGAGCTCTTTGCATCAGATGGCCAAAATATTGTAGTTTCAGATTCAACATCAGTCCTTCCAATGAACACCCAGGACTGATCTCCTTTAGGATGTTCTGGTTGGATCTCCTTCCAGTCCAAGGGACTGTAAACAGTCTTCTCCAACAATGAAGTTCAAAAGCATCAATTCTTCAGTGCTCAGCTTTCTTTATAGTCCAACTCTCACATCCATACATGACTGCTGGAAAAACCACAGCCTTGCCTAGATGGACCTTCGTTCATAAAGTAATATCTGCTCTTTAATATGCTGTCTAGGTTGGTCATAACTTTCCTTCCAAGGAGCAAGCGTCTTTTAATTTCATGGCTGCAGTCACTATCTGTAGTGATTTTGGAGGTCCAAAAAACAAAGTCAGGCACTGTTTTCACTGTTTCCTCATTTATTTGCCATGAAGTGATGGGAGCAGAGGCCATGATCTTAATTTTCTGAATGTTGTTAAGCCAACTTTTTTACTCTCCTCTTTCATTTTTATCAAGATGCTCTTTAGTTCTTCTTCACTTTCTGCCATAAGGATGGTGTCATTTGCATATCTGAGGTTATTGATATTTCTCCTGGCAATCTTAAATCCAGCTTATGCTTCATCCAGCCCAGCATTTCTCATGATGCACACAGTATATAAGTTAAATAAGCAGGGTGACAATATACAGCCTTGACATACTCCTTTTCCTATTTGGAACCAGTCTGTTGTTCCATGTCCAGTTCTAACTGTTCCTTCATGACCTGCATACAGATTTCTCAAGCGGCAGGTCAGATGGTCTGGTATTCCCATCTCTTTTAGAATGTTCCACAGTTTGTTGTGATTCACACAGTCAAAGGCTTTGGCATAGTCAATAAAGCAGAAGTAGATGTTTTTCTGGAACTCTCTTGCTTTTGCGATGATCCAGCAGATGTTGGCAATTCCTCTGCCTTTTCTAAAACCAGCTTTAACACTTTCAAGTTCACAGTTCATGTATTGCTGAAGCCTGGCTTAGATAATTTTGACCACTACTTTACTAGCATCTGACGTGAGTGCAATTGTGTGGTAGTTTGAGCATTCTTTGGCATTGCCTTTTTTGGGACTGGAATGAAAACTGACCTTTTCCAGTCCTGTGGCCACTGTTATGTTTTCCAAATTTGCTGACATATTGAGTGCAGCACTTTTACAGCATCATCTTTTAGGATTTGAAATAGCTCTACTGGGATTCCATCACCTTCACCAGCTTTGTTCATAGTGATGCTTTCAAAGGCCCACTTGACTTCACATTCCAGGATGTCTGGCTCTAGGTGAGTGATCACACCATCATGATTATTTGCGTCATGGTGATCTTTTTTGAACAGTTCTTCTGTGTTCTTGCCACCTCTTCTTAATATCTTCTGCTTTGGTTAGGTCCATAATGTTTCTGTCCTTTATTGAGCCCATTTTTGCATGAAATGTTCCCTTGGTACCTCTAATTTTCTTGAAGAGATCTCTAGTCTTTCCCATTCTATTTTTTCCTCTTTTTCTTTGCCCTGATCACTGAGGAAGGCTTTCTTATCTCTCCTTGCTATTCTTTGGAACTCTGCATTCAAATGGGTAGGTATATCTTTCCTTTTCTCCTTTGCTTTTCACTTCCCTTCTTTTCACACTATTTGTAAGGCCTCCTCAGACAGCCATTTTGCCTTTTTTGCATTTCTTTTTCCTGGGGATGGTCTTGATCCCTGTCTCCTTTACAATGTCATGAACCTCCATCCATAGTTCATCAGGCTCTCTAATAGATCTAGTCCCTTAAATCTATTTCTCTTTCACTGTATAATCATCAGGGATTTGATTTAGGTCATACTTGATTGATTTATTGGTTTTCCCTACTTTCTTCAATTTAAATTCATGATCTGAGCCACAGTCAGTTCCCAGTCTTGATTTTGCTGACTGTATAGAGCTTCTCCATTTTGGCTGCAAAAAAATATATAATCAATCTGATTTCGGTGTTGGCCATCCGGTGATGTCCATGTGTAGAGTCTTCTCTTGTGTTGTTGGAAAAGGGTGTTTGCTATGACCAGTGAATTCTCTTGGCAAAATTCTATTAATCTTTGCCCTGCTTCATTCTGTATACCAAGGCCAAATTTGGCTGTTACTCCAGGTATCTCTTGACTTTCTACTTTCGCCTTCCAGTCCCCTATAATGAAAAGGACATCTTTTTTTGGGTGTTAGGTCTAAAAGGTCTTATGGATCTTCATAGAACCACTCAACTTCAGCTTCTTCAGCATTACTGGTATTGATCTTAAGAATATTATTTATCATTTCCTCTAGCAGCTTAAAAAAAACCCAACAACTTAAAATCCTTAGACATTCTAAGTCTTTATACACAAATGTCCAGATTTTCCACTAATATCCCAAACTGTACTCCTGATGAAAAAATCTATTCCTATTGATGCAAACACACAAACAAACACAATAGGCAAACCTTCAGATAAGTTTTAGTTTTAGGTGTAGCGAGCACCTAAAGAATTTTCTCTATTTGTCTTGGTGCTTAGTCACTTAGTCGTGCCTGACTTTTTGCAAACCTAAGACTGTAGCCTACCAGGCTTCTCTGTCCACAGGGATTCTCCAGGCAAGAATACTGGAGTGGGTTTCCATGCCCTCCTCCAGGGGATCTTTCCAACCCAGAGATCAAATCCAGGTCTCTCACATTGCAGGCAGATTCTTTACTGTTTGAGCCACCAGGGAAGGCCAAGAATACTAGAATGGGTAGCCTATCCCTCTCCAGGGAATCTTCCCAACCCAGGAATCAAACGCGGGTCTCCTGCATTGCAGGTGGATTCTTTACTACCTGAGTTACCAGGGAAGCCCTTATTTTTCCTTAAACAGTAAAAAAGATCACCTGAAGTTCCCAACATCACTTTTTCTCTGATTTTTAACTCTTATATAAATTATTTACTAAATGTTATGAAAGACCATCTGCATGTCTTCTTTGGAGAAATGTTTGTTTAGGTCTTCTGCTCAGTTTTTGATTGGGTTGTTCATTTTTCTGGTATTGCGTTGCATGAGCTGCTTGTGTATTTTGGAGATTAATCCTTTGTCAGTTGTTCCATTTACTATTATTTTCTCTCATTCTGTCTTTTCAACCTGTTTGTAGTTTCCTTTGCTATGCAAAAGCTTTTCAGTTTAATTGGGCCTCACTTGTCTATTTTTGGTTTTATTTCCATTACCTTAGGAGGTGAGTCATAGAGGATCTTGCTGTGATTTATGTCATAGAGTGTTCTGCCTATATTTTCCTCTAAGAGTTTTATAGTTTCTGGTTCTACACTTAGGTCTTTCATCCATTTTGAGTTTATCTTTGTGTATGGTGTTAGTAAAAGAAAAAAGAAATGAAAGAGAAACCTATACAGAATGTTTACTACATGTCAAAGTTAGCGCTTATCATCAAATTAAAGAGAGTTACCAGCCTATTTTTCAAATTATTTAAGCTTGTTTTAGCAGCTCATTTGTAGAAAAAGCAATTGGAAGCAATTAGCATAATTACATTATATATCCTAAATATTTACCTATTTTCAAATTTCTGTATATTTATTACAGAACATTAAGGGAGAAATGTCAAATTTGTGACATGTTGACTGTGACAAATATCACCTAGTCACTTTGAGCAGTTAAATCATTAAGCTTGCAATTTAGGATAAGATGTGGCAGATGGTCCATTTTCAAATTCTAAATATTTTCACAAATATAAAACAGTGTGTATTTTTGGGAAATGATGAGATTTGCTTCTCAGTGCAATTACTAGAAACCTGCAAGGAGTTATTCAAATTGATTTGTTTAATTATGACATAACTAATTAATCTCACAAGTAGCTATGCAAATATTTTCTCTAATTTTTGGACACGGTCCATTCCATGTGAGAGCAGTTCTCTGAGTATCAAGGGCATGAAAGCTGAGGCCACGTGTTGATATAAAATTTACAATGTATTTCAACAATAAGTAATACATAATCAAAATCAGGTTAATGACAGGATGATAGTAGGCATTTTATTCTTCCGTCTCATGGTATGTTTCCAAAACTGTGTCCTGGCTATAAGTTTGATGAGAAGAGGAAGATGACTGAAAGCGTGTTGATAGCAATAGGGTAGAAGTGAAGCAGAAATACTGTTAAACATGTTGCATCCATTCCTTGCTAACTAATTGTCCTGGCATTTATGCAGCTGTGGGGGGTGGGGGGCAACAGACACCCTACCTCTACCACCAGGACAGTATTCTAGATCACAGTGAGGCTTGGTGGGAGAAGCCAATCACATGACTTGTCCTCCACTCATACCTTAGAAGGAAATCAATTGAGAGATGGAAAAAGACATCGGAGTCACCATGTTATACCTCCTAACTTTTTGGATGAGAAACACTGAGGCTCTGAGAAAATTGAGGTTCTAGGATTGGTTGGGATATCTCAGATAGTCTTGGTTTTATCTTTTATATGTTCTCCATAACTTTCATTTGAAAGCCTGTTGCTCCCTACAGTGTGACCAACAACCACGCCTCAAAACGTCAGTGGAATGAACACCTGTCAGACACAGGGCTAAGTATTTGACATCTACTTTAGAATTTAACCCTTTCAACAACTAAGCAGAGGCAATACTCTCTTCATTTGATAGGTGAATAAACTGAGGCCAGGAGAGATGAAGTAACTAGTCTAAGATCTGCTTGTATGTGGGGGCAGATGTGGAATTTGAACTCAGTTCAGTTGGATTCCTAAGACTGTATTTTCTCTATTAGACTTTCAAGGTGGTTTCTTTAATGGCAAAGTTGAATTTGATTCTGGAAGGACAATTATAGCTTAAAATAGAAGGATGTTTATCTTTGTTACAAATTATAATAGCATCAATATCCTTTTTAAAGACATTTAAAATACACATTAGGCAGCAGCACTACAAAATGTAGGTTCTGAATTCCCAGGTTTCTCATTAAAGGATTGAGGCAACTCACTTGTCTGAATATAAAGGGTATGCACATTAGCATAAGCCCAGTACAGAGTACTGAGTACAAAGATAAGGTATATCCAGGGAGCTATAAAAAGTTAACTCAGCCTTGGGCCAAGAATCATCAACTGACGGGAAATGTAAAAAGAAAATCTTACACTCACAGTACATGACAAACAAAAAACACACGGAGAGCAATAAGTATGCATGCCTCATACTACTTTTCCCTTGGGCTACCCTCAGCTTTCCATGTTGTTTATACTCTGCAACTGAAATGGCTTCCCTGCTAAACTGCATAGAGAACAAAGACTGAACAAGGAATAGGAAGGAGGTAGCTCACTAGGCTGACCCCATACAGAGACAGGCTCATCTGCCACCAGTTTTCAGACAGCCTGGAGTGGGAAGGCAGGTTGTATGGGATGATGTGTTTGTGAACCAAACTACACAACAAATGTCCTTCAGAAGCTAGAGCCTGCTTCATAAAAATGAGTGTTTATTCTGAAGTTGTTGCTGTTGTTTAGTCGCTAAATCATGTCAGACTCTTTTGCAACCCCATGAAACATTGCCCACCAGGCTCCTCTGTCCATGGGAGTTGCCACCTAATAAGATAAACCTCATGGAAACTGCCTTTGGGGGAGCTAGAAGGTTTCCTTAGAGGTCAGGTCTGAAAGGGACTGGTAACAATTATCACCACCAATGAATTTCCATTTCAGCTGTGTTGTAGCCAAGGAGATTGTAATACATAGGACGGGCGTCTAAGTCAGTCAAGTTCATTCATGCTGTCATTGAAATAACAGGCAAATTAGTGAATAAGAAGCAGCTAGCACATTTTTCTCCAAAACTCTATATAGTGTTTCTAATGAGTAGCCATGTTTAAAAGCCACTGGACTACATGATGACTTTTTATCTAGCTTGTTTCACTTTTTCTATTTCATATTCAGTGCTTCCATTTCATTTATGTTTTCCAATTTCTTTCTCTCTTCTTTTTTTGCTGTTCTTTCTAAGCACTTATCAAGCATAGAAAAAAGCCTTTGTTTTGTGTATGATGTATAATATATATATATTTTATAAAACATGCATTTTTTCCTAGCTAAAATTTTTATTACGTTTTGATTCCATTTGTTTGACCTAGTATGACTAGAATGCTAGATTTCTAATTTAAAACAATAGATACACAACAAGCAAGAATGTTTCACTGTATAGCACAGGGAAATATAGTCAGTATCTTGTAATAATCAATAGTTGAAATCATCTGAAATGCAATATATGTGCATATATATAAGTGAACTGTGCACCTGACACATTATAAGTCAACTATACTTCAATAAAATATATATATCAATAAAAAAGAAGCAGCTAATACATACCTAGTATGGTTCAGGGAAGACAATATGGATTTAGACAGCTTGTGCATTATATAAATAGTAAGATCGCATGCACACATTCCTACTGGGATATAAACATCCATTCAGAGAACTCAACAGTGTATTATAATTCTATGCATCCAACTGAACTATGGACCTAAAACCTCCTTTACGAAATGGACATGACTAGGAGAGAGTGGTTGAAACCACAGACAGGTCTTTTTCCCAGGAGGGTGAAAATCAAGAGCATTTTACTCATATTTTCCTCACATATGCTAACAGCACTGTAGACCAATCAAAAGTTCTTATCAATTGCATTTAAATCCTATTGTTAAATCTCTCATCATAAATTAATAATTTAAGACTTCCATTAAATAAATCTTTTTACCAGAGCTTGATGATATTTTGGTGAAATTGGAAAAATTAAGCTCAAGAGTCTACAAAACTGAAGCCTGCACTCTGGACCCTTTTGGATTCTATTGAGGTATAGTTTCTCTATTTGAGTCTTTAACTTGAACAAATATCAGCTACTTTTATCTTTTTAAGTATTACAGTTAATCTTATATATGAATCTCACTGGTACAGAAGCATAGCTCAGTGATATGGATGAGAAATGCATAGCTCACATCAGAATAAAGAAAGAAAAGACAGATTTTAATAGAAAAGAAAATGTCTTACTTGATTAAGAATGTCTTGTTTCTGTGCATGCAAGGAAAGAAAGAATACACGTGTTAATGTAAGATAATTTATATTCATCATCTCATTTTGCTGATAATGTAACTACAAAGTCAAATTTACAGACTGATTTGAAAACACACTTTAGATGCATGAGTCTCAAAATGTGGTTTCAAAATAGCTTCAGCATCAACTGGGAAACTGATAAAGAGAAATTTTTGAACTCCATTCCAGAAACTAAAGTGGGGAGTCAGTGAGCTATTTTAAGAAGACCCCCAGGTGATTCTGATGCCAGCTAAAACTTGAGACCCATTGAATAGATCAATCTTAGAATGTAATAAGCAAACAGTTCTAATTGACATAGGGTAAATATAATGAATAACATACAGTATAATGGAAACCTTCCAGAGAAGAATATGAAAATATAATAGAATACATAAAGGTATATTTGATTATACTTATTCCCCACTTCTAATGATTCCTCCTGTTAGAATAACATGCCTAGCTTCTCTCCATCTCTTTAAAGGTAAATATTTAATTTATTAATTTATCAATAATTTATTAATTTATTTAATATATGCCACTACTTAATTTCTTCCCATTGTTTTCGATGCCAACAAAACAGTTTGAGATGGAATTTGAAATTCAGGGGAAATTATTTATATTTTCAATGACAAACTGATTCTCATATTACAGAATTCTACTACTCTCATGAATCTATTATATCTGCGGTGTTCTGACTGGTTTACTATGAACCTTCTCACTAAGAATGGATGGCATTACAATCTACCTACAATGATAGGCTTTACATTGCTCACATAAGATTAGGTGAAACTAATAGGCATCTCTTACCTTGCTGGGTATGAGTTAGTAATAATTGGGTGCGATGGAACATGCCATGCTCATACATAAGCAATGCCATCCGATGCATATGAAATACGTTCTCCTTCCCCTCATCCTTCTCATATCCCCTGGTTTTCCCTCTCATCCTAATGGTCTCATCAATTAAGTAAACAGGAAATATCTTAAACTAAGAATACTCACATCTAGATTTTAATTATGGTTATTGTCACAAATGGTGACATCTCGATGGTACATCTTGGGAAAGGCATTTTACTTTTCTTAAAATGAGTTTCTTTATTTACAATCATATTTGGTTATCTCAAGACCTTCCTCAAGCTTTTATGCTTAAAAAATCTTTAAAGCCATTGTTTAAATGTATATTTTATGATTCTGTCATTTATTTCCTCATAGGAATTAAAAATAAATGATTCATCCATATATTACACTTAATATTCTCTGCTCACATAGACTAAAACAGGGTCACATTTTCATTGGATGAAGTTTGTATACATAGCTTTATAATTCAGTAGTTCAAGTAAGTGATAAAAAAAAATAAGGCATCTACCCTTTAAGGAGCTTTACTTTGTAAAGGAGAAAATGATTTGAGATATATTTAGGTTGTAGTCTCTTTTAAAATACATTTTCCATGGATGATACAGACTATGTCTATTTTAGAAAACAAAGTATTAGTCATTTATTATTAAGCATGACTATATTAATCACTTTCCTAGTTTTTCTTGTAGAGCTGAACATTAATTAGGTACTCAACTATGTCTACTTTGAGCTCAACTTGACCAGTCAATAAAGAGTAATATTTTCACATGTGAGTTGACAGTATGAATTATTTCCTACTATTAGAGTAAACTTTTATAAACTTAATGAAGGTATGCAGCAAATAGAATCTTTAGACCTTGAAGTTTTAATTCTAAACATTGAATATTTCTAAGTATTTCCTATTGATTTTTATAAAATATGTACTAGTGTTTAAAAGACTCATAAAAATTTTAAATTTTTCTCCTGATGGGAAAATATCCATCAACTTTAAAATTTGAGAGAGGTTTTACTCAAATTAGAGATACTTTTGAGTCTTAATAAGATATATAATTTTTTGTTTTTCAACTGTTCATTATTTTAACAATACATTTCAAGAGCAAATTTGTGCACTTATGGAGAGGTATTACATTACTGAGAAGGCTGACATCATATGCGTCTAATAATGAATCTAGTAATTACCTCAATAAATCCAGTTATCAGTCAGATTAAGTCCTGAGAGTCCTTTAAATAAGAAATAATTGAAGCAAAAAGTCTATTTGGAAACAAAACCACGTTCCAAATGAATTTATAGATGACAGCTATCTTTAGGGAGAAAAAAACTGGTTTTTCTCTGTACATAAATAGGCACATGTAGGTTTTCAACTATGTTTGAAAATGTAAATAATTACTGAATTTTGGAGGTCTTATAGCAATTCAGTAAAGCTGTCATTTTTACCTTTCAACCCTGCTTTCTTGGTCTTTGAGATTTTCAGTTCTACAAATTTATCTGCCAACATTTTTCTTCTCTGTCTCTAAGGCATCTAGCAAAATAAAATCTGAACAGAATGAGGGCAAATATGTGATTTTTCCCCCTAATATAGGCAAACGAAAGTGGCTTTAAGTTGTCTATTTTCTGTGTCATTTGTAGGCACTACACATTAAATTTATTTTTTAAAAACCCAAAATTAATCTCAGGTTAAAAAGTTTTAAAAGGTATAGTTATGCACTGGAATACAGACAAAATAAAAATATAAAAGGAAAAAGAGTAATTATTGTAATAAACATAGTAAGTATTGAAAATACTAAAAGGAGGTCAGAATTTAAAGACTGGGGTTTGACGAAAACATTAGTTCTATAAATCTCAGAGAAGTAAAATATTAAGGATAGCCAAGAAGTGTCATTTTGGAAATATTCAAAACCACAATAACAATGATAACAAAAACCAAATCACATTTTAATCAGCAAACAAATCCGTCTAAATATCTAGATAATATTTCCAGGTAAAAGAGTTCTGGGCAGTTTGTTTTAACTCCCATAAAACCCAACTGTCACTTGATAAAGCTGCAAAAGAACTTGCAGCAATGATGATCAAACATTTAATATGGAGCATTTCTCAGCTAACATAAAATATAAAAGTTATTAACAAATAATTAGGAAAGGAAAGGCATTCATTCAAGAAAGGTGTTTCAAAGCAATTGGACAGTACATCAAGTTTTTATAGGGAAAGAATTTCAGAGACTCAAAAGCTTGCTGGTACCAGACAAAAAAATAAGGAGAATAAACTCCTCTCTTTGTATCAAAGCTTGCTCTTTAAAGTAATAGATCACTTATATCCATCACAGACTTTTTTGTCAGTTAAAGTACCACTTCCTGCCCCGATGCCGAGTTAACATTAAGTAGGTCTTAGAGAGAGTCAGACACACTTTCTTTTTCTATCTAAAAGTTTTTCCTGACTTTTATGAAAAGAACCTAGCATGTATTATAGATAATCTATACACTTCCAAGCATACAATATAGAAGTGCTATTTTCATTAGCAAAACATTTTTGGATGAAAGTAAGCAGTGCACCATTGAATGTATCTTCCAAAATAGCATCTCATTATGAATTTCATTTTGGATATGAATAGATATTTCCAAGAAATGTTCATTAAGAAATCCCTCCTCCAAACATCTATATGAAACTTAAATAAAGAAAAAAAGGCTTTACCCCTTCAGGATTATACTTTGCAAGCACACCATTACCATGGAATTCTTCAAGAACATCTTTCAATTTCTTTGTAGAATCTATAAGAAATAGAAAACACATTGTTTATATCTTCTAGTACGCTTGCATACCCCAGTTCAGAAACAAAGACTTCTTAAAATATAAATACCACCAGATACTAAATTTTACGATAAATATGCAAAAAATACTTCATCCTTTTTGAAGGGATATATAATTGGAAAAGACAATCACACACACACACACAAAGAAAGAAGTGGGAATTTTCTGGAGATCCAGGGGTTTGGGCTTAGTGCTTTCTCACTAAGGTTCAATCCCCAGTCAGGGAACTAAGATCCAGTAAGTTGTGTGTGTGTGGCAAAAACAAACAAGAGAAAGAAAGAAAGATTAAAAAAAAAGAAACGAAACAGAAGAAAGCATGTTCTGTCCAAGATTGGGGCCACTGTCTATTACTATATGAATTAATATGCAAATAATGAATCAGTAGCATGCTTTTCCCCTTTCTTTTCTTTATAACATTTAAGTAAATGACAGAGTTTTAAAAATCAGGATAGGGAGTGGATACTATTTCCCAGCATTTGAATATAATGCTTCTTGCCTACCCTCAAAACTCAATTATATTTGAATCACCATAAAACATTTTCCAGTTTCCAAAAAAACTAATTCACAAAAACTCTTAGAAAATTCACTCTTAGATGCTCATTAAGTGCATCATGCCTATATTTTACAAATTATACTTTTATTTGGAATTTATTATCTTCTTTATATTGCAAATTGTGTTTAGTTTTAAGTGTATGTGACTGCACTTTTTCACTGTGATAAAATTTACAGAACATAAACTTACCACTTTAACCATTTTAAAGTATACAAGTCACTGGTTTACTAGTATATTTACAACACTGTATAGCCATCACCACTGTCTACTTCCAGAATATTGTCTTCACCTCAAAAAAGAAACCCATATTCTAGACATTTCATACAAAAGGAATCATATAAGGCACTGTCTCTGTGTTTGACTTCTTTCATTTAGCATAAAGTCTTCAAAGTTAATGTATGTTGTAGCATGTCTCAGCACTTCATTCCTCTTTACAGCTAAAAATATTACATTTAATGAATATACACATTTTATCTTTTCTTCATCAGCTAATACACATTTGAGTTTTTTTCCGTGATTAAAAATCACGCTACAAACATTCACGTATACATGTTTTTATTCAAATATATGCTTCAGTTCTTTGGGTATATGCCCAAGAGGAGAACTGCTGGGTCATATGGTAATTCTATGTTTAATGTTTTGAGGAATTGCCAAACAGAATTTCACAGGGCTGTACTATTTTACACTCCTACCAGCAACGTATGAGGGTTCCAATTTTTCTGTATCTTTGTCAATACTTGTTATTTTTTAGTTTTTTGGATTATAGTCATCCTATGGATAAAATGATTACAATTTGTATTGGAGTAGTCCTTTACTAATGCAACCCACTCCAGTGTTCTTGCCTGGCAAACCCCAGGGCCAGGGGAGCCTGGTGGGCTGCCGTCTCTGGGGTCGCACAGAGTCGGACACGACTGAAGTGATCTAGCAGCAGCAGCAGCAGTCATTTACTAAAGACTGATGATCTTCAACATCTTTCAGTGTGCTTATTAGCCATCTGAATATCTTATCTGAAGAAATGTCTTCAAGACTTTTGACCATTTTTAAGTGGATCGTTTTGTCTTTTGGCTGACATTCTCCAGTGTGAGTGTTTGTGTGTGAGCACTATAACATGCTTAAAGCCTGTGCAGCTTTCTATAAATAATTTTTTTCATGATATATTTTGCTAGCTATTTCCATACTGTGCTCCAGGTTAAATTGTTTTATTGCATCCCTTGCTAGATTGTAGGTCACCCTAGAGAAGAAAATGAACATTTTTATCTTTGCACAATATTCAATTTATTACAAAGCTGAAACAATAGAATTGCAATAAATATTTGGATTGAAATGATCAGAGCTATTCCTAAAATACAACAAATTACAGGAATTGCTTTGACATGCACCTTGGCAGAAACTTATACTATTTCAGAGACCAGGTGCTGTATTAAAGAGAATTAAAAGCTGATTCTTTATTCTCAAATCCTTCTTTGTAGATAATAAGGCACTAGTCTAAGTTAGGACAAAACCTTTTACTTTCTCTTGTTTATAGATTGAGGTGTATAACTTTCTGTACGTACCTACAGAGACATACACATATCCATATGTGTAAAAACTAGAATAATCCTAATAGAATATGTCCCAGTGAATTATTTTAACCACAGCTTGGCTCCATAATAAAACTGAAGGGAAAAAAGAAAACGTTGGTTTCTGATATACAGGCCTTACAGAGAACTTTAGAGATACCACCTAAAGATGGGCTTTTCATTTTAAGCATGCACAGGAATGAAAAACACATTCAGTAATCATTTATAAATGCCCCCAAGAGAAGACAACAGCCTTCAAATTTATTCTTGTCACTTTTTAACACTTTTCTGGTCATAGTTCACACTAGAATAGTTTTAGAGGGAGACCACTAAGAATAAGCCAATGAATTAAAAGCCAAAATCTCTATTTCCATGACGGCATTTTCCATGATCTGAGGCTCAGTGATGATCAGGGTCTGGGACAATTTAAGAAGCTCTGATTCATATTCAGATGAATCACCATCAACTCAACTTGTACTCCTCTTCCAATTCTCAAGTTCCATTTTTAACGTCTTGACATCTGACGTTTACCCACAATCCAATCCCCACTCCATAATCTAGTTTAGAACCTGGAGCCCTATCCTGCTCTTCTATTCATGTCCCAGGAACTCCTCTTGGGTCCAATCTTTCAAAGACTGAGGTCTTGACTTTTCTAGCCAACCTTCAATAGATGGGGATTTTGGTACAGAGCATCAAAGCATTCCAGATGTCTTGCCTTAGCCTCTTGCTTTTTAAACAGAATCCCCGTTGTCTACACATCCGTTTGGACTCCCAAAATGTGCCTGACTGTGAAATACCTACTGCTGCGGTGCTATGTGTCTATATAGGAGAATTACATACTAACTTGTTTTGTATGTCAGTGGCTGTTCTGGATTTCACCCTGTTACCTATAATCGTAAACATTGCTAACTTTTTGCTTGTATCAATTCTGAATCGTGTGTGTCTAAAACAACACTGGGCAGGAATTCCCCAGTGGTCCAGTGGTTTGAACACTAGCTTAAACTGCAGGGGGCATGAGGTCGATAGCTGGACAGCGAACTAAGACCCCACAAGCCACATGGCACCTCCAGAAAACAAAAACAAACAAAAAAATGGAGCAGCAAAGAGAAGAAAGGATGCATAACTATATTCATCTCACTCTCTGGCAGAAAACATACCAAGGAAGTGACGCCTAGATGAACAGATAGTAGCTGAGTGAAAGACATAATTTCAGTCATAGTTTAGCTAATTTTAGAGCTTCAAGTATGAGAGCACAGTGACAGATTCTGGGCTGAGAAATCCAGGCAGGAAGCCAAACAGGCAGGCAGCTGTGAACTGGGAGATCAATTCACAGTTAATATGTATTTGTAATGGGACAAAAGTCCAGCTTCCAAAAAGACTGACAACTGAAATACTGGGCAGCCAGATTTAAACAGCTGGTTTAACCCTTGGAATAAGGAATCAGCATAGATGCTCAGCACAAAATACTGAATCTCCTACAAAGCCAAAGGAGGATCGTGACTTGAGGCAATTCTGAAATACCGGGCTAATTTCAGAGTCATCAAAGCTTGCCCTGGCTACTAGGAAAGGAAACCTGGAGAAGAACACTGGATACCAATGGCTGTCTTTTGACTAGCATATCCATCCTACAAGGAAGTAGTTTAATTTTAATAGCCACAACAAAGAGAATGGGTTCATTCTAGGTGGTCTTTTCCATCACTCTTCACATGATCTAAAAAGCAAGGTGGTACCAAGTCTAAAAGCAGGGGTAATTTTGTTCAGCAAATGCCTTTGATGTATGCTTGAATGGAGCAAATCTACCTAGGAATTGATAGAGGAGATTTTGGCTTGGCTTTCTAGCACCTGCTCTAGTGCATGAGTTGTTCCAGAAGTCTTTGAAAGGGCTCAGTCTCTGTGAATCCTCTGAAGTTTGGCTGAGTCACAGAATATCTAATGCCATGAGAGCTAAACTAGTTACATTTTAGAAATGTACAGCTAGTAACATTCTGAATGTGTACATGATTTTCAAGGAAAATTTAAATCCTTTTACATAATTCTAACATAAAAATAAAATGATCAGTGTATTTGGCAATGTTAAGAAAATAAAAGAATCAAACGAAAAGGTCCAATAAAACACAGCTGAAAAACAGAACATTTCATATCTCTTTAGGTGTCTGCTGCATCTCAAATGAACTTCCTTTGTGATTTCAGTGCCTTTTTGCTTCCTTATTCCAAAAACTCAACATGCATTTGTCAGATTAATTGCAAAGGTCCCATGGAGTCTTGGAAAGATTTAAAGGCAGATAAATTTGGATTTGAGTCTTGGCTCCAGAACTCTTGGCTGAATGTCCCTGGGTATATATTTAACCTCTTTGTGGCCCAGTTTTCTAATACTTAAAATTGTAATAATGACACAGACCTGGAAACACTGTGTATAACAAAGTGTCAAGTATCCAATTAATTCCTCTTCCTTTCCTGTTCCATCCTAAACAGACTTCAAACATATCACCATATTTCAATGATTCCTTTTGCCTTTGAACTGAAGTACAAACTCCTCCTATTGAAATCACACATGTGTCAAAATATGATCTAAAGCTACCTACAAATAATTATTTTCTGAACCTTCCCTGTCAACAATATACAGACATCTAATTCCCAAGGCAACTCATGATTTCAGAGCCCCTCCTTTCTTGATGATGCTCTTTTTACCCACCATCCCCTTCAATATCAGATGAAGTTCAAGCATAGTGTATCCCATATTTATCTGACACTTTGTCCTCGAAAATCTCAGGGCCACTTTGAACTATTGCAGACAACAATTTGCCCTGTGTGGAACTCCTCATAATAATTCTCTTAAAATCTATACCTGCTTTATGCTCTGAATACTATGAATTAAAGTTTGTATGTGTAGAGTGTTTTGGAGATTGCAAAGTGCTTTATCTTAAATTATTTAAAACTCAAAATTACCTTATTACTTAATCAAACTTTCTCCCCACTTAACACGTACAAAGTCAAGGTCAAAGAAGCCATTGTTATTCAAAGTCTCACAGATAAAGGAGATTAACATAGTGACCCAAACTCTTTTAATATAACATAAATCTGGTCTCCTTATGATAGAAAAATAAGTAATAGAATTTTCCATTATAGCTAGGTCTTCTCCTTTGGAGTCCATGACTTTTGTTAGTTCAGAAAATTATATTATCTTTCTAGTACAAGAAAATAGTCTATTTTTTTTTACTGACTTAAATTAACAGATGAAGAATATATCATCCATGTCTACAACAAATATAACAGGAGGGGCCAAGAGAGTGGAGTAGAAACATTCTAAGTTTATCTCCTCCCATGGCACACCAAAATTACAGCTCTTTACAGAGCAAACAGCAATGAGAACAACCTGAAGACTAGCAGAAAAGATCTTGTAAAACCATAGATATAAGGAAGCCATGAGACTATAGAAGGGATAGAAATGTGGTATAGTCAAGACCCACAAACTGGAAGGCACAACCTGGAAGTCTTGCACTAGAAAGACAGGTGCCCAGAACATCTGGTGTTGAAGAAGAGCGGGACTGGTATTCAAGAGAATGGGAGGATGGTAGGAAACAGACACTCTCCCCTTAAAGGGTACATGCAAGTCTTCACATGATCTGAGGCCCAGAGCAAAGGAGTAATTTAAAAGGAACCTGGGTTGGACCCGTCTACTGATCTTGGATCTTGGGCCCAAAGGCAACCTCTACTTGCTAATAGAGAGAAGATAATCATATTCCAAGGGTTAACAACATGACTATTCAGCTTGTGAAATTCATTTGCCATTTTTCTAAATTAACAAGTTTTAAAGAACTCATAATAAATTGATAATCTTTTTCTTTATTTGCCAAACTAGACAACGCCATGGGTCCCTACTTCTGTGAAGACATGGGGTTTTCAGAGAACAATAAAAACTTTGATAACCTGAAAGAGCCTACCAATGCCTTTAAAAATCTTCATTTACATGGGACTATGGAAAAAGCATCTTTTAGTTCTCTCTACTCAGTGTTTTCAAAAGTTGCCTTCAAAATCTAGACTTATCAGCAGAGGTTTTTTCCCCTTGTCACAAAGATTTGTGGCTTAGAAATCTTTCCTGTGCCCAGTCAGAAGCATCTTTGCAGAGGCTGTTTTAACCCTGTAATAGTAGGGCTGCATAGCTGCAACTGTGTAAAGAGAGACACCCTTTAGACATACTTTTCTAATACAGGTACTGAGTTAGCATTCATGTGTATAACATACTAGCACAGATATTCATAATTTTGATGGGGTAATGTTCTAATAAGTCCAACATAAGCTACAAATACCATAACTTGAAAACACGTTTAATACACCTAATGTCTCAGCAAGCACCACAGCATAGCCTAGCCTAATGGGAATGTGCTCAGAACATGTACATTAATGTTTTTATGATTCAGCCAAATCATCCAACACAAAGCCAATTTTACAATAAAGTGTGGAATGTGCATTCAGATGCTTTTCATGTCCGACTCTTTGAGGCCCCATGAACTGCAGTCCGCCAGGCTCCTCTGTCCCTAGGATTTCTCAGACAAGAATACTGGAGTGGGTTGCCATTTCCTTCTCCAGGGAATCTTCATGACCCAGGGATGAAACCCACGTCTCATGTGTCTCCTGCATTGGCAGGCAGATTCTTTACCAATACCAACAGGTCCACCTGGGAAGCTAGGTGGATCTCATGTAGAATATCTCAAGCAATTTGTTGAATACTATTGTGGTGGTTCAGTTGCTCACTCGTGTCTGACTCTGCAACTCCATGGACTACAGCATACCAGGCTTCCCTGTCCTTCACTGTATCCCAGAGTTTGTTCAAACTCATAAACATTGAGTCAATGATGCCATCCAATCATCTCATCCTCTGTTGCCCCCTTCTCCTCCTGCCCTCCATCTTTCCCAGTAACAAGGTCTTTTCCAATGAATCAGCTCTTCGCATCAAGTGTCCAAAGCATTGGGGTTTTACCTTCAGCATCAGTCCTTCCACTAAATACTGTACCGAAAGTGAAAAACCAAATGACTGTATGGGTAGACAATGGTGGTAAGTATGTGGGTTGTTAACACTTGCAATCCTGTGGGAGTTACAGCTCACTATTACTGCCCAGCATCATGAGTAAGTAATGTGTTGCATGTGACTAGCCTGGGAAAAGATAAAAATCCAAAATTCAAAGTAGAATTTCTATTGAATATATATTTCTTTTGAATCACAATAAAATCAAAAAAGCAATAAGTTAAACCACTGTAAGTTGAGGACTATCTGTAAATGGTAAAAAAAATTATAGGTGACAATTAACATTTCCCTTAGCAACATATGGTATTTAAAATTAGCAAAAGAGTCAGACATCCTGGAGTGTGAAGTCAAGTGGCCCTATAAAGCATTACTATGAACAAACCTAGTGGAGGTGATGGAATTCCAGCTGAACTATTTCAAATTATTAAAGATGATGCTGTAAAAGTGCTGCACTCAATATGCCAACAAATTTAGAAAATTCAGCCATGGCCACAGGACTGGAAAAGGTCAATTTTCATTCCACTCACAAAGAAATGCAATGCCAAAGAATGCTCAAACTACCCTACAATTGTGCTCTTTTCACATGTTAGCAAAGTAATGCTCAAAATTCTTCAAGCTAGCCTTCAATAATACATGAACGAAGAACTTCCAGATGTACAAGCTGAATTTAGAAAAGGTAGAGGAACCAGGAATCAAATTGCCAGTATCTGTTGAATCAGAGTAAAAGCAGAATTTCAGAAACATCTACTTCAACTTAATCAACTACACTAAGCCTTTGATTGTGTGGATCACGACAAACTGGAAAATTCTTAGAGATGAGAATACCAGACTATCTTACCTGCCTCCTAAGAAAACTACATACAGGTCAAGAAGTAAAAGTCACAACCCGACATAAAACAACAGACTGGTTCAAAACTGGGAAAGGAGTACATCAAGGCTGTATATTGTCCCTCTGCTTATTTAACTTATATGCAGAGTATATCATGCGAAATGCCAGGCTAGATGAAGCACAAACCGGGATCAAGATAGCTGGGAGAAATATCAATCAGCTCAGATATGCAGATGACACTACTCTTACGGAAGAAAGTGAAGTGCAACTAAAGAGCCTCTTGTTGAAGGTGAAAAAGCATAGTGGAAAAGCTGGCTCAAAACTCAACATTCAAAGAACTAAGATCATGGCATTCATGCCATGCTTCATGCCAAATAGATGGAGAAAAAATGGAAAGAGTAGCAGGGTTTATTTTGGGGGTCTCTGAAATCACTGCAGACAGTGACTACAGCCATGAAATTAAAAGACACTTGCTCCTTGAAAGAAAAGTTATGACAAACATAGATGTCTAGATCATTAAAAAGCAGAGACATCACTTTGCTGACAAAGGTCCATATAGTCAAAGTGATGGGTTTTTCCAGTAGTCATGTAAAGATTTGAGAGTTGGACCATAAAGAAGATGCAGGGAGGAAGAATTGACGCTTTCAAGCTGTGGTACTGGAAAAGCAAGGTGATCAAGCCAGTCAATCCTGAAAGAAATCAACCCTGAATATTCACTGAAAGGACTGATGCTGAAGCTGAAGCTCCAATCCTTTGGCCACCTGATGTAAAGAGCCAGATCACTGGAAGAGACTCTGATGCTGGGAAAGATTGAGAGCAGGAGGAAAAGGGGGCAACAGAGGATGAGATGGTTGGATGACACCACCAACTCAATGAATATGAGTTTGAGCCAACTTCGGGAGACAGGGAAAGACAGAGAAGCCTAGTATGCTGCAGCCACGGGGTCTCAAAGAGTAGGACACAACTTAGCAACTGAACACCAACAAGAGTTTTATCTTTGTCCATCCAAAACAGTTTTGTGTCTAATCCAGTGGTACTCAAACCTATATCCATCTTACAATCACCTGTGTAACTTAAAATATACTGATGTCTGGGCCGAAAACATTGTGATAAACAGTACGTTGGTCTGGGATGGATCTCAAAGACTGGGAGTTTTAAAACAGATTCTCACATGATTCTCATATTCAGGTAAGTTTGAATTAACCATAGATCTGATTCTCTAAAAGATATACAAAGAAATTGAGAGGTAATCAGCAGTTAGTCCCTGCTGCAACTTCCTATGGATGTGTGTGTGTGTGTGTGTGGTGTGTGTGTAGTCTGGTTATTGCTCAGTTAGCTTCAATCCATGAAATAAAATCATATTAGAATGCTCTATTTAAAAAATTTAGGAACTCTCACTCCAGTCATAATGGCCAAAAAATGGTATTTTGAAAATCCAGAAATTGATATTGCTATTAAAGCAATTCCTCAGGTGATACAGAAGATGCTCTACTTAAACTCTATTCAGTAGCAGAAAAGAAACACCTACAGCAATATAAAATAAGATATTTAGAGAACTAGTCATCAGGAGACAGAAGTTCACATCTCCTTGTATGAAAATTACAGTAAAAGTAACAAGAGACTGAAGAAACGTGTAACTTGTTAAAAGTAAAGAGTCACAGCGTACCACTAGTGGAAGCCTATACACTTGGATTTTAAAAGGACATCCTGAGAAGAATATATTCATGATAGAACTACATAGAGAAGCGATAGAAAATAAACCATTGAGCTGTTCTCAGTGTGTTTCCTCTCCATACAGTCTTGCAAATTTCTCGGGATTGCTATTAACTTACAAGGCGATGGCCATAATATCATAGACAAAAGCCTACAGGCCCTGCAGTAGCTATGTCCATTTTCCCAGAAAGACAAATATTTAATTCCAGAATAACTGTTGATTTGAGACTATGAAGAAAATTTCCTTTCTCCTTTTAATATTCATTATTTGCTGATAATACTCTTAAACAACTAATCCTCAAAACACTTTTCTGCATTTGCTCTTATTTCTTCCCTTCTTCATCTACCTATACTCAATTTCTTGATGTGTGCCTCTGCTGCAATATCTTGGACAAGATATTCATAGGAGAGAATCTTGGATAAATAAAATATCTGAGAATTTTGTTGACAAACTGAAGGCATCTGGATACTGTCCTAAGAGCCTGTGAAATAATGTATATTGTATACACACTGTATTGAATAGGAAATTCATTAGGAAAATATATACTTTTATTTGAGCCATTCATCTATGCAATATTACAAAATTGATAAGGAAAACAATTTTAATTAAGAATTTTAATTGGTGGCTGAATTGACCGGCCAGATTCAGTGTTGTGCTTGCAAATGTTTAACAGTTACTGAGGGTACAGAGTGCTGACTTGATGTGTTTGCTGATTTAGCTCTTATAAATATTCCCATCATGGCCACTTCAAGCCTTTGACAAGACATCATGAATGTGGAGTCGGGAAGGTATGATAACACTGGACTCATATGAGCAGTATTTATTGAACTAATAAACACAAAATGTTCATATAAAATATACTTCAGGAAGAAAGAACAAGTCTTTTATAACAAACAGCAATAAAGACCAAAATAAAAGCCCCAGTTTTAAGTGTGCAATTATTCTTTCAAATATTTTTGTCTAGAACAAGTATTATTCTAAGTCCCTGGAATATATCATTGCACAAAACCAAAAATAGTCCAGCTCATCAGGTTTACAGTCTGGTACAAGAAGATAGAAGATAAACATAATACACAAATATAATACGTTAAAAGATTTCAACTACTGTGGAGAAATATTATAAGGTAAGAAGGATTATCAGCTTGCAGAACAGCTTATGGTTTAAAATAACAAGATTAGAGCACACACCATTGCGAAAAAGCAAGATCTGGGCAAGACCCTAATTTATATTTTAAAAGAAGCACTCTGTTTATGTAAAACTGATGAGTAAGTTTTGTGAATAATACCAACATTTATTTTCTGGTTTTGAAAGAATTTTATAAACGGTAGTTACATAAGAAGTAACCATCTGCAACTGGTACATGGAGCCTCCTGTACATATATTTTGGTAAGTTTCTGTGAATCTATCAATATTTCAAAATATTTTTAAAGAGCACTATATTGTATTGAAAACAGACTGTAGAAACGAAGGATAAAAGCGGGGAAATAATTATGGAAGTATTATATCAATTCAGTCTAATGATGACTTTTCATGCAAGTATTAGTGTTGGAGTAGTTATTTTGAAAGCAGAGTCAAAAGGATTTTCTGATGGATTGGATATGGGCTGTGAAAGTGGAGAGTCAACAAGGATCCCCAAATCTTGTTGATATGTTTGAAGAATTAGAAGGATCACGTTGCCATAAAGGGTAATGAGGAGCACCACAGAAGGAGCATTGGGATGGAGAGCTCTCAATTTTAGTTTTAGGCAGTTTATATTTGAGAAATCTACTAGACATCTGAGTGTAGTCATCAAGGAAGCAATGACAACCAAGTGTGGACTTCAGAAGAAGGTCTGAGCTAAAGAACTAACTTTGAGTGTGATTTGTATAAATAACATTTAAATGCAGAACTGGATGATACCACTTGGAGAGTAAATGCAGAAAAGATACCAAGGACTGAGACCAGAAAGAGTCCAAGGTTCAGATGTCAGGGAGAAAGGGGGAACATGCAAGGGGATTAAGAATGAGGACTGAGTGAAACACCTCAGATACGCAGACGACACCATCCTTGTGAAAGAAAGTGAGAAGGAACTCAAGAGCCTCTTGATGAAAATGAAAGAGGAGAGTGAAAAAGCTGGCTTAAAACTCAACCTTCAAAAAACTAAGATCATGGCATCCAGTTTCCTCACTTCATTGCAAATCTATGGGGAAAGAGTGGAAACAGTTGAGAGACTTTATTTTGGGGGGGTTCCAAAATTACTGCAGATGGTGACTGCACCTGTGAAATTAAAAGACGCTTGCTCCTGGGAAGAAAAGCTACGATCAACCTAGACAGCATGTTAAAAAGCAGAGACATTACTTTGCTGACAAAGATCCACATAGTCAAAGCTATGGCTTTTCTAGTACTCACGTATGGATGTGAGAGCTGGATCATAAAGAAAGCTGAGCACCGAATAATTGATGCTTTTGAACTGTGGTGTTGGAGAAGATTCTTGAGAGATCCTTGGACTGCAAGGAGATCCAATCAGTCAATCCTAAAGGAAATCAGTCCTGAATATACATTGGAAGGACTGATACTGAAGCTGAAACTCCAATACTTTGGCCACCTGATGTGAAGAACTGACTCATTTGAAAAGACCCTGATGTTGGGAAAGATTGGAGGCAGAAGGAGAAGGGGATGACAGAGGATGAGATGGTTGGATGGCATTACTGATTCAATGGACATGAGTTTAAGCAAGCTCCAGGAGTTGGTGATGGACAGGGAAGTCTGGCATGCTGTAGTCCATGTAGTCACAAAGAGTTAGACATGACTGAGCGACTGAACTGAACTGAACTGAACTGAGTAAAATAACAAGAACACCAGGATAGGCAAAGAGGCATGAAAGCAAAGTATTATATAATGTAAAGTAAGATGAAGAGCAGACTGGATTTAGCAAGAAGAACATCATTCATGTTTTGTCAATAACGGTTTCAGTTTAGAGGTTGAGAAAAAAGCCCAATCAGAGTAAATCAAGAGAAAGCAAGATGAGGAAGGGTGCAGCAAACAGAGGCAACTCATCAAAAAGATTGCTCCAAATGGAAGCAAAGAATTTGGGCACTAGCTAGACTGCAGGACTAGCTAGTCCTGAAGTGGACTCAAGATGATTTTTTAAGAGGAGAAAAAAGAAAACAGCATGCTAATAGAAATGATCCACTGGATGGGGAACTGTTGAAAATGAATGGGAAAAAAAGAGAAAAACCACTAAAATAGTGGAAAAGAAATGAGGCACTCTCATTCATAGCAGGAAGTCAGAAGGTCTGGGTTAAGGTAGGGGTTTGGACAGTTTACCTAAGGGAGATGGGAGAATATATGAGTTCATGCGCTGGGGGAACTAGGTGTCCAGTTTGTATATGTAAAGCTCTCTTCTGATTAGAGTAAGTCCTCTACATACAAACCTTCAGGTTGTGAACTTTCAAAAATGTGAATGTGCCCCTGTATGCCAGTTGTTGGATTGTACCACTGTAGAGTACAAGGCACTGAACTGTGAAATTAAAAATATTTTCTTTGCTTTTTTATATATCATTTGTGTGAAAGGTGTTATAAACCTATTACAGTACAGTACTATATAGCCAATTGTGCTAGTTAGGTTCCTAGGCTAACTCTGTTGGTTGATGCTCAGTTGCTCAATCGTGTCCAACTCTTTGCAACTCCATGGAATGCAGCACACCAGGCTTCTTCCCTGTCCTTCACTATCTCCTTGGAGTTTGCTCAAACTCACATCCATTGAGTCATTGATGCCAACCACCCATCTTATCCTCTGTTGCCTCTTCTCCTCCTGCCCTCAATCTTTCAGAGCATCAGGGTCTTTTCCAATAAGTCTGTCAAAACATGGTCCACTGGAGAAGGGACTGGCAAACCACTTCAACATTCTTGCCTTGAGATTCCCATGAACTTTGTTGGACTTATGAACAAACTGGACTTACTAATGAGCTCTTGGGATGGAACTTGTTTGTATATAGATGACTTACTGTATTTTATTCAATGAACAAGGGCTTTGAAAGAAAGGGCATCAGCTGGGAAAAGGGAACAGAGGAACTGATGGAGATTTGAAGAAAGGTCTGGGATTTTGAGGGCTTCCCAGGTGGCACTAGGGGTAAAGAACCCATCTACCGATGTACGAGACATAAGAGATGTGGGTTCGATCCTTGGGTGTAAAGATCCCCTAGAGGAGGGCATGGCTACCCACTCCAGTATTCTTGCTTGGACGATCCCATGGACAGAGGAGCCTGGAGGGTACAGTCCATAGGGTCACAAAGAGCTGGACATGACTGAAGAGACTTAGCACACACACGCTGGGTATTGAAAAGTCATTCAGAAGACAGCAAAAGTGAACAGATAAGAGAAATGGGGCATGACTATCTCACTAGACCAGTGAGATATATTGCGGGGGAAGAGTTCAAGTTACCTAGGGTTATGGTTTGTCCATCCAAGTGCTACGGAGTGAGACAGGGCAAGAGAGCTGCAGGAGGAAACAAGGGTTCAATTTCAGTGACTTCTCATGGGGGCTGCCCTTGGGTTTTAGGTTATTACTTCAACTTGGGAAGACTCCACTGTGATGTTGCTGGTCATCCTCTTGAGTTTGAAAGAACAATTCTGAGCAGTTACTATGCTTTTCAGAGCTTTATGCCCTCTACTTAGACACCAACCCCCTTTGTACCAGCTATAATGGGATGTGGAAGAAAGAAACTGGAACTTCGGGTTGCTTTCTATGTGTGCTTCCCCGGAGCCAACAGTACCCCAGTGGTTCTCATCTTTCTTTGTGTTCCCGTTCCTTCAATTTTCTCTCCATTCTGTTAAGAACCCAATTACACTTATACACATAATGTTCTGTTCAGTAATGGTCTTTTTCAGCCTTCTTCCTCGTCCAGAGGATGACAAAATAGAAAGCTCATGCCGTTCAGCTCTATGTCAAGCCATCACTATTCATAATGAAAAGGATTATTTCTCTAGAGAGGCGGGATAAGACTCTTTTCCCCTTTTCTACCACCTCCGCTCTGCCCTGCTTGTCAGATAATGCTCCACCCGTACCGGTACAGACTCGCTCAATTCATTTTGGAGAGGGTGAAAAATAACAGTGAATGATTCTTGATACTCTCCATTCCTTGATGACACTTTTTAACTTGTGTGTGGCTGAAGTTACTAATTCGTTCCCCAGTCCTTGAACTTAAGAGTCAAGCTCATTTATTCTCTATAGTTTTTTCTTTCTTTTAAAAAGTCATCTTAAGTCATTTATCAGCTTCAGTGAAGGTAGGTTTCACATACTGAATATGTTGCATTAATATTTTTTTCCAGAAAGAGACTCTACAGATAGATAGATAGGTAGATAGATACAGATGTATAGTGGCAAGAAACAATCACTTCATGCATTATCGTTCAAGCAGCTCCTTCACACATATGATGTTACATCTTCAAATTAATGAGCTCTTTTTCAACTAAATATCAATGTTTAGATTGGCTAATGCTAATTAAGGGGGTTCCCTGATAGCTCGGCTGGTAAAGAATCTGTCTGCAATGTTGGAGACCCCCGTTCGATTCCTGGGTTGGGAAGAACCCTGGAGAAGGGATAGGCTACCTATTCCAGTATTCTTGGGCTTTCCTGGTGACTCAGATGGTAAAGAATCCACCTGCAAGGCAGGAGGCCTGGGTTCGATCCCTGGGTTGGGGAGATTCCCTGGAGGAAGACATGGCAACCCACTCCAGTATTTTTCCCTCAAGAATCTCTATGGAAAGATGAGTCTGACGGGCTACAGTCCATGGGGTAACAAAGAGTTGGACATGACTGAGCAACTAAGCACAGTGTTAAATAACTACGATTCACTATTTGTGATGACAAAACTGCTATTTATAAATGGGATAATGATAACACCTTCCTTGTGCTTATGCTGAGATTAGTACCCGGTACACTTTAACATTATTAATTAACTGCGAGCCCTTATCATCATCTGTGCTGTCAGATTTACACTGAGCTCTGGGAGTGGTTTTTCTTTTGTCATAACCTTAATTTCAGATTATTGGTAATTTTCATTTTCTTTTGCATTTTCACTACCTGTTTTAAATTTCTTATTTACAACAATAACCAGGACATAATATAAAATGTTTTAAAGTTACATGTAAATTATTAATTTTAATCTTATGGGAAATTCACTCTTATAGGCAACAGAATTAAATGGCCATGTATATGTGCTTCAATCAAAACATTTAATGAAATGCAACTATAAGCTATAATTTTATATCTGTACATCATTAAAAATTCTGAAACCCATATTAGCTCAGATATGTAAGTTTTATTTTACTGTTTAAGTTCTTTTGTGGGCTGCAAAACATGTACTGAGGAGCCAGACATTCTGGAAACAATACTATATTCTATAGTCACAATGTTAACAATATTTTAAGACAATACAAAAATCACCAAAATTTCTAAATAGTTTCTGACCATAAAAATTTCCAGCACTCTGTACATTTACTAACAAACAGTATTTTGCAAACTGGAAAAATGGAAACCTATTTATTTTGCTGGTATACAGATTTCCAAGAACATAATTTGTTCACATACATATTCTAAAGAACATAAAACTCTAAAATACTGTCCCCATGTTTTAAATTCAAAACAGAACTCAGGGAAATGGGCCATATTTATCTTGCGGCTTTCTGCACCCACGCATCCTTACCATGCCTCTGGAGAAAGTGAAAGCTTTAATGTGGAAAGAAGAGCTGTCGCCATCCATGGAATTTCTCTAGACCCCGATCTCAGATGATGTATAGCAGTGGTCCCCAAGCTCCTCGGCACCAGGGACTGATTTCAAAGAAGACAGTTTCTCCATGGATGGAGGTGGAGGGGATGGTTTCAGGGCGATTGATGTGCATTATTTATTGTGCATTTACTCCTAATCTAATGCTGCTGCTGATCTGACAGAAGGTACTGGTCTGCAGCCCAGAGACTGGGGACCCCTGATCTATAGTATAGCCCTCTCATAAAACAGACCTTCATTTTCTCCCTCTAACACTGAGGAAATTAGAGGAAACAATATTTAAAGACTCTTCCAGCCACAACAGTCAATGGCTCATAATTGAAAATATTACCAGATATGCTAGAAGGACACTCAGCTCCACGTGCCATAAACATTCCCTTCCTAATATTCTCATCTCTCTTAAATACTTCTTCAACTTCTCTTAAATATTATCCAACTTTTAAATAGAAAGTTCAGATTGAGGCACTCGGAGATTTCTGATCCCACTACCAGATAAAGTGAGAAAAGGAGAGAGGAGCAAGAAATCCAGTTCACAAAGGAAAATGCTTCTCTGGCATGTCAAATTCCTCAGGACATCAGAACCTCTAGTAACATTAGCACAGGTGTCATACTTGAGAAATGTATTTAGAATTATACCAACTACTCTGAAAAGTGATTGGCTTTGATTACATTCCCTTAAACTGACATTTTTTTAACTGAAAACTTTATCTACCATGTGACAATCAGTCTTCACATTTTTACAAGTTATTGATCAGAAAATAGACTGGAGATAAAACAATTGGATTAGGATATTGTCATTTAGTGTTCTGAATATCACTGTTAGTATTCAGAAGGGAAATTTATGGTGTCTTTTATAATGATGTCTCTCACATTCTACAATTTACATTGGAATATTTGCTATAACAACTTAAAACTGACTTTACCATAATCTGCAATCAAATTTTAAAAAATCCTGCTAAAATGCTAATAAATGTGGTGGCTATTCTGAGTGAAAGGATTTATTTCTGGTGCAATTCAACTGTGTTTCAGCCATTCACCTATTAGAGTAAAAGCTTGCCCCACACTATTTAAATATGTTTGAAGATCTAAAGAAAAGAAGGAAATGATTCAGGGTGATGATTTTGTAAAGGAGTTTAGACATAAAGAAGCCAGAAATGCTTTAACAACTGTGCACCATTGCACCAGTTAAGAATCAGAAATGAGAGCATGAATGAGGCTGTAGCAGCCTCCCCAGTGAATTGCAGGAATCCATTGATCAATGTATTCTACTACAGAGAACATTCTCAGTCATGTCTGAGGAGCGGAAATAAAATAAATAGATAACCTGCCACGAATACAAAAGCTGCCAAAAGTATGCTAACTCAGTTTGGGTGTTTCTTAAGCTGCTGTAAAAAAAAAAAAAAAATACCACAGACCCGGAGGTTTAAAACAACAGAAATTCATTTTCTCATGGTTCTGGAGGCCAGTCGTTTGATATTAAGGTATCATCAAAGACGGTTCCTTCTGCAGACGCTGAAGGAGACTCCGTCTTTTGCCTGCTCCTTAGCTCCTAGTGGCTGCCGGAAATCCTTGGCAATCTTGGCCTTGTTGACCCATCACAGTGATCTCTCTCCCTGTTAGGACACGGTCTTTTCTGTTTCACTGTATCTTCTCCTTGCCTGCCTTTTATGAAGGACACTGGCCTCTAGATTTACAGCTTTCTATAAATCCAGGATGAGATTGTATGGAGGTTTTTAATGACATCGGCAAAGACCATTTTCCTCAAACAGTTTCCAGGGGTTAGGATTTGGCTATGTCTTTTTGAGGGGCACTATTCCACCTACTGCACACTAGACTCAGGCAGAGACTTTAAAGGTGATGCTCAGCCAAATCTTTTACGGCGGCATTGCTTTGAAAAACCCAGGGATCTTTTAATGGAATCTTGTGAGGTTAATTTTTTGTTAAATGGTATGTTACCTCTGGTTTCCTGAGACGTTCGTGCAAAAAAAAAAAAAAAAATGGAGAACATGTGTGAAAGATAAAAGGGAGAGGGGGCAGGCAGGGAGAACCTTCAGACTCTACAGCTGGTCTAGTACTTGGGGAAGGAGATGAGAAAGAAGAGAAAAGAGAAGCCAGGCCTATGAAGGGGCAGCGGGAAGCTCCTGAGCAAACACCACCCACTGGAAGCCTCTCCTGTTGAAAATTAACTTTATTGCCAACACTATCATGCTTGGTCACTGCCTAGGAGCAATCCAGGAAGAAGACTGTGGTGAGTCCAAAGCGTAATATGTAATGATGAAGAAGGCCGTCACAGCTCAGTGAAAAGCTTTCTGTCACCATTCACCAGAAGTTTCAACATTCATTGCAGCACTATTTACAATAGTTAGGACATGGAAGCAACCTTGATGTCGTTAACAAAGGAATAGATAAAGAAGATGTGGTACATATATACAATGGGACACTGTGTGTCTGTGTGCTCAGCTCTGTCTGACTCTTTGAGACCCCATGGACTGACTGTAGTCTGCCAGGCTCCTCTGTCCATGAGATTCTCCAGAATAGTGGAGTGGGTTGCCATGCCCTCCTCCAGGGGATCTTTCCAATCCAGGGACTGAATCCGTGTCTCTTGTACCTCCTTCATTGGCAGGCGGATTCTTTACTATTGAGCCACCTGGGAAGACCCACATGGAATACTACTCAGCCATAAAAAGGAATGAAATTGGATCATCTGTAGAGATAAGCATGGGGCTAGGGACCATCAGACATAGGGAAAGTAAGTCAGAAAAACAAATAGTGTATATTAATCCATATATGTGGAATCTAGAAAAAAAATGGTACAGATGATCTTGTTTGTACAGCAGAAATGGAAACAAGGATGTAAAGAACAACTATATGGACAGCAAAGGGGAAACAGGAGTGGGGGGAGTTTGGTGAATTGGGAGATTAGGATCGATACATATATAACTATTGATTCTATAATTGATTGATTCTGTGCATAAAAGAGATAACTAATGAGAACCTATTGTGTAATTCAGGTAACTCTACTCATTACTCTGTGGTGACCTAAATGAAAAGGAAATCCAAAAAAGAGGGGATGCATGTCTACATAGAGCTGACTCCCTCTGCTGTACAGTAGAAACGAACACAACATTGTGAAGCAACTAAACTGCAATGAAAATTAATTTAAAAGAAGTTTCAGGAAGAAAGAAACCTATGCCAACAGCTCTTCTGCTATATCTAGGGCATGTCCTGCTCAAGGACATCCCTCTAGGATTATGAGATAATATACAAGCAACCTTTCTATCTCCCATTACCACTTATTATTACAGCCAGGGGTACTGACAATATTGGAGATATATAATATAATGCGAATGATGTAGTATCTGTGGTGGAGTGCTGATTCAGATGATTTTGCTCTGACAGAAGATTAATTAAAATGGTCCTGATAGCAAAAAGATACTCAAATTGATCAACTGGGATATAAAACAGATCGCATGCCTAACAATAAAATATGAAAAAAGATCTTGTTCTATACTTTGTTGCTAAACTTTCAAAATTTTTATGAAGAGAAATAACCAAACATGTATTTTGGGTCTAGTATAGAGGTCACATTTATTACTATGAAAAGTGAAAATATTGCAGAATAAGTTTATATGCAACAGCAAGGAATTGTAGCAAGAAATTCATTCAAATAAAGTATTATTGTAAATTGAGAGAAAATATAAATATTTAATGCTAATCTTTAAATAAATATTAGACCAAACAGATAAAAACCATTTGGCAAAATGTTGTAATAAACATAGTCTGTCAATTATTCTTTCAACTAAAACTGGTATCCTATGAGAAAAGTGATTAATTCATCTAGTACCTCCAATAATTATGCAAGTGCCTTTCCTTGGGAAAACATATTTCTCCGTCCATCAGAATTAATAATGCCATGTTGGTATTGCTGTTTTAGATGCTAAGTCATGTCTGACTCTTTGTGACCCCATGGACTGTAGCCCTCGAGGCTTCTCTATCCATGGAATTCTCCAGGCAAGAATATTGGAGTGGGCTGCCATTTCCTTCTCCAGAGGATCTTCTCAACCCACCCAGGGACTGAACCTACCCCTCCTGTATTGGCAGGTAGATTCTTTGCCCCTGAGCCACCTGGGAATCCCCTTACTCATGCATATTTCTTATTAATCTTTTATTATATAGACTATTAAAAAGACACATCAACTGCAAAGATTGAATTAAACTGATTATTTGTGATGCTTATTCAAAGACACTCTTAATTGACTAAATACATTTTAAAATAAATGCAGGTTATCATGACAGAAATATGAATAGCTCAGACTGTCATATTATCACGTTGTATTGACACAAACAAAGGGAGTGGGAATGGATGTGGAGTTAAGGGTTTTAGCCTCCTGTTGTTCTATGTGGCCTCAGCTGATAGCTTTACAGTCTTCCATTTCTAGTCAAAACAGCCAGAAGGACGAGGCTGCCCACTGGCTGCACACACTGGGACGTGGCCTTGTACTGAGACGTGGTCAAGCCTCAGGCATTTATTCCTGCCTTTCTCGCAGTTTCACCAACCCCCACCTGCTCCCCCTTCCACTTCAGCAAGCAGCAGCAGCTTTGATTCTATCTTCCACCTCTCTTCTCGTCACTAAACTTCAATCAAAAAGTCTGAGTTTAATTTAAAATCTACCTTATCACTTCATTGTTTCTATTTTTTAAAGGTTATTTTCATTTACTTCATCTTTAACACATTAATCGTTCTTCAAGTTTGTGGTAGAAGGAAAGGTAATTTGTATTTCCCACACTTTACATGTCAGTGTCATTATATACTGCACACATATACACAAATACACTCAAAAGTGCTAAATAATTAGGTGTTAAATGATTAAGTAACTGTTGTTTTAGTGCTTTACATCATGCAAAAGTCTGTGCAATTGTATCAATATAAAGGTGCTTCAGTATTCATTACAACTTGGAGAAATTTGGGTGTTTTTATAGGCTGGGAATGCATTTTAACTTTCCTATTAAAAATAATGGCATAAGACTTCTATTTAAAAAATCAATAGTCAACACATTTTCAATATTAGATTTGATACAGATAATGAGGTATGCATGCATTCCAATTACTATGTAGAAATAGGATGTATACACCCAGTGAATTCAAAGTAACTGAAGAATAACCAAGGTAATGAGGAAGAGACCACAAGCGTGAGAAAAGCCAAGAACGGCACTGGAATTTAATGCAGTCTATCAGAGGATCCAAGTAAACCTGAATAGTACAGTCCCCCAATATCAGTTGTTCTAAATAAGGAGTAATATTCTCAGGGGTATAATAAAAGGGTGAAGTCATCAATAACGAAGAGCAGGGAACACATAATTAAACTATCCACATGGAGAAAATGTCAGGAAACGAGTATCAGAGGACAAAATATGAGATCATCAGGAGACATAAATGAACCATAAGTAAAAATGACTATATTGGGTAATATCTTTGGGAAATTCTTTTGTGTTGTAACCCGTCAAACATCATGATAAAAGCATCTTTGTATCAGACAGTGATGGCTTCATAAACCCGTGAAAGTGAAAGTCGCTCAGTCATGTCTGCCTCTTTGTGACCCCATGGACCTATAGTCCATGGGCTTCTTCAGGCCAGAATACTAGGGTGGGTAGCCATTCCCTTCTCCAGGGGATCTTCCCAACCAAGGGACTGCACCCATGTCTGCCGCATTGCAAGCATATTCTTCACCAACTGAGCCACCACAGAGATCCTTGATAAACCCATTCTGCCTCACAAATTTTTGGAAGTGTCTGCATCAAAGAGGAAAAAAATGACAATAAGCTCATTTTCTTGACAGTGTGACTTTCATAAATTGGCTTGAGTTACTAGAATGTGTAACAGCCAGCTGCCTTGTTGGATTTTTGGCCCTTACTTGCATTAGAGTCATTTGCTCTCACCTACAGAATTGGGAAGAGTCTAAGGACAAGTTGGGATTCCCTGGTGGCTCAGACTGTAAACGATCTGTCCACAATGTGGGAAACCCGGGTTTGATCCCTCAGTCATGAAGATCCCCTGGAGGAGAGCATGGCATCCGACTCCAGTATTCTTGCCGGGAGAATCACATAGACAGAGGAGCCTGACGGGCTACAGTCCATGGGGTCTCATAGAATCAGACATGACTGAGTGACTAATACACTCACACACACACACACACACACACACACATACAGACCAGTTATATGCCTGGATGATTGGGCATAAGAGATTTACAGGCTATGGTGAAATCATCTTGATGTTGTTTTTGTGATAGGAGAGACCTGAGAAAGTCTGAGAAAGTATCTCCTCCAAAGTTTAAGAGAATTCAAAGAAATTAAAATAAATTCTAATTATTATCTAGCAAGAGCTTTACATAACTAAGGCACATAATTCAAGTACATACACAACTATAAAGAAATTCTAAATAGTCTGGAAAGTTGTTTCAGTTAAAATCTGAAATAATGGAAAAGTTGAGAATAGCGTGAAATGGAGAGTGGCGAAAGGGTTTAGGTTTTCCCTTACTCATTTGTTATTTATTTATTTATTTTTATATCATTGTCATTTCGCTGCGGCATACCGACTGGTTTTGCTTGAATGTTACTCTGAAGTTATCAGATTAACTCTGTAATGACTGTCCCTTTGCCAATGCTATATAAAGCTTAATCAGATTACAGTGGAATATCAATCATTCTTTTTTAAGTTTAAGAAACTATGTATCATATGCAACAATCTTTTCCAAATTATTAGATTTTCTAAGAAAGTCTGAATTAACCAAGACAGATGGCCAATTACATGAAACTGACAGCCAATTCATCCAAACTTATGATATTATAAACAATAATTTGTTATTGTCTTAGTATTCTCCAATTCCTTTCCTCCCTTCTGTCACACTTTACATGGCTCAGATCTCAATGCCCAGAATGACAACCTGTTAAGTGGCGTGTGTTCCTTTGCTATTAAGATTTTCATAGATAAAAGCAAGATCTTTGTATTTTTATGAATATATAGCTAATAATGCTCATTAAAAAAACAGGATACACTTAAATATAAAAAGATAAAACCATTTATAATCTCTCTACCTGCAAATGACTACTATTATCATTGTGATACCCTTCTGGAATGCTTTCAATATGCATGTATAAACATATATTTAGAAAACTGGCATCAGAACTTATGAAAAAATGTGATTACAGATTACATGGAATTTTCAAGTTGCTTTTATATTTAATGTATTTTAAATCTTTTTGTGAGTTTATAGACATATATCCACACCATTAGTATCATTAGAACTGGCTGAAAATCGTGTCCTTGTAAAGAAGGAATTCATAGGGCCCGATCTCCATTCAGGCCTGTTCATGCTGATCATGCTCGGGCCCCTCTCTAATGGACTCTGAACTCTTTGCTTAGTGCCCGTGGAAATTACAACAGAGGGATAAGACTCCCCTCTGGACAGGGGAATCTCAAAGATTATATCCAGGATACTCAACACCTAACAAAAAACATGCACTCATCACCCCTGGCTCCGGACAGGTCATAAACCCTGGCTCCGGACAGGTCATAAACTTTCTGATAGTAACCTTGGGCTTATCGACTATTAACTATTTGGAATGTAACCTCAGGCTTATTGATTATTGACTGTTCGAACACATGATACTTGAATGATGGCATTGCTGTGATTGTATTTACCTTTCCCTTGTTTATGCAAGTTCCGGGTGATTTGGGGTGGTGGGTTTGGACACGTACACATGGGTATAAAAGATCCTCACAAATGCTGGTCGGGGTCCTTGGCTAAGAGGAGACTCTGCCTTGGGCCCGCCAGTGTAATAAACTGCGCTTCACTGTCTGCATTGTCCTTCTGAGTGAGTTTGCTTCCCAGAGCGCGTGGCTACAACACTTGTGTGGCTGTGTTTCATTTATGAATCTCTTATGTTTAAGAACTATTTTTAAAAATATACGTTAATATTAAAAGCATCATAAACATGCATGCATGCAAGCTCAGTCATTCAGTCATGGTCAACTCTTTTGCGACCCCATGGACTGTAGCCCACCAGGCTCCTATGTCCAAAGGATTTTCCAGGTAAGAATAGTGGAATGGGTTGCTATTTCCTCCTCCAAGGGATCTCCCTGACCCAGGAACTGAACCCATGTCTCTTGTGTCTCCTGGATTGGCAGGCACTTTCTTTACCCCTGCTCCACCTGTGAAGCCCATAATGAACATGACATATATATACACCTATCTTTACACCATAGTTGGTGCTATATTTGGATAAATTCCTGAAGGAAACACAGGTCAAAGGTTTAACATATTTTAAGACTTTGTTTTACATCATGCTGATTTGTTCTTCAGAAAGTTGGAACTAGTTTAATTTGTCATCACAGTGAATATGTGGCACTGTGTATAGAGTCTGGACATGATTCAAGTGTGGTGCAAATCTACTTGTACTCTTAACTACAACGATCATATGCTCAAGTGAAAATGCCACATTAATTCCAGATTCTATACTACTATGAATATTAATAATTAAGTTGCTTTAGTATGTCCAACTCTTCACAGCCCCATGGACTATAGTCCACCAGGCTCCTCTGTTCATGGGATTTCTCAGGCAAGAATATTGGAGTGGGTTGCCATGCTCTCCTCTAAGGGGTCTTCCCAACCCAGGAATGGAACCCACATGTCTTTCATCTCCTGCATTGGCAGGCAGGTTCTCTACCACTAGCACCACCTGGAAAGCCTTAAGTAGACAGAGGTATTACTAGTAAATTATTTTTTACTAGTATTTATTATTTTGCATTGCAGCAGTGTGATTACTGAACATCATGCTCTTAAAGAATATCAAGATAAATGGATTGAAGAATAAAAGTGCTCTCAAGTGGATTGAGCACAAGATTCAGAGTTAGGAGAGCAGTACCACTAGGGCAAATATATTCCTTGGACCTAATTTTTGTTATCTGTAAATAAAGATGATAGATTGGCAATTTCTAAGCCTTTTCCAGTTGCAAAACACTATGCATATGCTATATTGCAAACTCCATTAAGTAAATGACTATGACTTATTCCCAGTTTTTTCCACAGCACCTGATATATAAAGTACTTCCATAAAAGTCATTTCTTTATGGTACAGTGATTACATTAAAATCTCTTTGTAAATGAGTACACTAGCTGCTTATTAACCAAATCTCATTTCATAGGATTGTAACAAAATAAACTAAGAAATGATTTTCTAGTATTAATTACTCTATAACTCTTTGGAGATGGAATCATTTTTCCTAATTGCTAGAGTTTTTCTTGAAAGTAAAAAGGTTGAGGTCCCATGGAACACTTCTGATACAAAATATCCAGTCAACTAAGAAAGCATTATTTTTTACTTCTTGCCTTCAGCTGAAAGAACTGAAGGAATTGACCTTTAACTTTTATTCTTATAGAGATAGCTCTGCACTTGCAAGATCCGTATTACTTCATTTTTGTAACTTTTAAATACAATATGAATTACTTAGTAGAAAGAAGAAAACATCTGTTCTTATCTTTATGTCAATGGTCCAAATTAACAAGGGGAACTTGAAAGGTTTGATTAAGAGACATAGCTATCATGTTTTAACATTACTCTATCTTTAATTATAGAAGTACTAAGACTGCAACCGTCATTTAAGACTAATAGGGTTAAAGTATTTATTTTACGCTGGATTAAAATATTCAATCAGTACCAAAATGTATAAAAGTAAAAAGCGCACCCAAACCCCAGAATTAACCATTTTTGCTATCGCTGTTCTGCCCAAAAATCTGTTTCTTGTCACAATAGCTTTTATTATAAAAGAAAAGAGCTGTGTGTATACATATACCTTTCCCAAAACACACAGATCTATTCAAAATTTTACTGGCTCTATTACTAGTTTTAGTTCTCTTGATTGGCACTTTGTAACTGCAAACAATTCCTAAAACTCTATCCCTTGATCCTACAATCTCAAAGTATCTGTTATCTCTTCTCTATGCAGTCTGGGAAAATTGTTTGGTCTACACTATTTCATTATTCCTTTTCTCAATTTTTCTTAACCATGTCTTTATGTTTGCATTTTTATTCTGTGATGGAGATTCCCTAATGTTGTAGCTGGGCATATGTCCAGCTTAGATGGGAAAATAGGGCATGGAATACCATGGAATTATCTGTGCTAATTCCAAACTCTGGGACACTTTGATAGAGATGCACCTTCTTCAGGCTTTCTCTTTCCTGTTTTTGCCAGCTGGAAAATGAACAGGACCTACTCGCAGCCTAGAGTGTGCTCTGGCAAGGCCGCAAGATAAAAGGAAATAACTGTGATGTAGAACCACCCACAGATCTGGAACATACGCTACCCGTTTTGTGCAGGAAGGGTATACATGTGTTCCTTCTGTAAATCGAAGAAAGTTTACTTCTCTCTGTTTGAGATTCTGAGCCCAATGTAACAAACACACTTCAATATTTTGCCTGTTCTTTGATTCTAAAATTTCAAAACCACTTAGCATTTATAAAAATAAGCACTTAATAGTAACATTTACTTCTTAACCAAATAGTGTGATTTCTCCAGAAGGAAAGGAGCTGTAAAGCTAATCTTACGTCATTTGAAATGCATCAAGTAGATGCCATTTTCTTACAGTCAACAGCTCAAACCATTCCACACATTTTAGTCTATATAGCATTTTGAACATGATATTCTTATGTAGATTTTTTTCCAAACTCCCTAATGTCTTCATTATTTCTAAGATTTTTACTTAATGAATATTAGACTCTACAGCTCTCTGTTATTTTGCCCTTTGTGCAAAATGGATCCATTACTTACAGTCACAGCATTAAGATCTTCTTCACCTATTTTTATATTGTATTATTCAACATTATTTTAATATTGGCATCATAATTTTAATATAAGAGGTGTCTTGCTAATCTTTGTTCCTACTTCATCATAAAACTTCTTGATTTGTTATATAGCAAAATTTATTAAATCTCCCTAACAATTTAGTGAGATTTTCTTAAATCACATTAACAATAATATTTACAAATGCTTTTTAATATAATAATTAAAACTATGGCTTAATTAGTGGGAAATAGGTGATTTTTTTCTACCTTACATCTTCCTAGCCATGAATATGAAATATTACTCCTTATGGTAGCTTTAATAAATTTTCATAAAATTTTATAACTTTCTCCATTAGGCTGTTGTACATATTTCATCAGAATTATTTTTAAGTACAGTTTATTTTCACTGTTATTTTGAATAACATCTTTTTTCCTTCTTTTAAATTACATTTTCTTGCTGCTGTTTTTGGGATGTAGACATGTTGTCTGTATTTGTCTTACATCTTGCACCTATTCAATTATTAATTCTCAAAACGTGTTTATCAAACATTTGATTTTTTTTTTGGCTTAATCAATTTTCATTTCAGTTCAGTCGCTCAACGTGATCGACTCTTTGTGACACCATGGACTGCTGCACACCATGCTTCCCTGCCCATCACCAACTCCTGGAGCTTACTCAAACTCATGTCCATTGAGTCGGTGATGCCATCCAGCAATCTCGTCCTCTGTCATCCCCTTCTCCTCCCACCTTCAATCATTCCTAGCATCAGGATCTTTTCAAATCAGCCATTTCTTCACATTAGGTGGCCAAAGTATTGGAGTTTCAACTTCAGTATCAGTCCTTCAAATGAATATTCAGGTCTGATTTCCTTTAGGATGGACTGGTTGCATCTCCGTGCAGTCCAAGGGACTCTCAAGAGTCTTCTCCAACACCACAGTTCAAAAGCATCAATTCTTCGACACTCAGTTTTCTTTATAGTCCATCTCTCACATCCATACATGACTACTGGAAAAACCATAGCTTTGACTAGAGGGACATTTGTTGGCAAAGTAATGTCCCTGCTTTTTAATATGCTATCTAGGTTGGTCATAGCTTTTCGTCCAATGAGCAAATGTCTTTTAATTTCATGACTGAAGTCACCATCTGCAGTGATTTTGGAGCTCAAGAAAATAAAGTATGCCACTGTTGCCATTATTTCCCCATCTATTTGGCATGAAGTGATGGGATCGGATACCATGATCTTAGTTTTCTAAATGTTGAGTTTTAAATCAACATTTTCACTCTCCTCTTTCAATTTCATCAAGAGGCTCTTTAGTTCTTCTTAGCTTTCTGTCATAAGGGTGGTGTCATCTACGTATCTGAGGTTAAATGTTGATTCCAGTTTGTGCTTCATGCAGCCCAGCATTTCCCATGATGTTCTCTGCATATAAGTTAAATAAGCAGACTTATTAAGTTCCTGATTTGGGACTTAATAAGTTCCAACTTGGAACTTATTTGGAACTTACAAGCTCCCAATTTGGAACCAGTCTGTTGTTCCATGTCCAGTTCTAACTGTTGCTTCTTGATCTGCATACAGATTTCTCAGGAGGCAAGTCAGGTAGTCTGGTATTCCCATCACTTTAGGAATTTTCTATAGTTTGTTGTGATCCATACAGTCAAAGGCTTTGGCATCCTCAATAAAGCAGATGTAGGTGTTTTTCTGGAATTCTGTTACTTTTTCTATGATCCAACGGATGTTAGCAATTTGATCTCTGGTTCCTCTGCCTTTTCTAAATCCAGCTTGAACATCTGGAAGTTCATGTTTCCCATACTGCTGAAGTCTGGCTTGGAGAATTTTGAGCATTACTTTGCTCAAAATGAGTGAGATGAGTGCAATTGTATGGTAGTTTTAGCATTCTTTGGCACTGCCTTTCTTTGGGATTGGAATGAAAACAAACATTTTCCAGTCCTGTGACCACTGCTGAGTTTTCCAAATTTGCTGGCATATTGAGTGCTGCGTGGTGCTGAAGCAGCTTTGAGGAGGGACCCCATGTCCAAGGGCAAAGGGGAAGCCACAGTAAGATGGCAGGAGGGGTGAAATTGCGTTTAGAATCAAACCCCACGTCCACCAGAAATTCTCAGAGCGCTCAAAAATACCTTGTGTGTGCCAGGACCCAGAGACCCTACAGAGATTGAGACAGAACTGTGTTTGAGTGTTTCCTGAGGAGGTACAGGTCAGCAGTGGACTGCTGCAGGGGCAGAGGTTCTAGGTGCAGTAGACCTGGGTATGGCATAAGCGCTCTTGGAGGAGGTCACCACTTACCCCACCATAGAACTGCCGGAACTTACACAGGACTGGGGAAACAGACTCTTGGAGGGTACAAATAGAACCTTGTATGCACCAGGACCCAGGAGAAAGGAGCAGTGACCCTACAAGAGACTGACCCAGACTTGCCCATGAGTGTCCAGGAGTCTCCAGTGAGGCGTGGGTTGGTGGTGGCCTGCTGCAGGGTTGGGGGCACTAAGAGCGGCAGTGCATGCATGGGACCTTTTGAAGGAGATCTCCATTATCATCATTACCTCCACCATAGTTTGGCCTCAGGTCAAATAACAGGGAGGGAACACAACTCCATCCTTCAATAGAAAATTGGATTAAGGGTTTACTGAGCATGGCCCACCCATCAGAACAAAACCCAATTTCCCTATCAGTCAGTCTCTCCCATCAGAAAGCTTCCATAAACCTCTTAATCCTTCTCCATCAGAGGGCAGACAGACTGAAAACTATAATCACAGAAAACGCACCAATCTAATCACACGGAACACAGCCTTGCTAACTCAACACAACTATGAGCCATGCCCTGTAGGACCACCCAAGATGGACGGGTCATGGTGAGGAGTTCTGACAAAACCTGGTCCACTGGAGAAGGGAAAGGCAAACCACTTCAGTATTCTTGCCTTGAGAATTCTATGGACAGTATGAAAGAGACAGTGAAAGATGTCCTCTCTAGGTCGGTAGAAGCCCAATATGCTACTGGAGATCAGTGGAGAAATAACTCCAGAAAGAATGAAGAGACGGAGTCAAAGTGAAAATAACACCCAGTTGTGGATGTGACTGATGATGGAAGTAAAATCCAATGCTGTAAAGTGCAATATTGCATAGGAACCTGCAATGCTTGGTCCATGAATCAAGGCAAATTGGAAGTGGTCAAACAGGAGATGGCAAGCATGAAGATCAAGATTTTAGGAATCAGCAAACTAAAATGGACTGGAATGGGTGAATTTAATTCAGATGACCATTATATCTACTACTGTGGGCAAGAATCCCTTAGAAGAAATGGAGTAGCCATCATAGCCAACAAAAGAATCCAAAATGCAGTACTTGAATACAATCTCAAAAATGAAAGAATGATATCTGTTCATTTCCAAGGCAAACCATTCAATATCACAGTAATCCAAGTTTATGCCCCAACCAGTAACCCTGAAGAAGCTGAAGTTGAATGGTTTTTTGAAGACCTACAAGACCTTCTTGAACTAACACCCCAAAAAGATGTCCTTTACATTACAGGGGACTGGAATGCAAAACTAGGAAGTCAAGAAACACCTGGAGTAACAGGCAAATTTTGCCTTGCAGTAGAGAATGCAGCAGGGAAAATGCTAATAGAATTTTGCCAAGAGAACGCACTGGTCATAGCTAACACCCTCTTCCAACAACACAAGAGAAGACTCTACACATGGTCAATACTGAAATCAGACGGATTATATTATTTGCAGTCAAAGATGGAGAAGCTCTATACCATCAGCAAAAACAAGACTGAGAGCTGGCTATGGCTCAGATCATGAACTCCTTATTAAATTCAGACTTAAATTAAAGTAAATTAAAGAAAGTATGGAAAACAACCAGACCAGTCAGGTATGACCTAAATCAAATCCCTTACATTATACAGTGGAAGTGACAAACAGATTTAAGGGACTAGATATGATAGACAGAGTGCCTGAAGAACTATGGATGTGACATTGTACAGGAGACATTACCCATAGACTATATTAATTTGCTCCTCTTATTCCAACCCTGTATCTTTTGTTTCTTTTCTTATGTTACTGATAAGACCCTCCATTATAATGTTCAACAGAATTAGTGACAATGGGCATCCTTGTTTTAGATTTTAGAAGAAACACCTGTATTGTCTTGACATTACAAATGATACTCTTCTGCTAAATGCTTTTAATCAAGTTGAAGGCTTTTTTTCAGTCGTTTTTTCAAACAATTTTTAAGAGACTTTTATTAAATGTTTTTATTTAATGTTTCTAATGCTCCTTTTTTTCTTTTTTTTTTTTTTTTAAATTTTCTTTACCTTATTGTGTTGGTTTTGCCATACAATGACATGAAACCGCCATGGGTTTACATATGCTCCCCCTCCAGAACCCCCCTCCCTCCTCCCTCCCGATTCCCTCCCCCTGGGACATCTCGGTGCACCAGCCCAGAGCATCAATCAGGGCTGGCGATTGATTTCATATATGATAATTAACATGTTTCAATGCCATTCTCCCATATCATTCCACTCTTGCCCTCTTCCACAGAGTCCACGAGTCTGTTCTATACATCTGCGTTCCTTTTGCTGTCTCACATGCAGGGTTTTTGTTACCATCTTTCTAAATTCCATATATATGCATTAGTATACTGTATTGTTGTTTTTCCTTCTGGCTTGCTTCACTCTGGATAATAGGCTCCAGTTCCGTCCACCTGAGTAGAACTGATTCAAATGAATTTCTTTTTAATGCTGAGTAATATTCCATTGTGTATATGTACCACAGCTTTCTTATCCATTAGTCAGTTGATGCTCCTTTTTTAAGAGTAATGTGATATTGTAAGTTGCATTAATTGCATTTTTAGTGTCAAAAACTCTTTCATTCCTGGAGTAAATGTAGTGAGATTAGGATATACTGTATTAATAATTTTTTCAGCTATCGCTTTCTACTGATTTGTTGCCCTCAGCCCATGTTCTTTTTCATACTCTTCTGCTTTGTATGTCATATCCTGTAACATATTATTTGAATGGTTACACTTGAGATAAGAGTATACATACTTACATTAATAAAGTCTAATTTTAATAAAAATATGAACAACAAAAGAGCCATTAAACTCTTTAAACATATTCACCTCCCTTCCAAATTATATGCTATTTGATTAGAGTTCTAAATATGCATTTTTTAAAGCTAAAGGAGGACTTCCCTGGTGGTCCACTGGCTAGGAATCTGCCTGCCGATGCGGGCGACACAGGTTCGATCCCTGATCCAGGAAGATTCCACATGCCGTGGAGCAACTAAAGCCTGTGTGCCTGGAGCCGGTGCTTGGCAACAAGAGAACAAGAGAAGGCGCTGCAGTGAGAAGCCGGAGCATCACAACTAGAGTAGCTCCTGCTCACCACACACAACTAGAGAAATGCCCAAATGCGGCAACAAACACCCAGCACAGTCACAATTAATTAACTAATTTTACAAGATTTTTAAAAAGCTGGAGGAAAGATTATATATGTTAAGTGGAGACATGGAAGATGGGTAGGAAGGCACAGAGGAAGGGTTACAAAGGACTTTTGTATGACTGTGGGTTTACAGGTGCGGACATGCCATAACCTACCCAACTGTATACTTCAAATAATAACCCCCTCCAATAAAATGCTTTCGAAAAAATTCAAAAAAATAAATAAATAAATAAATAAATAAATATGCATTTTTTAGTCTTCATAAGAAATTATTATGATTATTTATATATTTAAGAGTGACTGAATTATCTGGTAGTATTTTTTCCCCAGGGTAACCAGGTTTCTTTGTTTTCTTACCCATTCCATTTCTTTGTTTGTTTTTGCCTTTGGAAATTTTTCGTGTTTTCTTTTTTGTGTGTGAGTTCAACAGCAATATATTTTAATGCATGCTTACTTTTGCAAGACTTCTCAACATGCCTAGACTGCCACACTGCTGAAAGACTCTCTCCTTCCTTTACCAAAGCACAGCTGTCATAAACTAAGATGCTGGCTGTATCACAGTAACATGTCCTACCTCCCTATGTACAGTGAGATGAAGGTACCGACGTGCTTTCTATGATATAGAGCAAGTAAGAGTCATCTAAATATTCTGAATGACCTTCATCTCTATTTTCCATTTTCCCTTGACAGTTACATTTATTTTCTCATATTATTATTTCTCATATCAAAGTCTCAGAAAAATGCATAGTAAAAAGTAATATGATATAAAAATATGATACTTCAAAGATTTAGAATCAACTAATCAGCTTTTAAAAATCATTTTCAGGTATCATATTCTCACTATCTCAAGAAAAGTATAGAAAATGACTGGCAGATTTACTAACTCTAAGAAATGCCTTTGGTCATGCTTTTCTAACCTTGCCTTGTCACTTGATTTATTTTTAAGTAAATTATTTTGGCTCTAATATTATTAGGTCATTAAAACCACACATATATGTACAAGTATACATATATGTAATCATATACCATACATATATGTAATAGAGAACTAAATCATACATGTATGTAATAGAGAACTGAACTAGAAATCCAAGGCCTCCTGCATCAAAAAACCTGTGACAAAGAGCATGTAATAGGATGAGTGTGACACAAAGAAAGTTGTCTGTTTTTCCAAGCTGAAAACCCAAAATAGAAAATCAAATATTGAATCATAATTGCAAACTATACAGACACTGTACATTCTAAAAATCATAAATAAGATCATTTCTGAAATACCAGATTAAGCTAAATATTTACTTTATATAGCAAAATTTTGGGTAACTCAAATTTATCTCAATAGTATTGAAAAGTGCAATATTCAGATATGAAAGAAAGAATTTTTCTATTTTCACTACAGCTGAAAGATCTGTGGATAAAAGAAAGCTATATTATAACTTTTTGTCCCATAAGTTCAAAGAATTATTTACAAATAGTGTTTGAACTCTTTAGCAGAAAGTCATTAGGAAGCATCACCTATCTTTCTTATCACCTCTCTCTCTCTCTTTTATTTATTTATTTTTTTTGCTTTTCATGTTCCTAAGCAATAGTACAGACATCTCCTGTTACAAACCTCATAGGAAGCAAAGGTCAGAAAAATGTCCAGGTATACACTTACAGTATTACAGACTCTGAAAAAATTCATGGCTAAGACTGAGGCTGGAGCAGGAGAACAAAGACATGCCACAAGACCCCAGGGGACTGGACTGAGTAACAGGCAACAGTATGATACTGCTGGGGAAGGGACAGACAGCCCTCTGAACTGATGCCAAGCAAAAGCTTGCTGCTATTGAAAGAGGAGCAAGAAAATCTCTAATGCCTCTTAGAACATGGCCCTATACAGAACAGAGGTATATTACCTCTGAGGGAAGGCCAGGAAAATTCGGAACCTCGGGAGAACTGAGAAGAGGCTCTACAGAATCTTTCTAAGTCTGAGAACACAACAGATGATATGAAACTCTCCACTGTCACTCCTATTCCACCAAAAGCATGTATATTGGCCATGCGTTTTGTTTTTTGTACTATCACGCTTTGATATCTTAGGGCCTTGCTGAACCTGAAGGGATGGTTCCTTGCAGGATTAGCTAACTCTCAATCTTGCCTGTGGGCTTCCCTGATAGCTCAGTTGGTACAGAACCCACCTGCAATGTAGGAGACCCCAGTTCGATTCCTGGATCAGGAAGATCCCCTGGAGAAGGGATAGGCTACCCACTCCAATATTCTTGGGCTTCCCTGTGGCTCAGCTGTTAAAAGAATCTGCCTGCAGTGCAGGAGATCTGGGTTCGATCTCTGGGTTAGGAAGATCCCCTAGAGAAGAGAACAGCTACCTACTCCAGTATTTTGGCCTGGAAAATTTCATGAACTAAATAGTCCATGGAGTCACAAAGAGTCGGACATGACTGAGTGACTTTCACCTCAATCTTGCCTGTGGGGCTTCCTCGGTGCCTCAGTGGTAAAGAATTTCCCTGCAATGCAGGAGACCCAGGTTTGATCCCTGGGTCACCAACATCCCTTGACGAAGGGAATTGCAACCCACTCGAGTACTCTTGCCTGGAGAATTGCATGGACAGAGAGAAGCCTGTCAGGCAATAGTCCATGGAGTCACAGAGTCGAACATGACTGAATGATTAACACTTTCACTTCTTGCCTGTGAGCAGACCTTTTCATCTCAAACCAGAACTTACAGTCCAACCTCTTCTTTATCAGATTTTTACTGTGGACCACTATCTATTTGCTCTGATTACCCCAGAGTCAAGCACCACACAAGCAGAGCCAGGAGCAACAACCCACAGCCTGATGAAATTAATTATTCAAATTAAACAATCCTAAACTGACTTACCCTGCCTCACTCATTCTTTCCCTGCCTCATCTATTCTTTCTCCCAGAAATCATAATAACGTCTCTCATTCAAGTTTGCTCCTCGCTTCCTTTGTCTCTTTATTGACCCCGGTGCTTCCACACGGAGCCCCTCATCACAGGATGTGCCCCTTCTCTTAAGATCTGTGAATGCAACAAGCTAATCTTCTCAACTGCAAGGATTCCCTGATCTGTTAGCCTTGCTACACCTAATAAAATACAATCTATTTTTTTTTATTTTGTTTTCTATTTCTGATTAACAATGCTGTGATAGTTTCAGGCGGACAGCAAAGGGACTTGGCATTTCCCCCAAACTCCCCTCCCATCCAGGCTGCCACATCACACTGAGCAGAGTTCTCTATGTTACACAGTAGGTCCTTGTTGGTTATCCATATTAAATATAGCCTTGTGTACCTATCCACCCCATACTCTCTAATATAGTGTATTTTTTTTTTGGAGGGACTGGTTCTTTATTTCAAAAAGACATTTATCAATTTTCAGTATCAAAACAGTTACACTATTGGTTTTTTTCTCCCAGTTGGTCCCCAAAGAGACCATACCAAAGGAGAGAACATTTTAAGCCAATTAAGCTGCAGGATGCACACCTAACAGACCTCACTGAAACCTCATCAAAAAAGGGGGATTGGGTAGGGAAAGAAACTTTAAAAGATCAGCACACTGCTAGCCCACAGACTGTAGAGAGCTCTCACAGGCAGAGGGGTGACCAGTGTGCCCCAACCCCAAAGAAGCAAAGTTCCAAAATAATATAAAATTTAAAAAGTTTTGTACATAAGCTTTTCAAGATTTCTCCAGCACTAACCGATACAAAGCACAATGAGATGGCACTTTTAGAGATAGCAGCTTCAGACCCAGGAAAGGGTGATGAGATGAATTTCATATGGCTAAATCAGTGGCAAAACATAATTTTCTTTCCTTTCTTTCAAGGAGGCAGGAGAGCAAATAAGTGGTCACTTCAACATAAGGGGCACATGATCCATTCTGTGAGCAGTTAGGAACAGGGTAGAGCTGGGATAAGGATTTGGTTTCAGAGGTTTCACCATCTTAACTGTTTGGTCACTTCCGATGAAAAAAGAAGGAAAAAAAAAAAAAGTTGTCCAAAGATACCATAAAGCTGAAAACCTGAACAGCACTTTTTTTTGTTTTTGGCTAACTCCTCCTGGAACCATCTTTCTGGTTTGGCGGGTACTTTTTACAGAGCAATGAGGTTTCCCCAAATGGAGCCTTTCTCTGGGCTGCTAGGCTCTCAGTAAGGTAGGCCCATACCTTATCCCTTTCTCTCTGGAGAAGGCAATATGCATTAAGCCAAAAACGTTACCTTCCAAAAGCGAGAAAGGGATTAGACTGCTGCTTCAGAACTACGGAATGCTTTTTACAAATGGTTGTTACATCAACAACAAAAAAGGTAATTACAAAATGTGTACATCACAACATGCTTTTAAAGACACTTTGCATTGTGCTCACATTCCCTTAAACGTTGTTCCCAAAGGTGCTCAGCCTCTAGCCCAACTGGAATCTCTGGGGAGAGGCAGAGACAGTTTGGTGAAAAGGACAAAGGAGTAGTGGGTGGGAGAGGTGGCCAGCCTTCCAGTTAAAGATCAGCCCTCAGTTAAAAGGTCAGCTCCGGGCAGGCTGGCCTCAGCGGAGTCGGGGTGAGAGGGAGGAGCAGCGGCAGGGCGGGACTGGGGTGCTCTACATCTCGTTCAGGTCAAGCAGAGTCTGGTCCAGCATCCTTTGTGTACAGAGGTGCTCCTCTTTGGTGCATTTCAGTTTATCTTCCAAATCATCAATTGTCTTTTCCAGCTTGGCTACCGATCTCTCATTACACGAGCAAGACGGGACAGCAGTCTACTCCTCTAGCATGGGAGGCAGCAACAGTTTCCTCTGTGCCATAGGCACTGAGGGTCTGCTGAAAGATGGCGATGGATGGAGCAGGACAGAGAGAAAAATCCCTCAGTACTCCCACCCTGAACTTCAGCAATATACAGCTGCAGTTTACCACTGGGGGGTGGGGGTGGGGGTTAAGTCAAACATTTAAATCTGAGATAACTGGAGATTTATACACAGTTCTAAGAAATAAAATAGAGGGACCCCATGTGTTCTTTATCTAGCTTTTCTAAACAGTAATATCTTGCCATTTCCCAGTCTCCTTTAGCTCCCACCTCCTTCTTAGACTGACACACACTCATCTATTCTTCATTTTTATAATTTTGTATTTTCAAAACCATGATCTATATGAAATTATACAGTGTGTAATATTTTTGGATGACTTCTTTCTATCAGCATAATCTCCCCTTAATTTATCCAGGCTGTTGCTTGTGTCAATATTCAGTTCATCTGTATTTCTGGGTATCATCCTTCTGTATGGAGCGCCCAAGGTCTGTTCAACCATTCACGAGGGGAAGAACAACCAGGTTGTTTCTAGTCTTTGGTAATTATAATACTTTTTAAAAGATTTATGTACACATTTTTATGTGAACAAAAATCCCTTCAGATAAATGCCCAAGACTGCATTGCTGGGTTATATGGTAGTTGCATGTTTAGTTTACTGAGAAACTGCCAGACTATTTTCTAGAGTAGCTGTAACAGTCTAAACTCATGCCAGCACTGAAACATGTTAATTCTCATATGTGAAATCAATCGCGAGCCCAGGGTTGGTGCTCGGGGCTGGTGCACCGAGATGTCCCAGGGGGAGGGAATCGGGAGGGAAGAGGGAGGGGGGTTCTGGAGGGGGAGCATATGTAAACCCAGGGCGGTTTCATGTCATTGTATGGCAAAACCAACACAATAAAGGAAAGAAAATTTAAAAAAAAAGAAGAAGAAGAAGAAGAAAAATAAATAAATAAACTCCTGCCAGCAAAGAATGAGCAATTTCTCCACATTCTCTCCAGCATGTGGTCTTGCCACTCTTTCTTCATTTAGCTGTTCTAATAGGTGAGTAGTGATGGCTCATCAATGATATTGACAGCTCTTCACATGCTTATTTACCATCTGCATACCCTCTTCTGGAATATAAGACAGAAGGTCTTAAAGGGATACAAGACAGGGATATAAGACTGTCCAGGTCTTCTGTCTATGCTGTAATTGGAATGTTTGTTCTATTTTTTACTGTTGAGTTTTGAGAGTTCTTGGAATATTTTAGATAGTAGTCCTTTTCCACACACATTTTGTAACTATTTTCTCCCAATGATTAGCCTGTTCCTTTTTCCTTGTAAAAGTCAATTGCACAATGTTTTATTTTGATGAGGTCCATTTTATCAGTTTTTCCTTTTATGGACTGTGTTTATAGCATCAAGTCTAACATTAAATCCCTAAGATTTTCTTCTATTTGGTTTTCCCCTAAATGTATTACATCTTTAAAAATAAGGCTGTGATTCATTTTGAGTTAACCTTTTAATAAATTTTAAGATTTAGGCTTATTTATTTGTAGCTTTGTTTAGGTAAAGCATGCCTAATTGCTTAAGCATTTCTTGTTTCAAAAGTTCTTTTCTCCATTAAGTTTTGAACTTTTGTCAAAAATTAACAAGGCATATTGTTTGTGGGTTTTTGTCAGTGTCCTCTGTCTACATTAATCATGTCTCTAACCTGAAAAAACCATACAGTCTTGATGACTGTGGTTTTATAATAAAATTTTGAAAGTGAGTAATTCCTCTCACTTTATTCTTTTTCTAAATTGTTCTAGTTATTCTAGTTACTTCAGCTTTTTCATATAAATTTTAGAAAAATACTGTCTATATCTACTAAAAAACTCTTGTTGAGGTTTTGATAGTAATTGCATTAAATCTGTATATTAAGGATAATTTCCATCTTTGCTATGTTAAGGCTTCCAAACCATGAACATATCTGTCCATTTACTAAGATTTTATTAGATTTCCTTCCTTTCAATTTTTAATTTTGAGCACCGGAGTCTTATGCATATTTTGTTAGAATTACATCTAAGTATATTTTGACTAATTATAAATAATATTGTTTTGAACTTCAGTATCCATATGTTCTTTTCTAATTCACAGGAAAACAACAGATACTGGAATCTTTATCTTTTATCTTGAAAACAGAAACTCTCTTAATAATTCCAAGTTTCAAAAAATTGATTTCTGAGGATTTTCAACAAGGACAACTATTTCATCGGCAGATAGTGATAGATTTATTTCTTCTTTTTTGATTTTTATTTCCCTTTCCAATACTTTGGCAATCTGATGCAAAGAGCCCACTCAATGGAAAAGACCCTGAAGCTGGGAAAGACTGAAGGCAAAAGGGAGAGGGGGTGACAGAGAATGAGATGGTTAGCTAGCATCCCTGACTCAATGGACATAAGTTTGAGCAAACTCCAGGAGACAGTAGAGTTCACAGTCAGACATGACTTAGTGACTAAACAACATTTCCTGTCCTTTCCTTATTGGGTTAGCTAGAAATTCAAACACTCTTTGAATTAGAAGGGGAAAATAAACATCCTTCCTTTGTTCCAGTCTTTGGGAGAGACATTTTGTCTTTTACCATTAAGCAGAATGTTGGTTGGGTCTTTTTTATAGATGCTCTTTATCAAGTTGAGTATATCCCTCTCTCTTTTTTTGACAGTTTTTCTTTATGACATATATTTAATTTTACCAAATGACTTCTCTGCATTGATTGAAAGAATTGTGCAATTTTTGTTCTTTGGCCTGTTAACAAAGAATATTGAATTGCTTGATTTTCTAATACTGAACCACTCTGATATCCCTGGAATACAGCCAAAGTTAATTATATTGCATTGCTTTACACACTGTATTTGTTGTAATTTTGTTAAGAATTTTTGCACCATTTTTATGAGGGATGTCAGGCTATCATTTTTTGATATTCTAGCTTCATAAACGAACTGCTCAGTATCTCCTTCCTTTCTATTTAATAGACGAGTATGTGTATCACTGGTGTTCCTTCTTTAAAAGCTTGATAGAATTCTCCAGTGAAGTCATCTAGGCCTAGAGATTTCTTTTAGGGAATTTTATTAAACCACAAGTTCAGTTTATTTGATAGTTATAGGGCTATTCAGATTATCCACTCCATAGTATGTGAGCTATGATTGACTCTGTTCCCTGCTTCATTCCTGACGCTGGCAATTTGTGCCTTCTCTCTCTTTGCTCGGTCACTGTTTTCAGAGATCTGTCCATTTTTATTGATTTTTTAAAAGAAACAGCTCTTTGTTTCATGTACTTTCTCTGTTGGTTTGTTGTTGGTTTTCAATTCTATCAATTTCTGCTGTCTTTGTAATTTTCATCCTCCATTCTTGGTCAGATTTAGTTTGGTCTTAGTTTCTAGGTTCTCGAAGTGAGAGATTAGAATATTGATTTGAATTGTTCCTCTTTCTAATATATGCATTTTAGTGCTGCTGATTTCCCTCTCAGTCTTCATTAGCCACATCCCACAAATATTGATATGTTAAACTTGCATTTTCATTAAGTTCAGTCTTGTAAGATGATGATCCCGCTCATGGTTATGAGAACAAGAGGTAAAAGAATACCACTGAAGTACCTAGGAAAATGCAAACCAGCCCTTGAAGAGAGCTAACAGAAGCACAGGAAAGGTGAAATAATCAGCTTTGTTTTGCTAATATCCATAAAAATATTATAAATAAATAGGAAAATTATTTGGTGCATCTTAAAAACTGTCTTTAATCTGCTTTTCTGAAAAAGTTCATAGAGGTCATTTTCAGCTCTAACATAAAGCATCTTACAGTCTCCATCAGGAATTAAATATAAACACATATGTCTTCTTATTGGCTACTCCCCTGTCAAATGTTCAAAAGCAATAAAAAATGGACAATGAGATGAATCACAGATCAGAGGGCATCTTGCCAGTTTTTAAACTGTCTGAAGAATTTTCTGACATTTTCAATACTGTATTACTTAAAATAGCCATCTAGCTGGGTGTGGTGGTTATTACTGTTCCAGGAATAGGCTTGCTTACAAGTGGCAGGAAGCCTTGACAGAATTCAGACTGAGTTGTACGGTCATTCGCCTTGTTTCAGAGCTATAATCTGCTTTGCCTTCCCAGAGCAAAATGTTCTAACATCACCAAATATGAGAATGAAGAAGTGCAGAGCTTATTCATGCCACTCTAATCCCCAAATCCAATTAGCATTCAACCTTGCCATGTAGCTACCCTTCTCATGCTTTTTTAGCTCCATGCAGTTCTGCAGCTCTGATTAAAAACAGTGGGTGGCCTTGATCACTTAAGATGCTTCTTATAAAATCATCAGAAGCCCAGCACAGAAAGAGACCAAATAGAAAGATGGAGGCTATAGAACAGTTCAAAAGAAAACCACATTGCTGTACACCAAGAAAGACATTTTCATCTTGAACCATTCTTTGACAAGATTAGATGAGGAAGATGGAAAAGTAGACTCATATTTTTTACAATATTAACTTGAACAATAACATACAGAAAAGAAGATGTAATTTTCTACTATATGCCTACTATCTGGCTACAATATTACCTCATTTATTCTTATCATGATCTTTTGAGGTATCTATTATTTTTCTCATTTTACAAAGGAGGTAAATGAAGATCAGAGATGCTAAACAACTTATTTGTGTTCATGGATTCAGTAAGCAGCAAAGAAGACTTCAAATCCAGGTCTCTCTGATCCTAATGACTATATTTTAGGGGGGCAGTTGGTCTCCAAAACCTATCATTATATAATTCTACTATTTAATTTATTAATTAATATCCTGGCTTCTCAATAACTACACTGTCTTTTATTCACACTATCACATCTCTGATATACCAGTTTGAAATGACCTTATCTCTGTAATTACATATGAGATGAACTTGGTAACTGCCAGGAGTGAAAACAAGATCCTTCCCAATTACTAAAACATATATATACACACACATATATGTATATACTTATATAGCTTTGGGGAATCACTGAAAAAGGACTGCTACAGTGAAAATTTCCTTAGATAATAAAGAATACAATGTAGCTATTAAGAAGTAGTGAGAAAGATCTTTATATACAGCTAGGGAAACAGAACCAGTCAAGTAAAAAAGCAGAGTGCAAGAAAAAATATATATCTCAGAAAAGCTCTCCTTAAAAAGTAAGAAAGATAATAATGTATATTAGATGTTGCTTATATTTGCAAAAAGAGACACTGGGAAGATAAATATGAAACCAATAAAATGAGTTACCAAAAGGGAACCAGAGATGAGGAAAGGAATGAATAGGGACAGCCCTTCATTGTTATAGGAATGAAACTTCTTAGATTATTCTCTTTTCTAAGGTCTAACTTTTAAACCACGTACATATTCAACCTATTCAAAAATAGTTTAAGGAGAAAACTAAGGACCCATTTCAGACAGTGAGAAGAGTGAGGATAGTGAAGAGTAGTTGATAAGGTCGATCTTAAGGGATGTCTAGCACGGGATCTCAATTATTTACTGTTCCATTCAAGTAAAGGATCAAGAAGCTTAGTTGTACTGTCAGTTGGGACAAGACTGGACATTGGGTCGAACAGATCTGAGTTTAAATTCTAGCTTTCTTGTTTCCCAGCTATGCGATACTTGCAGGTTATTTAGTGTCTCTGAGTTTCGGTTGTATTAGTAGTAATAATGGTATTGATATCAAAAGGATGTAATGAAAGTTAAATGAAATAATGATTGCAAGGTACTTACACACCTTAAACCATCATTATAACCATCATTTTCATCATCGAAGTGGAAAGGAAATAGATAATACTTCTTAGAAGCCATTCAAAGAAGGGGTAGGACAGTCTCAACTCAAGTAACTGGGCAATGATAGAACTAAATTGTTCTGTCTACTTTGAAACTTACTTTGTAAATACAATATTAGAGCATTTTGGGTTTGTTTAATGACATCTCATCTTTTTGCAAAACATCTTTAAGGAAAATGCATCATATCTCCAGAATTATCATTAAGCCCTTCATACTTTTTCTATTCAAATACCTTTATGTTAACCCACTAGAAAATTTCCCCACATGGAAACGTAATTATTAGTTTTGTAAAAAGAAATTCAATAGGAAATTATCTCCATGTTAAACTAAATTTCTTGAATCTGACAACTAAATTTAAAGAAATATGTTCTTTCATCAGAACACTAACATCCTCATTGAGGAGAAAAGGAAAGCACATATCTATGAAAATATATACACGATATAAAAACACCAGATGAGGCAAAATTACCAGTTGAGATGCTTAAAAAGAACTGCACTGTATTAACAATACTTGTGTATAATATACATCTTAGAGGAAGAGGAAATGAAAACATCAGAAACAGCTAAAGAAGCCTCTTAGAATTCCTAGAAGAAAGAGAGGCATTTGCTATTCTGCATAAATACTGAGGTGAATTTTAAGAAATATAATGGCAGTCATTCTGTCAAAAGACTATTGGCAATAAATTCTATAAGAAATAATCCATGGAGCTTCTCAGATCCAGAAAAGACAAAACTATCTGAATGAGATTCCTCTCTTCATCTTGATTTATCAGGATGTGTCAATCCACCACTAATGTCCCAAGAAAGCATTCCTGCCTCTTCTCCATCCACCCTTCACTTGTGATATTTAAATACTGTATTTTCTTGTTCAGCTTCCAGCACACATTGACCCTTAATCTACCTTCTCTGTCTGGGTATCTGAATCTCACCACAATACTCAGTTTTTAGAAATCAGGGAAGACTGTATGATTTTTAAGTATCACTCAAATATTTTATATACTTTGTACTTAAGAATTTCAATGACGACGCTTAATAATACTTGTATACTTTGGCCACCTGATGCAAAGAACTGATTCATTAGAAAAGAACCTGATCCTGGGAAAGACTGAAGGCAGGAGGGGAAGGGGATGACAGAGGTTGAGATGAACATGAGTTTGAGCAAGCTCTGGGAGATGGTGAAGGGCAGGGAAACCTTGTGTGCTGTAGTCCATGGGGTTGCAAGAGTTGGACATGACTGAAGGACTGACCAACAACAATATTACTTTCCAGAAGCAGAGAGATGTACAAACATCTCAGGTTTTACAAAAAATCTATGTACAAGTCGACTTTAAAAGCAAATCTGTGATAAGATTAACAATCTCCCTGAGAAATTCTTATATCTAAAGTTACAACTATTGTCAATGTCAGGGATTTTGTCCCTAATTTACGGTTCTTTTAAACCAAGAGTTCACTATTATATTATAAATTAAAGCCTATTAAGTTGATTTTAATCACTTTTGTACTTGATTTAATTTCCAATTTATAAAATCACTGCCACTACTGTAAATGCAATCTAATTCTAACGGAGCACTCTCTTCTACAATTCTTTTTCGCCTCTCTTATTTCTCTGCTGTCATTAACTTTACAAATGCAATTATTTTTCTGCAAGTGGTCATTACAACCAGTAGGAATGTGGGGGTTATAGCACTTTAGTTGGTAGATCCATTAAAATCTAGCCAGCCTAATATTAATAAGGTCAGTATTATGTATTTGGCTTCTCTCAGGCTATTTTGTGCAGATCACACAAAATGCTATTTTTAATTTCTATGATCTTCTCTGAATAATTTTTTAAAATCCTTATTTGTTAACGTTTCTAATGTAATTAATTTATGAAACAAGATTGAAGTGCTATCAAATTCTAACTGATGAAATTATTATTCTATTAGTAATATTTCAAAATGCAGAGAAGCTTAGAGAATAAAATTACAATCATAATGTGCCCACCACATATATTTAACAAATACTGTGTTATATTTTTCCTCAGTTCACTTATAACAAATCAAAATAAAAAATTCATTTGAAATTAAAAGATTCATTAAGCGTGTATACATATCCTATCAATAATACCTGCAACAAACCACATCATAAAACTGAAGAGGATCTTTACCATCTTGATTTCTGTTTACATTTGCTGCATATTTATGAATTTATAAACAGAGTGTATATATTTAATATTGACAGAAAATATTTTCATAAATTTTTTAGCAATTTATCTTTATTCATAAACTAAAAAACAAATTATAATGAAAAATCTCAGAAATTACAGTGTTGAAAAATAAAGCAAGAAAGGAGGGTTTGAAGTGTTTGAGCTGAGGGTAGTTTTCAGTATAAATAGAGGAATGAATTTTAAGTTTCTTGGAGAAGATGTCATTTGAGCAAACACTTTAAAGAGGAGAGAGTGGTTTATTTTCCTCCTCTATTATTACATTGGTTTGGATCTCTCAATACCAGGAGACAGCCTACTTATTTTTATTAATGTTTTTGCTTTTAATTCTTTTATCTAGCATTGTTATACCAGCTAATTGTGTGTTTGTGTGCAAGTCGTGATTACAACCTACCTCAGTATCTCCTGCCATTATTTTAATTTCACCCTGTCTTGTTTGTTTCTCATTTCTTCATTTTTGGTTGATTTAAAAATATCAAATGGCTTTCTTTTTCTTCAAATCTGTTAGGCACCATCTCTTCATGACTGAGTTAATGTGTTTGACTTAATTATGATTGCTTTTTAATTGGATTTATTTCTATCACATGGTGTATGTGAGCATGTATGTATTTGTGTAGGTGGGTATGTGTGCTTTTTGTATCCTTTTTCTTCGTTTTATCTTTAGAAAACTAGACATGATGTTTTAGGTTGATTATGCTTATATGTATTATACCAATAGCCAATATTTCTAACATCTAAATAGTTCCGTTCTCTATTACTGTTTCAAAAGGATGTTAGCATATTTCAGTAACAAGTGAACACAGCCCTTATTTTCCTTGTAACTATTGTCTACAATTTTAATACTTCCTTTTGAATTTCTTTTTTAATTCAGGTAGTTTTGGGGCTAAGCTTTGAGGCTGAGTATTTACTTGCCTCTACTCTTAATCAGTTGACATCAATTTGAAAAAGTATAATTTTCCAGTTAATTTCCTTGAGCATTTTGAATTACTGTTTCATTGTGTGTTGATTTCACTTATTGAAGATATCTGCCCCCAAGCATTTTAAAAATAAATTGGGTATTGTCTTCATCTAATTTCTTTTAATATTTACTTCTTATATATTCTGCAGCTTCAACATTATAGTCTCAATACCCTTTTTGTATTTCTGTGCTTATCTACATGTATGTGTCTATTTCTACTCAACCACCCATCCATCTATCCATCCCTCGACCTTTCTATCTTTCCTGGTCAGCGCTCGGTATTCACTTTCAAATAGAAGATTTGTGTCTTCCTTCAATTCTAGATAATTCATGGGAATCATTTTTCAAACATCAACTCACAACTTCCATTCTCTTTTTCCAGCACTCCCAACAGTCACATGTGACATATTCTCAATCTAATTTTTCATGTGTCTGTAATGTTTCTTTCTTATTTTAACTTCATCTTTGCTACATTTGGGGAATCATCCTCTAAAATATTCCAGTTTACTCATATACTTGTTTCCAACTGAGGCATTTTTCTACTTATTCAGTTTATTGCATCTCAGTAATGATATTTTCTTTCCCAGAGATTTCTTCACCTCTTTTCAGATGAACTTATTATTATTTCACTTCTACTTATTGTAATTCATTATGTCTTGTTCCTGTAGTTGTTTGTAAATTCTAGATCTTTGCAAAAATTTTCAGTCATGAAATTATTAAAATTCTGTTAGAACTGATTTTTACTGGCTGTGTCTTGTTTGCTTGTTTTCTTTTTCCTTATTGGTTATCATATTTACATTTTTAGGTCTATTTTGAGTAGATTTATTCCTTGTTTTGTTCTCATCTCTTTCTTTATAGAAGTTATATAATTGCCTTCATTCAGTCTTAAAGCCCACTGCCTAACCTTAAGATTCAGGTTGGTGAATTGCTATCCTAAGACCACACAACTCCAGAGGATCCATTCATTTGGGCTCCAATGCAAGTCATAACCCTGAGGATTGTATAGTATACCATCTAAACACTGCAAGCTGCTCCCCTGCAGAATGCTGCTCCAGTGAAAATGGGACTATCACAGAATAAGTTATCAGCCAGTGGGGAGTCATTCTAAGATTCTAGCTACTTTGTTCCCCTTTCTTGTTTATGATGTTCTAAGCAACAAGGACATCATTTTCAAGCTTCTTCTCACTGATTAGACTCACCAAAGAACCTGTTTCCTAACTGTGACCATATTTCTGGCATCTCATCTTTCATGGGGTTCTCTTAGCTCTCAATGATACACAAGGACTGAAATCTCAGCCTCTCATCTATGAGTCTAAAATCAAATTCCAGCATGGCTACATGTTTAGTTACACATCTTATTTCACGTTTCTCTCCAGTTTCTAGTCCATGGAAGAGAACAGCTTTTTTTAAGATAAATTATGATTTTGTTTTCAACTATTGAAATACCTAATTGATCAACACTAGTAAAATTTTTAAACAAAAGGTGTGACCTTATAATTCCATCTTGTAAGTATTGCAAGGAAATGATCTCTATGCTTCTTTTTGGTTCTCAAACATTTTAAACCTATAACTTTTCCTTCCAAAGTAATTTTACTAAGAATTCATAGAACTTGAATCTACCAAGAATTCATAGAACTTGAGTCTCAGGTGTATTTTTATATCTTTTTAATTAAAATATATCCTATATTTGTAATCACATTTTAAAAAGATCTTTATACCAGTTCAAATCATTTCTGCTTACTTGAATTTGCAGCTTTAAATTTTTCTGGTAATAATTTCACTATTATTTTACATATACACTAGGATGTAAATAGTTCATATTTTATTCCAAAAATATTTGAATATTTTGTGCAAATTTATATGTCATATTATTCTCTGATGTCTCCATTATAATTTTACACAGTAGTGTTTAGCTTCCATTTTTCTTATAACTCTGTCTTAATTTACAATCTTCCTGAATAGCTAACTTTAATTCAAGGTGAGGTTCAGAAAGATTAAAAAATGTTTTGCAACCAGTTTATATTTGAATGATTTGAATATTCTTTCACATATGTATATGGGATTACTGCCTGTATTTACTGATCATATGGCTACAGTTCTTATATAAAGTTCCTAAAAAGTATCTGGATCTTACACATGTATAAATTAAAATACAGTGAAAATCATGACACAATGCCAAGTTCTTCATAATTAGTTCTGTAAATACATGATCCCAGATAAAGGAAAAAGTAAGCACAAATAGGCAACTTATTCTCTGCTTTATAAAAGCCATGTAAATGCATGTATAGTGCTATAGCTAGTAAGAGCAAAAATTTTGAATTTGACATCATTCTCTTGTTCTTAATTCACACGGAATCACCTTGGTTGATGTACAGCATCCCTCCTAAGCTTCCCCAAGTACCTTGTAACATCTTATTTGTCACATCTCATTTTCTGTAATAAATAGCTGTCATATTTGCCTACTTCCCAATGTCCTTGAGAATCCACTTCCCTCGTACTCTCGGTGTTATTCCAGAGGCCCTCCCTGGATGACACTATAATCGAGACCCGGATAGTCAAAGCCACAGCACTTGTGGCAATGAGCAAGTGAGCTGAGACGCTATTTAGCATCATCAGCTCTAGGATTTCCCTGAACAATCAGAAACAATGACAGCTCTTTCTGCCAGGCTTGTACACCAGTAAGGTATTCATGGATCACTGCTCAAGTCACCCTGCTGCCAGAAGGAAAGACAAGGAAGCTCGGGGAAGAGAAAAAACAGAGTGGACAGGGAGACTACTTCCTGAAAGCAGAAAGCTATACCTAGAGCTAGAACAGTCCTGGAATTTTTCAGGTAATTAGGTAAATTCTCTCTCTCTCTCATTCTCTCATTTTTCCATTGGAGTTTAGCTTCTCTGTAATTGCAGGAGCTTTACCTCCCAGATCACATAATTTCCCACTCTCTTCTTTGTATAACCCACTATATTATGTCTCTTGAGAACAGAGATGATATCTTATTAATCCTTTTATGTTCAGTTTCTATCATAGTATCCAACAAAAATAATTAATAAAAATAGAACAAATGAATAAGCATCGATTTTCATAGCTCTAAGACTAGATCTTAATAATTTAAAATAATTGATACCTTTTTCTATAAGTCTGAGATAAATATTTTGAACTGGCACCAAATAAATACTATTTCCCTTCTACACTGCCTCATGGGGGATTACTATGAAAAACTGGAACGTTAGTTTAAAAAAACATGGCATCAAATCACACTGATGAGGTAAGATTAATACTGATGTGTATCAGAAATGATATAAGTGGCATTGAAAGGGATAGTGTTGCGAGTCCTAGAAATGCCTCCTAATGTCATAGAGTTCCTACTTTCCAAAATTATATTATCCAACAAATGGGAGAGAAATATTTGGGTATTACTGCTTTAGAGCATCTTCTTAGAATAATAGTCATTTATTTGGTTTCGGTTTTGTTATAAAAAATTTCACAGTATGAAAAATATGCCCTCAAACCAGCTTCAGTAATTGTAGTATTTTGTCATATTTGTTTATCTGTCATTTATCTGTGTAAATACATGTTTTGGTGTTCCTTTATGGTAAGTTATAGACATGACACCTCACCTACACTTTCTTCATCGTGTAACTCCTAAGAATAAGGATCATGACAAAGTTAAAACACCATTATGACACCTATAATAACTCACAAAAATTCATATCTAATCTTTAAACCATATTCAAATATCCCCAGTTGTCACAAGAAAGTACATTAGTCTCCTTTTTTAAATCAGATTCATGCATTGCAAGTGGTCATTCAGTCTTTTTATTCTAAACTAACAGGATTTCTGTGAGTACTGTTTCTATGAACAAATAAATCAGATTTTCCTTTCCTGAACATTCCCCAAAATACTACTGCCTAAAATTATTAATGTTTACAATACATAAAATATTATAATGAAGCAAATAAGTTCTTCAGAAGGAAGAGGTCTATTCAAAAGTAATAAATGAACTGGCAATATGAAGAGGACACACTGGTTAATAAGTGGAGTAGTTGTACAAAAGATTTTGAACTATTCAAGTCAGGTATAAACACTAAGAGTTCATCACCCTCTATTAAAACTCTGAAGAGTTCAAAAGAAATGTAGTAAGGCTGAATTTTTAAAAAAAGAGAGAGATTGCAAATCTAAAAGATTTCAAGAACAGTGAGCTGGAATCAGTAGTCAGTGAAGGAGTATTGTACAGGATAAAGACGATGAAGATAATAATTGGGGGAAGATGCAAATGTAGCAAAATTTAAAATTTTTAATTTCAAAAATGAAATTCTTGACAGCCAGAGCAACTCAGTAATAAAAAATACAACCCTAGAGTTACTTCTGCTCAATGCTCTGTGATGATCTAATTGGGAAGGAAAGCTAAAAATGAGGGGACATATATATATATATACACATACATACACATATGGCTTTCCTGGTAGCTCAGCTAGTAAAGAATCTGCCTGCAATGCTGGAGACCCTGGTTTGATTCCTGGGTCTGGAAGATTCCATGGAGAAGGGATAGACTACCCAGTACAGTATTTTTGGGCTTCCTTGGTGGCTCAAACAGTAAAGAATCTGCCTGCAATGTGGGAGACCTGGGTTCGACCCTTGGTAGGGAAGAATTCATTATTCCAGCCTGGAGAATCCTCATGGACAAAGAAGCCCGGCAGGCTACAGTCCATGGGGTCACAAAGAATCGGACATGACTGAGCAACTAAGCACAGCACAGCCTGAATGTAGCACAAGAGATTACAAAAAGGAAGTAAAGCATGGACTTGGGCTGTTAGAGCAACCCAAGCGAAAATAGACAAGAGAAGAAGGTTGCCTTTAATTCACAGGATTCATTTTGGTAGGAAAGGCCAAGAGCTTCTTCAGAAATAGTGGAAACAACTATACCGAGATACAGATATTCCAAGTCTTCACCCCAGCCATGACACTACTTAGCTATGCGACCCTGTATAACTCACGTACCTTGTCCTCCTGAAATCTGAGGGGCAAAACAGAAGACAACTAAGGTAACACTTCCAAGTGTCTCTTATTTCAGGAGTGGCTCGATCCCTTCATCCACACTTAAACTTTAAAGTTGTCAAATGATGTGGATATAAAAGCTCTTATTTTTTAACAGAATTTAGAAACAAAATTTGAGAAAGTGATAACTTAAATGTAGTTATTCTAGGCGAAAAAGTGTTCGCCTAGCATCTTCTTTCTAGCTCTTGTGGGAAAGTGTAACAAAATTAAGAGGCATTGTTGTTCAGTCGCTCAGTCATATCTTGACTCTCTGCAACCTCATGAACTGCAGCATGCCAGACTTCCCTGGTTTTCACTGTTTCTCCGAGTTCGTTCAAACTCATAAGTCAAGCTCATCTCATAAGAAAGTCTATTTATAAATTTAAGGATTCTCGCTAAATTATTTCTAAGTAACATAAGTGTTTATATTTAAATGTTTATTTGCATGTAAAACTTGTGACTTAATTTACAACAATATTAATTATTCACCCATAAGCCCCAGGCTTCTTGCTATAGGCCAGGGGTTAATATCTGGTATTTCAGGTCAACTACTAAAAGAGGTCATATTTTCAAGGTCATATCAAAAGGAGTGAGTGAAACATGAAGTTTAAGATTTCAAGTTCAACTGAAGCTAGGGTTAAGGAGTATGTGAATTATATGGGAGGTGTCATCATTCCCAGAAACATGGAGGTCTTATTTTACCTTCCACTCAAGTAAGAAAAGTAGGAGTTTGTTTTTTTTACAACAAATATTCTAACACATTTGAGATTTTCTAATAAATGTTTATTTTCATTAGTAAACAATGTATAAAAGTGGGCAACTTTTTTTCCATGAAGATTGTTAGGCTTTAGGAAATATATTTTACAAAATCAGTTTTAATGCATGTCTGATCAACAGATATCAAATAAAAACAGACAATAATTTAGAGCCAACAATGCAGCAGAGTTTTAGGCAATAAAAGGGTATAGAGTGAGACACATCATTTAAAACAGTAAATGCAGTTCTTTCCTCAAGAAAATGTTAATCTTGTTGTTTTAGATTACATATATGAAAGTGAACAACAGATCCTTTACTCAGGTGGCACATTTTAGTGACATCAGTGTGCTGAATTAACAGGAAAAATACATCTACGCAGATTTCCAATGTGAAACTTCTAGGATTGTGCTTACCTGCATCTTTTCCACTAACTCTGGTGCACAAGCAAACTCCTGTTAAGCCTGTTAGGATCTTGTGTTAACTCTTTCAGATCACTGAATTCCACATTTTGTCTCCTATTTAAGTTCTTTCCAAAGACTTGAAAGAATGTACCATAGTGCAAACATGAATGGCTTATTAACTTAGAAATTGGCCTGAAACTAGGAAAAACTCTCAAAGGCTCTACTCAGAGATTAGTGGCAGAAGCATCCAGGCTGCAACTCTCAAGAAATGGCAGAGATTTGGGAACAAGGAAACTATGGTTTGGGTCTTCCCTGGTGGCTCAGATGGTAAAGAATACTCCTGCAATGCAGGAGACAAGGGTTCAATGCCTGGGTTGGGAAGATCCCCTGGAAAGGGAATAGCAACCCACTCCTGTATTCTTGGAGAGTTCCATGGACAGAGGAGGCCGGCAGGCTTCAGTCCGTTGGGTCACAAAGAGTCGGACACAACTGATTGACTAACACTTTCACTTTCAAGCTACGGTCTTGTTCCTGGTAATCTAGCTGACACCTAGTCACTCCTGACAATTAATCTCTATTCTAAGTAAAGGTATCTCATCCTGAAGTGGTTTTCTCATTGTGAGGCTCAGCTATGCTTAGGTTATAACATTCTAGGACAGTACTTGCTGTCATTTAAACAGAATTCAAGCCACAAAGGTAGGTGTGCCACAAAAGTTGGTTAAAATTTTGTAGTTGCCACATTAAACAAAGATAAAAAGAAATAGGTAAAATGCACTCAAATAATTTCATTCACAATACCTAAAATATTAACATTTCAACATGTATTGATATTTTAAAATATGAATGAATATATGTACTGATATTTTAAATTATGAATTAATACCTTTATCTTACTAAGTGTTTGAAGTGTAGTGTTCATTTCATGTTTGTCAAAAATTGGAGTAACACCAAGTCACACACTCAGCAGCCACTCATGGCAGTAGCTACCATATTAGACCATGCAGTTCTGCAATGTTCAGTTTTCAGAAGCTTTAAACAGTGCCAAGTAGAGAGTGCCATGAGCTGGAAGATTACTAAAATGCTCTTTGATTATCAGGGTATAACTAAAAGCTGGGGCTTTGGAGGACTGGAAGAGACCTATTTGAAATATTCCATACTTCTCAATCTCTATTAATATAATACTTATAAAGATGTGTTGCTTTAAAACCAAATACTAAGGGATAAATTGGGTGTTTGAGAATAACATATATACACTACTAAATATATATAACCAACAAAAACCTACTGTATAGCACAGGGAAGTCTACTCAATATTTTGTTTCAACTTAAAAGGGAAAAAAATCTGAAAAAAAAAAAGATATATATATATGTATAACTGAATCACTTTGCTATACTTCTGAAACTAACACAATATTGCAAATCAACTATACTTCAATAGAAAAATAGGAAGGGCAATGTTAAACTGTTCTCAGTATTTAATTATAAAGAGATATGGACTTCCCTGGTGTTAATAATTAACTGGAGATTAATAATTAACTGGAGATTAATAACAGTCTCCAATTATTATTGGAGTAGGAAATGGCAATCCACTGCAGTATTCTTGTCTGGAGAATCCCATGGACAGATGAGCCAGGCAGGCTACAGTCCAAAGGGTCACAGGAGTCCACCACCATGGGTATGGCAGTGGGTAAGAATTCACTTGCCAGTGCAGGGGACACAGGTTCAGTCTCTAGTCTGAGAATATCTCTCACGCTGCAGAGCAGCTAAGCCCATGACCACAGCTGCTGAGCCCACGTGCTACAAGTGCTGAAGCCCACATGCCTGGCTCCCGTGCTCCACACCGAGGAAGCCACGGCAGTGAGGGGCCCACCCCACTCACTGCAGCCAGCGGAAGCCCATGCACAGCAATGAAGACCCAGCACTGACAAAAATAAATTAGAAAAAAAAAAAGAATTCTATCTAGCAGCTATACAATAAGAAGAGCACATAACTTTTAAACCCTGGCTCTCCTAAAATAAAATTCATAGTTTTCATTAAGCTTTTATTATTCCGATATGAGGTCCTTTCAATATTTTTCCTTATTTATTCTATATTTATAAAAGTCAAAATGAATCAATTATCTACTTTGAATGAAAGAATATTCAAATTATGTACTTAATTTGTTCAAACAGCCTAAGATCACAATTTCCTAAGTTGATCGTTTTCATCTCATCACTTAAAGTTTCTAAAATTGGGGAGGGCGAGGCATCACTTATTCTTTTTATTGTGGTAAAATACACATAACATAAAATTTACTGTTGTAACCAATTTTAAGTGTATAGTTCTGTGGCATTAAGTACATTCAGGCTGTTCTCCAACTATCACCAGCATCCATCTCCAGAACATTTTTATTCATCCCCCAAGGACATGACTTGTTCTCCCCATATCAAACATTAACTCTCCCTTTCTCTCTGCCCCTAGTCCCTGGAAATTGACATTCTGCTCTTTGTTCCTAGGACTTTGATTACTCTAGGTACTTCATACAAGTGGAATCATACAATAGTTGTCTTTTGAGACTGAAATATCTCACTTAGCATAATGCCCTCAAGGTTCATCTAAGTAAGAGAATGTATCAGAACTTTCTTCTTTTTAAGAGTAATATTTCTTTCCACTGCATTTTGCTCATATATGCATCATTTGATGGACACTTGGGCTGCTTCTACCTTTTAGCTTCGTAAAAAATTCCACTGTGAACTTGGAGTATACAAAACTGAGTCCTGGGCTTTTGCTTTTATTACCTACCTAAGTTTGTGGAGCACTTATCTGTCCTATTTTTCTTTCATTAAAATGGTGGCAGATTTTTCTTTCATTCTAAAATAAAATCTTTCCTCTAAGTGCTGGCAATACAATATATATTTTCCTAATAGAACAGACAAATTTATTCTCTTGAAACTTCTCAGTTTTTTCTGCCCCTTGTTCTCTAATTCTTATTTCACTATATTCTTCTAAGATTATCATTATTTAATATTAAGTCATTGTCCATGTAGAAATATTTGTATAATGAATTCAGAAAATTAAAAATATCTGTAGAATATTCTAACCTACAGCTCCCTGGGTCCCAGATAAATTATCCTAGTTTCACATCTGGGTTGGAATTTATCTTGTCACAGACTTCAGACTTCAATCTTTCAACCCTCTTCACTCTATTAGTTCTCTCAGCTCCCACATGTGAACTATTCTCAGTATTAAAAACTCATTTTTAAAGCAATACAATTTCAACAACTAAAATATCATGTGTGCTTGGTTAGGTTAAATTTAGCCTTGTGAAATTGCACCTTAGCAATTTTGCAGCACCAGTAAGTGTTTCTCCTATCTCCAGTTCCCTTTTATCCTCAATCCACAACTTGGGTTCAACTGTAATTTCTTCCCCTCTAGTAAATATGGCTTTAAGGGGCAAGATCCAAACCAAGGAGAAAAATAAACACAATGATGTACTAAGCAGGATCTAAAAATATGAAAACAAAGCTCATGAAATCTTGAGAACTGATGCGCAAAGCAAAAGCAGCCTGTTCTCTTACTTTTGCAATGCCATATTTAAAGTGTTCAAAGACTTGTGAGAAGCATAAGATCATTTTATTAATAACCAGCACTATTCCAAGGACCTTGGAATTTCTAACACATTCAAGGCTCCTAACTTACAGCTATTTCCTTTAGCAAGCCTTAGTAGGAGAGGAAGAGATATAGATGAGCCAATGTAAATAATAGAGCATTCAATTTTTGCTTCAATTGCAACAGAAAAACTATTCTCATATTTAGTATACCTATCAGGCATATTTCCCCAGCTTTCACAGCCAAGATTGCTCTTGGGAACATCAAGCTATCACAGAAATGAAAAGCAGTGAGAGAGAGAGAGATGACATGGAAAAAATATAGGCATACATATAATATGTTGGAGCCACTGTGAGCCAGGATTTCTACTACTGTGGCTCAAAATACTGTTGACAGTAAGAATTTCTTCAAGTAATACTATTTTGATTAATAAAGAACCAACTGATTTCAAGATCACAAAATCTCATGTAAATATCTGGGTATTCATCTCTGTTGTGTTCATTTATGAATGGGTTAGGTTTCAAATTTTAAACCTATTCTCCACTCAACTTTAACTAACATAACTTCATTTTCTTCTGCAAACTGGCTCTGAAGAGGAAAATCTGAAACCTGATCAAATGTTCTTACTTAGAAATCACTTGCTTAAGTACATATAAATGTTTTCCTTATCCTTCAAATTTAAAAGTATTATGAGAGTATTCTAGGTAAGTGTTTCTTTGCATTAGCTCTGTTCACCCTTTTGGTCAGTAGACTTGTGTCCTTCAGCTCAGAAAGGCATCTTCTAATATATAATTAACTACAGCTTATGATCAGTTTCTTCTGCTCTTTTGCTCTGGCATTTCATTACAGTATTTTATAATTTCTCTAGTCTTCATATTTTCTGTTTTCCTGGTGATCTACATTATTTTAAATGAAATATTATGAATTATACATGAAATACTATGAATTATGAATAAGTACAAAGGGTTATATCAGGAAATGAAGGGATTAGAAAGGAGGAGTTACTTTTATGTTTCGTTTGTTTGTCTCTTTGGTGCTTCCTTGTTTCCAACTTGCCATTTTATCCCAAGTTTTTCTGAACTCTTATCCATGCTGATGGTTGGACGTTATCATTGATTACTGGATTTGGTCTCTACTTGCTGTAGGACAGAAGGAACTGTGACCATTCAACAGAATGGCAAATGAAAAGAGAACATGGACTATGTAATCCGACACACATATATTCCATTTCTGACTACATAGTAAAGCTGCGCCACCTCTTAAAACCTCAACCTGAGGCTTATGGTTCAAGTTGGAGTAATAGAAGGACATGTGTCCATCACCTCCTCTGAGGGCAAAATTACAGCTAGTTTTTGAACAACCATTGAAAGGAAGACGCTGGAACCCACCAAAAACAGATACCCCACATCCAAAGATGAAGAAGTCACAGCAAGACGGGAGGAGGGGCTCAATCATGATAAAATTGAATCCCATACCTGCCAGGTGGGTGACCCACAGACTGGATAACAATAATACCAAAGAAGCTCTTGCACTGTTGTGAAGATTTGGAACACCATGTCAGACTTCCTAGCCTGGGGACCGCACAAAGAGACAGGGAATCTGGCCATGAAGCCCAGCAGGATTTGATCATAGGTCTTCCAGAGGACTACAGTGAACAGAGACTTCAGTCCTGTAGGGCACAAACAAAATTTTGCATGCACCAAGATCCAGAGGAGAGGAGTAGTGACCTCATAGAAGACTGAACCAAAACTGCCTGCTAGGGTTAGAGGATCTCCTGTGGAGGCGTAAGTTGGCAGGGGCTCACCCCAGAGTTGGGAGCACTGCAAGATCCTCTTTGGCATAAACCCTCTTGGAGTTTGCTATTAACCCTACCATAGAGCTCCTAGTCCCCAGGCTTGGGTCACCTCAGACCAAACAACTACCAGAGAGGGAGCACAACCCCACCCATCAGCAGATAATTGGATTAAAGCTTTCCAGATTTCAAACTGGATTTAGAAAAGGCAGAGGAACCAGAGATCATATTGCCAACATTCACTGGATCATCCAAAAAGCAAGAGAAAAACATCTACCTCTGCTTTATTGACTATGCCAAAGCCTTTGACTGTGTGGATCACAACAAACTATGGAAAATTCTTAAAGAGACAGGAATACCAGACCATCTGACCTGCCTCCTGAGAAATCTGTATGCAGATCAAGAAGCAACAGAACTGTATGTAGAACGACAGGAAAGCAGTACATTAAGGCTGTATATTGTCACCCTGCTTATTTAACTTATATGCAGAGTACATCATGGGAAATGCCGGGCTGGATGAAGCACAAGCTAGAATCAAGATTGCCAGGAGAAATATCAATAACCTCTGATATGCAGATGACACCACCCTTATGGCAGAAAGCGAAGAAGAACTAAAGAGTCTCTTGATGAAAATGAAAGAGGAGACTGAAAAAATTAGCTTAAAACTCATTCAGGGCAGGAGAAGGGTATAATAGAGGATGAAGTGGTTGGATGGCATCGCTGACTCAATGGACATGAGTTTCAGTGAGCTCTGGGAGTTGGTGGTGGACAGGGAAGCCTGGAGTGCTGCGGTCCATGGGGTCACAAGGAGTCGGACATGAATGAGTGACTGAACTGAACTAAACTGAGCAAGGCACTGCCCACCAGAGCAAAATCCAGTTTTTCCCATTGCCTGTCCCTCCCATCAAGAGGTTTACACAAGCCTCTTGGCCTCATCCATCAGAGGGCAGACAGTAGAAGCAAGAAGAACCAAAATCTCACAGTTGCTAAAACAAAAACCATATTACAGAAAGTTAATCCCAATGAAAAATCAGAAAGTTATGTCCAAGATATAAAGACAAGATAAAACCCCAGAAAGACAACTAAATGAAGTGGAGATAAGCAACCTTCCAGAAAAAGAATTCAGAATAATGATAGTGAAGATGATTCAGGATCTCAGAAAAGAATGGAGGCAAAGCTTGAGAAGATGCAAGAAATGTTTACCAAAGAACTAAAGAACAAACAAACAGAGATGAATAATACACTAGAAGGAATCTAAAGCAGAATAACTGGGGCAGAAGAATGGATAAATGAACCGGAAGACAGAATGGTGGAAATCACTGTCATATAACAGAACATAGAAAAAAGAATGAAAAGAAATGAAGACAGCCTAAGAGACCTCTGGGACAACATTAAACATACCAACATTCGCATTATAGGGATCCCAAAAGTAGAGAGAGAGAAAGGACCTGAGAAAATATTTGAAGAGATAATAGCTGAAAACTTCTCTAACATGGGAAAGGAAATAGTCAATCAAGTATAGAAAACACAGAGTTCCAGGAAGGTAAAACCCATGGAGGAATACACTGAGACACATAGTAATCAAACTGACAAAAAATAAAGACAAAAAGATAAAACATTAAAAGCAACAAGGGATAAACAACAAACAACATACAAGGGAATCTCATCAGGCTATCAGCTGATATCTCAACAGAAACTTTATAAGCCAGAAGGGAAGAACCTACAACCAAGAATACTCTTCCCAGCAAGACTCTTCATTCAGATTTGATGGAGAAATCAAAAGCTTTCCAGACAAGCAAAAGTTAAGAGAATTCAGCACCACTAAACCACCTGGGGAATTCTCTAAGCAGGAAACATAAGATAAAGAAAAGACCTACAAAAAATAAATCAAACAGTTAAGAATATAGTAATAGGATCATGCATATCAATAATTACCTTAAATATAAATGGACTAAATGCACCAACCAAAAGACATAGACTGACTCAGTAGATGTATGCACTTCCACTTACCATATCACTCTGTTTGATTACTCCACCTCCACCCAAATTGTATGCTTGTAATTGTAATTATCTTTATATATTTATTTTTTTATGGTCTGGCTATTAATTATAAAAACTGATAAATATCTTTTATTATTGTGATTATGTAACTATTATTCACTTAATACCATTGTTATGATTGGTCAACAGAAAAATAATAGAACTCTGTATCACCAAAATTAAGAACTAATAGAAGAATCTGTAATCACTTTTTAAAATCCAGATTCATATCAGAATTATCTTGAAATTTTTTGAAAAATATAAATGCTCAGGTATTCCTTTTTTTCTCCAGAGCTCCAGATATGTCTCTAATGAGCAGTCATTTTTAAAAACAAATGGAAGATATGATGATCTTTACTTTTATCAAATTTGTTTCGCTTTTCCTATTTCATATCCAGTGCTCCCACTTCATTTAGTTTATGTCCTCCAATTTCTCCATCTCTTCTTTTTTTTTTTTGATGTTCTTTCTCAAGTCTTTATCAAGTGTAGTAGTAAAGCTTTTGTATATATATAAATATATATTATTAAAAACATGAATTTTTGCTTAACTAAAAAAAGTATGACATTTTGATTCCACTTGTCTGACTTAGTATGAATAGAATGCTAGATTTCTAGTTAAAAAATACAAAAGCAACAAGCAACAAAGGTTTACTGTATAGCATAGGGAACTAGAGTCAGTATCTTGTGATAACCTATGATGGAAAATAATTTCAAAAATAATATGTGTATCTGCATGACTGAATCACCTTGCTGCACACCTGAAACACTGTAAGTTAACTGTACTTCGATGATTTTATATATATATATATATATATATATATATTTATATATAAATACAGGGAACATATAAAGGAACAGTGATCTAAATACACATTGGAGGCAATGGAGTAATGCCTTTAGAAGTCTGGAATAGAATTATTTCTAACATAGAATTTTATACTCCGTCAAGTGTTCCATCAACTGCCAAGGTAAAGCAAGGATATTTTTAGATAATTCAAGATGCAAAACAAAAAAAACAAAACCAGGACACAAAAACAGTATGCCTATCTTAATAAGAGTGGAAAAGGTCTGTTACCAAAATATGGGGATAAACCAAAATTAAAAAACAGAGAGAAAAAAATCCAAAACTAGACAAAAAGGAAAGGGAGGTGTAGTGAAGAGAGAAGATCCACAAAGCACTTATTCAGATTGAAGCAGTGCAATTCAGGAGACTGGATGTGGGCAGCTATCACCATGTCTTTTGTCATTTTCAAACTGATTAAATTACTGAATGATGAAGCCTTTTGAACAAGAGAGTAAAACAAAGAAAGAAGAAGGCATAAAATCCATGAAGTGGTTTAACAAACTCAAAGGAAAGGTAAAAGGAATTCCAGGTATGAAAGAAAAAAGGAAACAAAGGAAGCTCAGGTGAAAGAATTCCTCAAAGGATTTCTCTAAGAAAAAATATGTAACTATTCATGCTCTAATATTATGAAAATGATGTTGAGAGGTTAATAAAAAGTATGAGAAGAATAAGTGCATAGCCATCCATGATATGGAGATATATATATATATGCATATATATATAATATATATTGTATATATCAGATACAATAATATATAATCAAGGCATTAAAAAATTGGGGGGCAAAAGAATAGGTACAAACAGAAAAATTACTAACTTCAATACCAATAAAAATAAGAAACAAACAAAAAACCCTTAAACTTTTTAGTCTAAAATAGTATAAATAATACTGTCTCCTAAGTTCAAATAAAGAATAGCAAAGGGCACAGCACACTATTTTACATATGGACGCATGATATTAGAGGATGATACCTGTATTCACTGTGAATGCTTTTACTGCAAGAGCAAACACTCAAACTTCTGAACCAACATTGCTTATAATAATAATGTTCACAAAAAGAAACAAACCTCAATGAAAAGTGCCCTGTAGGCAAGCCGACATATTTATGCACATATCATTCAAGGGTGAATTCCTGATGCAAACCATGACTTTATGTTTTACACTGCTGCTAGGACACACTAAAGGGAAGCTCACAGACTACTGACAGTTTGTCGTCTGTAATATGCTCCATTTCATATTACACATCAATACTTGTCATTCGATTTCCCTCATTTCATTTCCCTTTTAAAGTTCAGACCTTGTTCCAATTTTTGAGATATCATGAAATACCTAAGGGCTAAGAGTATCATGAAGTTCATCTCCAAGTTACTTTAATTTGATCACAATCTCGCTCAGGGATTGTGACATTCTGTTCTGATGATATTGGTTTATAACTGCAACTTCCACACACACATACATAAAACTAAATGCCACTGAGATACTTTATGTCATCTGTCCCACTAAGAATCCATCTCATAGTCTAGCAAATGCTGCAAGTTTTAATTTGTTAACCATAATATTAATGTCTAGTTATAGTAGAATAAGAATTTAATTACAAAAATAGAAAAAAGCAGGTATAATATTTAGCTTTAGTTAAAAAAAGATGAAATCTAGTGAAACATTATTACTATAATTTTAAAAACTCAAATAACCAACTATATAAGTAAAAACACAAAAGCTTCTAGGGATTAACTACAACAAAAATGATCAAGGAGAGATTAGTAATAAAACCAAGTAAATATTAGATTAGAGTTTGAAGAGTTTTAAAAAATATTCTTTTTGAAGGTGTCTAACATGTATGCTTCTTTAGTAATATACTGATTTGAGAATTTGAATCAGAAGTAGACATGCTAATTAACATATATTTTTGCTTCTTCCTAGGGAAATACCTGTTTTCACCTAAACCAAGCACCATTGACACAATGTTTAGATTATATTGTCAAAACCAGTGGTCCTCTTAGTGTCTATTCCCATATCACAGGCATTGACAACAATGATTCAGTACAAACTACAGTCTATTTTTAATCCCTTCCCTGTGCAATATAATAATACAAATGTACATGCACTTGCAGAAGCACAGAGATCATGGCTTGATGCTGTAATTCTTGTAACAACAACAATAAAGTACCAGTAGGCGTCGCATGCATCTGCCAAGCCTAATTCTGAATTGCTCTGTGTGCTAATACAAGAAAAAGCAATCAAGATACCAACTGGGAAAAACTCCAGGTTTTCTCTTGGGTATACAGATCGTGACTTCTGCTAGGAAACTTGGGTAATATCAATGTTCCAGAAGATTAGAACATGAATCCTTAAGAGCCTGAAACTGCTATAGGCTCTCTGAAGGGCAGCCCTGAACAACTAAACACATGTGTTTTAAAAATATCAGGAGAATTTGGGACATTGTCACAATCCTCCTACAAGGGGCTATTGAAAATGGTTGAAAGGCATTTTCCAGAAATAAAAATAAAGTGGCTGAAATCAGGGGTGGTCCAAATTCTATTCTTTCTTAATTCAGTCATTCAACTCTAACGCATGCAGTTCTAGAATCTTGAACCAGCAGGCTAAGATGAGAATGCCAACCCGCCTACATCAAAGGAGAGCAATAAAGAGCCAGGTGGGGTGGCCCCCTCTGCTCTCCAGCAGTGAGGAGAAACAGTCCATTAAACCCCTGCAGGTGCCCCTTTCCCTTCTGCCTCCGGCCACAGCACCGGAAAACTGGGTAAGGCTGTGAATAGCTGATCTGAACAAAGGAACAATTAAATAGCTGCAGCATAAGGGAAACAGAAGCAGAGGCAATGGCTGTTTGGTAAAGAAAAAGGACTAAAAAACACGATTGCCTCCAGTCCAATTGTTATATTAATCAGGATTCTAAATCCAACTTCCAGTTGTTAAGCAAAGTTGGCACCTTGCAAGCAAGAAGAAGGGAATAATGATAAAGACGATGGCGTGTTCATGTTGTTGAAACTATATTTGGATAACTCTCTGCTCAAAATCCATCTATTTGGGATGGTACTATCTGAGGGACAGAAAGAACAACTAGAGATGATGGGACTGTAAGGATGTGCAGAAACACAAAGTCAGGCATGAGAGCCTGCTACAAAAACAGGCTTAGTTCTTATGCAGTTTAAAAATTAATATTAACTATTCATTAAAAGAACTGATTGCACTTAACCATTAGGGCATTTGTTCTTGCCTTTATTCTACCCACTTTTCATTTTTGCTTTCATTATTCCATTCTCCATCATTTCCAGATGCAGAGGACACATTCACTTTCCAAATCTGCTTTCTTTTGACCAATATCTATCATTTTGCTAATACATACAGAGTATAGAATACATATGATACAAAAAGGGAATAAATGGACATGGAGACATTAATGTCCAGTTATATATATTCTATTTGGATAAACTAATTGATTTATCGACCAATAATGATAAGAGGTAAAAATGAAACTTACTAGCAGTACGTCCCCGTGACATATATACTGTAATTATCTACATTTTACAGATGAGGAAGCTGAAGAACAGAAATGAAGTAGTTTGTCCATAGTTGCTGAGCTTGTAAAGCAAAATTCAAACTTAAGCAGCTTAATTCTAAGAGTACATTCTTAACCACTATATCAAATGACTTAGAGTTTTTCAAAAGGTACAGAAACATTAGGTTAAGTCATTAAATGAAAAGTGAAATGAATGGTATATCCAATAAATGTAATAACTTCTGAAAAGACAGAGATCAGGATAGGTTGAAATATTCAGAAAGAAAACCCTCCTCCCTCACCCCATATGTTTGGGGATCCTGAGGGTAAGAGAAAAAGCTAGGAAAAAAAGAAAGAAAAGGTGCGAAGAAAAGAGGGAGAAGTTACCCATTTTTTTTCACCCTTTCAATACACTGCCTCATGCCAGTACATTGAACAAAGACCTAGTAGTCTTCAATCATCATTCATCTAATGATGCCCTGTGTCTTAAACCATGCTTGGTCACCTTCTATATAAACAACAGAGATTCTAGATCAATTAAAAAAAAAAAACTTTTAAACTCAGTTTAAATAACCTCTTTTTTAAAATACCCATACAATCCTACCTTTTTAGTATAATAATATACAGGCAATCTTGTATTACATAACATCGGTATATACTAGTGTCTCATTGTTTTCCAAATTGCTTAGACTATACTCTGTTTCAAGACAGAGTTGACTATCTCTATACTAGTTCCATTAAGAGCTAAAATCTTGAAACAAGCAAAAGCCAAAAACCAAAAAACTTGGTACTGGCATTTTGCAGTGCCTGATGCTATAACACATGGAGAAATGCTCTTGTGTTGAGCATTTTAAAACATTTAAAAAAAATTTTAACTGCACATATAAGCAGGAAATAGTGTTTATTATTTATGATTTCCCGTTAGCTAAAGTCATGTATTAAATTAGCTTGTGCAAAAAAAATAATCTGTTGAAAAATTCAAAGTATTTCAATTCAAAGATCAATACGAAAAAGAAGCAAAATACTCTAAACTTAAGAGTTGATCATTGGGTGGATATTTGGAAAATGTTTAATGTCAGTGGACTGTGTATGAAACGCTTTGGGGGAGATAGGCCTTGATATGCCTATTTTTTTTTTATCGGGTTTAAGCCCAGAAACTCTAACAAAGTTAATCTAAAACTATCAAAGAGATTTTTCTCAGAACTAGAACTCTGAAAAGTATAGAACAAAGTATGACTCTGTTGTAAAATCAGACCTGGAAAATCTTAGTGAGTCCACTGAATACTTTTTGACCCAAATTCATAGATATAATCTCAGACTAAGCTTTTTAGAAACACTGCATATATTTGCAATAAATATGCTAAGTTCTCTGTACGCTCTGTGAACATCTTCAACCAGATTCCTGCTGCTGCTGCTGCTAAGCAGCTTCAGTTGTGTCCGACTCTGTGTGACCCCACAGACCTCAGCCCAACAGGCTCTCCTGTCCCTGGAATTCTCCAGGCAAGAACTGGAGTGGGTTGCCATTTCCTTCTCCAATACATGAAAGAGAAAAGTGAAAGTGAAGCCACTCAGTTGTGTCCAACCCCTAGTGACCCCATGGACTACAGCCTACAAGGCTCCTCCATCCATGGGATTTTCCAGGCAAGAGTACAGAGTGGGTTGCCATTGCCTTCTCCAAAAGGGTGTCCTACAGACACATTATTACTTGGAGATTAAAAAAGAAGAAGAAAGATAAAGGTCAATTTATATTCTTCACATCTATGTGAATAACATATCCATGACTAGGAGGAGGGGAATCTTGAAATCAGAAAAGCTTATCTTTGTATCAAAAGTTTATTTTGTTTATTTTTGAGTATCCTAACATGTTCCATTCTACATCTACAGACTAGAGCAATTTTTTCTATCTTAAGTTTCATTAATTCAGTAGTTTCATATTTATTCAGTACCCATTGTATGTTAAATGCTATATTTAAAGTTAGATATACATCTGTGAATTCCAAAGTTATGGAATAATAACAGCACAAATTCAAAATGCAGCAACCTAATAGAGTGGCAGAATTGTATTTTAATTTTTGTTTTATTTCGATGGAACATAAGGGAATTAAGAATTCAATTTTAGATCTGTTAAATGTGAAATGTCAAGGAGACATCCCACTGAAGATGTCTACTAGACAGCTGCATATTTAGAGCGGAAGTTGAGAGGATAGGATTGGGTTAGAAATATACATCTGGAAGCCATTGTACTATACACTTCATTTAAAGGAAATGAAAGCTGAGTTTTGAAGGTAAGTGAATAGGAATAAAATACATGCTTTTTTGGCATAGTAATTATTTAAGCTGGCTTTTTTTTTTTTTAATTTAATTTATTTTTTTTAATTGTTTTTGCCATACATTGTCATGATATCACCATGGGTTTACATATGCTTCCCCTCTGGAACCCCCCTCCCTCTTCCCTCCCCCCCCCCCGGGAAATCTCGCTGCACCAGCCCCGAGCATCAGTCCTGGGCTGGCGATTGATTAGACATATGAAAATTAACATGCTTCAATGCCCTTCTCCCATATCATCCCACCCTTACCCTCATCCACAAAGTCCACGAGTCTATTCTATACATCTGCGTTCCTTTTGCTGTCTCGTATGTTGGGTTCTCGTTACCGTCTTTCTAAATTCCATATATATGCGTTAATATACTGTATTGTTGTTTTTGCTTCTGGCTTACTTCACTCTGGATAATGGGCTCCAGTTTCGTCCATCTGAGTAGAATTGCTTCAAATGAATTTTTTTTTAATGCTGAGTAATATTCCATTGTGTATATGTACCACAGCTTTCTTATCCATTCGTCAGTTGATGGGCATCTAGGTTGCTTCCATGTCCTGGCTATTGTAAACAATGCAGCGATGAACATTGGGGTACACGTGGCTCTTTCAATTCTGGTTTCCTCGGTGTATATGCCCAGCAGTGGGATTGCTGGGTCATATGGCAGGTCTATTTGCAGCTTTTTAAGGAACCTCCACACTGTTTTCCATAGTGGTTGTACTAGTTTGCATTCCCACCAACAGTGTAAGAGGGTTCCCTTTTCTCCACATCCTCTCCAGCATTTATTGCTTGTAGACTTTTGGATGGCAGCCATTCTGACTGGTGTAAAGTGGTACCTCATTGTGGTTTTGATTTGCATTTCTCTGATAATGAGTGATGTTGAGCATCTTTTCATGTGTTTGTTAGCCATTTTTATATCTTCCTTGGAGAAATGTCTGTTAAGTTCTTTGGCCCACTTTTTAATTGGGTTGTTTATTTTTCTAGAATGGAGCTGCAGGAGTTGTTTGTATATTTTTGAGATTAATTGTTTGTCTGTTGTTTCATTGGCTATTATTTTCTCCCATTCTGAAGGCTGTCTTTTCACCTTGCTTATAGTTTCCTTTGTTGTGCAAAAGCTTTTAATTTTAATTAGGTCCCATTTGTTTATTCGTGTTTTTATTTCCAATATTCTGGGAGGTGGGTCATTTTTTTAAGAAACAGTCAACACAAAGTAAAGCTCTGAAAACTAGGTACAAGTTACATTTTTGTAACAACAAAAATACAGTCAGTAATTGTGGTACCAGACTCTAGAGCCCAGGTTCAGTAGTTGCAGGGGCTTAGCAGCTCTAAGGCAAGTGGGATCTTCCCAAACAAAGAATCACACTCATGTCCCCTGTACAGGCAGGCAGATTCTTAACCACCAAACCACAAGGGAAGTCCAAGGGAAGAATTCTTATGATGTCAATTTCACAAATCTCTGCCAATAGGGTCTGAGGAAGTGGGAACCCTTTCATTTTTCTAAATTTAGCTTAGCAGGAGAAAATACTTGTGAAATTAATTATGTGAGTATAGCTAAAACAGGAGGGAAAGCAGCAGGGCACAACTTTTGAAAGAATGGCATAGCCAGAGAACACAGCATAAACTGATTAGAATAAAATGGGTCCAAGATGGCAGACAAGTCAGCTTCCACTGGACCTTGATCCTCTATCAGTAAATTAAATGACACACCCAGAGGCACCTTCGGAACTGTCAAATTCCAAAGAACTGTCAATTGACCAAAAAGTGGGCAATGGCCCAATTCCTCCACCCCTTCCCCAAAATAGTTGGAATAATTCCCCCATTCATTAGCCTATGAAATATCCAGCCCATAAAATCTAACCACATCACATTTTGGAGCAACCGCACTCACCCTCTGCAATGGCCCACACTCTGTCTATGGACTGTGTTTCCCTCTGAATAAATCTACTTCTTTGTATCACTTTGTCTCTCACTGATTTCTTTCTGCAATGAGACATCAAGAACCCGAGCTTCATTAGGTTCTGAAACCAGCTCTGTGATCTCAGCAGGAAGACTATGGATTTTGGTCAGGTTCGAGTCTTGGCTGTGTGAGTTTGAGCCCCAAACTAGGTTTTGGCCGTGTTTGAGGTCTGCCCTCATGAATTCAAGTCCCTATCTGAGGTAAAGGGTTTCAAAACAACTTGGGTAATAATTTATTTTAAGTACTCTCATTTTACGATTCAGAGATAATTATTGCTTTGTTCTGTGTGTCATTGGTATAAGAAGGAAAATCACAGATGAGGTTTTCCTTTCATCTTGTTCGATGTCCTGATAGACTGACTTTGTTACCAGTGAGAATATTCCCTCTGATCTCCTCTGGTCGGAGGATGTATGTACTGGGATGCATTTGGTGGACAGCTGAATAGGCTACTGATCCAATAAACAGCATTCTCTTTGTTCAACCATGATAGCTCTCAGAGGAATTTGTCAAAAATGGGTTCCAATTCATACAGGGTCTTTGTCATCACAACCTTCATTGCTTTGTTAGTTCTAGCAAAGTCCCATCAGGTAGCACGTGTACAATGTCAGAGATTAATGGGTCTATTGCTGGAGATATCTCACATTCTTGGAACCTGGAATGTTCTGTGGCAAGGAAAGTTCTTGCATTCTTAGGCTAACTTTGGGAGTGAACTTTCTGAATCTTGTGTTTTGCCTCTTACACCCTTAGTCAAATTCAAAATGGCATGTTAGTTTAAATTACCACTGAGATTAATAGACCCTACTCATTAATAGGCAAATAATGGATCTTTTGCTCTCATCCTGAACAACTGCATTATTGATACCTTAGGAAAGAGGACACAAAAGTATAACACCTGGCCACAGGAGTTCCTTAACAGAATGAAAGAACAGAAATTGGACTTAGAGCAAAAATTAAGGTCTACATCCAATGTAAATTCTCTTCTCAAAATCTCTCCCCATCTGCCTATTTTAGCTTCCCTTATCTTATATGATTTAAGATCACTCTAGCCTGATCTCCAGGCCCTTGGTATACAGGTTAGTCATGTAAATACTGAAAGTCAAGAGGTGAATTTGGCAGAAGAACCTAGAATAGGCAGTGGGTCTGTTTGCTGTCTGTCAACACTCCTCCTGAAATGGAGAGGGACTCTGTGGGACTCTCTCAGGTACAAATTATTTCCATGTCCCCTGTCTCTTCTTTGTAGGATATAAGCTTGACTTTCCCTGAGTTCCAAAGGGCAGATTTAAACAGCTGCTAATCAGGGAAGGCTCAAAGTTTCATTGAGTTAGACAAGGCTGTGGTCCATGTGATCACATTGGTTACTATTCTGGATTGTGGTTTTCAGTATGTCTGCCCTCTGATGGAAGGTAAGAGGCTTATGGAAGCTTCCTGATGGGAGAGACTGACTGACTGAGGGGGAAACTGGGGCCATGCTCAATATATCTTTAATCCAATTTTCTGTTGATGGGTGGAGCTGTATTCCCTCCCTGTTACTTACCTGGGGCCAAACTATGGTGGAGGTAATGAAGATAATGGTGACCTCCTTCAAAAGGTCCCATGCCTGCACTGCTACACTCAGTGCCCCCAACCCTGCAGCTGGTCACCGCCGACCCACACCTCCACGGGAGACTCCTGGACACTCAAGGGCAAGTCTGGGTCAGTCTCGTGTGGGGTCACTGCTCCTTTCTGCTGGGTCCTGGTGCACACAAGGTTCTGTTTGTGCCCTCCAAGAGTCTACTTCTCCAGTCCTGTGTAAGTTCAGGTGTGGTTAATAGTGACCTCCTCCAAGGGCTTATGCCATACCCAAGTCTGCTGCACTCAGAGCCCCTGCCCCTGTGGCAGTCCACCACTGGCCTGTACCTCCACAGGAAACACTCAAACACAGCTCTGTCTCAGTCTCTGTGGGGTCTGTGGGTCCTGGTGCACACAAGGTTTTTTGAGCCCTCTGAGCATCTCTGGCGGGTATGGGGTTTGATTCTAAATGCCATTTTGCCCTTCTTACTGTCTTGCTGGGGCTTTTCCTTTGCCCTTGGACATGGGGTATCTCATCACAGTTGCTCCAGCGCCACGCAGCCGCTACTCCAGTGCCTTTTTGTTGGATCATCGAAAAAGCAAGAGAGTTCCAGAAAAACATTTACTTCTTCTTTATTGACTCTGCCAAAGCCTTTGACTATGTGGATCACAATAAACTGTGGAAAATTCTGAAAGAGATGGAAATACCAGACAACCTGACCTGCCGCTTGAGAAATCTATATGCAAGTCAGGAAGCAACAGTTAGAACTGAACATGGAACAACAGTCTTTTTCCAAATAGGAAAAGGAGAACATTAAGGCTATATATTGTCACCTTGCTTGTTTAACTTATATGCAGAGTACATCATGAGAAACACTAGGCTGGATGAAGCACAAGCTAGAATTAAGATTGCCGGGTGAAATATCAATAACCCCAGATATGCAGATGATACCAACCTTTTGGCAGAAAGTGAAGAACTAAAGAGGCTCTTGATGAAAGTGAAAGAGGAGAGTGAAAAAGCTGGCTTAAAACTCAACATTCAGAAGACAAAGATCATGGCATCTGGTCCCATCACTTCATGGCAAATAGATGGGGAAACAGTGACAAACTTTATTTTTTTGGGCTGCAAAATCACTGCAAATTGTGACTGCAGCCATGAAATTAAAAGATGCTTGCTCCTTGGAAGAAAATCCATGACCAACCTAGACAGCATATTAAAAAGGAGGGACATTACTTTGCCAACAAATTTCTGTCTAGTCAAAGCTATAGTTTTTCCAGTAGTCATGTATGGATGTACTATAAAGAAAGCTGAGTGCCAAAGAATTAATGCTTTTGAACTGTGGTGTTGGAGAAGACTCTTGATAGTCCCTTAGACTGCAAGGAGATCCAACCAGTCCATTATAAAGGAAATCAGTTCTCGATATTCATTGGAAGGACTGATGCTGAAGCTGAAACTAAAATACTTTGGCCACCTGATGCGAAGAACTCACTCATTTGAAAAGACTCTGATGCTGGGAAAGATCAAAGACAGGAGTAGTAGGGGACAACGGAGGATAAGATGGTTGAATGGCATCACATACTCAATGGACATTAGTCTGAGTAAACTCTGGTAGTTGGTGATGGACAGGGAGGCCTGGCGTGCTGCAGTCCATGGGGTCGCAAAGAGCTGCACACGTGAGCAACTGAACTGACTGAATCAGGGAAGGAAGGGGATGGAGAGAAATGGAGGAAGAGTGTCAAGAAATGGAGGAATGTCAAGAAACAATAGTGCAGCCTTGGGGCAGGGTTTTGGTTCTTCCTCAAGGAATGTACACAATATACAGAACAATACCTTTGATCACTTCAGTAGGAACTGAGGCCCCCATTCAGGAGGAGGATGGTAACTTTAAGTTGAACACAAGATTCCTGGAGCAACACCCTGTTACCTCAAAGCCAGCCATTCAGATGAAAGTGGGAGATAACAAGCATTCTGACCCCTTACCCAAATGATTCTCCCTTTAAATGTTTCATTGCGAAGCAGAAGCCTTAGGGTTGGTTTTGGATATGAATATGCCTTCTCTCCAGGCTGCTGGCCTCCTAAATAAAGGCATCTTTCCTTTCAACCAACACTTGCCTCTAGAGTACTGGCTTACATGCTACAAGAAGCCAAATCTGAGTTCAGTAACACTGCTACTTCCCAGGCCTCTGTAATCAGGCTCTGCCACCTTCAGATATTTTTATATAATGTCTTCTGCAAATGTATCCTGGATCCCCAGTGCAAAGAAGTCAGGTCCCCTTGGACAACAGCAGATTTTCAAAAAACTACTGAAATAAGAGGGTATAAGGAGTTGTTTCATTTTGTAGATCAGTGTCATCAGCTTCCTAACAAAACTACTGAATTGTTGATCTTTGAACAGTGCAGGATTTAAGAACGCCAACCGCTCACACAGTTGAAAATCCATGTATAATTTTCCTGTTATCCCTCAGTATTTGTCATTCTACACACATGGATCCAGTCTACCATAGATCTTGTAGTATCACTGTATATATTTATTGAGAAACTTCTGTAGTAAGTGGCACCATTAAGTACAAACTTGCTGAACAAGGGTGAATAGTTTGGAAGTCATGTGTTTGGTTTTGAAGACATGGCTCCCAGAGTAGAAAAGCATGTTTAGGTTGATATAGAATCAAGAGCTCACTACCCAGGTCACAACAGGAGCACCTAATATAATCTTATTGTTTCAAAACCTGAAAGCAGTTTGGGAAAGCTTATTAAATTTGCTGTCTGAGCTTCCCCTTAAGAGTCTTACAGATGCTAATGAAAACATTAAGTTAATTAACAAGAGTAAGAGACGAGGCTAAGGGGACAGTAAGGAGAAACTTCCCTAAAAGGTAGAAATTTTTAAATGATAATTAAAGAATAAATTGAATGCTGACTGGGTCAAAACAAAGAGGAAACAGAAAGGGGAGAGTAAGAGGACTCATCCCAATATTGTAAACATCTTTAGATTTTTATTAAGAACTGGTTAAAGCAACCAGTGATGGAGGCAAAGTAAAGGTTCAAAGTTATGGTTACTCCAGTCGTCATGTATGATGTGAGAGTTAGACCATAAAGAAGGCTGAGTGCTGAAGAATTGATGCTTTTGAATTGTGGTGTTGGAGAAGACTCTTGAGGGTCCCCTGGACTGCAAGGAGATCAAACCAGTTAATCTTAAAGGAGATCAGTCCTGAATATGCAGTGCAATGACTGATGCTGAAGCTCCAACACTTGAGTCACCTGAGGCAAAGAGCCAACTCATTGGAAAAGACCCTGATGCTGGGAAAGACTGAAGGCAAAAAGAGGAGGGAGAAGCAAAGAATAAGATGGTTAGACAGCATTACCGACTCAGTGGACATGGATTTGAGCAAACTGTGGGAGGTAGTGAAGGACAGAGAAGCCTGGTGTATTGCAGTTGATGGAGTTGCAAAGAGTTGGACAGGACTTAGTGACTGAACAACAGTAAAAATAAAATATATGGACTTAAAGCAAAGGTTTTGCTACAACATAATCAAAGTTGCATGCAACAAAAGGAACCCTCTGTTGGTCCCCCAAAATTAAAGGTCCCAAAGTAGTTCACTCTAGATACCCTAGCTTGAAGAAATTTACAAACTGGAAGGTAGAAATCACAAGGAAATATCTGACCAGCAACAATTTGGGTCAGTACTTAGGCAGGTTAGTCAAGTTAAAGGCTGATAAAAGGGCCAACGTCCCTTGGCTCAATTCCTCACTGAGTACCCATAGCGTTTTACACAAGAGTCAGCAAAACCATCATGAGGTAAAGGAAAGAAAGTTTCCAGGAGTATGCAGGAAACTCATGCACTGTGGCACAAAAGCCACTGATGAAGCCCTGGTGTGGGCAACAGTTAGTCTGAAAGACTACAGGAATGTAAGGGATTATAGGATTCTAAAGAGCATGACATTTAAACAGGCTTTATGTAAAGAACTTGTGTCAGTTTTACCTGAATACTTTATAGGAAAGGATATTATATCTGGCCAGGAGCACTTCTCCTATTCATTATGTAAAAACAAAACCTGTTGATGAAGTTTTAACTATATTCTTATAGTTAGGAAGTAAGAGTTGATGGAATTAAATACAAAGTTGATAGTGTGAACTAACAATCATATATGATGGCAAGACATTAAAAATTTTAACTTTAAAAAAATGTTCTCTGCCCCTCCTTTCTCCCCATTCCTGCTTTATACATGGACCAAACCTCCCTGTGTACAACCGGCTCAACCATGAACAGCAATGTTCTCCTAGTACCAATCAGACAACTCCTTAAAAAATACCATTTCCTCTTGATCTTGTAAGGGGTTATGATGACCTACCACTTTGTACCTGCAGATCTGCATTGTGTAAACTGTCAGTTATACATCATTTAATGCAGAGCTTTCTGTTTCAAAAACATATAACTGTGCTTTGACTTCTAACTGGTGGATTCTAACCATGCTGACTTCTAACTATGCTGGGTTATAATCCACAATTTGGCTCTAAGACAATTTCCCACTTATTTCTTATACCAACTGAGTAATTCTTCATGGACAGTAATAAAAATGGTATACTTTAAAAAGCTTTATGTATGGAATTTAGAAAGATGGTAACGAGAACCCAACATACGAGACAGCAAAAGGAACGCAGATGTATAGAATAGACTCGTGGACTTTGTGGATGAGGGTAAGGGTGGGATGATATGGGAGAAGGGCATTGAAGCATGTTAATTTTCATATGTCTAATCAATCGCCAGCCCAGGATTGATGCTCGGGGCTGGTGCAGGGAGATTTCCCGGGGTGGGGGGAGGGGAGAGGGAGGGGGGTTCCGGAGGGGAAGCATATGTAAACCCATGGTGATATCATGACAATGTATGGCAAAAACAATTAAAAAAAATAAAAAATGAAAAAAAAAAGCTTTATGTAGAGTAATTGTGTCTCTTCTGCTTGTATTTTGAGGATGAACACTGTAGCTCAGTGGAGAATGTATACTTTACCCAATGCTGTAAAAACAGAAGGCATGTAGGGCTAAGCAGTATTATTTGTACATGTTAAAGGGACCAACAAAACTGTCAGAAAGCACAGTGTGGCACAGAAGCTGGAGGCTGATATTTAAGGCTTGATAGAAGCCACATTAGAGGTTTTTCCCCTAAGAGTGAATTGGTCTAAGATTGAATCATGCACTTAGAAAAAGAATATCCAAATGCCTTTGTTAGAAAGCTTTATCCAGAGTTTACAAAGCTATAAATCTTTTGGTTTCCATCTTAGCTGGATATCTTCTACATGATATAATAAAGGAAATAAAAGATAATTTAGTTAATGAGTGAGTCAGTGCTTGATATTCAATATGCAATCCAATTCTTTGAGAATTTGGAAGTAACCATTCTGTTGAAGACTAGAGAGTCACTTGGACAGCAAGGAGATCAAAACAGTCAACATTAAAGGAAATCAATTCTGAATATTCATTGGAAGGACTAATGCTGAAGCTGAAGCTACAATATTTTGGCCACCTGATGCAAAGAGCTGACTCACTGGAAAAGACCCTGATGTTGGGAAAGACTGAGGCAGGAGGAGAAAGGGGGCGGCAGCGGATAAGATGGTTGGATGGCATAAGCCACTCAATGGACATGAGTCTGAACAAACTCCAGGAGATAGTGAAGGACAGAAAAGCCTGGCGTGCTGCAGTCCATAAGGTCACAAAGAGTAAGACATGATTTAGTAACTGAACCATATCCCATCAGAAAATCTTCACGCCAGTGGTGTGGCTCCAAATCTAAGCCCTACTAAGACCCAAGCCCCTATTTATCCCCAAAGGCCTGTAAGTACTGAGAGATTACAAACAGAATTGTTCTCCACCTAAGAAGAGAAAAAAATTAAATACTAAGTACTCTAGATCTGTGATAATAAGCAAATGTGCCCTGAAACTCCATCATGGAACAAAACAAAAGCAAAAAACCAAAAATTTGGATACTTTCTCTGTGCTTTTGTGATTTGGATTCTCTACCACTCCTGTTTTCTAGGACCTAAAAGCCATTCTTTGAAATGCAAATTTTAGAGAGATGTTTCTAATCAACAAGAAAAAAGAGTAAGAAGAAGGAGGGTATTCTCTGTGTCTGTTTTTACACTTATTTGTGCCTACACAGGTATGCTGTAGATATGATATTTCTCTACCACTGGATGAAACTGCCAACATCAATTAGTAAAAGAGGGCTATTTAGTCGGGTGGAAGGCAAGCATAAAAGAATTGCAATTATAAAAGGCAAGCAATCCTCATATAAGAATTCAGTTCAGTTCAGTCACTCAGTTGTGTCCCACTCCTTGCGACCCCATGGACTGCAGCACGCCAGGCTTCCCTGTCCATCACCAACTCCTGGAATTGCTCAAACTCATATCTTTCAAGTCAGTAATGCCATCCAACCACCTCATCCTGTTTTCCTCTTCTCCTCCTGCCTTCAACCTTTCCCAACACCAGGATCTTTTCAAATAAGTCAGTTCTTCGCATCAGGTGTCCAAAGTATTAGAGTTTCAGCTTCAGCATCAGTCCTTCCAATGAATATTCAGGACTGATTTCCTTTAGGATGGACTGGTTGGATCTCCTTGCAGTCCAAGGGACTCTCAAGAGTCTTCTCCAACACCAGAGTTCAAAAGCATTAATTCTTCAACACTTGACTTTCTTCACCATCCAACTCTCACATCCATACATGACTACTGGGAAAACTATTGCTTTGACTAGACGGACCTTTGTTGGCAAAATAATGTCTCTACTTTTTAATATGCTAAGTTGGTCATAGCTTTCCTTCCAAGGAACAAGTGTTTTTTAAATTTATGCCTGCAGCCATCATCTGCAGTGATTCTGGAACCCCCCAAAAATAAAGTCTCTCACTGTTACCATTGTTTCCCCATCTATTTGCATGAAGTGGTGGGACCAGATGCCCTGATCTTAGTTTTCTGAATGTTGAGTTTTAGGCCAACTTTTTCACTCTCCTCTCTCACTTTCATCAAGAGGCTCTTTACTTCTTCTTCACTTTCTGCCATAAGGGTGGTATTGGGGTATACTAAAATTCCCAGAAATACAGAAACTAACCCAATTTTTTTTCAAGTTCATATGACCTGGTGTCAATTCAGTTCAGTTCAGTCACTCATTCATGTCCAACTATTTGCGACCCCATGAATTGCAGCATTCCAGGCCTCCCTGTCCATCACCTACTCCCTGAGTCCACCCAAACCCATGTCCATCAAGTTGGCAATGCCATCCAGCCATCCAGGCATCTCATCTTCTGTTGTCCCCTTCTCCTCTTGCCCTCAATCTTTCCTAGCATCACGGTCTTTTCCAATGAGTCAGCTCTTCACATCAGGTGGCCAAAGCAATCTTCCATAAATAGAAGCTAGTTGAAGTTTGTTGGCTTAATTAAAATAGCATATCTTCAGAGCTACAAGGACTTCCCAGGTGGCTCAGTGGTAAAGTATCTGCCTTCCAGTGCAGAAGTCATGGGTCCCATCCTCAACTCAGAAGATCCCCTGGGGGAGGAAATGGCAACCCACTCCAGTATTCTTGGCAAGATAATCACACAGACAGAGAAGCCTGGTTGGCTACAGCCCATGGGGTTGCAGAGTCAGACATGACTGAGCACAGCACAGTTCAGCGTTATAAGTACTCCATATAATGCAGACATACAACTTTAATTCTGCCTGAGTTTACTAGTCAAATAAATTCATATTATATCTTTTACAAAATTTGTCAGCAAGAAAATTAGCTTGAGATGATGGCTGAGTTTGTCCAATGTCTCATGGGCTTTCATGAATAATCCAAACAAAATTGTTAGAAGCAAGTGACTTATTATAGATAGATATAAGTAGGATAAGTGTTTTTAGGTAAACCTTCTGCAATAATTATGTTTTAGGGTCTGTGTGTGTGTGCGCGCAGTCACTCAGTCATGTCTGACTCTTTGCTACCCCATGGACTGTAACCTGCCAGGCTCCTCTCTCCATAAAATTTTCCAGGCAAGAATACTGGAATAGGTTGCCATTTCCTCTTCCAGTGGATCTTCCAGACTCAGGAACTGAACCCCTGTCACTTGCATCTCCTGAATTGGCAGGCAGATTCTTTATCACCGAACCACCTGGGAAGCCCATGTTTTAGGGTTAAAGTGCGAAAACATTAGTCTCTCAGTCATGTCCGACTCTTTGTGACCCCATGGACTGTAGCCCGCCATGCCCCTCTGTCCGTGGAATTCTCTGGGCAAGAATACTGAAGTGAGTAGCCATTCCCTTCTCCAGGGAACCTTCTCAGCTGAGGGACAGAACCCACGTCTCCTGCATTGTAGGCAGATTCTTTTCTGAGCCACCAGAAAAGCCCCCATGTCTTAAGGTATATGTACTTAAAAATAGCTTCATAATCTCTTTGATAAGTTGAACGTTCAGTCTTGCTAACTTAAATGTTGGAGATTTACTGAATTCCCAACAAAGAAATAAAATTTTAATAATATGTATACATCCTATATAGGCTTCCCATGTGGCACAAAGGTAAAACCTTGCCCGCCAGCTCAGAAGATGCAAGAGACACAGGTTTGATATCTGGGCCCAGAAGATCTCCTGGAGGAGGAAATGGCAACCCACATCAGTATTCTTACCTAGAAAATTCCAGGGACAGAGGAGACAGGCTACAGTCCATGGTGCTGCCAAGAGTTGGACACGACTGAGTGACTGAGCATAGCATATACCCTGAATATGTGAGAGATACCCAGGAAAACTCAAAACACCCATTCTGAGCATCCAAAATGGCCACAGCCGCCACCTTAAATATTATTTCAAGAAAAGACAAAAGAAAGACGTTGACGTAGGAAAGATCATTCAGGGGAGGTGACAGGGAAATTAAGTGGAAATAGTCTGGTTCAGGCTTTAGAGACAAGAAAGCAAAGCAGGCCTCCGACCTTGCTTCTGACCTGCCTGGACACTGTGCTGACTAGGTGTCTGCCAGTAGGTGCACGGACTGTTACCAGTAAGATGAGCAGCAATATAGATAAAAGAGGGAGCAAGTCTTGGAATTCTTGAGCTCCTGGAGGTCTAGCCAACTGTGCCTAGGGCTTAACAAAAGCCTACAACTCGTAAGATAAAACAAATAACATGATAAAAAAAGATTAATGTGGCATTAGACTTGCAATTTGCTCGCAGACTGATGACTCTATCAGTTTTTGGTCTGGGACTGTTTTGAGAGCAGTGGGAACCCTCAAAACTGCAATTTTGAAGTCTCACCTGTTGGGTGTACACACCAGCTGGGTGAAAGTGTTAGTCACTCAGTCATGTCCAACACTTTGTGACCCCGTGGACTGCAGCCCACCAGGCTCCTCTGTCCATGGAATGCTTATGCCAAAGAGGTATATTTGGGAATGGCAAACTCTGTTCCCCTTCATTGTGAAAGAATAATGAGGGACTACATAAAGGGACAAGGGAGCTTATGAAAGGATAAGCATAAACTAAAAATGACAGATGCAACTATTAGATATCTACAATTGTTCTTGCAAGGACAAAATCACAAATTTAAGACTCTGAAGTTCTGACAATGATGACTTATTTGTAGATTTTTCTTTCATCTCAGAAATCATGTCTATCTAAAACTATAATATTTTCTACTCAATATTTTAAGTATAGTTGAGTGATATAATCTATTCTCAGCTAAATTCACCAAAGATTTTAACTAATTTATATATTTTTATTGTGTGAAATGAAATTCATATTTTATGGTGAAACATGAAAAGTTTAAACATAAAAAACTTTTATCTGCCCTTTAGCCTCCATTCTCCCTACATTATGCATTGAACAAACCTCCCCATCGGCAGAAATATGGCTCCGCCATGAAGTACAATATTCTCCTAGCATTAGCAAGACAACTCCTTAAAAGATACATTCCTTCTTGATCTTGTAAGGGGTCAGGATGACCCAACACTTTGTACTTGCAGATCTACCTTGTGTAAACTCAATAATACATCATTGAATGCACAGCCCTCTGTTTCAGAAAACTGATATAGTGTACTTTGACTTTTAAAGGGTAGAACAGTTCTCAGAGCTTTCTGAGTTGCTGCTCCCATGTTGTAATCCTCAGTTTAGCTCACACAAAATTTTGCATTTCTTTCTTAGATCAACTGATTTTTTTTTTCATGGACAATTGTGAACAATTCATTTGATAATTAAATTTATATCTACTTATGTCATTTCAGACAAGTTATAAGCCTTAAATTTCTTTGTACATTAAAAGAAAACTAAGTAGGAGAAAAAGCTTTTCAAAAACTATAATTGAGGAAGCAGTGTGATCTCAGTGCAAACTGAAGTTAAATTAGGAAGGACAAAGAAATGACTAATAGATAGAATATTGAAATATTAGATAAGCTGTAACATTTAATTTTTAATTGATTATCGTTTCTTACATCCTTGATAACAACTTTTGATTCCTAAACCAGCAGATTTTTTAAGTGTTTTCTCAAAAGTATTATGTCTGTGTATACTGACTGAATATAGGATATTTTTGTTAAATTAAATTAGTTTTTGAATGTAACACAAATGATACTCCAATAAAAATTACTTTAAAAAAGAAAGTAGTCTTTAGAGGAAAACACATAGCTATTATAGCATCTAACTAAAGGTAAAAATATCACAAGGACACAGAAAGCTTTATATTTTAGTTAATTTCAACTGAGAGAATGCAAAAAGTTGATAGTACTTTACAATGTCAGAAATAAATTTTTAAATTTATGATTATTTTCTTAACTGAGGGAAAAATAAGCAATGTTTAAAATCAATTACCCCCAAACAAACAACTCTTAGAAAAATAATTAGATTAACAATCAAGAAGGAAGTGAAACTAAAGGTATTACATCTTTTCTCCCTATTTCTCTATATTTTACAGATTACCTGAAAAGAAATAAATGGCTTTTAAAAATAATTTTAATTCATTTCATTGTTCTCACTCCCCAGTCTATATTAGCATAAGCTGTAACCCTATTAACTTTTCTTTTAAATGTGTTATCTTTTTCTCCTCATTTATTTTCTCCCTAAATAAACAGTAAATAATAAATGATGCAAATTTCCATGTTAGAGAATAAAATAATTTTGTTTTTCCAATGAGGATACTAATTTTTCCTAGGATAATAACTTTCTCTCTCAGAATTATAATTAAAAAATGGTTTTTGAGGGAAGAAAATAGGAATGAAATAGAATGAAGATAGAATACGGCCTGAGAAGAAGAGAGGGTGAGAGATGGATCTAATTCAATTACTTAGGAGAGGAAAATTAGTAGTAAATTATTTTCATTACTGATTAGAATTCAGAATGCTACATTATATAGCTAAAAAATTATATTAACATATTTGAAATTTCTGCATTAGCTTAGATTTGGAGAAGTTTGTGTATATGGTTTGATGTATCACAACCAAGGTGGGTTATTTCAGAGATTAGAGGCACATTAAGTTTATTTACACATACCATTTATTTAAATCACTGAATTGATGGTTTGATTAGTCTCTGTTATTTGAGATCACATTACAAAGTTATATAAAACAACACTTAGGGGTCTATCTTTATTGATTGTAAAATAATAATTTTAGATGTTTCAATTTTCATGATAAAGGACCCATTTCATATGAATTAGTCCCAACAGAAACAGCTTGTTTTTGGATATATAAACTGGAGCCAAACTAAGAAAATTATGGACCAGGTGAGCAGAATTATTACAGAGCATTCATTCAGCTATTGTTCTACATGTTTTCTAGGTGGGGGAAAATATATAGCACCCTATAGGCTTGAACTGAAGATCTCCTTTCTAGAGCAAGATAGCTTTTAGATGTACTAGGCTGTTCATTGGCTACCACCTAACAAGGCACTGCCCCAAGTCTACAAAAATACTTTTCAAAATGTTCACAATTTAAACAAGTGATCCAGGCTATTTCTCCTTTCCCTAAAATCAATTCTCTATTCAAAAGAAAAGGATAACTGAATTTCTGCCCATTATAAAACAAAAACATAACTGAATTCTTACCTCTACATCCTAGTAACGAAAGATAGACTATGAGGTGGAGTGCAGAAGGAACACAAACAAAGAGCTATCCTGGGCTTCCTGACCGATTCATTTCATTTTTGTCAATTGCTTTAACTCTCCAATTGCAAACTTCCCGTTGCCCACTTACTAGATTATACCTTCAGCATTTCTTGTAACTGCTACTGCCTGAGGCAGCCTATTTGATTTTGCCTACACTGCTCAGGGGCTTGCACAGAGCAGTAGTGTTAAACTTGCAATAAAAAGGAGCCAAGCCTTTCAATGCTTCCTCAAATAACTTGGCAGACCCCATCATGCTTCTTCCTACTAAAGTCCGGAAATAGATTCTGCCCCAGGGGAAATACAGCTTCTTCACCGAAGCGTCTGTCCATAATCTCTGATTTTTTCATGAGGCTCTTACTGTTTTCAAAGTGACTCTGACTCCCTGCCCACTGGAACTATCTCCAGGCTGCCTTAAAAAGTGTATTGAAAACACTTGGAAAATGATCCATGTCACAGCCCAGCAGCTTTCAAGAAATACCATACTTTATATTTTGTCTTCTTGGTCATAGCAAATATGCATGTCCTTTATGAATAATTTGAACTTCCTAGAACCTTTATTCATTTTTACCCTTCCTAGTCTCATTTCTGTTGGAGAGCAATTTTGTTTGTTTATACTTTGTTTTAAACTAATGATCAACAAAAGGATAACAGTATAGCATGGTGATTAAATGCATGGATCCAAGACACAGTTAACCTAATTTGAACCATGTCTCTATACTTTAATACCTATATGGCCATAGGCAAATTATTTAATTCCTCCAGACTTTAATTTCCTCATCTGTAAAATGGAGATAATCATAATAATTGCTGGCCTCACAGAGTTGCTATGGGGATTAAATATGCCAGTATAGTTAAAACACAGGTACTTAGAAAAATGTGACCAAAATGAACTCATGATAAACTCTTTGTAAGTATTAGACAGAATATTATATTTGCCATCCAAGATGTGTTCTGAGTAATAATAAATATCAGCATGCAACTATTTGGCTTGCTTTAAAAGCGTACCACTCTGAATACTCTAAAATAGACCCAAGGTCTGCAATGAGCTATCTTTCGCCCTCATGGGATGAAGCTGTGAATAACAGCTGATCATGACTACTCAAGACACCAAAATAATGGTCTTGCCAGCTTTGATCCAGTGGGACTCAAGCAGGAGGGAGCCAAGACATTGCAAAGAGCTATGGGAAAAAAAAAGAGGGAGAAAAGAAGGAAAACAGGAGAAGAAAGGGCAGAACAGATGAACAAATGTCTTGTCTCATTTTTTGTATTCTATGTTAAGTTTTTGATCAGATATTAATGGCATTACATTCTCTGTGAAACATGGACAGTTCCTAAACACCCTTTGAACTTCGTATGGAGTAATAGCATGGGACTAGTTGGAGAAGGCATTGTCCAGGATATTTGACCTTCAGAATGGTTACACTTACATCCAAGCATACAATAGACAGTTTCAGAAACTTCCATTGTGGTATTTTACTTGACAGTAGAGAGTAATAGAGCATTTTAAAAGAAAAGGCACTGGCAACATGGAGATATCTTGGACTCTGAAATGAACCTGAAGGAGAAACATAAGCTTTGAGAATAATGTCTCCAACTCAAAAGTCAAGAACAAGCTATATTATGTGTGTGTGTGTGTGAGTATGTGCATGCATGTGTGTGCATGCATGTGTGGAAGAAAAACTGGAAAAAGTGGCAGTATCTCTATATGGCTTCAAAAGCAAATTTTTATTAGAGAAGGAAATATCCAGATACCTATGCTAAGTTCTTGATCACCTGGGCAATGGAAGATAAAATATATGCAATTCTGTGATACACTAGAAAGTTTTTAGAAAATATGCTGGAGAGGAGAAAAAGAAAGCCAGTTATGATTCAAACAAGACCTGGTAGGAGCAATTATATGGCCCAGTGTCATTGTCTGCCAGCCATAAATCTCTCAAAGATATCTGGGTATCTCCGTGGTTGTTATTAATTCAAAGGAATCAAGAAAAGTCAGAGGCTATGGAGAACCAGGAAAAAAAAAAAAGAAATAGTTGATGAAACAAGGGTCATATCAACTTATAAGATATAGAAAATGAAAGCTGAGATGTTAGTAGGCACTTTAGGTGGCTGAAACGAGGACTTCCGATCTTTACCTCATGAGGTGAGGTGACACAGTGGGCAAGCTATAGGATTCACTTCAAAAAAATCATCCCACCTGGTACTGAAGAAGACATTCTGGAGAAATGCATAGTACAGGCTGGTAACTATGTTTTAAATGGATTCTTTCCTAGAGCTGGACAAAAATGCCCTCCTATTGTATCTGACTGGGCTTCCTGTAATAGTGTCCTATTGGAGCTCCTGACCTGCAAGACCCTGAGAAAAGGGTAATGATTCCAAGGGGTCTGCATTAACAGAGGAAGAATTCTGGACAGAATCTCAGGGGACTAGCATTATTTAGCTCACCTCTGGGCATTACTGTTCACGCTTCCCTAGAAAGAATATGGGTATATCTCTATGGTCTAATGGAGAAGGCAATGGCAGCCCACTCCAGTCCTCTTGCCTGGAAAATCCCACGGACGGAGGAGCCTGGTGGGCTGCAGTCCATGGGGTCTCAAAGAGTCGGACACAACTGAGCGACTTCACTTTCACTTTTCACTTTCACGCATTGGAGAAGGAAATGGCAGCCCACTCCGGTGTTCTTGCCTAGAGAATCCCAGGGACAGGGGAGCCTGGTGGGCTGCCTTCTATGGGGTCGCACAGAGTCGGACATGACTGATGCGACTTAGCAGCAGCAGCAGCAGCTATGATCTAAATGTAAAAAATCTGTGCACCTGGGTTAACTACACTGGGAAGACTCTGAAGTTGCCAGAGGAGAACAAGGGCGTCAGAAAAATGGTACATGTGGCCTCAGCACCTGTAAGCAGACTAATGGTGCTCCGTAAGGTCAATTTCAACTTCTTTTAGATATTGACCTATTCTTCACCTCTAACAGGAAAGACTGAGTGGTATCTTCACATGCTCCCCTTACGTGCCTTTGTGCCAACTTGTATGGTCAGTTAGAGGTCAAAATTATCATCAGAACACATCCAAATGTCTCAGCCTATAGACTGCAGTGGAAACGAGCCAACAGAAAGTAGAAACTTTTTTGATATTGCAAGTTTTCAGATACCCAATGACCTGCAAGAAGCAGATGAAAGGGAAACTACAAAGCACGTGAAAGAGTTCTTTCATTTTATATGGAATATGGACTCAGGAATACTGAAGCAACATATAATTATAGGAGACATGGAATTTTATCTGTGATCCATTTACAAATGTCTGTTTCTCCAAGACTGATCCTTTGAAGGATTACATTCAGGAACTCTTAAGTTAACAGTGCTGTTTTTTACTTTTCAACTCTATGCTTTTTAGATTAGACTGGGAGATAATGTAATATAAGGAAAATGAACAGAGAATTCAATATAATGCTGATGGCAGTCAATGGTGGAAGAAGGAGGAAGAGTTCTACAAGGTTCCTTTGCCAGAAAGCAGCTTGGGAAATGGGAGAAATCATCATTAAAGGGATGTGTACCATATAACAATGCCTCAATAAAGGCCAGTGAAAGTAGTTATTGCTGCTTCAGAAATACTTCCCAGAGACACTGAGAGCAACGCCTGATGTCTTTGACACTCAAGAAGATAAAAGAGGCTGGATATCATGAGGGTTCAAGTTTCCTGGTCCCAAAGACTCCAAAATGTATAAGACGTTTAATTTTCTTTAAAATTCTGCCATTCGTGAAGTGAATATATGAGGGGAGTAGAAAGGAAAATATGCCTTCCCAGAAAGGTTTATTTAAAATAATTCTAGTTCATAAGCTTAAAAATGTATACAATATTTTCCCATCATAAACAGTTTATTTGATATTGGTAATAGGATTTATAAGTAATCACATCAAATTATATCCCACCAATAATCAGAATATAACCTCTGCTCCGTGCTTTCCTTGGGATTCCTTTCATTACAGGCTACCTCCTTGAACATCTAATTAAAGCATATCTTTTAGGAGTAAATTTCTTGATAAAGATCCTCATTTGAAAGAATTAGAAAATTAGCACTATCAACCTCTGATATCCATAGGTAAACTGTAAAAGAGAAAGATTTGGAAGAATTTTGTAAACATCTGGGGGATGTTCATGTCCAAGTTGACGTGATGGCTACCAGCATTTTACTCTTTTCCTGATTTTTTTTTTCATGTGAGAGTTTTGATTTAACACTGTCTTCAGTTTGGGGGCAGGTTTCAAGTGACAATGGATTATCCTAATTTAGCAATAAATTAGGATATCCTAATTTATCCTAAGTCTTAAAAAGATCTAGAAGTCATTTATCATTTGGCAGCTGTAGCTGCTCAAATGGGCTTCCCTGGTGGCTCAGCTGATAAAGAACCCACCTGCAATGGGGGAGACCTAGGTTCGATCCCTGGGTTGGGAAGATCCCCTGGAAAAGGGAATGGGTACCCACTCCAGTATTCTGGCCTGGAGAATTCCATGGACCATATAGTCCATGGAGTTGCAAAGAATCGGATATAACTAAGCAACTTTCACTTACACTTTGAGAACTCTTTGCAATTGAAGGTCCTGCCTCATGTCATCAGTATCTTTGGAGCAGACTGTGTTACTATTTGAGCTTCTTCTTCTTCTTTTTTTTTTTTATTAGTTTTGCCACACAATGCCATGATATCACCATGGGTTTACATATGCTTCCCCTCCAGAACCCCCCTCCTTCCTCCCTCCCTCCTCACCCCCCCACCCCGGGAAATCTCGATGCACCAGCCCCGAGCATCAATCCTGGGCTGGCGATTGATAGACATATGATAATTAACATGTTTCAATGCCATTTTCCCATATCATCCCACCCTTACCCTCATCCACAGAGTCCACGAGTTATTTGAGCTTCTGAAAGCGAAAGTCGCTCAGTCTGACTCTTTGCGAACCCATGTACCATACAGTCCATGGAATACTCAAGGCCAAAATACTTGAGTGGATAGTTGTTGCCTTCTCCAGGGGATCTTCCCAACCCAGGTCTCTCCCATTGCAGGCAGATCCACCAGGGAAGGGGCAACGTATTCAACAAAAGAGGAGAATTTGCCTGGAGTGGAACTTTTGGTCTCCCTCTCCCAGATCCTTCCTTTCTGTGTTCATTCTATAATGAAGCAATGAATGATAAATTAATAATTGCTACTTGCAAGAAAAAGGTGTGTGTGTCTGTGTGTGTAACTGTATTTTAAAAGACTGACTTTTTAAAAATAAAATGTTAGAATTATGCCTATTTTTCATGGTAGACTCTAAACTAGCTTTAACTAACTGTATTTCCTTTCATCCTCTCTGGATGAATATAGAAAAGTAGGTGACTCTTCTATCTTGATAAGTAGGGTGTAAATAGGAGGTACCTGAAAACCTAGTGGTAGGGCACAGGCAAAGAAGAGGAATCAGAGACCAAGACAAGGAGACATCTGGGCACAAATCTGAGGTTGTCTTTATACGAACTGAAAGCCAATCTGATGGGAAAGTTTTCAACAGTTTGTGAGCTACTGATTATGGTGGTAAAGACTATCACAAGTTTATATTCATTGGGAAACAATTCTCAATGTTTCATGTTTCTGCCGGTTTGCAAGCATAAGCACAGACTACTTTTTTTCCCAAACTATCATTTCAAAGATGTTTTTGGAGTGGAAAACCATGAGAGACACAGATTGTGAGCCCATTTTGAGCAAAAGACATATTTGTTTACTGTCTGTTATAAAACATTCAGGTTCCCTAAACTTGAGAGTTCCGCATATTCAACTCACTGCTTGTGCAAAGGTTACCTGGCCCTTTTCCTGTTTCCCTGTGAAAACTAAATTAGGGGAGTGAATAATAACACAAGAAATGTCATGTTTTCTGTGACATGATTAATAAAGTCCTCTTTCTCTGACCTAGGAGTCTTGTATCTTCTTCTAGCATTGTGAAGCCACAGCAAGCTAACTTCTAAGAATATAAGTAGAGTAAGATCTCAGACCCACTATAGTCTTGGCAATGTTCTTCCTTATAAAATAAATTTGGGGGGTATGCAAAAATAATCCTTGTACTTGATGTTGCCTAGGCAAGGCTCTGAAAGAGGCAACAGGATTTGAAGACAAATTGTGGAAAATTAGGCCACAAGAAATAGGATGGTATTTCTCACATAATCTCACAGAAACAAACTGTACAATTCAATAAATAATAAAATTAGAAATGTGTATTTGGGAGAAACAGAGGTACTGAACTACAAAAAAGAAAAGAAATAGCAGAACAACAACTCAGAACATTCTAATGATAGTCACAATGAAAACAATAATTAACTTACATATGGTAGTTTGCCATTTACAAAGCATTTCCACACATATTATTTTATTTGAGACTTACAACATTCTTGTGAGTGGGCTTTTTATTTTCTTAACTACACAGTAGAGAAAATTAAACTTTAGAAAGGTTATGTAACTTGATAATGACCAAAACTAACACATTAAGAAAATAAAGAGTAGAGAAGGACTTAAGAAAACTGAATAAAACCAAAACATAATTCTAGATTTGGCCATAATCTCAAAATCTTTCATCATCAAGTGTTTTCCTTTATATGCTGCCCAACTTGTTTCCTATAAACATGTCTTTCTTTCCTATGTGAAAGATCAAAATCCCTCTTTTCATTTAAATAACTTTTCTCATGGCTAAGATTCTATAAAGAGCTTGTATATATTCTGCCTCTCTCCCTCTCAGTATCTTTAATTTCTCCCAATGACTATATGTTGATAGGCAACGTTTTGCTGATGCCACTTACAGATTTGTATTATGTGACTGGTGCTGAATTCTTTAGAACTGTCTTCATACCATGTCCATGTACACACATACCTGCTGAGACACAAATATATACATACTCCAACACACATCTCCAACTCTTCTCTAATGTGTCACTTTCATGCCTTGACACAGGCTCTGATATCTATTTGGAGTTTCTCTGCTTTTTGAAAAACTCTATTCAATACTTTCAATTAAAATTCCTCTCCCCTTTCAACGCCTATCCATGTAAAGAAGAGTAAAAAGCTCTCAAAGTCTTGCTAGATTTTGGTTCAAGATGGTGACACAGGAAGCTCTTGAACTCACTTTCTCTACAGCTACGTGGAATAATTCCCTAAGAAAGAACTCTGTAATTGTTATTTCTTCTTCCTCGATTGATCCTTTGATCATTATGTAATGTCCATCTTTATCTCTTTTCACTGCCTTTATTTTAAAGTCTACTTTATCAGATATGAGTATTGCCACTCCTGCTTTCTTTTGGTCTTTATTTGCATGGAATATCTTTTTCCAGCCTTTAACTTTCAGTCTATATGTGTCCCTAGGTTTGAGGTGGGTCTCTTGTAGACAACATATATAGGGGTCTTGTTTCTGTATCCAATCGGCCAATCTTTGTCTTTTGGTTGGGGCATTCAGCCCGTTTACATTTAAGGTAATTATTGATAAGTATGATCCCGCTGCCATTTATTTTATTGTTTTGGGCTCCAGATTATCTATCCCATCGGTGTTTCCTATCTAGGAAAGATCATATATATGGAATTTAGAAAGACAGTAATGAGAACCCAACATGGGAGACAACAAAAGGAACGCAGATGTATAGAATAGACTTGTGGACTTTGTGGATGAGGGTAAGGGTGGGATGAGATGGGAGAAGGGCATTGAAGCATGTTAATTGTCATGTGTCTAATCAATCGCCAGCCCAGGATTGATGCTCGGGACTGGTGCAGCGAGATTTCCCGGGGGGGAGGGAGGAGGGAGGGGGGACCCGGAGGGGAAGCATATGTAAACCCATGGTGATATCATGACAATGTATGGCAAAAACAATAAAAAAAAATAAAAAATAAAAAAAAAAAGAAAGAACTCTGTAAATGAGGAGGATATGAATGATATAGGGCAAACAAGAAAAAAACCCACATCAAAATAGGTAGTAAAGGCTGAGGCACAATTCTGCCATGAGCGCCAGCCCCACTGTGGTGATCCACAACCAGGAGGGAACTCATAACTACCAGCTTTTCCCTGATGAGCCAGGGGTTTGAACACCACATATGGTACCCCAGCTTTGAATCCTTTCACTTGAGACAGGGGTCTCCAGAATGTCTATCTGTGAAAGCCAATGAGGCTTGTGTCTAAGAAACAGCCCAAGCAGATTTACTATGGCTAAGCCCCCAGGTCCAGTGCAGAAGCAGCAGATTAAATCTATAATGCTCAGATTTCAAAATGAAACTATATTGTATATTGTTTATCAGACATCTGTACATAGATGGAGAGATGTAGATATAGGTATATTAATATACCACAGAGAGATCATGGAGTGATGCAGAATTTTAAATGAGTAAAATGATTTCTTCCAGGAGAAAATATGCAACATCTTGTGTAGGGAAGATGTCCAGTCTTTTCATTAAAAAGGACTATTTTCTTAGCTTAAAAGCTGTGGCCTGAGTAGTAAGCATCTAACGTAATACCCATCCAGGGGCTGACTATAATTGTCTCCAGAGACAGGTGGCTAGCAGGCACCATCTTCGCTCTCTCTCTACCTGCCTTGCTCCAGGTGGCCTGACATTCCAGAAAGAAGCTTGCACACAGGTCTGGTACCCCAACTTTTGCAGCTGTGCCCAGGGGATGTACCCCCTGATTATCTGGCTCTCCTGGCCAGCGGGGTTTATTTTCCAAAGTGTCACAGTCTATAACAGAATACCAGTTCTTAAGTGTCTGATCCACAGGGCACAGTGCAGAGGCTCTGAACTGAAACACCCATTTGCTCAGAAAAAGGTGCTTATTTCAGGTACCAATAGGGGTACTCTACAACACTTACCATTCAGAAAATGCCAAATGAAATCACAATGAGATAACACTTCACACCTCTTAAAATGGCCATCATCAAAAAGAGGTAACAAGTACCAGCAAGGATGTGCACAAGAACCTGTACACTGCTGATGGAAATATAAATTGGTGAAGCCACTATGGAAAACAGTATGGAGATTCTTTAAAAATTTAAAAATAGAACTACCATATTTTCCAGCAATTCCACATCTGAATATTTATATGAAAGAAATAAAATCAATATACTGAAGAGATCTCTGCACCTTCATTTTCACTGCACCTTTATTTGCAATAGCCAAGATATATAAACAATCTAATTATCCATAGACAAATAAATGGCAAATAAAATTATGTGTGTATATATAAATATAATTTATGTATTAAAGTTATACATATGTTATCTATCCATTAGAAAGAAAGACATTTGTGACAATAACATGTGTGGTCTTTAAGGACATTATACTAAGTGAAGTAAGTCAGAAGAGAGAAAGACAAATATTGTATAATCTCACTTATACGTGGACTCTCAGAAACTTAAAGGAACAAAACCGTGCTTCTCCAAAGGCAAAGGGCAGAGGGTGAGTGTAATGGGTAAGTGTGTTTAAAAGGTACAAACTCCCCCTTATAAGAACAGCATAGTGACAACAGCTAACAAGGCTATATTATATATTTGAAAGTTGCTAAAGATAGTGCATCTTAAAAGTTCTCATCATAAGGAAAAAATCGCAATTGTGGTGATAGATGATAACTAAATTTATTGCAGTAACCATTTTGCAATACATATCAAATCATTGTGTTGTACACCTAATACAATGTTATATGTCAACAGTATCTCATTTAAAAAGAATCTTGCATATATAATATCAGGAGTATTTTACTGCTTTACCATCATTTGCCATGGTATTTAGTCTCTCTGAATAGACTAAGCTCTTTGACTAAAAGAACCATGATATTCATTTCTGTATTATCTGAAACCAAGCATACTGCCTAAGAGTAAGAGTTACTAAATAATTTTGGCTAAATAACAAGCAGTGAGCAAAACAAAGTTCCTCTAGTGCACATACTCATATTAATGCACGTGTGTGTATGTGTGTGCATGCGCATGTGTGGGGGGGGACACTTCCTGCTAAAATGTGGATGGCAGCATCTACGGAAACTTCTAGAAAATAACAACCTTTCATTTATAACTCACTTAAGGATGAACTGCAAAATTTAACCTGTATGAATTTTTATGATAACTTTTGTTACAATTCATCATACTAATATTAGTAATAACAACAAGACTAATTATTTATAAGTGGGGAATACTAGCCTAGTTTTATAAGGTGAAGAAACAGAAGCTTAAAGAGATTGCAGTGACTTTCTTAATGTTCGTTCCACAGTAAACACTTGTGAGTTACTGTTCACATTTGTAATTTTCACCAAATATTTCGATCTTCCCCGATGCTAGACAGACAGAAGGAATGTACTTCTGTATTCCCTTCAAGTTAGATGTGATCATGTGGATGGCTTGGGCCAAAGAAACGTAAGCAATGACATTATCAAGCAGAAGCCTTAAGAGCCAGCCCCCAATGTACAAAGTCTATTTCTCTCTGTCACAGCATGTGCCAATTTTTAAAGCTGATGACTACTCCATCTGACTGGGACTTGATTAAGGACAATGTGAAATTAAACCATTTGCTGATTCAGATTTGGAAATGTAATAGGAGCAAGAAATGAGCTTCTGTTTTATTAAGCCACTGAGATTTTGCTAATTTTTCCAGTCATAGCCCAGTTTGGTCCACTCTGATTAAAATATTTTGCAGAAATCCTAACTTCAGTATTAAAGTTTGTTTGATCATAAATCTTAATTTATGACATTGGGGCAATTTTGAAAAGTTGGAAAAAAATAGATGTTAAAAGTCATTGAAAATAATGGTTTTTCAGGATACTAAAATAATAGAAACTTAGACATTCATAGTTATTACTTTCTTTTACTACTACGAGATTTAGGTATTGAAAAACTTTAGCCACATGGACTCAGAGAAGCCACCAACAGGAAATTCGACCTGAAGCAATACAACAAATAGGAACCAAAGCCAGAGGCTTTGAGGTGAAAGAGATTATGCAGCCAACATACATTCCAGAAATAAAATCTGGGTCAGAGCCAGGAACTGCTGAGTTAATCAATGTGAATAAGAAGAAACAGGGTCGTAAATGAGAGACATGGATTATCTAAAATAGAGTCACAGATTCCAAAGGCAGACAAGTGTCAGGGCAAAGTCAAGACAGTCTGCATGAGTAGTAGAAGTGATTAGGCATAAATCAAAGAACAAAGTCCTCATTTTCATACGAAATCACCTCCATCATCTCCATCAGGATCCTCAACAAAAGAGTAATTTATTGAGTACTGAACAGTTTACATGCCTCTTCACACTGAATCATTATTGCAATCCTAGGTCATAGTGAGGAAAACAAGGTGCACATCATAACACCTGAACTCAAACCCAGTTTAACCTAACAAGGAGTTATGTGTTTTCAGCCACTATGCTAATAGACTCTGAGCCATTTATTCTTCTGTCTGGGCAAAGAGAGTAATTAACATTAAGTGTCTTGGCCTCCCAAAATAGAGACAATGTAACAAAGAGCCCAGGACAAAAATAAGAGCTAATCCCACTGAGATGAATTAGAGGGCTAATATGTGGTCTAAATTTGTTTACCAATAAACTGAATATGCACAGGGGAGGTCTAGCGTCTCTCTCCATCTCCTTAAACCATCAGGTATGGATCAAGCACAAAAGATACCTCAAAGATACATATCATCATGCTGAAAGGTGGGGTTTCTTGGAAGAGGAAAGCTACTTAAGATGGAAAAGGACTCCGCCAATTTCTTTTTTTTATTATTATTATTACAATTGTGAGCTGATTTTATTCTCCTCTCTTTTTCCCTCCCATGTTTTTTATAAGGAAGAGTAAGAGAGGTTCCAGAAATAGGAGAAAGATATGTGGGCAGGATGATGAAAAATGACTCCACTTAAGACAGGGCATCATGGAAGTCCACACAGGATCCAGTGCAATGAAACAGAGTAAGAGAGCAGAGAGGTATATTTGGGGGTGAAAGCCACAGCCACAGTTAGAAGCTCTGCCCTGTATACAAAAGCCCTTTGAGAGATGGTTGTGGCTGTTAGAGATAAGAGGACCTGGTGAATCCTGGATTCCAGCTTCTCCTACCGGTTTAACAACAAAGTGATCTTTGTAAGAAATATTAAATGAATTGTTACTGTTTTGATGTTTGTCATCACTTCTTGTGCCACCGCAATGGGCCAAGTAATCTTCCTAAGAGATCATCTGCCTCCTCTAAGGCCTTCTGTGTTAAATGAATCAATATTGTATTTAGAATAGGGTACTAAAAATCTATTATCGATGATGATGGCTACTGTCTCATTAAATCCTACAACATAGTGAGGTAGAATTCCACTTTTCCATGTGAGAAAGCTGAGGCACAGGTAGTATATATAACCTTCCCAAGGCCCCAGGGCTAATAAGTTGAAGACAGAGCAGCGGTTCAACACTGTCAAATATTAGTTTGCCTGCAAAGCCTGTGTTCTTTCCACAAAGTCATACCGCATGCCTCTCTCCAATGGAAGAAATTGTACACTAGGTCCAAATATTAGGCACACTTGTCCTTATTGAAAAGAACAAGTTCATCATATAATTTTTGCAACTCTCTAGAATGCCAGCTGCTATAAGCAGTATGAAATTTATGAAAGTTCGGAAGTGTTCCCACTGTAATAACACAGTATTTCTCAAAAATAATTTATATGCTCTATAACACTCTTCACATATAGCAAATAGAAAGCTAATCCTAAGTGACAATATGTGGGCAGATAATGAACCACTTGGAAATGCTGTGTAGTTTCACATAGAAAATATTTTCGTCTGTGAAAAGATCTGGAATTCCTTAACCCTTTGTTGTCTTGAAACCACAGCAGGAAGCACTGACAAACTGATAATCTGATAAGCTCAATTCTCTACACGGCAGGAGTGAGAGCTCTTCATCTTACAACAACAGTTTCGATGACTTTTATAAAGAGTGGGAAAGAAAATGATACTCCTCTCCCACATATCAATGGAAATGCTTCCCATGGAGTGACTCAGTCTGAAAACCTAAACAGGAGCATGCACTCAGCATGCTGTAGGCGGCCACAGCGGGCTTCGCATTAGCTGCCTTGAGCATTTGTGGGGACAACACAGATCTGAGGCTGCCAACAGCACCAGAAGCTTCTACCTTGTGGGGAAAATTTGGTCCTGTAGCAGAAAAAAGACATTGGTTCTTCACGCTCCAAAATGTGGCACTTTTTAACTCGATCATCAACAATATGTTCAAACAGCTAACAAAACAGCCCCTCCTTCTCTATTAAAATAATGATTGTAAACAGCTACATTACTTGCAACTCACAAAGCACTGTTCTCATCGCTTGACATATATTAACTCATTCAATTTAATACTCACAACATTTGACATATTTATTATTTTTCCCATTTTAGAAGTATGAAAATTGGGACACAGAGATGTTATATAACGTTTGAAAGTCAGACAAAGTGCTATGTACTTTGCTGTACTATGGTGGGACCAGGACTGGAACACAAACTGTTTGATGTGCTAGCTGCCTAACCAGGAATGCTATCCCAATATCATTTAATTTTTCCCCAATTAATTATGAGGAAAGCCTAGAAGTTGAAACAACATGTATAGCTGCAGGGTATAATGGACTAAAATTTGTGTCTCCCCGAATGCATATGTTGGAATCCTATTTTGCAATATGAGGGGGGAGTTTTAGGAGGTAAATGGGCTTCCCTGATGGCTCCTGCTCTGCAGGAGACGCAGGAAACCCCAGTTCAATCCCTTGGTCAGGAAGATTCCCTGGAGGAGGAAATGACAATTTCTCCTGAGGTCCTGAAGCTAGAACTCTGATTAGAGCCTTTATAAGAATCCCAAGAGAACTTGCTGCTCCTGTTGCTCTTTCGACCATGTGAGAATACAAGACGCAGAGAGTCTGCAGCTCAAAAGAAGACCTTTATCAGAATTCTGATCTCAGAATTCCAGCCTCCACAACTATGAGAAATAAATTTCTATTTTTATAAGTTACCCAGGCTGTGGCATTTCATTTTAGCAGCCTAAACAAAGTAAGACATGATACATTACGGTAATTGTGGAGAGAACTCAAGATCAGATAACTTGTGGAAAAGATCTACATGGTATTATAGGACTAAACCTGAGTGATTTGGTTTTGTGGGGATAAGAGTTGCATGAATTCATTCATCTCAACCGAGAAACTGACAACCGCACCTTCATTCATTCCCCAAAAGCATATAAAACACTTATTGGAAATATATCACATATAACCTTGGCATGCTACAAATATAGACTTAAGTTCATAACTTTTAAAAATCGAGTCATTTAATATATATAAACAATTTCTTATTGAAAGTCATAAAACAAGTAAAATCAAGAAAGCAATTAAAATCTAATATAGCATTTTTCTAATAGACTATGGAAGAATGTCACTTTGCCAACATTGCATTGCAACATGAAAAATCTGATCCTTAAAGGCTGCAAAGAAACTGATGACATGTACTAAATAGCATGGAAAATATATCCCTTTTATAATCTTCAGGCTAATAAGTTTGTTTTCAGTTATGTTTTGACAATGGCAATTTATTACACAAAGATACATACTAATTGTAATGGTCTTTGCTTTTTAATTATACAGGAAACTTCAAGGATTAACTCTAGCACTTTCCATTGCTGTTGAGGTTATTTGAAAAGTAGAAGTTTAATGATCATGGAATCAGCACTATTTATTTCCTTTATAGTTAACTTGTCTTCTTAAAAAAAATCTGTTTTAATAATGTTCTTATACTCTCTGTGTCACTGCTCACTATTTTATTGAATGCCCATTAGTCTTTGTCTCAATAGGTTGCAACTTACACATTTGACAATTTTTATTACACCTGTCATAGGTATCTCTGCAAATTTATTACGAAATGAAGTATTTTAATGATGTAATTAAATGTACCCCCATATTCCTTAGCCAATAAAATAAAAGTAGTGGTCAATAATATATCTAATACTTTAGCATTAAATTCTACTTATCTGTTCAAATGCAATTTGAATATTTGAGCAAAAGTTATTTTGAATACTAGTTTAGCTGCTGTGGCAATAATTTATCTATTTTATATTAGTGCCTCCATAGGGATGTTTCCTATAGGTACCTGAGCAATGGAAAATATATTTTAAAAGTCCAGCTAAGTTTAATACAACCTAAACCAAAACATTATGTTTATTTTACTTGGGGAATTATGTCACCAAACTCCCCTGTCTTTCAAATCAAATTTTTAGAGCTGAAATCTGCTTCTCTCTCTCTCTCAATTCTCCTATTTTATTATCACCTAAATTCTCTCCCATTAGTTTTAATGATATAATATTAAATCTATGTTTCTATTATCATCTTTCTCCATTCAAATTTTTAGTTTATTGCAGTAGCTCACTACCATAATTTCAGTCTGTTTCAAATACTATTTTCATATTTGCAAATTCAGAATCTTGGGCTATAGAGCTGTTCATATCAACCTACCCTTAGTATCCTACAAACACTTTTCACTGTCTAACTCAAGTTGGGTATTGTATATTTTAATTTCATCTCATTTTTACAGCCTTAATTCATTCACTTCTTTAATTTGTGTTGTAGCTAAATGTGGCTCATATCACTTTCTCAAATATATGCTAATTTTTTAAATATATATCATCTTTCTGATATACCTTGTATTTTTTTAAAAATTCATTTCAAATTCTTCTTTCATGAAGATTTCGCTTTCTCCCTATCTCAAGTGGCACACTGTAACCCTACAGATACCTAAACTTTACTTGTAGCCCTTAGGTTTTATCTAGATCTAGAGTCATTAATCTAGATCTAGAGTCATTTTTCCATCAGCCCCTAGCCTTCATTAAACTTTAAATTCCAAAAATGCATATCTGAATTTCCCACCATGCCAAGCAGAATACTCTCCATAAAGATGTTCAGAAATATTTACAGTAAAGAGCATATAAAAATTAGAAAACATAGGTAAATCAATTTTTAGTTAACTTCAAAACTACTGAGTATAAACATGCAGACAAGAATTCAGCTATTCTGGACTAAATTGTCCTCACGAGATAAATAAATGAGCCATGCTTTCAGGGGCTCCAAACAGTTTTTGAAGCTGGGACCACATTTTGATAACAATTATTTGCCCTCCTTCCCCCAATTTGGTAGTTGCTGTTTTGTTTTGTTTATTTTTAATCATTATTGATGGAGAAAACTCACAGGTTCTCATAGGAATTTGCATCTTCCTTGCAAATACCCACCAGCACTCTCAAAACCTTATCCAGAACACTTCAGCCATTCAGTTAGAAAGAATGGAATGCGTATTTATTGGCATTTTGGGATAAACAGACATTCTAAGACAGTTCCTGTCTTGTAATATGTATCCCATAAATGTGAGTGTTATTATTCACTCACCTATCTACTTATTACTATCCAAGATCCCTCATTCGAGTTTAATCCTTTTCCCCACCGCTCCTTCAAAACATTATTCAATTCATTCTTGTCACTTCTCTCCTACACACCCCAACGCTTGGCATAAGCATCTCCAGCCAGCTGCTCCACCTTCTGCCTCCTTCACTATTGCGTGCTATTGTTTCTTTCTCACTGTCCATTTCTTGCATTTTAGTCACTCATAATCACCTTTCTTATGACATTCTCTGCTTATTTTTTCTCTGCTCCTCATGCTCCCAGCAACCTTTTGCTGCTTTCTATTTCTTAGTTGCTTCATTTTTTCTAATACCTTGACACAGCTGCCCCCCATATTTATAGCTGAAACTCAATTTGTGAAATATATACACATATTTTCAAAAATCCATGGTAGAAACAATAAATACAATCCTGCTGCTATGTGTAAAGATAACCATGTTTAAAAATTGCACACTATAAAGCAAATCATCATGGCTTATCTTTGTATTAATACACACACCCTAATACCTTCTCTTTCTTTTACAATCTCTTATTCTATTCTTCATTTGTATTTTACAGCCTCTCATTATACAGGTGGGATTGGCTACAATGTATCTAAGACTCCCTCTTCCCAGTCTTATAGAAATGTCATGCTAACAAACATGGGGGAAAATTCCACTATTCCTCTTACTTCTGCTTATCCTTCTTCTTGGTTACAGACTCACCAGTCTCTATTCTCCCAAACTGCCTCATCCTTTGTGTCACACCTATTACAGCCAGAGGGTTTCCAAGTTCAGTTTTGCATCTAACATCCAGTTCTTTTTCTACTAGATTTAGTGGTTTTCCTTTTCCTCACGCCAAACAAGTAGCTTCAAGTCCACTTACTTGCAAACGCAAAAGACATTTATCCCAATGCTGAATAGGACCCATGATCTGTTTTTGTAGGTATATAATATGTCATTTAAAATAAACACCAAGTAAAATCACATCAACATGAATACTCACACTCAGCATATTTCTGAAGCTGGGAAAATTCTGAGGGGCTGAGGTGGGCCCACTTTTCCTGGTTTGCCATGGCGGTAGTCAGGAGGTCTCTTACATACCAGGTGAGAAAGTCTTTATTCAGACTTTGGCAGAATTCAGGCTTCAAAGCTTCCACATGGCATGTTTCATTATAAAATATGTCATGCTTTCAAAATATGCAATCTGTCAACATGAGACCACTGTGGATATGAGTTTGTAGTTTCAAAAAGGTATTAAATCACTGTAGAAAGAAACACATGAATATTGGAAGATTAGCATCATTAAACGAAGAAAAACACGGATAAGTTATAGAATGCTAAAGATTTTTAGTTCCTAAATAATATATTTCAAAGTCATTCTATTTTGCATAATAATATTTCATTGCTCACTCTTTAATGGCATTTTATATACATTTTCTAATGTCGAATCATAGAAGAAATATGATTAAAAATACAAAGTGTGAAGAAAATTTTATAAGGTCTAGTTTCATACAAGTAGTTTTTTTTATGTTGTTCAGCTTTATAAACTCCATATTCCAAGAGCAAAGAAAGGTGCCAATTTTATCATCTGAACTTATCAACTTTTAAAATATCTAAATGAATGTTATGTTTAAACCAAAAATTTTAAATGAAGCTAAGTAATATCTAAGTTGCCTAATCAAACAATCTGCTGGTCTGTCAATTTTCTAACAATGGTTTGGAATGGTCATCAATGGTAGCACAGATATTTGTGTGTGTGCGTGTGTGTGTGTGTGTGTTCAGTCACGCTGTTATGCCTGACCCTTTGTGACCCCATAGACTGTACCCTGCCAGGCTCCTCTGTCCATGGGATTTTCCTGGCAAGAGTACTAAGGTGGGTTGCCGTTTCCTCTTCCAGGGGATCTTCCCAACTCAGGGAAAGAACCTGCCATCTCCTGCCCTACAAGCAGGTTCTTCACCACTGAGCCACTGAGGAAGCCCACAGCATATACATTTACAATTATGCATATCACTATGGGAGTCACATAAACTGCTATTCATAACAGTAAAAAAAAATTAATTTTACTATGTGTAAAACTCCCAATAAAATTTACCAAACTAAAGCAATTTCAAACGTCTGACAGACTTTCATAATGATAGTCGGTAGAACTACTGTGACTCATGCTTAAAAATAAACCCCTAGGTTGTCATGGCCCTACATTCGCTGCAACATCTATAGAAGCAAACAAAATGAAAAACCATCTGGCTTCAACTTTTTATCAGAGACGGTAATCAATCTCTCAGTGACCCATCAGACTGGCAGGGTAATCATTATTGAAACTAAAATATTTAGAAAGAATTACTTAGATAGTTTATGCAACTAAATCACTGGCAGGCTTAAGTACATAGATGTTATTACCTAAAGGCATGGAGCCTGTATCTGGCATTAGTGCCTAACCTTTTTTCAACATCTCTTTACTCTTCTCCACTATCAACCCTACAACCTTACTGTCATACTCTGTCATCTTACCCTAAAGAAAAAACAACAACAAATCTCTTTGTGTTGGTCTCATCTGTTTAGGGTTCCTGCAATTAGTTTTATAAGGTGATAGTTTGCTTATAAATGGAAAAAAAAATGCAGATACTGATGCATTAACAGAGGCCAAATTGCTAGATCTCTTTTTACCTCCCAGGGTTTGCTCTCACATCACAATCGTAATATTGTGGAAGCAACACAAACTAAAAGGAAGGAGACTATGTGATAGATAAGTTTGCGCTTTCCACCCAGTTTCTTTCTGCTGATTTCATCCTTCACATTGATTTCATCCTGACTCTTTGCTTCTCTCCCGTTAGATGCCATTTTGGTGAGACTATCAAACAAAGTGCCCTGTTGTATCCAGGGGGAGACAGATGATTCAGTAACATTTTGATCATCAGACTCCATCTCATGGGGCTTTAACTGTTGGATGGAGTTATGCAAGAAGAGCATGAAAATAGCTCTGGTCTAAATGATTATAGCAATAATGAGGATATCTGTCCCTGTTTGAGCCTGATGCTCTAGGTATCCTGGCACTTCTAAAGGTATCATTATTTTGATAACAAGTAAGCAGGCCAGAATCAGTTTCTGTTACCTACAATTTAAAAACCTAAACTGATGATAATGGCAGTTCATTAATTCATTCCAAAAAATGTTTATCAATCTCCTGTGTGCTTGAAAGCATTCCAGACACCAGAAATATAACAAAGAAACAGACAAAAGATGAAAATAAGGCAATTTCAGCAATGTGTCTGTTTTACTAAGAGCTTACAGTATGCAGGAAATTCTCCTGACAGCATTATGTGTTGGATTATTTAATCTTTACCAAACAACTCTGTGAGGCACTAGCAGTCTCCCATTCTGACAAATGAAGAAACTGACCCGCCTGTTGGGAATCTGACAGGACAGAGACTGCTAGAAACCCACAAAATATCCATTCTTTCTTGTTTTCTTGGTAACAAGAAACCTAATTTTATTAAATGAAAATATATCCACCTAAACAGATTCCTTGGGTTCTCTGCATGAAGAAGTGGTCGGTGAGATGTGGCAGGTGTTGGGTGAGATATATAGGAAGGTGGCTTCCTTGGTGGCTCAGAGGGTAAAGTCTGCCCACAATGCAGGAGCCCTGGGTTCAATCCCTGGGTCAGGAAGATCCCCTGGAGAAGGAAATGGCAACCCACTCCAGTATTCTGGCCTGGAGAATCCCATGGATGGAGGAGCCTGGTAGGCTATAGTCCACAGAGTTGCTGAGAGTCGGACATGACTGAGCGACTTCACTTTCTTTCTTTTCTTTCTATTTGAGGAAAGAGCTGGAAAGTGCTCTTTTAATCTCTTTGTCTCCAACTTCCTACCTGGAATGTTGACACATTGGCTACAAATTCAGCAGTTTCTTATACTAGTGAGATAACTTTTAGAATGGAAGCTATAAGCTAAGAATGGAAGTCTCATAAAGTAGACCGAGGCTAGGCAAACAACTGATTACAGAAAATATTGGCTCATCAGCTATTGATGCAAATAAAGTTTTACTGGAATGCAGACAAACCTATTAGGAAAACAAATAAGAGGCCAATTTTTTACAGAATTTCAGTGCTAGATAGAGAGGTTGGGGAACTATTCTGAAGGTAACAAGGAAAAAAGAAATATAGGAAAGGCGAGAATCCTGATTACACTGGGAAAATATCATTTTGGAAAAATGTCAGTGTCTTCATTTGGTTTCTCATTCACTCGGACTGTGATAGCTTCTTAACCAACCCCTGGTATCTCTACTTTCCTTACCATGGCCTGTCCATGGGTGTTCATGAACTGACATCATTCCAGAGGTCTGTCTGATAAATTACCAACAAGCTAATTAAAATTACAGTAGTAGTTTGTTGATTGACTACAGGTTTTCACCTGCTCTGAAATTTACTAAAATTCCTCAGTTAATTTGGTATAAGAAACTCAAATTTAAAATGACCCATTAAGACCATCATGCAGAGTGAAATAAGTCAGAAAGAGAAACACAATTATCGTTTATTAATATTCTAGATATATGTGATATCTAGAAAAATGGTACAGTTGATCTATGTGCAAAGCAGAAATAGAGACACAGACGTAGAAAATAAATGTATGGACACCAAAGGGGGAAGTGGGGGCGTGGGATGAATTGGGAGATTGGGATTGACATATATATACACACTATCGATGCTGTGTATGAAATAAATCACCTACATATAAAATAGATCACTAGTGAGCACCTACTGTATAGCACAGGGAACCCTATTTAATGCTTGTGGTGACGTAAATAGGAAGGGACTCCAAAAAAGGGGAATATAGATACACACACAGCTGATTCACTTTGCTGTAACAGCCGAAGCCATTAACACACATTGTAGAGCAACTATACTCCAACAGATACTTATTTTTAAAACAGACTGATTAACTAACATTCTTCAGATCTTTGCACAAATTATGTTTTCTCAATAAAGTCTCACCTGGTCATTCAATTTACACTTGAACATTCACACGCACCATCCCTCCATTACACTTCTGTTTGGAATACATCTTATTATCAAATGTTTATAGCAAATTTGTTTATTATCAAAAAGTGACATGTCCGACTCTTTGCAAACCCATGGACTGCACAGTCCATGGAATTCTCCAGGCCAGAATACTGGAGTGGGTAGCTGTTCCCTTCTCGAGGGGGATCTTCCCCACCCAGAGATCAAACCCAGGCCTCTCACACTGCCCACAATTCTTTACCAGCTGAGCCACCAGGGAAACCGCAGAATACTGGAGTGGGTAGCCTACCCCTTCTCCAGTGGATCTTCCTGACCCAGGAATCAAACCAGGGTCTCCTGCATTGCAGGTGGATTCTTCACCAGCTGAGCTACGAATAAAATAACTAAAAACACTTATTGAACTTGCCTTTCATCTGTACCATATTTATTAGATTTTGAGTCACCATCCTCTCATGTGCTCTGAGAGAGAAGTTCCATGAAGGCAGAGATTTTTATTTGTTCACTGCTGGTTTACAGGGCTTAGAAGAATGCTTGGATTATGTAAATAGTTGTAGAATGAATTCACTTAAATGCTTTTCTTCATAATGAAAAACAAGGATAGGGCAGCTAAAAGGAGACCTTGAAGTTGATAAAGAAAAAATGGCTCATAAGGAAGGAGTCAGGAACAGAAGTCACTAAAGGTTTTGCTTTCCCTAAAGCCACCTCCCCTCCCTTCAGCTGACTGGACATAAACAAAATAAGTTGTGCTTAGAGATACAAAGCTTTCACAATTCAAAAAAAAAAAAAAAAAAACTTTACTTCACATAGCTTCTATGTTTGGTTGTTAAATATAACTGACTTTGTATAAATGAACATTTTCAAAGGATGCCACAATTGAGCTGTCAGTTAAGCAATATATAATAACATTTACACATGAGCATCAGGACAATATATAAATTACACCTAGATATTTAACAAAAACACTACATAGGTTTTCTTTATTTAGCATTATCTTGTCACCTTAGGTCTGCACTTTTTGTATCAAGGACAGGATTTCTGAATTGATTTAATCCATTTGCATTTTAGCAAGAGGTATTTAGAGGGTAATGACATCCCTGAAGGACTCAAACTAAGCTCTCTGTTTCTTTGATCTGGTTAACTCCAAGACCAGTATGCTCTGAACAGAATTTCTCCTTCTGATTCTTCTCCTAATGGAAGCCTGTTGCTTTTCACAATTCTGGTTATTTTCAACTCTCACCATGCGACATGCAGCCAAATAAGAAAATAAGAAAGGGTGAGGTAAAAATGAAGACAGTTTTTCTAATCAAATGTTTTAAACTAGTTGAACTAACATATCATATTTCCTAAGCAAATATTTTAAACTAGTTGAAATAATGTATCATAAGTCTGTAAAGAAAAGTGTTGCATGTGTAATATGAAATCAAGAGGCTCAGCTATGCCTCAGAAGGAAATGGGAATGATGGCAACATTTCCTTATAGTCTCTGCCTCTTTATAAATGTATACAAAGAAAATAACAGTATTCAGCTGAGATTTCTTATGATGCTTTCAACAGACTTCCTGTTTTCCTGCATGGGGTTTTCTTTGGGCACATAAAATGAAAGTCAGGAAGAATCCACTCCGCTGGCTGTTGGAATGCATTTTCAGCTAGTCAATGGATGTGCCACTTTGTTTAGTTGCTGGTAGGAAATACTTAGAGTGGAGGAGGCTCTTTGGCCTGTCGTACCCGAATTAAAACATTTCTCCAGAATTAGGAAAGGAAATCAATCTCTTCATGAATAAGGCACAAGCAATGTCTAGATAAGGGGCTTCCCTTGTGACTCAGGGGTAAAGGATCCACTGAGCCACGCAGATTCAATCCCTGTGTCAGGAAGGTCCCCTGGAGAAGGAAACGGCAACCTACCCCAGTATTCTTGCCTGGAAAATCCTATGGACAGAGGAAGACAGCTGGCTACAGTCCATGGAGTCACAAAAAGAATCAGACACAACTTAGTGACCAAACAAAAACAATAACAACGTCTAGATAAATGGATCTGATTGGCTGGATGTATGTTACTCACATTAAATGTAGATTTTTAAATAATTATTCAAAGTCAGGGTGTAATGACTCCAATCACTGAAGAATGTTAATACATGCTAAGGCACACTGAAGACTCCATGTACATGAACTCTGATGACTGAAAGTATTTACTGGGATTCAAGGGTCATAAATCCCCCAAAAAAGTAATCCATGCAAAAATCATAGGAGTGAAAAAGGATGAGAGCCAAAATATCAATCACAGAATTTCTGAAATAAAAATAGGATGAAATTAAATGGAATGCTAAAGTTATCACTTGGTTTGTAATTATCTGTTCATTTACCTATGAAAAGAAGTGTAAATTGAGAAGCAGTAACATGATAGGCACTGATAAATGCACTATAAATGCTGCTGATGCAGTTATAAGACAGTTCCTGGATCTTGTTTGATTGAAAGATCCACATTCAACGAACCAACTACTCAAAGAAATAATTATAAGCTGCAGTGTGTGTGCTCAGCCACTCAATTAAGTCTGACTCTTCACCACCCCATGGACTGTAGGCTGCCAGGCTCCTCTGTCCATGGGATTTCCCAGGCGAAAACTCTGGAGTGGATTGCTATTTCCTCCTCTAGGGGATCTTTCCAACCCAGGGATCAAACCCACATCTCTTGCATCTCCTGTACTGGCAGGAGGATTCTTTACCACTACCCCAAACTGTGAGTAAGTTGTATGAGATACAGGAAATGGAACTCTATGAAAGAGCCCTGATTTAGATTAAGAGTTCCAAAGTGGAATATATAGAGAAGTTTTATTTAAATTAAGTCATAAAAGCTGAGTAATAGTTATAAACTTGAGTGAGAAGGAAAACATTTTGAGCAGAATCTGGAAGGGAAGAAACAAACACAAAACAAAAGAACATAAATATCAGAAGAGCTCCAGAGAAGGCTAGCATGACTGGAGCCTGGTGAGGAAGAGGGAAAGGGGCACGTGATTAGACCACAGAAATAGGTAAAAGCCACAACATGAACTTTCTTGGAGGCCATGTTGAGGATTTAGCACAAACAGAAGTGGGAAGGCCAAAACAGAAGGCCATCCAGTAACTGGATGAGAGCTGGTAGTAGCTTTAAGTAGGAAAGTCATAGTAGAGATGAAAGTGAAAAGCCAAATTCAAGACACATTTCTGGAGTCAGGTCTGATAATGAATAGGATACATTGTGTGCAGGATGAGGGAGTCAGGAATGATTCCTATAGTTTTGGCTTGAGCACCATGTACCGAGAGCTTCCCTGGTATCTCAGTGGTAAAGAACCCACCAAGCACCGCAGGAGACAAGGGTTCAATCCCTGGGTCAGGAAGACGACATGGAGAAGGAACTAGCAACCCATTCCAGTTTTTCCTGCCTGAGAAATCCCTTGGACAGAGGAGCCTTGCAGGCTACAGTCCACGGGGTCACAAAGAGTCAGACACCACTTAGCAACTAAACAACAACAACACAGGATACATAAGGATGGAGTTCAAAGTTTCTAAATACGAGAGCAGTATCAAGAGTAAGAAGAAGAGTAAAATCAGTGTATTTGTTTTGGGATGTGGTAAATTTGTGAAGAGAACGCTAGATTTAAAGAATTAGTTGATAGTGAAATAAGCCTAGAACTAATCAAAAGAAATACAGAGGCATGATATTGTGAATTGTCTGATACCGACAATATGTGAAGATATGGAAATACAGTTTCCCTGATACGGGAACCATAAAGCTGTGCTACTAAGCTCTGCCTTCAAGAAAGAACTTGCATTCAGCTGCAAAGTGTTCAGTTAGCTGACAGTTTTGAGTTCCTTTTCCTCCAGAATACATGTAGCTTTTGAGGCAAGGTCACATTCTTCAGAGGCAGAGGTTGATGATGAAAGATGATGGATGTATGAAGGTCATGCCACTTTTGTCCAATGGGGGAACCCTTTAAGGATCCATATTTGCTCCCAAACTCCCCCAATGGACTGGCTGAGACTGGCCTGTCTGCATTATAATCTAATGCTATTCATAACCAAGGCTGCATCTTCCGCCTTCCTTCTTTTCTCAGGTATTTGAGCTGCATTGTTGTCTGAAGGCTCTTTCTGCCCTATCTTCCTTTTCTTCTTTTTTATCATTCACAGGAATAACTTCTGGATAAGTCTTTGTTTCTGTATCTCCATCTCAGTCTTTGTTTCCTGGTGAAGGAACCCATGTGTCAGGAACCCAATAGGAAATAGAAGATATCATTGAAATGAATAAGTAGGAGTTTAATAAAAGGATTATTTAGGAAGTGTGGACAGAGATTAGAAAAGTTATTAGAGGCTGGTGCTGTATCCTGCTCTAACAAAAGCTGGGAACTTATTGACCCTAAGCCCAACGGGACTAGAGATGTTACAGCTAAGAAACCTCAGAGTATACATCTGATAGGAGCCAGAGACTTGCATAGTAGGGTACTAGGATGCATCCTCCTTTCAATGACTTAGCTTGGGAGGAGATGGGCGATAACTTCCTCCACCGTGTTATCTTCCAGCTCTCCAGTATCCTTCCTTGCCTCACAGTGACCAGACCCAATCATAAGCCACAGGGCAAAGCCAGCCGCTGGTGCAGGCTATATGAAACCGCCACATGAGTCACCAACCCAAATGGGAGGAGGATAAGTAGGGAATCTGAAGCAACAAATATGAAAATACCAAGCACATCAGCACAAAGTGTGTGGTATGAGGAAGTGGGCCCAGACAAAGCTTTAAGGCATTTCCAAATTAGTGATTACAAGTGGAAAAACACTGGGGGAGAAAAGACTATGGTGTTAAACTGACTACAGAAGGGAAAGCAAAGAATCTTTAAGGACAAGGAAGAAAAGCACTTTTCAAAAGTTGCTAAGCAGTTAAATAAGAAGAGAATTGAAATATCCAATGGCAATATGCTGGTCTCTGGTGACTTCAACAAAGCAATTTCTCTGAAGCTGACTATGCCAAACTGAAATGAGTTGCAAAGTAGAACTGAATTTGGGAAGACTGAGTATCATCAGCTCCTTGAGAAGTATGATTGTGGGGGCGAATGGAGAGCCAAAAGGAGCTATGGAGAGGAGAGAAGAATGTGCAATGAATGGATTTCATTTGTTTGTAGGACTCTCTGGGAAAAAACTTGTAAATTGAAGAGAAGAATTTATAGTAAAAGTGATTCAAACTTCAGGAAAGAGAGCAACTGACTGCGGTTTCAAAGTCCTTTTATAAAGGACTTTAAAAGTCCTTAATAGCAGGAGAAGATAAGTTCCACGCATTACGTGAGGACCAAAATTAATCTTACCAATGTATATAGATACAAGTGGTTTTATCGATTTGGTGCTGATAAAATGGAAGACTTCTGATTGACGATTTTGGTTTTCTCAATTTTAGTATCTCTGTATATCTATTATTAGCTGAGAGATTAGTTAGGCAATGAGAAAGAAAGAGGAAAGTAACAGTGTATAATTGAAAACAATTATACACCAATGTGGTAAACTGAGCTCATTAAAGGCATGTAGTACAAACAACAGGCAGAGATAAAAGCTAATGGGATATTGCCTTTCATTAATTTAAAATTATAACAGCCTGATTTTAATTAATTAATTCTTAATATACTCTTAACCTACCACTTCTGAATCTGATAGCTCTGTATTCCCATCCAAGTTTGGAGTTGTATTCTTAAGGTAAAGCAATTCAATTAATCTATCTGAGCTTTAACTCCTTTTGCATGAAAAGTAGATAATACTACGCATCTCCCACAGGTATTATTAATGAAATAACATGTGCTCAATGCATAACAAATAAAAGATTCTCAATAGCGGTTCCTTTCTCCTTGCTTTTGTAAATAAGGATCTAAGATATATCTATAGTATTTAGTTTATACATATATATAGTATGCATATGCAGGAACCAGATTAGAAGTCTACAAACCTTTCAGAAGATTGTGTGGGTGGCTTAATATAAGACTTATAATTGTGTTATTTTTGAACTCTGCCAACACTTTCAAGGGAAATCTTTGATTATGTAAAACAGGGAAATAAATCAAGATTTGTATTAATAGTCTGCATTTTATAGTCCTGGTTTTAAACCTATTTTATTCTTCTTAAGAAAATTAGTTTATGTGAATTTTCCTTTTCTTTTCACACATAGTTTCAAGGAGGATACCTCTTAGGATAGAGAATTGAAGGTAAGGGGAAATGATGATCATGCACTGGGTACAACCTTTCTCAATGTGAAACATTGAGTATAAATGCCCTTCTAGAACTCTGCAATATACCTTTCCAACAGTGTTGTCTGTTTCCTCCTTGTGTAATTGTGAGTACATTTACAACTATTTTTTAGCCAGTAGATTACAGTGGAAGTGATGCTTTATGATGCTCTAGAAGAAAGCCTGAAGTAGTCTTGTGAAGGGACCACGTGGAGATACCATGTGTAGGTGTACCAGACAACAGTCTAGGGAAGTCTTGGTCAACATCCAGAATCACTCTCAATCACTCTCATGTGAGTGAAGACACCTTTGGATGATCCCACTCCAAGATATCAAGCAGTCCCCTTCTCCAAGCCGGCAGATTCCCCAGAAGAGGCACCAAAAAGAGTGGAAAAAAAAAAAAACAAGTGAACACATTAAGCCCATTCTAAAAGCCTGACCCACTGAGTCCATGAGGCAATAAATGGTTGTTTTAAAGCATAGAGTATTTTGTGGTTTGTTATGGGACAGTGCAAAGAACAAGTGCAATACTTGACACACAATAAAAGTACAAAAAAATATCATTTTACTATGGTGATGGTGATTACATTTTCATAGATGTTCAAATATGTAAAATGTATGTGAGTATATGAGTGTTTAACTGTTAATTTACTATTCTTACATTATACAGTCAAGTTCATATGGCCAAGTATTTTCTATTTCCTTCTGAAGGGAGGAATAGAGCCTTTGGGAGTGGAGTATAAACATTTAATGTGGGTTTTCTTCTAACTTTGTACTTTACAGTGATGGATTGCTCAAAGACTGAGAATCTTGGAACAAAAAATCAAAACCTAGCAGGATATATTACACAAAGGCAAAGATCATGAACACAGAAAAAGAAAAGATTCATTTCATATGCCAGTTTTTTGTTGGTGTTATATTTTGACAGGAAACAAGGCTTGTTTGTCTTCTATAAAGATTTTCCAAGTATAAATTTAAGCCCAAATAAAGAGGAGAAAATGAAAAGGAAATAGCATAACCCTTTCCTTCCACCTCCAGGATGGAACACTGATTAAGGAAGAAGGCCATTAAATGGCTTTTTCAATCTATTTGACCTGGGACTTCTTCAACAGAAATAGTACCTAGAATGTTGATTATGGTAAACTGATAAACATTTCTTTACTGTTTTCCACATCTAGCTTAAGAAAGCAGAAATTCACTAAAAATAATTCTCCAACTATTAACTCCTTTCCTGAAGAGCCTCCAATATAATAATTCAGATTTTGTATTGAATTAAGAATGCATGTGCTTATAATCTTCTTCTATTAATTAAAAAATAATAAATTCAGTTTCAGGCACTTCCTGTAAATTGATGATTGCTGGAAGAACTAATATCTTTCAAACCTTTAATCCCTTGAAAATAATCAACACTAAATATGTTATTTAACGTCAAGTTACAGTACACAACTGCCTAAGGAAAATCATTATTGAAGTACACCAGGGACCTTTTAGCCAAATGAAATTTGATGTTTGCTCTGAGGAACAAGTAATGCTTGTAGTAAAGCCACAGTATAAAAACACAGAGCTGTATTCAAGTTATGGACACACAGGTAGATATCAGCAATAGAATATTTTTAAAATTACCAAGGTTCAAGATTAGTGACTTTTTTTTTTAACCATAATCTATAGAAACTTTTAGAAGTGAGCTTGGACCTTTTTTTAATGTAACTATTTTCCCTAAAATTTATGTTTAAAAAAGTGGTGGTTAGACATTCTATAAGCAAAACATACACTGTCTCCATCCCTCTGGTCACTGCATTACAAAATATCTATATGACATCTTCCCTTATTCATTTGACCTCAGCCCTCTTTGTTCTATCATCAGCACTGCAATCAAGGTACCCTTTCTAAGAACCCATCAGAATTTGCGGCTCTGATCTCTGATCTGACCTCTGACATCCTTTAATGGTACTTTATTACCTATAGAATAATGTCCAATTTGCATCATTAAACATGTAGAAGTCAACCATAAACTCTAAACTAGCTAAGAGAACACAGCTTTAGCATGGTAACCTCAAAGCTATATTTCCCCTAAAACTGTTACTTTGAACAATATTTAACTTCTTTATATCCTATCTTGGGCAAAATGATAATATAAATAATCTCAGGGGGTATTAAATATGTTGTGGAAGGCACCATATTTAGTACACTGAATAACTGAATGGAAAAGGACTTTTTTTTTTTACAAGTTAAGATTTTACTCTTAGCCTGCAGAAGTTTGTCCTCAAAATTAGAAAAGAAAAATTCAACCAATGAAATCAGGCATATGTCAACTGTCATGAAGGGGAAAAAAAAGAAGTAAACATTTCTATGAGCAAAGAAATACACACAAAAAGTTGTTCTGATTCTGGAATTATTCTAAAACTCTGGAGTAATTCCTCAGAAGCATGCTGTAGGATAATGCATTCCAGACAGCCTGTAGGATGTCCTTCAGAAACCAGAAACAGTGACGAACTGAACCATATGACAAAGGTTTTAATGTACAATAGGTTTCTTTAAAAAGGTACTGAAATTAAATTACTCTTTCTGAGAAGAATTCAAGGTGTGAAAAGAGGTTGTAATATTTTAAATCAGGTCTATCTCAAAAAAGATTGAGGAAGAGCAGCGGCTGTTTGGAGAAATAGCACACCTCGGCCTCTCCTGGTTAGAATGGCCTAAATTTAGCAGCACTTGTAAATTCTAGGAGAGTCTAAATCACCCATGAGAACTCTTCAAACAACAGATTCTATCTTCAAAGTTCTTTCAGAGACAAGATGTATATCCCTTCCACTTAAGGCATACACTCTTATTCTTGATATTTGTTACAATTGTTTCTATGACATACTAGACAAGGATGAAGAACTGAATATTTGATTCTGTAAATGTGTATTACCATTAACCAACAAACATAGCTGACTCTCATATACACACACAAGCACACACACACAACACACATGGACCCATTTTGTCACAGACTGATTGAGTGTGTTGCTTTCCTGAGTTCCAAGTGATTAAACTCTTTTAGTCTCAGATATTTACCAAAAACATTTTTGAATACATGTTTTTGGAAATATCAGATTCTTTCTATACTCAATTCATTGTTCTCATTTTAATTTCTAAATATTAACACTTTATTTTGATTACAAATGACTTTTGATAAAACTCTATTCTTTTGAAAAGTAGCTCATGTGTACTTTAAAAGATATTTGTTTACCCTGAGAATAGGGCAAAAGTAATAAAAGCATAAAATATAATGCAAAACATGCAGAAGACAATATATAAAAATATCATTTTATAGTTATACTATGGCATTTAGTGTCAATTTAGATGATGCAATAAATACTAGTAATTAAATTTTTACTAAACCTATATAGTACAATTGAATTTCTGGATTTCCATCGATCTTAATGATAGAATAATATCATAGTCAAATATGAAATCTAATATTCAAGATACTTTTTATAAAGGAACTTATAACTGAAAAACTTTCAACGAATAAACTTTGCCTTATTAGCCTCCTGAGGCTTATTTCTAAGAACAGAAAAATTCCAGATTAAATTTTAAAAACTGTCTGCTTGGAATATAATACATAGATCCCCAGGTGTCCTTTGAAAAAAGTTTCTCATTGAAATACAAATATAAAAGTTCTTAGTTACAACTGATATTTTTCCAACTGGTAAGCATACATTTTTTTCATGCACACAAAGTCACTCACATCTTCTAAAGTTCAGATGTTAACACCACTATTTATCATTTCTAGCTTTTTTTTTTCTTTTACTGTGTCTGTAACATATATATATATATATGTATAGATGTGTGTATATATAAAGTAAACACTATATAGTATCATTTTATATGTTTTGTCACTTTATATACTGTGTATAACACTTTCTATAACTTGTATTTTTCACTCAATTCTTCTATAAATAAATAGCTACATACATACATGCATACATATATTACATATATATATATATGTGAATGTATAGCTCTGATTCATTCATTTTTACTGCTTTGTGGAACAAAAGTATTCATTGTATCAATACATTGCATCAAAAAAGAATAAAATAACTTGGAATAAATCTACCTAAGGAGGGAAAATACAGGCACTCTGAAAACTATGAAAGAAATTGAAGCAAACTCAAACAGATGGAAAGATATACAATCTTCTAGGATTAAAGAATTAATACTTAAAATGACCATATTACCCAAGGCAATCTATGGATTCAGTGCAATCCCAAATTGCCAATGGCATTTTTCATAGAACTAGAAAAAAATGTTTAAACGTATGTGGAAACACAAAAGACATTAAATAGCTAAAGCATTCTTGAGAAAGAATTACAAAGCTAGAGGAAATAGGGTTTCTGACGTCCGCCTGTACTACAAAGCCACAGTCACCAAAGGACTATGGTGCTAGCACAAAAACAGACACACAGATCAACATCACAGGATAGCAAGCCCTGAAAAGGATTCCACGCACTTAGAGTACATTAACCTATGACAAAGGAAGCAAGAAGACATAGCAGAGAAAAGAAAGTCTTTCAACAAGTGGTCCTGGAAAAACTGGACAGCTACATGTTAAAGAGGGCTGCGTTGGTGGCTCAGCAATAAAGAATCTGCTTGCCAATGCAGGAGACATGAGTTTAACCCCTGGGTCAGGAAGATACCCTGGAGAAGAAAACGACAGCCCCCTCCAGTACTCTTGCCTGGGAAATCACATGGACAGAGAAGCCTAATGGGTTACAGTCCATGGGGTCACAAAAGAATTGGACACAACTTATGACTAAACAACAGCATGCAAAAGAATGAAATGAGAACACTTTCTAACACCATACACAAAACTAAAGGCAAAATTAAAGACTAAACTATACGGCTGGATACTTAAGAGGAAAACATAGGCAGAACACTCTTTGACCTAAACTGCAGCAATATTTTTTGAATGTGATTCCTAGAATAACGGAAATAAAAACAAAAATAAACAAACGGGGCTTAGTCAAACCTACACACTTTTGCACAGCAAAGGAAATGAGAAAACAAAAAGACAACCTACAGATTGCAAACTATGCAATTGACGAGAGTTTAATCTCCAAAATATATTACACAAACAACTCATGTAGCTCAATATCAAAACAAAAATCCAGTAAAAAATAGGCAGAAGATCTAAGTAAGACTTTTCTCCAAAGAAGACATACAGATGGCTAACAGGTACAAAAAAAAGATGCTCAATATCTCTAATTAGCAGAGAAACATAAGTCAAAACTACAATGAGGTATTGTCTCACTCTGGTCAGTACCAATCATCAAAAAGTCTACAAATAATAAATGCTGGCCTGGGTGTGCAGAAAAAGGAAGCCTCCTTTACTGTTGAGGGACTGTAAATTGGCACAGCCACTGTGGAGAATAGTACGGAGGTTCTTTGTACAACTAAAATAGAGTTATCTGCAATTCCACTCCTGGGTATGTATCCAGGGAAAATTACAATTCAAAAACATGTATGTACCCCAATGTTAATACAGCAATATTAACAACAGCCAAGACACAGAAGCAACCCAAGTGTCCAATGACAGATGAATGGATAAAGAAGATGTGGCACATATACACAATGGAATGTTCTTCTGTCATAAAAATGAATGAAATATGCCATTTGCAGCAACATTGATGGACCTACCGATTATGATACTAAGTGAAGTAAGTCAGACAAAGAGATACCATATGATACTGCTTTTATGTAGAATCTAAAAAAAATGATACAATAAACTTATTTACAAGACAGAAATAGACTCATAGATATTAAAAAAACAAATGTGTGGTTACCAAAGGAAAAGGAGGGTAGGGAGTGATAAACTAGGAAGGATGAGCATACACCCACTGTTACATACACAATAGATAACCAAGAAGGACACACCATATGGCACAGTGGAAAAGTAGAAAAGAATCTTAAAAAGAATATTTGTGCAGAACAATCTCTCTACGTATAATTGAATCACTGTGGTACAACTGAAACTAACACATCATAAATCCATTATATTTCAATACAATTTTTATGAATATGTCAAATTTATCCATCTACTTTTCTATTTATAGAATTAATAGTTTATGTTTTATTTTTCATTATTAAAAACAATAATGCAATCGGACATTTTTTCATCTATCTATCAAGCACATAAGTATACACGTGGGGCTTCCCTGGTGATCCAGTGGTTAAGAATCTGCCTTGCAATGCAAGGGACACAGGTTCAATCCCTGGTCTGGGAAGATCCCACATGCCAAGGAGCAATCAAGCCTGTGTGCCATCACTACTGAAGCCCGAGCATGCCAGAGCCTGTGCTCTGCAGCAAGAGAAGCCGCTGCAATAAGAAGCCTGCGCACCACCACTGGAGGGGAGCTCCCACTTTCTGCAACTAGAGAAAGACTGTTCACAGCATCAAAGACCCAGTGTAGCCCCTAAGTAAATAAATAAATTCTATTTTTAAAAAAAGAAAATTCTATTTTTAAAAAAAGAAAAGAAAAATAAATACATAAGTATACATGTGATTGCTGGCTTTTTAGAGCACATTTTATTATATGCTGCCAAATTTTGCTTCACAATGAATTTATTTTAGTAAGCTTAAGGTTTTGCCCATAAGATGAGTGTGAGAGACACATTTGAGGGTGAATCCCAGTGAGTTACACCCTTAAGTAATCCCTTCCCCTTAACTGTGGATGAGAACTGTGATTGACTTTTAACCAACAGGATATGACAGCAGGTCACTCCTTTGATGAAGTTTCATTATATGCCAAGGGGTTTGTAGATAGTCAAAATCCTATAAGACCTCTAAGAGTATTCTTTCAACAGAATCCAAATAAATATTCAAGATTGTGTTAAGAATTTGGAATGTGAGCTGAAACTGTTTTCTAATACTGGCCTGTTGTTATTGTTTAGACACTAAGTTATGTCCGACTCCTTTGCCACCCCATGAACTACAGCCCATCAGACTCCATCATAGGATTTTCCAGGCAAGAATGCTGAAGTGGGTTGCCATGTCCTTTTCCAGGGGATCTTCCCAACCCAAGGACTGAACCTGAGTCTCCCACACTAGCAGGTGGATTCTTAACCACTGAGCCCCCTGGGGAGCCAATACCAGCCTACAGCACTATTAAAAGAAGAAAACCCAAGAACCACACGTTAGGTCATCTGTTTCCAATTGCCTCCATAAAATGATGCTTCAGAGATTCTCCACAGCAGATCTTTAGGTTAAAAAATAACAACAATTAAAAGGACCTTGAAGACCAACAGTAATATACATCAAAGAACTAGCATGATTACATTCTTCTCATGTTTTTGTAGGGTATGGATGTATATATCCTGAGGAAAGTAAAAACAGAAAGTATGTGTATACAGAGATAGAAATGCATGCAAAAGCAATGCAGATATATGTAAAAGGGCACAATCAATTCTACATGAGATTAAGATCCAACCCCTAAAAAAAACAAACAAAAGTTGTTTAGTGAAGTAGCACTGGCTTTGAAGGCAAGCACAATTACTTGGCCTGCAAAATGTGTACTATAATTAGGTGGCAGAGCACCATGAGGGATATTAAGTTGTCACAGTTTCACATGGCAACAGATCAAGGATTGAGAGGAAAGAAAAAGGACCACTAGAATAGCAGGAAGCCAAAAGATATGAATAGGAGCCTCCGTTAATGACCAACAAAGGCACCAGGCAGATCATCAAGGGAGCTGATGAAAACCAGCCAGAGTAGATAAGGCACGTGACATCCAAATCACACACTCATCAAGTGGCAAGTGTATGTCACTGTCATGGGTTCTGGAGAAAATAAACACAATTAAGCAGTGTTGTTGGATCTCAATGAACTCATAGTCTGTTTGGAAAGACAAATATAAACACACTCACTTTCACATGAGGCAGCTTGGTGAACAAGCGTACCTTTGGAAGCACAGAGGTGAGAATGTGATTCTGGCTGGAAAGATCAGGGTGAGCTACAAAGAGGAAGTGTACAATCCAAGTCTGACCTTGAATAACATGTTCACCAGGAGACAGAGAACAGGACAAGGGCTTTCCAGGCAGCAAAAACATTGTGATCAGCAATCAAGAGATGACTCAGGCAGAGAGTATGGATTGTAGGGTATGTCAGGAACGAAAACCAAAATCTGAGCAAAAGGGGATTGGCACCTGGACAAGAGAGCTGAATATAACGAAAAGTTAAAGTGTTAGCCGCTCAATAGTGTCTGACTCTTTGTGACCCCGAGGACTGTAGCCCGCCAGGCTCCTCTGTCCATGGAATTCTCCAGGCAAGAGTACTGGAGTAGGGTACCATTCCCTTCTCCAGGGGATCTTCCCAACCCAGGATTCAACCTGCATCTCCTGTGTCTCCTACATTGCAGGCAGATTCTTTACCGTCTGAGCCACCAGGGAAGCCTGAATATCAAGAAAAAAATGTAGTCAAGTATCAGAGTTGGGTCTCCTTATTGGTCTTGGTAATGACATTTGATTCTTCAGTCATATGTGACAATATTGGGTGAGGAGGAAATAAGTTCTGGAACCAATCCCCAGTGCATACCCAGAGACAAGTGTGTACTGTCATTATCAAATAGGTATTTTTTCAGAGTCAGAAACAGACTATACAAGTGAGCCCTACAAAAGATACGAAAGCTTGACTCCAAAAAGATGAGCCAAGAGAACGGAAGTATAAGAATCACTAGTTTTTATCTTCAGACATACAAGAGTAGAGAAGAAGGTAACTAGTAGTGTAGGATGTTGGAAAGACAGTTGTTTTTTTTTTTTTTTCTCATTATTGTTTCAAGAGTTTACAAATTTCCTTCTCCAGTCTCCTCCTACCAAACCACTGAAGATTACTGCTGCTTTAATTATGGGATCTCCGTGTTGTTTAATAAATATCTTCCTTTCTCACCTCCTTTCTTGGCTAAATGCAAATATTAATACCTAAACTAGATTAAAGCATATCTCACAATAGTTATGTTAGATACAAGAATTCTTTTATGTAATAATGTTACTTTCAATACACATTAAGGGCACCCAAAGAGATGCAACATATAGCCAAAGTCGCAACAAAAGGCCTAGTAGCAAACATTAAGGTGATTTCAATAAACAGCCATATGGTCAGAAAATAGTAGCATGAAATAAGGAACAATTTGATGACATGTATTTAAACTTATTTCCACTGTAACAAACAAAATGACAAGAAAAAATTCATTAACTACACATATATGGAAAAACATGGCTTTATATTTTCATACTTCAATGGCACAGTCTAACAACAATGTGCCAGGTATTTCCTTTGTTAAATAACTTCTTTGACTATAAAAGACAGCATAATAAATACTTTAAATATAATCTTTCATTTCTGTCATTTTAGAAACTGAAACTTTCTAACTTCAAGCACCTATTTTAAGATGTTTTATATTTTAGATCTATAAGGGACCAAGTATTTTCTTACAAAACACAAATTCACTTTAGAATGACAGAAGTCATCCACTCTTGAAAATCCGTGGCCTCTTTCATAACATAAGTGCTTCATGAACAAACTTTGAGCTCTGACAACAATCATGTACATCTATATTTATCTCCCATTATCTAATTCTTTTATATGTGTACATAATGCCTAATAAACTGGCACTCAGGAAATGATTTTGTAAAGGGCAGACAAAAATTGAGATAAGACAGAAAGCAAAAGAAAATGATTTTAAAATGGCATTTTGGCATCATTTGCAAAAGACAGCTACTTTACTGTTTATTACACTGTAAAATTGGATGATACGTAAATACTAGGAGGTATTTAATTTCTCTAGTATTAATATGGGTTTCCTTGGTGGCTCACTGGTAAAGAATTCGCCTGCAATGCAGCAGACATAGGTTTGATTCCTAGGTGGGGAAGATCCCCTGGAGAAAGAAATGGTAACTCACTCCAGTGTTCTTGCTTAGAAAATCCCATGGACAACAGATGAGCTTCATGAGCTACAGTCCATGGGGTCGCAAAAGAGCCAGACACAACTTACCAACTAAACAGTGATAACAATCTATATTTATTTACTAATTTTATAGTTTCCAATGGCATAGCTAAATATTATTCACATGTAGAGGATCATGTATAACAATTTCCTTCCTTGAGTTTTTCCCCTCAGGATATTTAACCATTCATGGACAGTGTCAGGGAATCTTTGAACAACCTAGTAATATGTGGAAAATTGTGTGACTATGTGTATAGACAAGATAGAAAATTCATAGATTTTGTGACATTCTATAAAGGCTCTAAGATGCTACATATTGACTTCCCCTGGGAATTTTGAATGATGCTAAAAACTTCCTTCATAAACACTGAATGATATATTTCGCCCTTGTATTACTATGTTGGGGTAAGAAAATGACTCTTAGTAGTGATACAAGATTCCACTGTAGGGAAAATTCAAACTCAGAATTCAAACTCAGGATGGTTTTCCCACAACCTCATTTTATTTCAAAATAGCTGGCATATATATATATAATACTAGGCCCCTGAAAATCTTTGGCCACTATATTTAGTATATGAATCATATAAATGTATGAGTTTTTTTCACTATTTGTATTTTTATATGTTATCTTTCTCATTCTAGTGTGTGCTCAGTTGCTCAGTCATATCAGACTCTTTGTGATCCTATAGACTGTAGCCCACGAGGCTCCTCTGTTCTTGAGATTTCCCAGGCAAGAATGCTGGAGTAGGTTGCCATTTTCCCTTCTAGGGGATGTTCCCAACTCTGTGTCTCTGCATTACAGATGGATTCTTTACTGCTGAGCCACTGGGGAAGCCCCTTCTCAGACTCTAAGGCATCCAGTAAAATATACAAAAATAGTTCTGCTCAGTTTTACTTCCAAATATAAGTATATTAAATAGATTTTACAACAGAAGAAAATATGTTTAACTTTCAGCATAATCTATATTTACGTAAACTGTGATATGGTTAAAAATAGTAAATGATCAATAAATAGAAAAATATTTTAAAAATAGATAACAATTATTAAGTGTTTTCTACATCCTAGATACATGTTTAATCCTTTATATTTATTTAATGGTTATAACAACTTTCCAGTGAGGTAATATTATTTCCATCTTTCATACAAGAAAACTGAGATGAAGATTTATTTGCCTCAAGTTACACAGTTAATAAATGATGGAATCAGAATTCAAACTCATGGGGTCTAGTGGAGGACCTCCTCTCAGTGGATTGTAATCACTAAATTTTACTGCTATCTTATTTATTGATTAAATGTTTTAAAGGGCCCTCATTAATTCACTTTACAAATTGGTCTTTTCTTTTTAACATATAGTGTAGTTGTATCATTTACTTGGGTTTCCCTGGCAGCTTGGATGGATCTCTTTATTCACCTTTACCATTTTTTTAAATTTGTGTATTTACAAAACATTTTGTATATTTCTGTTTTACTTCACCCACTCTACTTCTATTGCATTAAATGCATTATAAAGGTCACAAAAATCCTTGAATTTACTTTGTTTTCTGTGCTTTCCCTCGGGAATTATTATTTAAAATAATTCTCAGTAGAACTCACTTTCTATTAGACAGGACAAGAGGTGATGATAAGAGGACTGGTAGAGTCAGGAATTGCAGACTTGCCCATAGCACTGAGCTCTGAGGAAATGCTGAATGCCTCTTGAATTGTTCTTAATTTACTTTATCTGATGGTCCAGGAACAGCAAACCATTGTAAATTACACTTCTTTAAGTTGTAGTGAAGCTGTGAGGAACTTTTGATATTTATTAGACATATGTAATTTTCTGTATGCATATGAATTGCCTCTTCTTTTTCACTTTGTCCATTTTCCAATGGGACTCTGTTTTCATGTGTGTTTAATTAATATTTTATATTAGGTATTAATCATTTGGGTCTCATGTGTCATTAATATTTCTCTCATTTAAATTTCAAAAAATATTGGGTATAATTTGCAATTATAGCAAAAGGAAAAAAAAAACCAGATCATTCTGTGGTAGAGTTCCAAGGTGTGGGAACATAAAGACCTAAGGGAGCCACCTAACAGGGTTTGGGGGGCTTCGTTGGCTTGTGGGGCAGATAGCGGAGCGGTGGGTGCTGAAAGGACAGCTCCTACGTGCCCTGCTGCACTGCAACAGACTCGGTGTGGAGTCTTCGCCTTCAGGCCCCACCCTGAGTGGACCACTTTCCAGGCTGAAAGGGATGCTAAAGGAGTCAAGGTGAAGGATGGATCACAGAGAAGATTTTTAAGGTTATCTGCTAAACCTACTCCTTCAAAGTCAGAGCCCAAACCTAAAAGGAAAAAACGAAAACTAAAAATATCTTGATTAAAGTTGCGTATTTTACAATTAAATAGAAAACTAAAGTTTACAATCTACCATTTAACATGAGAAAAATGGCAAAATCACTTCAAGCCTAAAAGGAATGGATATTTACTACATATTTCTAGTTGTGTAAAGATTTAAGAATATTATAAGATAAAATATAATTTTAAAATTATAGGTAGCATGTGTTAAAACTTAAAAGATACCAAATTAAAAGGATACTGATTTTGCAAAATGAAAATTATGAACTTTTATCTTAATTTGCCTATAGAAGCTACTTTTATAATCATTTTTATTTTACATAATAGATATACTTCTGTAGGTATTCCTACTTGTTCTTAAGTCAAACAACAGAGTGTATGTATTAAATTATTAAATACAAGGAGACAAATATGGGCTTCCCAGGTGGCATGGTGGTAAAGAATCTGCCTGCCAATGCAGGAGATTCAAGAGATATGGATTTGATCCCTGGGTCAGAAAGATCTGCTGAATAAGGAAATGGCAATCCACTCCAGTATTCTTGTTTGGAAAATCCAATGAAAAGAGGAGCCTAGTGGGCTACAGTCCATGGGGCCACAGAAAGTCATACACATCTGAGCATAGTACAGCAAGAGAGGAGAAAAATACAAATAGAGTTACATATGCCTGGGCATTAAAGAAACGGTTTTGCAAAAAATGAGGCATTTGAGAAGAATCCTATAGAAGCACTAGGAACTAGATAGGCTGAAGGAACAATACATATAAAGAAAGAAAAATAAACAGGTAACAGCTAAGGATATTATAAATCATTTAACAGGACTGAAGAGAGGCTATGGAGAAAGAGATGACAGATGATAACTGGAGAAAAAAAAACTGGAGTCAAAGACCAGGCTGAGGCCTTCAGGCTACTCTTTGGACAGCCAGTAATTACTGAAAAAATATAGGCAGGAGTATCTCATGGTTGTATTCATATTTCAGCAAGAACTGTGCTGGCAGTGAAGTATTGAGGCAGGGCTCTGGTGAGGAGGCTCTCAATCCAGTTCAGTCACTCAGTCATGTCTGACTCTTTGCCATCCTAGGGACTGCCCACACCAGGCTTTGCAACTGTCCATCACCAACTCCTGGAGCTTGCTCAAACTCATGTCCATCAAATCAGTGATGCCATCCAGGCATCTCATCCTTTCTCATTCCCTTCTTCTCCTGCCTTCAATCTTTCCCAGCATCAGGGTCTCTTCAAATGAGTCAGTTCTTTATATCAGGTGGCCAAAATACTGGAGCTTCAGCTTCAGCATCAATCCTTCCAGTGAATATTCAGGGTTGATTTCCTTTAGGATTGACTGATTTGATCTCCTTGCAGTCCAAGAGACTCTCAAGATTCTTCTCCAGCACCACAGTTCCAAAGCATCAATTCTTCAGCAATCAGCTTTCTTTATGGTCCAACTCTTATCCATACATGACTACTGGAAAAGCCATAGCTTTCACTAGATGAACCTTTATTGCAAAGTAATCTCTCTGCTTTTTAATATGCTGTCTAGGTTTGTCATAGCTTTTCTTCCAAGGAGCAAGCATCTTTTAAGTTCACAGCTGCAGTTACCATCTGCAGTGATTTTGGAGGCAGCTCTGTAAGGGTGCAAATGGAGCTCTAATGGGCTTCCCTGGTGGCTCAGAGAGTAAAAGAATCTGCCTGCAATGCAGGAAACACAAGAGACTTGCATTTGATCCCTAGGTCAGGAAGATCCCCTGAGAAGGAAATGGCAACCCAATCCAGTCTTCTTGCCTGGGAAATCCAATGAACAGAGAAGCCTGGCGGGCTACCATCTATGTGGTCGCAAAGAATCAGACATAACTGAGCGACTAACACTTTTACTTTCAAGGTTAGACACAAATATCACAGGGGTGGGGATGGAGAGGAAATGGCAAATTCTAGAGATATTCCAGAGCTAATTTTGTATAGAATTGACCTATTGATGAACTAAAAGATGATCACAAACAACCCAGGTAAATATTAATTCCATTAACAGCACTCTAGAATGTGATTCCCTGGTGGCTCAGATGGTAAACAGTCTGCCTGGAATACAGGAAACCAGGGTTCAATCCTTGGGTCAAGGAGATCCCCTGGAGAGGGAAATGGCACACCACTCCAGTAATCTTGCCTGGGAAATCCCATGGACGGAGAAGCCTAGTGGGCTACTGTCTATAGGGTTGGACAGAGTCGGATGTCACTGAGCAACTTCACTTTCACTTTCAGAAGAGGAATGGATTTGTTATCATCAAGGAAAAGGACTAATAAAATGATCTTTTATTTTTGAGACATATGAGTTCAAGTCTGCTTATTTACAGTTCCTGTTATTCCTACTATAACCTCAGCTCCTTTGCTATCTGAGTTTAACCTAAACTGTGACATAACTCCCATACAGAAACCAGCTCACAGGAGAGTCAGAAAAATTAATCTGGTTTTTAAAAATTTCAACTAAGTTTAGAATTACAGACGGCACCTATTTTTTTTTAAATTGTATTTGAATTTATTGGGCTCTTCCTTAGAAGTCCATTTCTAAAAAGCAAAATGAGAGTAGTTATCAAAGAAATTGACATTCATCAAAGTAAGTCTAGTCACAGGCAGAATGTTCCACAAATATCACTTTAACTCTTCTGAAGAGCATCTTCAAATAAAACTTTAATTAATTCATTAGTAACAAATAATTTTGGTTGGCCAAAATGGAGAGGGTCATAATACTAATTTTTTGAGCTACAGTATTATACAAAGCTTGTGAAAGTCAGCACAAATAGGAAATCTAAATTATTTCACAATAATTATGAATAATATGAAAGTGTGAAAGAGTCAGTCACTGAGTCATGTTTGACTCTCCTGACCCTATAGACTGTAGCCCACCAGGCTCCTCCGTCCATAGGATTCTCCAGGCAAGAATACTGGAGTGGGCTGCCATTCCCTTCTCTAAAGGATCTTCCTGACACACGGATGGAACCAACGTCTCCTACATTACAGGCAGGTTCTTAATCGCCTGAGTCACCATGAATAATATAAGCCAGTAGTAAGCCTTAGAATAATGTATGAAGGTAGCTCAGATGGAGTTAAAGATGACTTTGATAGGGCACAAGCTCTCACGCTCTAACAATTTTTCCCCAGGAGACAGTTGGCAATGTCTGGAGAGACTTTTGCTTGCTAGGACTGTGGGGTGGGTTTGAGGACACTATCGGCATCCAGAGGGTAAAGGTTAGGGATGTGGCTACACACCCAGTGATGCCCATGACAAGCCCCAATGAATTCTCTGGCCCCAAATGTTAACAGTGGCAAAGGTGAGAAATTCTCTTATTAAAGCACTGCAATGTAAACTGGTATTTTTTTAGATATTGATATAAATAGTCTTAGGTAAATTATTATATTTATAAGGCTGGTGACTATTTTAGAGACCACTTAATTATCTGAAGAGAATGGTACTGTACTTTAACCCAATCATGTAAATTTATTGAATACTTTCACAAAATACTCATTTTCTACTTACACTGTTCCTCTAAAATGTCATTTTTCTTGAGTTTCAAGCACTTTAAGAACTAATTTCCAGCAGCAGGCAAAATATATTAAAGCCAATATTTTTCTGCTTACATTTAAAAAATATATATACATTCTTGAACTGTGTTTCATTTTATGAGATGGTATTGCTAAATTACTCTTCAAAGCCTGACTTTGTGTTTTTGAAACTGGAACACTAATTTTTCAAATTAATTTGCTTAGCAGTGTTTCTGAAAAACAGTAATAAAGCTCTGAATATTTTTAAATTATTAAAAAATGTAGTTAACCTACATAAATATCTGAAATGAATCATATTTTCTCCTTCACTTTTAATGGAATGTGAAAATAACGTAGGCTTCCATTTACTCCTTTGAGAATCATCCTTAATAATACCAGCAGAGCTGAGAAGTACCTATCTCAAGGGGTTCTGGTGGTATTAAAGTGTAACCCTAAGAATCTACCATAGTCTCTGTTGCATATTTCAGCACTCAGTCAACGTTAATAAGCTATGTGTTCCTTGCTTCCTGGCACAAAGGCAAATTTCAGATATCGCAAAAGGAAGATAAAGACATTAAGTAGTTTCAAGAAAATAATGAAAAAAGAAATCCCTGCCACTGCATCTTCAAGACAGAACATTTTCATCAAAATGCAAGGACACGCCCTCTAGATTTTATAATCTAAACACTGTAAGAATTCTTTATAAGTAAATGTTACAAATCCCTGGAATGGCAATCACTAAAATTTAAACCTACAGAGATGAGCAATGACATCTTGCCAAAGGGAGTATTACATACAAAGAAAAAGAATTACGTTGCTCATCAAAATGTGTAATGAAAAGCCAAAACTATCCTATGTAATTCTTGGAAAATGTAATTAAGAATTCAGTCTAGGTTTTTATTTTACATTATGGTCCACTCTAGAGACTCTGAGACTTTACCATGTTTTAACAATTAAATGCATAGGGCTTACCTTAGTCCATATTTCCTGTACATTTTCTTTTCTACTAATGCAGTTTACCACAATTTTGTGATTGAGCGTACATTCCTCCAAAAATTAAATATTGATTCCACTTGTAGGAAAATGTTTATGCTGCTATGTCGTATCATATGGTTATCAATACCCATTCTTAAATAAATCAATCAATTCATAGCAGTTAAGTATTTCATTTTGAAAAACATATAATCAATCATCTCAATAAAGTTTCTGAAAGTTTATTCTCATTAAATTTTATAAAGGTAGTTCATTAATAGGAAAGTAAACACAGATTTACTATACATGGGCATTTATCTGTTCTATAACCAGTTTTTATTTGAAACAATTATATACACAAAATATATTCAGATTTTTAAATTAATTATGCTGTGCATTTATAATAATTTACTGATATCCAGTCACTATCAATGAGTCATGACACAACAGTAGACAAATAAGAGATAATTCATTAAAGTTCATGCTATGTCAGATCTAGTTTATAATCTGGGAAACAATATTAAATTATGTTTTATAATCTGGCATTTACTTTGTATATTATGCTCTCTTTGATGATACTTCCACCTCTCTATTTTCTAATTTCTGTTATCAACTTTTCTTAATTTCTGCAACACCTTGGCCCAGAGTTGTATCTTGTGGGTCTTGACTTTACATACTTTTTCTCTGAGTGACATCACCATATCTATGGATACACTGACACCTATATAAAAAAGCCTTCTAAACTTATCTGGCTTAGAAAGCCTTCTAAATTTAGCTCAAACTACCACACAATTGCACTCATCTCACACGCTAGTAAAGTAATGCTCAAAATTCTCCAAGCCAGGCTTCAACAATACGTGAACTGCGAACTTCCAGATGTTCAAGCTAGTTTTGGAAAAGGCAGAGGAACCAAAGATCAAATTGCCAACATCCACTGAATTATCAAAAAAGCAAGAGAGTTGCAGAAAAACATCTATTTCTGCTTTATTGACTATGCCAAATCCTTTGACTGTGTGGATCACAATAAACTGTGGAAAATTCTGAAAGAGATGGGAATACCAGACCACCTGACCTGTGTTTTGAGAAAGCTGTATGCAGGTCAGGAAGCAACAGTTAGAACTGGACATGAAACAACAGATTGGTTCAAAATTGGGAAAGGAGTACATCAAGGCTGTACACTGTCATCCTGTCTAACTTATATGCAGAGTACATCATGAGAAATGCTGGGCTGGAAGAAGCACAAGCTGGAATCAAGATTGCCGGGAGAAATATCAATAACCTCAGATATGCAGATGACACCACCCTTATGGCAGAAAGGGAAGAGGATCTAAATAGCCTCTTGCTGAAAGTGAAAGAGGAGAGTGAAAAAGCTGGCTTAAAGCTCAACATTCAGAAACCTAAGATCATGGTATCTGGTCCCATCACTTTGTGGCAAATAGATGGGGAAACAGTGGAAACAGTGTCAGATTTTATTTTTGGGGGGCTCCAGAATCACTGCAGATGGTGATTGCAGCCATGAAATCAAAAGATGCTTACTCCTTGGAAGGGAAGTTATGACCAATATAGATAGCATATTTAAAAGCAGAGACATTACTTTGTCAACAAAGGTCCATCTAGTCAAGGCTATTGTTTTTCCAGTAGTCATGTATGGATGTGAGAGTGGACTATAAAGAAAGGTGAATGCCAAAGAATTGATGCTTTTGAACTGTGGTGTTGGAGAAGACTCTTGAGAGTCCCTTGGACTGCAAGGAGATCCAATCAGTCCATCCTAAAGGAGATCAGTCCTGGGTGTTCATTGGAAGGACTGATATTGAGGCTGAGGCTCCAGTTTTGGCCACCTCATGAGAAGAGCTGACTGACTGGAAAAGACCCTGATGCTGGGAAGGATGGAGTCAGGACGAGATGGGGACAACAGAGGATGAGATGGTTGGATGGCATCACCAACTTGATAGACATGGGTTTGGGTGGAATCTGGGAGTTGATGATGGACAGGGAGGCCTATCCTGCTGCAGTTAATGGGGTTGCAAAGAGTTGGACATGACTGAGTGACTGAACTGAACTGAAACTTATGAGTCCCTAATTCTCATGTGACATCCAAGCTCACAGAGTCATATATTAAATAGAGCTTTTCATCTAGGTATTCCACAAATACCTTAAATTAAGTAGTCGCTTCAATCCCCTGTTTATTTCATTTTGCAGCTCCCTATAATCTGCACTATAGGTACACAACCAATTTTTTTGGACACTGAATGAGTGAAATGAAATAAATACACACATGAAATAATGAGTTAATTCTTTAGAAAAATACTTTCGGCTTCTACTAAGGGTTTTTTCTCTAATGCCTTGGAAAAAAATCTTTTCTCATTTTCTCTAATTATGGAAATCCTGACAAATACTAACTTAAGCCTGACCTTCTTGAGAAAATTTGTCTCTAGGTTCCAAGATTAACTTTATTCTGATTTACTATCCTTACAGTCAGTCCTATACAGTTTATTATTTATTTATAACACGCTTACTGTTTTCTGCCTTTGATAATGTTAATACACATAAACATTTGGTATGTTAATATTCTTTAGAATTTAGACTCAGAAATACTAAGCTTTTTGTTTCTTATAAAACATGCAAAGTATAGAGCTGAAAAAAAGTCTTAGGACAAATAGACCTACCATCTATCAAATAACAAGTATTCAGTGAGCCTTTATTAAGTACCCAGCACTGTTCAGATCTTGTAAAAGCAAAGACAAGTTTATTGTTAATTGCTACATATGGGGAAATATAAAGACAGATGGCACGGTGCAGACAATAGCCGATCATTATCAAAATGAACTGTAATGTTTACTCATTTAGTTTCTGTACTTTTATCTTAAATGATCTTTAGAAGCTTGAGATGCTAACATTCTCTAATGTTTTTTGCTAAAACTTCTATCATGGTTATGGCACTTGGCCAAAACCAAGTTATCATCAAGACAGGACTAAAATTCTCAACAACATTCACCTCCCTAAGTTCACTGTGAAGCAAAGGGCAAATGGTGATTCATTAGATCTAAAAATAAATATGAGTTTGTAAAGGATGAAGACTCGAGCATCACAAGTCATTTCTGCAGTTTAATATAAGAATTATTATTTATTAATCTGCTCATATTATCCTTTATATAAATATGCTACCTATAAAGCACAACTATTTTTTTTCAGTGAAATGCCAATTCTAAAAAAATTGTAGAACAGGGATAGCAGATACATCACATACCTGCTACCACCAGACATTCAAACAGCCACAATATAAATAAGCAATTTAAATAGTTTACTGCTGAGCCAAGAGGCAGGCTCAGACATTTCCTCTGTACAAAGCACAGGAGGCAAATACTACCAGTTGATTAATGGCATATGTAATGAAACCTATGTCTTGCCTGTTCTAAAATCACTGAATTTACAGGAAGTATCTAGACAAAGTATCTGTCATATATTTTATTATATTCCAAATGCCAAGCACAGTTACTGATTTATGGTAGGTACTAGATAAATGCTTATTGAATGAATAAGATAATTATTAGTGAATATTTCTATAGCAGTGACATCATCAGCATTGTTTCAAGAATCCAAGTGTCTCCAAAACTTCTGAAAATGAACTCTGCTTGTTTTGCAACCTTTAGTTATTTTCAGAATTGTGCCCTTTATAAGTGCCTTTTCTCTAAGAGACTCTTCCATCCTCATGCTTAGCTCCCAGCAAAGAAACTTGCTCATTAAAATATTTGCATGCTGTAAATAATACATATTTCTTATAAGCTTCTTCAGCTCTGAAATAGCCAATGTGAAAGGCATAAGGAATTTAACATTTTATTTGATAAACAACAGAGTAGGAATACAGCTATTTAGTGATAATCACAACATACTCAAATGCAATCCAAAATGTAAGTTCAAAAAAGTCATCAAAGAGTGGAGTCATCTACAAGAATTGACCAGTGTAATAGAAAATTCTAATCACTGTCAAAAGTAAGAAAAGTATCCTGGCTCAAAAATAGAACTTTCCAAAAGCTCTGTTAAACTTCTTAGGAATAATATATTATCTTTCAGTTCAGTCACTCAGTGCTGTTCAGCTCTTTGTGACCCCATGGACTACAGCACGCCAGGCTTCTCTGTCCATCACCAACTCCCAGAGCTTGCTCAAACGCATGTTTGTGGTGCCATCCAACCATCTCATCCTCTGTTGTCCCCTTCTCCTCCTGCCTTCAATCTTTCCCAGCATCAGGGTTTTTTCAAATGAGTCAGTTTCCAATGAGTCAGTTCTTCACATCAGGTGGCCAAAGTATTGGAGTTCCAGCTTCAGCATAAGACCTTCCACTGAATATTCAGGACTGACTTCCTTTAGGATGGACTGGTTGGATCTCCTTGCAGTCCAAGGGACTCTCAAGAGTCTTCTCCAACGCCACAATTCAAAAGCATCAATTCTTCAGCACTCACCTTTCTTTATAGTCCACTCTCACATCCATACATGACCACTGGAAAAACCATAGCCTGGACTAGATGGACCTTGGTCAGCAAAGTAATGTCTCTGTCTAGGTTGGTCATACCTTTTCTTCCAAGGAGCAAGCGTCTTTTAATTTCATGGCTGCAGTGAGTTTCTTGTTTAGAAAGTACAAATTCAACCCAGCCAGCATTCCTTTCTACTACCCCTCTGCAGTCTTCCATTCAAATATGACCTCACTCAACTTCATCTTTGTTTGTGTTGGTAAGAAGGACAAATAAACATTTTCACATTTTGTATTTAATCACGAAAGTAACCTGTTTAGTGGGCTTCTTAGGTGGGTCAGTGGTAGAAAAACCTCCTGCCAAAGCAGGAGATGCAGGTTTGATCCCTGGGGTCATGATGACCCCCAGGAGAAGGAAATGGCAACCCATTTCAGTATTCACGCTTGGGAAATCCCATGGACAGAGGCGCCTGGACGAATACAGTCCATGGGGTCTCAAAGAGTTGGTCACAATTTATCAACTAAACAACAGCCTGCTTAGGAGTACCACAATTAACACCTGAAAATACTTATTAATACCCTATACTCTGATCACAATGACAAAATAAAAACATAAGGAAAGAATATAATAAAACTGATATAAATTTAGAAAGTTACTCAAGAATAGCAAATAGTAAAAGTTCAAACACATTACATTTTTTTAAGAATATACCTATGATTTTGGTATGAAACATTCCAAATGTAACAAAACAAATAAAAATATCACCAACCTAGTATCAACTATCCCAATTACTTTTTAAAATTAATTTACTTTTTAATGGAAGGATAATTGCTTTACAGAATTCTGCTGTTTTCTGTCAATTAATGTTTTATATGTTTTTATATACACACATGCACATGCTTATATATACATATATGCAAACACAGGTTTATATTTACATACATTTGCACACACGCATGGTTATTTTAATGACACATAGGTGTACAATGATGTAGTTACTTTTGAGCTCCACTATTCCTGGGCAAAATTACCGAAGTGCAAACTTACAAACTGATTATTACTGAAGATCTCTGAACTGAGTGAAACCTATTTAAAACTGTTTCAGTTTCTTCAAAGAAATGAAAGTGGCAGATTCTGTAATGGCAGTATTTATGTATTCCATTAATAAATTTATTATAAAATATTACCTAGGTGGTGAGTACACAGATATGGAAAAATGATTTTTCTTAATTAGTCAAATGTGAAAAACTGGAATGCTGAGTTACCAATGATGAATAAAAAATATACAGTTGTGATTTTTAAATATTTTTAGTAACAGCTTTTTGTCCTCTGAATAAAATTCTGCTAGTTCAGTCATGTATCAGAGGATGGATTTCTCTAGTTGAAGAGATGTATCCTGTTATCCTGCAGTACTACCTATGTAAGTGTGCGTGTGTACACGTGCAAACTCACACACACACACACATGCACACAGACACACACACACACACACACACGTCCTTGAGAAATCTGTTTTGAAAATGACGATAAAATAAGGACCTGAGTTCTTCTGCTCTGTCTCTTTAGTTGCCCCATTTACTTCTCTCTAATCAGGATTTATTTGATCATAATTGAACCCATGGATCATTTCAGTAGACATGCATTCACTATAATGCAATTTTTGTGGAGAAAAGTTGGTTGATACAGCTTAGCACTGGAAATAGAATATACTTTCCATATTTCAAATTCAATCCATTAAGGTTAATAATACAAACACACTGTTTACATCCATTTGTCCTAATATATCAGATGGATTCATGTACGAAAATTTCAATTTTCTTATCTACAAAATCTCACTATGAGATTACAATTAGGAAAAATATTATATTACTTTAAAATATAGTAAACAATATGATACTACTAATAAATAATACTAAACATTAACATACAATTTATAATACTGTATATACATATATGATAAAAAAAGGAGAGTATCACTACAAAAGATTTAAGTCATTTGAAATAGGACTTTTCTTCAGTAACAACTGGAAAAAAGTAACAATTTCAACAAAATTCACTGTATCCTGAGCTTTGAGGCATTATTTGAAATCAATCCCCCTACATGGATTTATTATTAGATACAACAAAAAAATAGATCTCACAGTCCCCTGAATGTAAATTTTCAAGTTGTTCCTCTAAAATAAGAAGGAGGAAAAAATAGCTTTGCAATATCTTCCCTTCCCAAACTCTTTTTTCATCCTGCTAGCTTGTGGGAAGAAAATTAAACGACTAGATATTTTACATAATTCCATAAGCATCTTTGTATGGTAAGGGATTTTTCTTCTGTGTGAGAAAATAATGCTCATTATCTACTGAGGAGTTCAATGTGTCATTAACAATTTCAGTGGGATGAATTTCCCTGAGTTAAAATGAATTTCCCTGAAATCCAGGACAGCATTCAAAGAATAAGAATTTAACCACAGTTCAATCAACAACATGTTAACAGAAGTGATGATGAAGAAACTGAAGCTGTTTCTACAAGCTGCAGAAAAATAAGTTCTGTTCCTCTAAACCTATTTGCCATCTAGGACTTTCTATTCTTTTTCAGGCATCCTCACTAAATGCCAAAAGCTACTTCTTTTATTTTGGAAGGGAAATTCTGCTTCCTGTATCTGCTCATAGCTTAAAAATCTAGGAATACTTTAACAGTCACTTTTTGAAGTCACCATGCTTTTTCTCATTAAGCCATTCATTAAGTGAATATTCTATATTTGAACTATATCAATTTGCACCCTTCTGTAAAATAAAAATGCTTCTGGTAACTACTGATATGTCTTATGAAGACCATTTAGAAATTAATGTGAATTAATATGTACATACATGATAAATGCTAGATTTAGTACACGCATACTATATCCTTAACTCACAATCATTCATATTAAGATAGAAAGAAATGATCTTTCCTAATACACTATTAAGCAACATTGAAATAAATAATGTAACCGTCATGGCTACATTTTTGCCTTGAATACTAAGAAGAGTCAAGCTAGAACCCAAATAACTTTCCTCAGCTATTTTTCTTATATTTGTTAGGTTTTCATACTTGTTTATATCAGTGCTACTATATCAGCTTTATACTGTTGTTTTTTAAAATTGTAAGTTGCAACAAATTCAACTCAAGGTAACTCACCTGCATTTCTGGACTTGTCTCTCCTGTACGGCTGGTGTTCAAATTGAACTGCATAATGCTCTGCAGTGTCATTTGATGACATGGGCATGTCTCCTTAACAAACAGGCTACATACATGTTCTATACTTCAAATCCACTGTGCCTAGCATTGTCTATAGTATACTCAATGTAAATAATTGTAAGCAACAGAATCAAATCATAAAAAACTTTTTTATTTCAAACTGCTTTCCTCATATTCTGTGTATCCTTTAATGAAGATTAGTAACAGCCACCAAATTCTGTTTTAGAAAATAAAGATTTCTCAACGTTTGCCATTTCAAGATCTCGAAGCTTTTCCTGTGCTAAAAACTGTGCTTAGTGCTGAGAAGATAAATAAAAGGACATTAATATTTTTGGACATGCATATGAAAAAATTAGGAGGACTTACATGACCACAGCTTTTTAAATTCATTCATTCATTTGTTTCTGTCTGTGCTGGTATTTGTACTGTGCAGGCTTTTCTCTAATTGCGGCAAGCAGAGGCTACTCTTTGTTGGGGTGCAAGAGCTTCTCACTGGGGTGGCTTCTCTCATTGTAGAGTACAGGCTCTAGGCACACAGGCTTAAGTAGCTGTGGCCATGGGCTATGTAGCTGTGGCTTGTGAGCTCGACAGCATGGGCTCAGCAGTTGTGGCACACGGGCTTAGCTGTTCCATGGCACATGGAATCTTTCTGGACCAGGGATGGAGTCCGTGTCCCCTGCATTGGCAGGCGGATTCCTATCCCCAGTACCACTAGGGAAGTCTTGACCACAGTTTTAGTAAAGAGGTTTTCTCCTTGTGAAACAATGCTGGGGATGCTAAGAGAAGTTTCATAACTACTGCATACCATTACTGTTGTCTCTGAGAATTCACATATGTAATTTAACCTCTACAGTATTATTGCTGAAATTCAGCCATATTTTTTGGTCTCATTCCTACTTATATATTCTTTTGAAAAATTCTGTTTTGGGCAATCATTTCCATCAGACACTGCATTTTCAGCACCCTTGTGCACAGCTGGTGCTAGTTTGTATGTGTCAGTGGCTTCTAACATATATATATATACCTTCTTTAGCTTTGGAATGTTCTCCAGAATATCAAGCTTGTGATTGATGCTCACTGTTTATTTACTAAGGAAACTTTTCCTAGGGCATAATGAAGTAACTCTCCACAGAGCAGAGTTCTACAAATAATAGTCCCTTGAAGCTTTTGAAAATATGCTGATTTGTCATGAGGAAAAATTATAGATAGGAGAATTCAACCAAAGTCCTAGCTTTGAGGGACTGATTGTCATTTTATGATTTTTTTTAACTCTAGTGCCTAACTTATATGTGTTCAAAAAAGAATTCATATTTGTGCCAATTTTTACATAAGGGCAGAAACAGACTTTTCTTTTTAATTTACAGTGACTTTGAAATTGTCCAAATAAAGTCTGCCAACAAATTTTTTATGTCTGACTATTATACATATGCACCTATAAATCAAGTGAACTAGAAAACTTTATGCCAATAATAATCCACAATTTAACACTTCCACCTTTCCCTTTATTTCATCTGCATCCATAAATAATAAGAAGCTTTCAGTGATGTCAGCAACTAGAGTAGTTATACAGCTACATATTTTGCTACATAATTTGTTAGCTGGTAAAAGGTTGTAGTTTATAAACTACATTTTTATTGGGTATAAAAAACTCAGACGTAAATATTTTTATATTATGTGATCTATTTAAATAGATCTTACATACTAATTTTGCTTCCCTCCTATTGAATTAATTTTATATCTTGCATATATTTTAGTTCAGGAGCGTAGGTCACAATATCTCCCCAGACCATACAACTTGTATCAAAAATCCAACAACTATTTAAACACCACCACCAAAGTAAAACCTATAGTTCTATAAATCATTCTATTTTAGGACACAAAAATTCATGCCTTTCTTTGACAATGACTTGTATACTCAGTCTCATGTAACCAGACAGAATAATCTATCATACAGATTTGTGATACATCTGTTTTATTAAGGACGCATTGTGTATCAAGGCTCACAACTCAGGGTAATGTACCTCTTTCCAAACAAAACAAATAAGAAGATCTATACTGATGTGTTTCCGACTATTCATCACCTGGGCTTCCCTGGTGGCTCAGGGGTGAGGAATCCACGGGCCAGTGCAGGAAACGTAGGTTTGAGCCCTGATCCGGGTAGACCCCACGTGCCGCGGGGCAACCGCTACTGCGCCTGCGCTCTGGAGCCTGCGAGCCGAACCACTGCGCCTGCGAGCTGCAGCTCCTGACGCCCACAGGCCCTGGAGGCCGTGCTCCGGCCACAGGAGACCCCGCCAGGATGAGAGGCCTGCACACCACTGCTAGAGGGTAGCCCCTGCTTGCCACAAACAAGAGGAAATCCTGTGCAGCAACGGAGACCCCGCACAGTCAAAAAGTTAATAAAAATAAAATTATTTTAAAAATATTCGAGACCTGAGGTGAAGGACATTCTCTTAAGATCTGATTTGTCTGTGGTTAGCTAGCCAGGCCTAGCTAGTGAGACAATATGATAAGCTTCCAGTCTTTGCATTCAGTACATGACACTGGTCAGATAAATCATTTGAAAAAGACTGTTTCTATTACTTCAGCGGGAGTTTGCCCCCTAAATATAAAACACTTAACTCTTCTTCCAAGTTAGTTGGATAGTTTATACTTCATCTTGTCAGAACATCCAAAATAATGCTTCATTCTATCTAAATATTTGTCTTTAGAAGGTTCTAAACCAAATAGTCAAAACGTTTTTTTTTTTTTTTTAATATCTGAAACAATCTAAGTCTAAAAAGTCCAAAAAATAGGCCTATGATCTTAACTATTTAGGTTGGTAAACAAACTTGTAAAACTCTCTTCTTTTATCCAATGAAAATGTCTCCAATAACCACCTTATAGTTGGGAATAAAGATCAAGCAAGGACATTCATTCTTATCCAAGGTAAATTAATACTATGTTGAAATAATCTAGCCACACAAGACTTTTGCATGACAAGTCGAAATTCTTTCCAAGTGAAATAATCCAGAATTGTATGCCTGACCCTTGTTTTCTCTCATAATAGAGTTCTACTTCTTAAAAATTACATTTAATGAATATTTATCTAGTTCACCTTGCAGAACATGCTCAAAATCTTCATATTAGCAATTCCAAGCTTCATATGAGGTCGATTTGGTTTCTATTAAAAAACTACTTTCTTCAGAATCCTTATGAGAGTTCATGACTAGGGGACCTAATTTCTACTAAAGGGTCAAAGTGACAATTACAGGCAAGTGACAAAGTGAATTAGCCAAACAAATTTTGGGAAACATGGTTCCAGCAAGAGTGTATGGTAGTGAATAGAAAGTGTTTAAGAAAGAATTAGTCTTTTTCAAAATAAATTAAAAATTAGATATTGTTCCTCAAGGCTGTTACAGAGCACTAGAGTTGCTCAAGGTCAAATTGGAGCAGAACTGAATCACAAAGACTTATGGAAGGGGAAAGAAGTTTAGATTGCATTCTTAATGCCGTAAGTCCCTTGAAAGATGAATTTACATGTATAATAAAAAAAGTTAATGTTTATTTTAAACAAAATGCTCAATTATTAAATTTTAAAATGTATTTGGGAGCCTCATATCAGTCTCATAACCACAATCTGACCACTGGTAAAACTTTGTGTATAACTTTTCTCTGCTGATAGAACCTCATCATAAATAGGACATACTTAATGCTTTTCTATTAGATGTTTTTATTTTTTAAAGATATGATCTTTATGTAAGTCAAATCACTATGCCATTTACTTCAAGCTTATACAATGCCATATGGCCATTATAGTCTCAATAAAACTGGAAGAAAAAAATATTTGCTCATAAGCTACACATTCCATAGTTTACCATTATTACTTTAAAAACAGAAAAGACATACAGGTGATTCTAGCATTCTCTATATCCACAGAATGTTACATGTATGGAAGTATAATTCACTCAATAATATCTATTTATGCTTATTTGCTCTTATTTCCAATTTTATGCAACAATAAATAATGCCACAATAAAAAAAATCACTGCTATATTTTATGTTCGGATAGCTTTACTGAATAAAAATTAGTGGAACTGTTGAGCCAAAAAATGATGGGAAATTTGAATTTTAATAAGTTATGGCAAGATGCTTTTCAAATTTCCCACAGCATTTACAGAATTGCTGACAGCTCCTAAGAGCAATTTCTTTATATCCTTGTCAATACTGGATGCATTTAAATGTTTTTAAATTTCTCCAATCTAATGGGTGAATTCTGAATTATATTACTGTTGGTGGTGCTGGTGGTATGGTCATCATTTTGTTTCTATGACAACAATTGAGACTGGCATCATTTCATAGGCTTAGCTATTAGAATCACTTTTATAATTTGTTCTTTCTATAGCTCTATCACCTTTACTAAAATTGTTTTTTTACACATCATTGAACATGAGAGAATTTAGCACTTTGACTATTATTTGAATAAAATGTATTTCCTCCCAACAAATCATTTTTAAAATTTTAATTGATACCTTTTTCACAAAAGTGATTTAATTTATATATAATAAAACTGTCAAAATATTAATAACATTTTACAATTTCCTAGGGAAAATATTAGGAGTTAAGAGTATATATAGAAAAATCAAGTCATGTACTTGTGTCTCTGTTTGGAAACAGCCAAAAGGATTACCTGGTGTTATTTCAGTATAGTGGTTGGGTGCTATATACCAGACACACTCAAAGGGGAGATTTTCTGACTTTCCAGGGCTGGGTACTTTTGTTCAACTTCTTATTGACTATTGATCAGGATATGCTACAACTACCTAAAAGTAAAGGTTAACTTGTAGAACTGATTGAAATGCTGATGACCCTTCTTTGAGAAAATTTTAAATGATGTTTTTCTAAGAGAAATACAAATGGCTTCTATGACAAAACTCAACTGCAATTATTTATTGCCTTGTATGACTGTAATAACCACTTTTGTATCTTTCGTTTAGTTAATTTTTCATTCCTCCTGGGTGACCAACTCTGTAAATCTCAACACTGTTTAATGCTCTTTTGAATCATTCTGGGCATTTTACTAGGTCCTTCAATAACTGATGAAGTGAATAAAATCTTCGGAATAAGCTCATATTGAATCACTTCTATGAAAGTAATATTTTGCCATTAATATTCTGCATTTATTATATACACATATACACTTTGTATATATTTAATATGTACATATGAAAATATACACATACACAGACACATTATTTAAATTAGTACATAAACATGGTTTAAATTTCGAGAAGGTAACTATAGGTACTAATGTTGTACAGTAGATCTCTAGAACTTATCTTACATGATAAGAAACTTTACTGTGCACTTTAAAATATTAAGAGGTTAGAGCTCATGTCAAGTGTTCTTCCCAAAAATACAATCAAAGAAACCATACACACACACGCATACTGCAAAGAACACAAGGAAATTTGGGGGAGTTTGCAAATACTGGATATTTCAGCTTTAGCGGAAGTTTCCTAAGAAAGAGAATTTGGTGGTCTCAAATAGAATGATGAAAATAAAGAGTAGTGGAGTTTGGGAAATAAGAAGACAGAAACTGTAAATATATTTGAGAGAGTAAGGACAAAAGAGGAGTAAAGGATAAGACAGAGAAAGAAAGAATGAGCATTATTAAGGGAAACAAGGCAGTCCACAGGAAGGGGAGAGAATCTGACAGAGTGTATACTGAGACCCTGATGCTGGCAAAGACAGAGGGCAGGAGGAGAAGGGGGTGACAGAGGATGAGATGGCTGGATGGCATCACTGAATCCATGGACATGAGTCTGAGCAAGCTCCGGGAGACAGTGAAGGACAGGGAAGCCTTGCATGCTCCAGTCCACGGGGTCCCAGAGCTGGACATAGCAGTGACCAAACAACCACCAATACTGAGACCGTCAGACTCCCCACAAGGACCAAATCTTCCTCTCATGCTAGCAGAAAGGAGGGCTGGGGATGGAATCATTCTGTAATTTGGTAGGTAGTGCTGTATTTCCTGTTTCAAATGTTTGAATTTATGTTACATGTTTCTACATGAAATATGAGCCACAGTGATCTGAGAACTGCATGAAAAGTAATGGCTGAAAATATAAGGAGAATGGAAACGTTAAGTGTCATTTTAAGCATAAAAAAACAAGCTTTTAGGAGCCCCCTTGTGGCTCAGACGGTAAAGAGTCTGCATGCAATGCAGGAGACCCGGGTTTGATCCCTGGGTTAGGACAATCCCCTGGAGAAGGAAATGGCGACCCACTCCAGTAATCTTGCCTGGAAAATCCCATGGATGGAGGAGCCTGGCAGGTACAGTCCATGGGGTCTCCAAGAGTCTAACAGGAAAAAATTAATGGGATTACTAGATTGAAGTGAAAAAACAAAAATGAAGTAAAAGTGTAGTTGCTCAGTCATGCCTGACTATTTGATACCCATGGCCAGTAGCCCACCGGGCTCCTCTGTCCATGGGATTCTCCAGGCGAGACTATTGTAGTGGGTTCTCATTTCCTTCTCCAGGGGATCTTCCTAACCCAGGGATTGAATCGGGGTCTCTTGCAATGGAGGCAGATTTTACACTGTCAGGGAAGTCCCACAGTGAAGTACTTAGTATAATTATGAATGTATAAAGAGACTTCTCTGGGATATATTTTCTCCTCTCATCTTGTTTTTCCCTTACGTCTCACTTTTTGCCTTAGCAAAATAACTACTTTATTAGAAAAAGCTTCCAGGGACTTCCCTGGTGGTCCAATGGTTAAGACTCTGTGCTTCCAGTGTAGGGGGCACAGCTTTAATCCCTGGTCAGGGAGCTAAGATCTCACATGCTGCACAGCACAGCCAAAAAATGAATTAATTAAAAAAAAAAAAGAAGCAGCAGCTTCTGTAACTCTTCTGTCCAAATGATGATGCCCTGAAACAAACTCTGTTTTTACCTTCTATATATGGCACATGATAAATTTGTCATTTCACGTATTTTTTCTCCTTTTTGATATACTTATTTATCTCTAACACTACCTTGTTACACAAAAGACAAAAGGCTCGAGGTGGTCAAATGTACCAAGACTTCGAAACTGCCATCAAAAGATGCAAAAAGACAAGCGTTGCAATCAGCAGGCTAGACAGAAGGTCAAAGGTGAGTCAGGTGGCCTGGTAGAGGTCATGCCCTCCCCAGGAGACATCTGCTCTTGTTGCCTGGAGAAGGGAGTACGTACACCCAGGAAGCCAAGGTCTGTTTCTCCAAGGATGGCAGACATGCACATTTCCTGATCTGTATGTATCAGAAACTCAAGTGTTTTAGGAACTTCAGGCCTGAATCTCTGAGGTTAGAAGTCAGGCAGTGTTTTTCCCTGAAGGAAGGGGAGGACCAGGATGGGACATCTCGAGGAACACTGGGAATTTTCTGTTTCTTGATCTGGCTTGGCTACATGGGTGTATGCAGCTTGTATTTCATGGAGTCATATGCTTAAGATTTGTGCCTTTCCTCTCAGATAAAAGGTAAATGGGAGAAAAAAATATACATGCACGTGAATGTATGAGTTGGTTTGTGATGTATTTTTTTTTTAATTTTCTTTACTTTATTGTGTTGGTTTTGCCATACATTGACATGAAACCGCCATGGGTTTACATATGCTCCCCCTCCAGAACCCCGGTTTGTGATGTATTAAATAGTTATCGTCTCCAATTATGAAGACTTGATAAGTTTGGGAGTTATGCCTTTTTGCTCCCTTTTAGTACCTATCACGGTGCTAATATTTGATTAGATGATCATTAATGAGTGCTTGTAAACATTTAATACATAACTAGAACACAAAATATGTAGACATATATAAAGTATTAATACATTCAAATTTTCTAGTTTCCTTGAGTGAGTATGTAGGATGGAAGAATACACACACACAGATTGAGATGCTAGAGATGGAAAGAGACAGAGACAGAGGTAGAGTGTGAAACAGTCTATCGGGTTTTTGCTAGGAGTCCATACTTAAAGCTTTGTGGTTTTACTTTCACCACTGTGACCATTTGTACTTTCGAGCAAATTGGAGAATCACTTTTTGGAAACCTCTTGAACCTACAGGTTTCACTGGCAGTTTGCTCACACCAGTAGACTGTCTAACTCTACAACCAATACCTAACTCTGTGATGTCTAATTAAGCCCCTCATCAATGCTTTAGTTGGATGAGGCTGATATAAATTTATTGTCTTGTCACTGTTAGCCCTATTTTAAACCCAATTATATCTGACAAATGAATCAATCAGTAAAATAGTATACCAACAATTAATAGATGAGCTTCCCAGGTGGTCCAATGGGTAATGAATCTGCCTGCCAATGCAGGCGGCGCAAGAGATGTGGGTTCACTCCCTGAGTCAGGAAGATCCCCTGGAGGAGGAGATGGCAAGCCGCTCCAGTATTCTTGCTTTGGAAATTCCATGGACAGAGCAGCTTGGCTGGCTACAGTTCATGGGGTCACAAAGAGTCAAGACACAACTGAGTGACTGAACACATACACACACAATAAACAGAGCTGCCATCACAGTTCTGTCATTTATCACAATTAGAGCAAGCTTCTAATGATGTGGTTAAATCTGTATCCGTCATTCTAGAAACAGAATAGAAGAAAATGTCCTTCTTGGCCAGAAGTTAACGATCTTTTCCTTAAAGGATCAGCAAGCAAGTACTTTAGGCTTTGCAGGACAAAAGGTCTCTGTTGTGATTACACAACTCTACTGCTGTAGTGCAAAAGCTGCTACAAACAATATCAACAAATGACTTCAGCCACGTTCCCATATGTTTGGTTTACAAAAACAGGCTGACCTCTACTTTAAGCAAACCTGGGACAGTACTTTTTAATGTAGTTATTTATTTCTCACATCAGGATATCTATTCCTGAAACAGAAAGAAACAGAACCTAACTAGCCAGTCTTCCTCAGTTCTGCATTACTGCAGGAAAAAGAAATATTCATCTTTGAATAGTCATAGATTTCAGATTATTCTTTATGCTCGGGCAGCCCATAAATTGTAAACAAAATGGACGGAAAGCCATGTCAGACTGACCTTCTCCCTTACCTTAAAAAGTTCTCACACAGGTTTTTAAAAGGTCTGCACTTATCCTGCCCTGCTTCCCAAACGTGGAGATAAATATGTTCCCTGACAGCCTGACTTTCTCTAAGGCAGCACTCAATTTATCACTGCTCCTGGAGCACATTTTCCAAAATCTGACAAAAACATCCCTGAAACCTTCAGAGGGGAAAAATAAACCCTCATCTCAGGCTGTATAAATTACCACCAAGTATAGCCATGAATAAAATAAGAATCAATCCTGATTCATGCCTTTGGAACATCCTAAAAACCGGCAGCTCATGCTCCAAAGGCCAAGGCTCAGCAAAACTTCGACCACAGGAAATTAGGCAGGAAACAGAAAAGATATTAAATATTCTTCTTTTATGACACTTTTTTTTTTTAAAGAAGCCAATTATTGGAGATCTCTGAGTGGAACAGTATTAAGCCGGCTGTTTGGCTACCTCTGCTAAGACTGCTTCCTCCAAATTATGTATAACTGGGAGAAAAAGACACCAAAAAATCCTCCAACTAATGACTTGGAACACAAAAGCAGGCCCATTGTTGCCAGAAGGGCTTAGTTAAATGTACTCAGAGTTCCTGAGAGCACAGGAAAACACATTAGCAATGATTGGTTTAGAAGCCTGCTGACTTAAAAGCTCCTATCCTTAAGGAAAAAGATCTGGGACAGGTAATTTGATGTTTCTGGATGTGGAGTAGTGCCAAGATCAGTGTGTGAGAAGGAAAAGAGAGAATATGTACAGGTGATTGAAGTGGAAATGGTGTGAATGACTTACACCATAGTCATTTCTTTACAAATACTGGAAACACTATGGATGCTACACAAATTCCCTATGTTCAAGGACCACTGGGTGGTTAATGCAAGAAAGCAACATACAAGGCTATAGACAAAGAGCTGATAAGATTCTGGGTTGGGCAAACTGTTCACTTGAGTTTTTCTGCAAGATGTTCCATGTTGAAGCATATAAAAATGTGGGGGGACAGACCTGAGACTGGGGAGGGGAAGGGATGAATAAGGAATGCTTACAAGAGGGAGAGCAAATTCAAAAGCTTTACAAATAAGGAATGTATACATGTTTACAAGTAAGGAGGGAGGGGAAGGGAGAGGAGAAAGAGAGAGAATGGACCTGTTCCTTCAAGAGATGAAATAATTCAAACAGGAAGAAATTGTATTGGAGAATCTGCCAAGAGGAGGAGAAAGCATTCTAGGCAGAAGTATGTGTGATGTGCCATGTGCTCAATCATGTCCAAGTCTTTGCACCCCCATGGTAGCCCACCAGGCTCGTCTGTCCATGGGATTCTCCAGGCAAGAATACTGGAGTGGGTTGCCATTTCCTCCACCAGGTGATCTTCCTGATACAGGGATCCTAATTGTTGATTTTCTCTAACTTGCTACACTGTCTAAGGCAATGCTTAGGTTTAAATCTTGACTTTAGCACTTACCAGTTGTGTAATTTGGGTCACATTGTTCAGTTACAATTTACATCTCCTCTGTCTCCTGTATTGGCAGGTGGGTTTGATACCCACTGAGCCATCAGGGAAGGAGTCTAATACGGCACCAAAAGGAACTGAAAAGTGTGTCCATGGTGTGGTTAAATCTGTGTCTGCATACAGAGCAGGCACACAGTGTGAGACTCACAGAATTATCCCAGAATTTGTATTAAATGAGTGCCAGCTTTGTGCCAGGAGCTGTGCAAAAAGAATTTCATGTATTTTGACATTAAAACAACCTGTAAATGAGTTGCTTTTACTAAAACTATTTGAAAAACAGAAAATTTTAACTAAACAATGCAACCCAAATCACACAACTGGTAAGTGCTAAAGTCAAGATTTAAACCTAAGCATTGCCTTAGACAGTGTAGCAAGTTAAAGAAAATCAGCAATTCTATTTATTTTTTTTTTTTTTAGCTGAATGCCAACCCAAGGGGAACTTATGGCTTATTTAAAGGAAATGGGGAGACACTGAATTATTTTGAGCACAGACATGAGAAAACCAGAATCTTATACTGAAAATTTGATGCAGAGGATTAAAAAAGAAGTACAACGCAAGGAATGGATTGAAAAAAAAAGACACTACATAGCAGGTTAAGAGTACAGACGAGTAAAATTTAAGAGTCTGAAATTGCCTAGTTGGGTGAAAAATGGAAAAGAAGGAAAGAAAAGTGAGAAAGAACAGACAGGAATGACCAAGAGGCTTGATCTTGAGTCAGCTAGTATGGAAGCTGAGAGGGTACCAGGAAGAGGGGACAATTCAGGTGACTGAGCCTGGGATCATGGAAAGGAGACAGTTGGGAGGATAAAAATAAACTCAGTTTTAAGAATACTCTTGAGAAGTTAATGCGATGATAGAAAATTCTAGAAGGCAGATGAAGATGGCTCAAAAGTCCCTCAAATGCAACATGAGTCAACTGAATTCATTAAGGCCCACAAAATTAACAGTGAACCCCTGGAATCCTGCTCCAATTTTCTCTCCATTTGGTAACAAGGTACTGCCTCTCTACACCAAATGATAGAAGTTTAGAGGTCATTTCAACTTCTCTGCTTCATTTCCTCATCATCTCCACAGTTCATAAATATCACCCAGATTTATCTTTATCTGCCTTGGACAGCAAAGGAGATCAAACCAGTCAATCCTAAAGAAAATCGACCCTGAATATGCACTTGAAGGACTGATGCTGAAGCGCCTTTGGCCACCTGATGCAAAGAACTGACTCACTGGGAAAGACCCTGATGCTGGGCAAATATAGAGGGCAGGAGAAGGGGGCAACAGAAGTTGCAATGGTTGGATGGTATCACCGTCTCAAAGGACATAAGTATGGGCAAACTCTGGGATAGAGTGACAGGGAAGCCTGGCATGCTTCAGTTCACGGGGTCACAAAGAGTTGGACAGAATTAGCAACTGAACAACAACAACCTACACCATTACTGCTATAAACTAGGTTAAAACAATCACTAACTGTTATCACCACAATGCCTTGCTAATGGGTTACTCAACTGCCATCAACCTGCTATTCATGCTAGAGTAATCGAATCAAAATAGATAATATTGTCCCCTTAACAGCAGCTCCCTTAAATCATCAGACCTTAAAGCAGCTTTATACCACATGACCCCTCCTTAAGCTCAAACATACTCACTCCAAACTGCAAAGACTTCTCTTTCAGCCCTCAAGTATGCCATGCAATGAAGTCTTCTTATATCATTTTCTATTTCTGCTTTATTATCTAGCTAATACTTTCAGACCTCAGTTTATTATCACTTCATAAAACCTTTCAAGCCCTCTTGACTAGGTCAAGTAATACTGTTATATTTAGACCATTCATTTTGCGTGTGATTTCCAACTTACTTGCAATGGTATTTAATTTGTTTTCTTTCTACTTTAATACCAATCACTCACATTTCAGTCTGCTTCATTCTGACTTTTGCCCCACCACTTCCCCGAAACTGCCCTTTGCAAGGTCAACCAAGATCTCTCTCTTTCAATCCTGTGATTGAACTGTAGCTACCTTGCTGGTCTTCTCAATGGCAATTGCATATTTTAACAGACCTTACTAAAACACTTTCTTATTTGGCATCCTGGGAAGTAGTGGTACATTCTTCTGGCTATCTCCTGCTGCTCCTTCTCAGGTGTTTTTGTAGATTCTTCCACCTCTTCTCTACCCCATGAAATGTTGGTTTACCCCAAGGCTCAGCACTAGACTTTTTTAACCTACGTTCAATCTCTAGGTAACCTCCCTTGGTTCCAGGTCTGTACACAACATTCACTTTTTTAAGTTGAGGTAACACTGATTTATAACATTATATAAGTTTCATGTATACAACACTGTATTTCTATTTCTGTATACCCTGCACAATGACCATGACCAACAGTGTAGTTTCCAGCCATCACAATATAATGGATCGCCTTTACCCACTTCTTCTTCCCTTCCAACCTTCCTCCTCTGGTAACCACTACTCTGGTCCCTGTATCTCTGTTTTTGTATAGCTTGGTTTGTTCTTTTGACTTGCTGATGCTCACATTTTTTGTCTCCAACAACTTCCCTTAATTTCAACTTTGTTGATCCAACTGCCTCCTTAATACCACCTCTTGAATACATTTTTTAATTCCCGACCTGGGGATCCAACCTGCATCTCCCACAATGGTGGCCAAATATATTTATTAAATTAAATAATAAATGATTAATATCAATCCAGCTCCCTAAACGATAAGGTCAGTAGGGACAGAAACTATTTATGTGCTTGAATAGCATTGTTTTCTGAGTGCCTTGCAAATAATGGTCATTAAATGCTTTTGACGGCTTGAATAAATAGAAATGATGCTAGAGTAGTGCATTCTTAACACAGCACAGGGGATAGAGATGTAACAGTGAGTGAAGCTATCAAAAATGGCTAATGCTGAAGAGGCTGAAGATGACAAGAAATGATGAAAGGTAAATGCACCTGATAATGCAGAAATTATTAATAAATTATAAGGTCAATTATGATCTAGGTGCATGTTGATGGCAACTGTAATTGTTTAATGAATTTTGGGTGGCACAATGGTGAAGAGTCTGCCAACCAATGTAGGAGAGCCAGGTTCAATCCCTGGGTTGGGAAGATCCCTTGGGAATAGGAAATGGCAACCACTCTAGTATTCTTGCTTGGAAAATTTCATGGACAGAGGAGCCTGGTGGGCTACAGTCCCTGGAGTCGCAAAGTGGCAGACACAACTGAGTGACTGAACACACACACACACAGAGGCCACCAGATATAGTAGACATTATTCTTAACACCTGGATCTCCTTCACTGTACATGCCAATGTTGGTATTTCTTGAATCATTTAATCAACTAAGACTCTAATACCTCTCTCCCCTGTGTTTAATGAGTCCTCTTTCCAATTGCCATCTTAAATCTGACAGGACCGACCCTCTTCATTTTCATATTTTCTGTGAAAAGAGAGCCATATATCTGAAAGTTAGAAGGCAAGGTCATTGCTTAGAATGTTCAGTTCAGTTGAGTTCAGACGCTAAGTCGTGTCCGACTCTTTGTGACCCCATGAGCTGCAGCACGCCAGGCTTCCCTGTCCATCACCAACTCCCGGAGCCTACTCAAACTCACATCCATGAGTTGGTGAGGCCATCCAACCATCTCATCAGCTGTCTTCATTCTTTCCCAGCATCAGGGTCTTTTCAAATGAGTCAGTTCTTCACATCAGGTGGCCAAAGTATTGGAGTTTTAGCTTCATCATCAGTCCTTCCAAAGAATATTCAGGACTGATCTCCTTTAGGATGGACTGGTTGGATCTCCTTGCAGTCCAAGGGACTCTCAAGAGTCTTCTCCAACATCACAGTTCAAAAGCATCAATTCTTCGGTGCTCAGCTTTATTTATAGTCCATCTCTCACATCCATACATGACTACTGTAAAAACCATAGCCTTGACTAGATGGACCTTTGTTGGCAAAGTAACATCTCTGCCTTTTAATATGCTGACCAGGTTGGTCATAGCTTTTCTTCCAAGGAGCAAGTGTCTTTTAACTTCATGGCTGCAGTTATCATCCGCAGTGATTTTGGAGCCCCCAAAAATAAAGTCTCACTGTTTCCATTGTTTCCCCATCTATTTGTCATGAAGTGATGGGACTGGATGCCATGATCTTAGTTTGTAGAGCATAGAATATGGAGCATTGCTATGAAGTTTCAAAGTTGGTTACATGTATATAGTGTTTGAGCTCTCTTATTTAAATACTGAAATTAAGAAGTGTAAATAAATAAGCATTGGTAAGTGTAACATCTACTGGCCTGTCAGAATTTTTTTTAAACTTAATGATTTCTATATTGTTTATTAAAACTATACATCTTGCACTCCAGGGGATATGATATGGATAAAAAGGAACACCATGGAACCAGGTAGTGTTGATGTTATAGAGGAAGTGGCAAGGAATCTATGTCTAGCCCAGTAAAGATCTCTTCTATCACTGACTCTAATATGGTGAGAAGAAAAAACTCTGGTTCAGATTCTAGCATTGGCAAGAATTAGGACCATGACTCAGCTCTGTTGGCTTTCACTTTGATTCACAATTACACTAGCAAATAATCCTTGCAGAGAATAAACACAGGATTAAGAATGTAAGTGAGTAGATGCTCCCTGAGGCTTTGTTTTATTCCACACAAGGGCACAGTCAAAGTTCAAAATACCAGAACACCACACAGAGGGCAGAATCCTCCCTGCCAACACAGTGTAGGACCTGGGATTTGGTTTTTTTAATCATCATCTGGGTAGGAGGACCATATCAGTACTAAAGGGCCAGCCCTCTTCATATTACTGGCATTCTTGCTGCACCAAAGAGCTACTTCTTTCTTCTCTTTTCTGTCCTTTATCAGGCCAACCAAACAAACTGCAGAGGGCCTAGCTCTAGCCTACCATAAAGCCCACTTGGAAAATCCTCCCGCTCCAAAACAGATGGGAGAGGAAGGTCATCTCATAAATCAGTGTTCAGTTTAAGAAACAGAACTGCATATTACCTAACAGACAATGAACATTCCCTGGTTTGTAACAGGCCACCAACACGTTGCTTATTGTATGCTATCCCTGCTGTTTACTGGCTAAGTCATGTCCCTCTCCTTTTACCCCACGGACTATAGCCTGCCAGGCTCCTCTGTCCATGGGATTTCTCAGGCAAGAGTCCTGCAGTGGGTTGCCAAATCCTTCTACAGGGGATCTTCCAAACCCAGGGATCAAACCCTTGTTTCCTGCTTGGTAGGTGGATTTGTTACCACAGAACCAACTAGGAAGCCCAGGTGCTCATCATATAGGAGAGAACAAATCTTCAGATGAATCAATGAATAGTTTGTAATTAATCCCCTGGCAATATAAAGTGGAAAATGAAAAGAAAAGATGTCAAATAAGAAAATAATAAGCAGGCTCTGGACAAGTAAGACAGGGGGAACCTTGACTCCCACCACCTTCAATTCAGACCAGTCAAGGAAGTCATTTTTCAAAACCGAAAACTAGTTTTTCATTTTTTTTCCTGTTTAAAAAAGTGAAATTCACTCAGTCGTGTCCAACTCTTGGCAACCCCATGGACTATACAGTCCATGGAATTCTCTGGGCCAGAACACTGGAGAGGGTAAGCTTTCCCTTCTCTAGGGGATTTTCCCAACCCAGGAATTGAACTGGGGTCTCCCACATTGCAGGCAGATTCCTTACCAACTGAGCTATTCCTGTTTGGCCTATAATCAATATTATACAGAAATACATTAACCTCTTTCAGGGATGTAGAAAACCAATAAAAAGGGGAAAAAATCGAGCATATGCAGTTACATGTATCAGCTTACCAGAATCCACCAAATCTAAAATCTAATAGCTTCCCGGTTTGAAAGGCTTCTCAAAAAAAAAAAAAAAAAAAAAAGAAAGGCTGCTTTTTCCAGTTTTAATTTCCTTGTGAAGTTATCCTTTTTTCAAATCCCAGAAATAAAATTAACAAGGGCACATACTAGACTGTGTTCTAGGTAAAATGACACGCTGGTATTCTTGCCTGGAGAATCCCATAGACAGAGGAGCCTGGGGGACTACATTCCATGGGGTCACAAAAGAGTCAGACATGGCTTAGCAACTAAACAAGAAGTTTTGTATAGGTCTCACTTAACCTTACTTATTTATATTGCTTAGGTAAAAGTACCTAGGGAAAAAAAAAAAAACACTAGAAATTCAAAAGCTTTCTCAGGAACACTCTCAGTCTGATTTCTGAGACTACATGTAAGTGAAAAGTCCAAATGGCAAAGACTAGTGTTCAGCTATGAATAAACTCACCTGAAGTCAAAGTTGACATGAATAACATTTCCTCCCAAAAATGCCCTCAGTTATCTCCTTAGTTGATATCTGCTGCTATGGGAAGACTGGAGAGAGGATGGGGTTATGGGAAAGTAAGAACCTGAACACGTGACCACCCACACACTAATTGTGCCTGGAAATCACAATGAAAGCTTTCTATAAGAATTTTTCCACAGTTTTTCTAATATGTATTTGATGTGTCTGAGAAAACTATTTTTTTTTTCTGTCATTGGCACATCATCATTTAAACGAAGATCTGAGAAAGTGTCCTAGCGCTGGGGAAAATAGGCTAGCTTATTTTCTATTCTCTCCACATGGGTGACCTCTTAGCTTTCTGCTTACTTCCTATAAGCCCTCCAAGTCTCCCTGCCTGTTCTTGTCAAATATTGAAAACAACCCTGATCCTTTTCCCTCCTTATATTCAGGTTCACAACTGAATGCCAATCATCAATCCACTGATAAATGTCACAAATAAAACAAATGCCTAAATCTAATGTAAGCTGCCAATCTTGGAGAAATAAAGCTCTAATTCCTACACTCGTATAAAAAAAAATCCCTTCTTGTATGGCAGAAACCAACACGATATTGTAAAGCAATTATCTTCCAATTAAAAATTTGAAAATTTTTAAAAATTGAAAAAAGATTAATCTCATCCTCTCAAAACAGAATCACATGACTTACATCCAAAATGAGCAAATATATTTATGACTGTTATGTTCCAAGGGGAAAATAAATGCTAAAGCATAGACAGTTGTTCAGAATCAGTGAAAAAAATCATACCGAAAAATGCACAGGGAGGACAAAAGTAACAATGTATCTCAGAGAATGAGGATAAAAATATTGCTGACCCAGGGAGATGCTCCACAAGATAACTCATCGTCCCTAGTCTAGAAAGAGACATTTTCAAAGTTCACTTACATATTCAGTGATTTTTTTTTTTAGGTACCTGTTTTATACCAGCTACTGTAAGCTCTGAGAAATAAAGAGCCTGAGACACAATGGAGAACACATAAGATGAGAAAGGAACATTGACAGAAGGGGTATTTTAAGCAGCTTAATATCAAAAGAATACTGGGTTAGAAGAGAACAGAGTGGCCACAGGCATTCTTGAAGACATAAAGAGGAGCAGTGTCATGAAGTTTTATCTCCATACATGCTTAGTCACTCAGTCATGTCCGACTCTCTGCGACCCCTAGAACCGTAGCCCACCAGGCTTCTCTGTCCATGGGATTCTCCGGGCAAGAGTACTGGAGTGGGTTGCCATCTCCTCCTCCAATGAGCAAGGGTACAGAGAAGGTGGGTGGCAATGGGGAACAAGGTGGAAGTAATTGTGGATATTCATATTTTTTTAAATTAAAACCAAAGTTAATTAAATTATTTAAATACCAGTACAAAAAAAAATGACACAGGAAAGGTTACGGATACTAAAGTGTTTCTTTTCTTAAGGAAGTATATGGTACATGTGTGGCAGAGTTTTATGAGAAGGCTGTGGTGGAGAATGGTAAGGAAAATAAAACATGGGCACTTGAAGAATTACGACGATGAGACTAAGATGGGAGATCACAAATTTATTATGGTACTAGTTTTCATGTTTGTTTGTTTGTTTTATTTTCACTAGCATTCAGTACCCCAAGTGAAAGAGCAAAGCTAGGGTGCTCAATAGAGAAATGGTAGATTTTGTCAGATTTAAAATGAAAGAAAAGAATACAAAAAAAAATCTGGTTGAGCAAAGAGTTATTTATTTAAATTGTATACTAGGCTTTGCCTGAATAATACAGAAAGAGTGAATGAGAAAAAAGTCATTGGAAGAAAAGAAGGTATGTCAAGGTACTAGAGACTGGTGGGAGGTAGAAAGAATTAGGTGATGACTGTTTCATGGTTCATTATCTCAAACATGATAAACTTCAGGTAATATCAAGATTCAGACTGGAGTCATTGTCCAGTGGTTAACCTGCAATAGAGTGGTATGTTAATGAAGGTAAGGTGGCTAAGGAATTTCTGTAGGGTATTGACTGACTTATCTTCCTATATACTTTCATTAATCATTATCAAAATAGATATAAAAAACGGTCATCCAGATTTCTAAATTTGAAAGAGTAATAAAGAAGATAAAAGATGATACCAAAGGCAGTAGGGGATGACAATATAAAAAGAAAAGCAAAACGAAACAATGTATCTCGGATGAACTGTTTTTTATGCCATACCCCGGAACTGCTGAAAGGAGTCACACATTGAGTGATAAACAGTAATTTACTACTATCATTGTAAATAGATTACTTAAATGCGCCCCCCAATAAAATCCAGATTCTAGATTTCTCTTATCATAAAGTCTCCAGCACTGTCAAAAAACTTTAAACTTTCTCCACTTTGTACAAATTCTACAACATAAATTTAAAATCCAGAAATATCCTCAATTTAGCACTACAAAACATGCACACCTACTCAGATCGCTCTTCTCCTCCTTCCTCTTTCTTTATAGAGAATGTTACTTGTGGTCCAAGTCACCAATGCATTTCCACATTCTGTGGTATCCATCAAACATCCCTTTAGCTTCTACATTTTAATTATTTCAACATCTCATAGTTATGTAAACATGCTCAAGAATCTCCCACAGTAGAAAAGAAAAAGCTTCCTCAAATTTCTATGATTCTTCAGAACCAGCCTATCTTTTCTCAAAAGCTTTGTAGACAGACATGTAGAATGAGTCACTCTATCTCCATTTCCTGAGCTCCTACTCAATCCTTAACACATTTTTCATGTGGGCTTCACCCCAATCACATCATTAGCTAAGTAAGAGCAGCAGTGAGCCCCCTGCATTCAAATCCAAGGATTTTTTTTTTTTCACTCCTCATCTTAACCTCTCAACAACATCTGGTAGCTATGAATACTTTGTCTTTCTTGTGGGAGGTTTTTCTCTGGTCTTTGGAATACCACAGATCTCTCTCTGTTTACCTCCTCTGTGACGATTCAGTTTCCTCTTCACAATCCCATCTCCTCCAATCCACTCAAAAATATTAGAGTTCATCAAGATGTGTTCCCTAAATTATCTTCTTTCTCATTCTACATTATTTTCTCATGAATTGTTTGAAATGTTATCTATTCCAAAGGAATGAATTACCATCTGTACCACAAAACTTATATATCTCTTTCCCTGTTTGCTGCTATCATCTCTTTATTCATGTAGCCAACTGTTCACTCAAGAGTTGTGCTGGATCAATGAGATGAATACATGAGGGTAAAAGAATAATAATGATCTCTTGTGAATATATCCTTGTGAATACTTTTTTGTCCTTTTTTTTTTTTGATAAATTCCAAATTTCCCTCAAGACCCCACTCAAACTCTACATGATCTGTGATTAATTTCTTAGTGTCTTATTTCTTCATCTCCTATAGCAGTCAGGTAATCCTCTGCATCTACTTTTATTGCTGCACGTAGGCCATGGTATTATAACTTCTACATCTATGTGTCTTCCTGCAACACCCAATTTAGAAGCTACTTAATGTTAGGGCCAGATTCTATTTATAATTTTCTTCCCAGAACTTACTAATCTGATGTACGGTAGATGCTTGAAAATTAGAACAACATATTGTCTTCTGGGGTTTTCAAGTCTATATTAATAGATACTTCCATAAAGAGGGATTCTGTGATTAAATAAGGTCAGGGAAGTTTGTACTAAATCTCACTCCAAGAGAATCTAACACTCACTTGCATCTGAAGAACTTTAAGACACCCTTAATACAGAAAGCTATTTAACTTTGCTTAATGTGTAGATGGGCTTCCCAGGTGGCACAGTGGTTAAGAAGCTGCCTGCCGAGGCAGGTTCGATCCCTGGGTTAGGAAGATCCCCAGGAGAAGGAATGGCAATGCACTCCAGTATTTTTGCCTGGAAAATCCCTCGGACAGAGAAGCCTGGTTGGCTACTGTCCATGAGGTTGCAAAAGAGTCGGGCACAACTGAACAACTAAACAACATTTAGATAAGGAAAGCTTCCTTTCTCTTTTCTTCTGTTAAAACATATTGGTATTTCTCAAACAGTTTTTCCTTATGTCTTGAGATAGTTAGGATTTTAACTTATTAGGATCAGCAAAACAGATGTCAAAGACCCAGAGGGTATGGCGCATCCTCTTCACCCAGGATACTCACCAACATATAACTCCTTCAAAAGAGCTCTGACACTTCTTAGCAGAAAAGAAATTTTAATCAACATAGTACTAGCATTCTACTGACATATACCTCAAGTCTAACAGATTCTTAGTGTTTTCTTTTTTGCAAAGTTATTAATTTCAAGAATTCAAGCAATAGAATAGGAAAATTATTACAGCTACATTGAAACCATTCTTTGGGGTTTTTTTTAAATTGCGCTTATGAAGATAATATGGGCTTCGCAGGTGGCGCTAAGTGGTAAGGAACCCAGCTGCCAATGGAGGAGCCATAAGAGATACAGGTTCAATTCCTGGGTCAGGAAAATACCCTGGAGGAGGGCATGGCAATCCACTCCAGTACTCCTGCCTGGAGAATCCCATGGACAGAGGAGCCTGGCGGGCTACAGTCCATAGGGTTGCAGAGAGTAGGACATGACTGAAGTCACTTAGCACACAAAGATAATACAGTTACCTCAACACCATCTGTGCCACCAGGCAGTTATGCAGGTAGTTTGAATGATAGAAGCATTCGTAGCTCCAAAACAGAATCCCCATCTGAAGCTCAGAAACCTGACCACTTTACTCCCACAAAATGCTGTCTAGTACACTTTGGATAGAGCACATTTAAAACCAAGGACCCAAAACAAAACAACAGCCCTCCCATGAAAGGCTTTTATGCTTTGCTTTCTTCCATGTGTTATAGGGAAGGAACCTCTACTTGCCAAACAGAAAGTTCTGACATACGGCTTGGCAAATCCCATTATATAACAATGAAGCGCCCATCCTGGTAATCAGAACTCTTATTAGGAACAACAGGATCACAAAATGACTCATCAGCTCGTGTGCTCTTTCCCGATTCTAGTAATTTGGGACAAGTGTGGGGAAGTTACGAGTTGTTTATGTGCAGCCCAAAATGACAGGCAAGAGAAGTTACTAAGCAACATTAAGTACTTGCATTTTTCTCATCTTTAAAAGCTGCCACAGGCTGAATAATCCTGTAATATAAAGGTAAAGGGAAAAGCAATGTGGGAGTCATGTTTTTGCCTGAATGAAAATGTTTTGCTCAATAATTCTGAAATTCTGATTCACCATGAGTTCATCTGTCTTGGTTTTAAGGATTATCTCAGGTGTATAATCCCCTTCTATTCACTGTGAACACCAGAAATTTGTTCTATAATGGGAAAAAAGAAAAAAAATGCAAGGGGGTGTGGAGTAGTTCTCATGGGTCTTGAAACCAGTTTGTCCTCCAGTAAATGGGATCTTTGTTCTCTTATTTCAGCTTTTTGTTTTTTTCATAGCATGTATTACAACAATAACAACCACAACAATAAATCATGTCTTGGTGTCTTTGTTTAGTGTATCTGCTTCCTGTTTCTCTCTCAATGAAATGAGTTCAGTACTGTAGGCACTTGTCTGTTATTTCCCACTGCCTCCCCTGAGTCTGGCCCAAGGACAGTAGCCCATCCATGACTGAGAGATGAAACAGAATCCGTGTCATGGTATTAGGAGCTGTGTTTCTTAAGGAGATGGTTTTAATTATTATGTCTACTGAACCTTAAATTTCCCAGAAACAGCTGAGTGTTGCTGACAATCTCTACAACATATACTACAAAGGGCAGGCAAGTGAGAATTCCCCAGCTCTTAAGTCTTTTGATTAAGGAACCAGCAAAGGGATTCCTTGGTCCAAAGCCCAGGAAGAACTTTTCCTTACATTCTCTGTCTCAGCAAAACAACTTGCTGAATAAACTACAAACTCATCTTTTGAGCTTGAAGTCTGTTTTCAGGTCAAGGATCCTATAATGCTTTTGTACAGCACTTCTGTTTCTTCCTCTTTCCAGTTCATCTAATTCAAAAGGAGCTGATCTAGGGAGTAATCAGTCTCCTCACAGAAGAGGTCACATTTCCCAGCAGGCTTGGGTATAAACAGCTGAGTAGTCAATATCGAGGAAAACAGAATATCATTCTGTAACTTAAATGAATGATGTATGCGTGCGTGTCAGTTGCTCCATTGTGTCCGACTCTTTGCAACCCCATGGACTGTAGCCTGTCAGGCCTCTCTGCCCGTGGAATTCTCCAGGCATGATACTGGAGTGGGATAGCTATGACTATATTTTTAAGAAGAAGAATGAAAATGAAAGAACTCTTATTATGACTCTAGTTAAGCAGAGGTGAATTAAAATTTTGCCAGCTACTCTATGGATGGTGTTTACATGTGTTATTTAAATGATCTGGGTTAACTGTTACCATTTTTTATAATTCAATGAAACCCTTTTGGGAAAAATAATAAGAAGACTCTCTATAGAGAATGTTGATTATAACATTTAATAGATTTTATGAGTCATATTTTTAATAATATAAAACTAAAATAAAACTACCTTTAGATTTAGATTTTATTTCAAATATTTTCTGTGTTATTGATACTTCATTCTTTACCTGAGACAACATCCCCAAAATTAATAGGAAATAATAAATAACTAATACTTTTAAATATTTATTATGTGCCTTCTGTTCTCAGACCCTTACATGATTAAATCATTTAATTCTATGAAGTGGGTATCATTTTCATTTATCCCTACTTTTCAAAGAGAAATCTAAAGCATAGAATTTAACTAACTTGCTCAAGGTCATCTAAATAGTAAAAGGCAATTTGAATATAAAATGTAAGTTTTAACCTCTATATCATAGTGTCTAAGAAGGGAATAATGAAATTCAAATGAGCATTGTTGCATGTTCAGAAATTATACATGGAGTCAACTTCTCCACATCTTCAAGATGAATCATCAAACTATGATATGAGCTAAGATTCTTTCAACTTAATTGTAATTATATTACAAAAAAAAGGCCTAATCACCTCAGTGGGGTAAGCTTATCCAGAGATTAGTCTGTTGACAGAATTTCAAAGAGATTTTAAATAGCTACCGCACTTCTCATTCCGTCTGTCCTTTTCCTGGTTATAATTTAATATTTCATAACTAATTCATGTGGATTAGAAAGAGACTGAAATAGAATCATTTGACCTAAGATGATATTTTTAATAAAAATATTGTATTTTGGAAAGCCTTATGTGATGTCCATCTAGTTCACATTGTTATAATATTTACATACTTACTGAAAGAAATTTTAAAAATCATTTAACAAGTAAAACCCAAGTTATCTCATAAACAGAAAATGCTTCTTTTGGAGGAGAAATGGGGATTGATTTTCCCACCATTCTCCAGGCTTCCCTTGGGGCTCAGCTGGCAAAGAATCCACCCACAATGCAGGAGAACTGGGTTCTATCCCTGGGTTGGGAACATTCCCTGGAGAAGGGAAAGGCTACCCACTCCAGTATTCTCGCCTGGAGAATTCCATGGACTGTATGTGTCCATGGGGTCACAAAGAGTCAGACACGACAGAGCAACTTTCACTTTCATCCATTTCTTCATTTTTCTCTAGTAGTAGTCAAGTTTCTATCATCTGGTCACAGATATGACTCAATATTTTTTGAGCAATGACTGAATCAAAGCCTCAAGACTTTTCCTCAAAAGAAAAAAGAGTTCAACAAACAATTTATAAAAACCACCATTTCACAACTTTATTGCCCCACAGAGCAAAACATTTTTAATGAATAATTTATTCTAATATTTGTTTTCCCCCTTAAAAATACATTAGTACCATAAACTAGATATCATTAAAAATTTCAATATTATGATTTGGAAATAAGTATCACATCTATCTTACTGTAAAACATTATCTCCTATGTTCTACATATGCAACCCCAGACAGAGTGAGAAATATCTTGTGAGTAACTTTATAATAATTATGGGTTCAATGTATTAAAATATACTACGTGGCTCAGATCTTGCAACTTACAACTGAAAGACTATTCTCTAGCCTTTTTCTGCAGAGGGTAAAGCCTGTGAAGGGCCTCCCTTGTGGCTCAGTGATAAAGAATCCGCCTGCCAATAAGATCCCCTGGAGAAGGAAATGGCAACCCACTCCAGTATTCCTGCCTGGAGAACACAGAGAAGCCTGGCAGACTATAGTTGATAGGGTCACAAAGAGGCAGACATGACTTAGCGACTGAACAACAAAGCCTGTGAAAGGAACTATCTAGTTTGTTCACAGAATTGAATTAGAGCTTTGAATTCAGTGTACCAAAAGTGTAACTTATTATTGAAGTTATTATTGAACTCCAATAATGTATCAGACACTATCTGCAGCATTGAAATCCCAGAGATAAAAAAGGCTTGGTTCCCTTCCTTAATGTAGATAAGATTATTTCAACCTTCCGTGGCATATTCAATTTTAAAGTCAAGCACACATTTCAGTGGAACTATTGAGAAGGACAGTGGGGCCAGTGGTAGAATACAAACAGAATTCAAGAAGGTCATGATACTAGAGCAGAAGCTTAAGAGATACAGATGCATCATCAGGTAAAACCTAACAGGCTGACTGTATCCAGAAGGAAGTTAAAGACAGAGATAGCCTTCTCCAGGGGATTTTCCCAACCCAGGGATCAAACCTGGGTCTCCTACACTGCACACAGATTCTTTGCCATCTGAGCAACCAGGGAAGCCCAGAAATAGCCCTAAGCAGAGACAAAAGAGATGAACAAGTAGCTTGTAATATGCAGGGTCATAACAAACCAGTGATAAGAGTAGACTTGGAGCTTTTGGTTAAAAGCATGGGCTCTAGAGGCAGACTGTCAGATTTCCATCCCAGCTGGATCCTAATCTCTAACTGTGGGTGGTAAATCATTTAACCCTCTTGTGCCTCAGTGTACTCCTTTATAAAATGGAAGTGATGATGATAATAGGATTATCCCATATGAATGTTTTTGAGATTATATGCTCAAGATGCTTAAACACGCAACTAGCATGTAGGAAGCACACAATAAAAGTTACTGTCACTATTTCTAATATATGAGGGCAAGAAAACCAAGGAACCACATTCAAAAATCAACCCTTGAAACTGACGCTATTCCTAACCTCCACCTGCAATATCACAAATGACAAAGAAAAGAGAAAGAAACAGGGCTGACATCATGAATGTATTCGCAAAGCCCCATCACCGTACTGATCTATGACAACAGCTCAGTAGCACCACCTTTCCTTATGGAGCATGTACATTTACACATTGATTTTGAAGATAACAGCTGTTGTGCCCCTTAATCTGTAGTGACTGGCATATTGCCAATAATAACTGAGTCAAGGACATTGTGTTTCAAACTTAAAATGCAATACAGACTCCCTGTTACAAGGCAAATTCTTCATTTCCAATTGTTGACTCAGATAATACTTAAAAAAAAAAAGAATTTCAGCTGTTTAAATTTAGCATGCTGAGAAAGACCAATCTTAAAATATTGTTTGGCATTATGCCCATAACATTTTCATTTTATTCCTTGTTAGTATTTGTCTTCTATGATGAGACGACAAATGACAGTAATCATGTTATTCTCCTTAACACTTCAAATTTTACCTAAATGAACCATTTTGCTTTTATCCTCACCAGTTAAAGATGGCCTTTCATTTCCTGGCAAATTTTCAGAAGGTGATTATGCAAGAGCCAGTGATATTTCCAAGCACTGCTTTACCTCTTCAGTCATCATCTGGTCTTTCTCCCTACTTTTCTTTGAATCATCATTTTTACTCTTAAACACACGTACATGCACGCACACGCAAAGGAGATTATCTGAACACAAGGCTAATCTAATTTTTATAATCAGAACTATTTAAGGAGATATTTTGATTCTCTGCTTTATCTGTGTCTTTAAACATCTCCACCCCACACACAGCCCAAGGAGGTTGTTTTTCAGAGTTCCTCAGAGCACAGAATCTAGACAAGGTCTCAGCCCAGCCTCCTACCATATGATCTCCTTATTTTACTCCCACATTAACTTCATCATCTTTCTTCCCAGCAAAGATGCCCTTGGCTTCATTTTCATGATTCATGAAGTGAGAGCAGAACACTGAAATTGGAATTGTAAAGTACACCAAATTTGGTTTTGGGGTCAATTTAGGTTTCAATTTAAGCAGATTCAATCTTGGGTATCAGTAACGGTAAGAGTTCTCTCTTGACTGATATAATTTTTCGAGCACTCTGAGCCCACACCATCTGCAAAACAATAAGCTCATTCCACTTGATCCATGGTTGAGTACCGTTGTAATAAAACAAAGTGACAAAGTGATGAAGAGTTGGAGCTAGTCACACTTGAGGGCTAATCCAAGCCCACCATTTACTAAAAATGTTCCTTTGGTAATTTGCTTATTCCCTCTGGGGCTGAATTTCTTATAAATGGGAGAGAATGCCATCTCTCTCCTGTATCTCTTATCCCATAAGTGAGAAAACATATTCAAAGTGCTTAACCTTGGGAAGGGCAAGACAGGGAAAGGTAAAACTACTTGGTTTAAAATAAATAAAATACCAAGATGTAATATACAGCTCGGGTTATACAGCCAACATTTTATAATTTTTAAATGGAATGCAGTCGTAACAATACTTAACCACTATGTTATACACTTGAAATTCATACTGTAAATTGACTACAATTATAAAGCAAACAACCACAGTGCTTAACCTGAGTCCTGCCATTACTGTACTCACCATAATCAGGAACTTCTTAGGGGTTACATGGTGAGAAAACCATGCATGCAAATAACTTAAGGAGCTATCAGGGAGTTGAACCTACTTCACAGTCAATGCCTAAGGATGAACAGGTGTGCGGGATTCTTACTGGAGGTCATATTTTGTGTTGGTGTTTTGCAAGAGAAAGACAATGCCAAAGATGCAAGAGGAACAATAGGAAAAGACTTCTCCAATATCTTATCTAGAGCTTCCTCCAGGCAGGTGCTTCTAAGCTAAAGGTGTTATTTTACTCCTGTAAAGAGAATAATGCTAGAGTATCAAACATACATAAGCACAGAAGCACAGTTCTATTCCTGAGGCCAGCCAGGAAGAGAAGCACCCAGGAAGGGATATTCTTAAAATATCATTTCAAGCCTAGATATCAACATCACAGTCATGATTGGTAGGCAGAATTAGATGGAGGGACCAGATGATCTTCCTCTGGCTTGTCTGGCCACAACTCTTCCCGCTTCCACGTGTGCAAGGAAAAGCATGAGTCACAGGATGCTCATGTAGTTCAGACTCTGTTCCAGCATACCTTACCAATGGTTGAAACTTTAAATAATTATTTTATTCCAAAAATGGCTCTGAAAATCTCCTCGGATATAATACGAGGTTTGTTTACCAATAGGACAACCAAAATACCAAGCAAAGGTATTCCCCAACTCAACACTACCTGCCTAAGTTTTTTTCTTTAAAGAAATCCTGAAGGACTCCTATTCAATCTAAATTCTTATCAATTTCAACCAGGCTCTCAGGCTGATTTTTATTCTCTTTAGCTAAGTTCTTGAGGTTCGGGTAATGATTTATTCTAGAGCTATCTGGGAACTACTTATAAACTCACCATAAACATATTCTTTTAGTCTTTGTATAGATTTTTTTTTCTTTTTTGCTAAAAGCTTTAACCACCATCATGCCTGCAGTATCATAACAAATATATCCCTTGGATTATATCTTACTTTGTGATGTAAGCATTTTTGCACTGAGAAATTATGCTTGGATGGAATGGATTACCTCCAACAAGCTGGGTATTGCGATAAGAACATAAATATACCTGGAGATCCCTAAGATGCACAGGCAAAGAAATTATATTCAGAATATGTTTATAATAAAACAAGATTAGGTGATTTGAGAAATATTGATAAAACTGAAAACTAAAATATTTGGGGATTATTAAACTAAAATAATTGGAAAAGGCTGATCTTTTGTTTCCTCTTTTCTAATAATGGAGAATTTCAGATTATTTTACATTTCACAATAGTTGCTTCATACGGTTTTGACACCCCTTTCTACCTATAGAATTTATGGCAGTACATGAAAGTGTTCAGCTCAAAATTCTGGATTCTGTTTTGGATAACCTCTGCTTTTCCATTAATATTTCTTGGAGAACACTATAGTAACACAGTACTGTCTTCAATGATCCTGTAGCTAAGTCTAGTATTTTTGTGACAAATTCTTTCTGCCTGAGAGAGTCCCATTTTTTCTTCATTATAAAAATCTAGTCAGTGTAAAACAGGACCTGGTTAGAAATACCCCAGTGTTTTTAGATTATTCCTGGTTTCCTTTTTGAAAAAGACCTTTCATGTTCTGCCTGTATTCACATTCATTTGGTTATTTGCTTTACAATGGGCTGACCTGTTTCTACCTCCTTTTAAAAGTTGGTTATCTGCAACTTGAGCAACCAGTAGAAGTCTTTTTTTTTTTTTTAATTTTTTTAAACCTTTTTTTTTTTTTTTTTTGCCAGTGAACAGAATGCTGCTTGGATCTAAATATAAGTCCATGTATGTAATAAACCAACACTTAGAACTTTCAAAGAAGGCACCCTTTAGCAAGTGGAGGGGATTGTTGCAGTAGTAAGAAAGTGGGGGAATCCTGCACCCACTAAAGAGTACTTGAATGTTTCTCGGATCATCAGTGTCGCCTCAGGCTGTTGCCTAGCAATTATCTAAAGACCTACTTCACGTCTTAATAAAGTAAATCAAAGGCTCTTGTTTTGTTTGATGGCTTCTTTACAGGTTAGGAATAAGTCTGGAATGAAACTTAATTAACTGGGCATTTGAAAATCTAAGCCAGCCTCCTCACAAATTTTCTGTTGAAAATGCAAGCTGTTATCCATTAGTAACTTTCAGAAGCCCACTCTTGTCAGCCAGTCTAGAAAACGCCTTTACCAGTGTTGTTGCCAAAAATCAGCATGAACAGGGTGCTTCCTGCAGACCTACCCGACAAGCAGTGTCCGCGGGTACCTAACTGAGAGTAACTCGATTACAGCGTAACTAGGACAGAAGTCAAAGAGACAAACCGGTTTAATATCTCATGGAGAATCCAAAGGTCTGCTTTTCTAACTTTCCTCGCCATTTCTGGTCAGCTTCCCTTCCCCCCAGCACCACATACCCAGAAGCCACTCAAATTACCAACCGTGTCGAGCTGAACTTGCTGCAGTGTGATGCAGGCGAAGGCTGGGCACAGCTCTGAAGCCAGAGCGACTGCTTTTCCGGAGAGGAACCGGGACTCGCCGGCTCACAGGATCCCTTCCAATTCACACGCTCCGCTCAGTCAGAAGGCTCCCTCACAGCTCGGCTTCCCCAGAGGAGTGGAGCTTCAAGAACTCTGCTCACAGCATCTCCTCCTCTCGACTTCCACCCCCCTTCCAGAACAGCCGGCCCCGTCTAACTAGTGTCTGAGAGATGGAAATCCACTTCCAGTCAGCAACACCGGCAGCCAGCAGCCTCCCGGTTCCTGACAATTTGCAACTCAAAAACCGCGGAGGCTGAAAGCGGGAGGTTTCCGGAGCCTCAGAGTCATCTCTGGCAGCCCCCCTCCCCACCCCTCACTCCTCCCACTTCCCCCCTCCTCTACCGCGGCCGCCTCCAGGCTCCCACTCAGGCTAGGTATCACGAATGATTATTTTATTATCCATACCAATAAGCATCAGGAGGAATTTGTCAGAGATGAAATACCTGTTGTCCATGACTAATGCTCTTCTCTCCTGTCTTTGAGTCCTTGATTTATAGCAAGATGCGTTGATATTGAAGTGTGTGCGTGTGTGTGTGTGTGTGTGTGTGTGTGTGTGTGTGTGTGTGTGTGTG